>OZ030010.1:70887758-71487758 GCA_964023405.1 Apodemus agrarius | reverse complement strand
CTCTCTCTCTCTCTCTCTCTCTCTCCTGAGTTTATTTAGTAATTCTCATATGCACATGTGTTTAGGATTGACCACTTGGAATTTGATAAACCATCAGGAGAATTAGTCCCTCTTGCTCTCAGCAGTCAGTGACTGCTTATGGCTTTTCCCCTCTAGCAGTGGAGCTAGATATGGAATTAAAAATTTTCCTTATCTATGTTAGCATGTTTACTGCTGTGGCCATTATGCGGGTCTTGCTTAAGAAACCATGTCATTGAGATTTCTTAGGTGCTGTTTCTGTGTCATACCTAGGAGACATTCTTGTAGCAGGTATGCAGGTCCTCTGGAGCTTAAAGCCTTTATGCCTGCTCTTCCATACAATTTCGTGAGTCTTGAGTATAAGAACAATGTTAAAAATGTATCAACAAAGAATGGGTAACACAGTCAGTTATTCTCATTTGACAAGCCATTTGACAAATTGTGGATCTCTGTGGTACCTTCCCATTAATGCAAAAATGCAACTTCTTTGATAAAGCCTGAAAGCTATACTTAATCTGTGTGTACAAGGAAAAATATTTAGAATTCAGTTAAGAATTGTATATGAAACTTATTCTTCTGATTTATCACCCATGAATGGAACAGTACATTGTAATTACATTTTCCATAACTAATTCATTGCAAATGCTGGTTGGCCTACTATTAAAATAAATGCTGAATAAATTTACTTACTTCCATATTTTTCGCTACCAATTTACCCCAAACCATATCTTAGATAATTTTAATAATCTCTTTGGGTTGTCTTAACTGTGACATGTGTTTGTATGATTTAATATTGCCATGTTTTATAATTCAAAAACATGAATATATTAATTGGACTGAAATTTCTCGATAATTTCATCTATAAGAGTTAAACTGACAGAGGAAAATCAAAGAATGAAAGGTAAGATCAAAGTCAATGGCAGGGATAGAGATTTATTGGCCTGAGAGGGGGAGCTTAAGACACATTAGCACAGTCTCCAAAGGTGCATAACTTCCCACCCAGAGTTTGAGAGGGGGTTTTGTAATTGAGGGTAGGAAAGGAGCTGTGGCCTTGTGAGACCAAAAAAAAAAAAAAAAAAAACTTTTTCTGGATTAAATTATTTTTAAATTTGCACATATGAAATAAGTTAAATTGCTTGTTTTAGTATGTTCCAGGAACCAGTGTATGAAGTAGGTATTTAGCTTCTTTCCTGAAATTTCATGAGAGTAGATATCCTTCAAACCTTGGCCTGTTTTAAGAGCCCTGCATCAAAGAAATTTCCTTTTAATCTGTTTGTTGTTGAAGTTGTTGCCCTAATCTAGTACCCCTAAACACTGCTATGAAATTTCTTATATTTCTGCTCATAAAATGTACTTTGAGAGTCATGAAGGTGGCTCATTGGGTAAGGGCATTTTCTAGCAAGCCTGAAGGCCTGGGTTCTATACTCCAGGACCCAAATCTTAAGAAAAGAAAGCCTGCTCCTGCAAATTGTTTTCTGACCTCCACATGTATGCTCAAGCATCCAAGAGCACAAACACATAAGCAAAATGATAGATAGATAGATAGATAGATAGATAGATAGATAGATAGATAGATAGACAGACAGATGTTTTGTTTTTTATTTATTCTATTTATTTACATTCCAACCATTGCCTGACTTCCTGAACCCCTACAACACTTCCTCATCTCATTCCGCCCTCCTTGCCTCCAAAACGTTACTCCCCTCCACCAGGCTTCATCCTTCCCCGGGGACCTCAAGTCTCTTTAGGATTAGGCACATCTTCTCCAACTGAGATCAGACCTCTTGTATATATGTGCTGGAGGGCTGAAATGAGACCCTTTATGCTGCCAGGTTGGTGTATTAGTCTCTTGGAGCTCGGTGGGGTCTGAGTTAGTTGAGACTGCTGGTCTTATTATGGAGCTGCCCTCCTCTTCAGCTTTTTCAATCCTTCCCCTAATTCAACCATAGGAGTTCCTGACTTCAGTCTAATGGTTGGGTGTAAGTACTTGAATCTGTCTCAGTCAGTTGCTGGTAGGGCCTCTCAGGGGACAGCCATGCCAGGCTGTCTATAAATACATCATAGCATCAGTAATAATGTCAACTATTGGTGGCTTCTGCCCTCCCACACCCCTTATGAGATGGATGTGGGATGTCCCAAATTATGGGCTAGTCACTGGACTGCCTTTCCTTCAGTCTACTCTAGTTTTGTCCCTGCAGTTCTTTTACACAGGAACCATATTTGGTCGGAAATTTTGACTGTGGGTGGTTAACCTTGTCCCTCCAGTTGAGGTCTTATCTATCTTCTGGAAATAGACTCCCCTATTGTTGGGCATTTTGGCTAAGGTCAACTTCATTGAGTCCTGAGAGTCTCACTTTCTAGGTATCTGGTACTTTCTACCGGGTCCCTCCATCTCCCTCCCCCTGAAGCTGCATGCTGTATATTTCTATTCATTCTCCTGGCCCTGGGTTTGCCTCCTGATCCCCCCATACCTGATGCTGTTCCCTTTTCCTCCTCCCTCTCCTATCCAGTTCCCCCCCTCCTTCTGCCTCCTGGAATTCTTTTCTGGGATATTCCCCTTCTAAGTGGAATTGAAGCACCCTCACTTGGGCCTTTCTATTTGTTACACATCTTATGGTCTATATGTTACACATCCTAGGTTTTCTGTAATTAATGGTGAATATCCAGTTATCTACAGATTCAATGCAATCCCTATCAAATTTCCAATACAGTTCTTCAGAGACATGGAAAAAGCAGTTCTTAACTTTATATGGAAAAATCAAAAACTCAGGATAGCCAAAAGAACCTTGAACAATAAAAGATCTTGTGGAGGAATCTAAAACCTAAAGCTGAACTACAAAGCAATAGTGATAAAGACAACATATTGGTACAGAGACAGACCTCTCCATCCTTGGAATAGAATTGAAGACCCAGAAATAAACCTGCATACCTATGGACACTGGTTCTTTGACAAAATAGCTAAAACTATACCATGGAAAAGGAAAGCATTTTCAATAAATGGTCCTGGTTTAACTAGCAGTCTATATGTAGAAGAATAAAAATATACCCATATTTATCACCTTGCATAGAGCTTAACTCCAAATGGATCAAGGGCCTCAACATAAAACCAAATACACTGGGTCTAATAAAAGAGAGAATGGGAAAGAGTCTCAAATTCATTGACACAGGGGGAAATTTCCTGAACAGAACACCAATGGCTCAGGCCCTAAAATCAAGAATTGATAAATTGGACCTCATGAAACTGAAAAGTTTCTATAAGGCAAAAGACATAATCAATAGAACAAATAGGCAACCTACTGAATGGGAAAAAAAATCTTCACTAACCTGTCATCTGATAGAGGGATAATATCCAAAATATATAAAGAACTGAAGAAGTTAACCTCCACAAAACCCAATCCTGAATAACCCAGTTTATAAATGGGGTACAGAGCTAAACTGGGAATTCACAAAAGAAGAATCTCAAATGACTATGAATCACTTAAAGAAATGTTCAAATTTCTAAGTAATTAGAAAAATGCAATCAAAATGACCCTGAGATTCAACCTCACATCAAGCAGAATTTCTAAGATCAAAAATTCAATTGATGTAATAATTTATTTAATTTGGTTTATATCTAACAAAGATTTGCCTGTTAAAATACAATCACTGATTTGGAGTTAGTCTAAAAAAATCATTGTAGCGCTTTCTCAATACACCACGTGAATTTGTGGCTCATTAATTTCATTACAGAATCAACCAAGCCAAAATTTAATAAGTAGATTGAGTCTTCCAGACTTCATGAGCTTCCCATTTAATACAAATATAAAGTAGCATTTTATAATGCAGTTATAAATTGTTATTAAAGTACATTTTAACTCAAACTGTTAGATGCAATTTAGGATGTATTGTAAAGATAATTGCTTACTACAACTATTTCCTAATAACCTTATGAATGTTTTGGTAGAGGAAATGTTCTATGCAAAATTAAACAACTAAGATGCCTTTAAAAACACTCAAGTGACAAAACATGCTAGTGAGGATATGGAGAAAGAATAGCATTCTTTCATTTGGGCAGGATTGTAAACTGGTACAACCACTCTGAAAATCAATCTGGAGGTTCTTCAGAAAATTGGAAATAGTTTTACTTGAAGACCCAAGTAAAGACTCTTGGGAATATACCCAAAAGATGCCCCACCATACCACAAGGACATGTGCTGCACTGTGTGCATAGCAGCCTTATTTGTGATAGCCAGAAGCTAAAAGTAACCCAGATGTCCCTCAACCAAAAAATGGATGCAGACAGACATTTTTATATGTATTGTGAGAGCAACCATGTCCTTATATTTTCTATTGTTTTGCCTAACAATATAATACCTCTCTAGATGCTGATATATGATTGTATCATCATGCTACCTAAAGCCCTAATAACTTAGAATTTTACTAGAAATACAATTTAATCTTAGAAATGTATATTATCTTATCTAGGGCTAACTTTAACTCATTTCCCAAACACACACACACACACACACACACACACACACACACACACACCATTCTGAAACACTATATTGTTCTTTAAAGTCCATTAGAGTTCTTTTCTAATTCAATTCAGAATTTGCTTGGAAAATCCTGTAGTCAGATGATTGATTGTTCAACAACACCAGCATAAATGAACCATGCTCATCCTTCATGTTTCACTTTCTTGTCATGCACTCGGGTATGCCATTCTTTGAAAACAAAATAAATTTTATCCAACATAATATTTTTATTAATTATTTGGGGATTTTGTACAATTATAGCCTGATCACACTTGCTTCCCATTCCTTTAAGGTCCACCCTCCTCTCCTTGTGCCACACCCCACAACAAAAAAAGAGTCTATTTGTGTTGCCCATATACTTATTGGAACATGGCAAAAATACCAGTGGCCAGTGCCTTAAAGAAAACTGAGCCCCACTTCACACCAGAAGCCATTAACTGTGAAGAACTATCACAGAATCATTATCATTTTTAAGGACTCTCTCCAATAACTTCCTGTCTGGACTGTTTATTTTGAGAACAGGAGAAGGCTATCACAGAAGACTTCAATGTCTCTCATTCTCATTTATGAGTCTGCACTTATAAATTCAACTGCAAAAGAAGCTTTCTTGCCCACAGCAGCTGGAGGCAGCATGGATCATAGACTTCCACATTGTCCGTAGTGGCAGCACAGACATCAACATGGCCTCCAGCTGTATCATGAATCACGAACATCAACATGACCTCTGGTGGCTGAAAGACTCTGGACATTAGTATGTGCTCTCTATTAACTAGTTTTCATTGTTTTCCATTTCATCCTAGAGTGTTCAAATTTTGTAATATTATTCATTCTTTTGTTTATTTTCTGCATTCTCTATTATGCTATCATAATAAGTCTCCAAATAATATTAACCTTAATTATAGTGTTCATTAATGAATATATAACTAATAGAGAGTAGCCATCTAAGAATGATCCTCTGGAAGTTCACCATTTGCCTGTTTCGTTTCATTATATAATATTTTGCATTATCTAGAAATATTTATAAATATAATTTTAAACTACTAGATTGTGTGAAGTATTCTACTGAGTATATATTTTGATATTTGCTAGTATTATGACCATTAATATTCTATTTCTTTTTATCTCTTCACATTTCATTGTATAGATATAACAGAATTTGAATTTGCATACATCTATTAATGGACATTCTGATTATTCCCAACTTTGGTCTGCTAAAGACCAAATTGTCATTAACATTCATATTAAAGTACAAAAACATGTTTTCTTTGCTCCTAGAAAAAGATCTTGCAGGAGTATCATGTCCAGTTTCTGAGGAACCACCAGACTGATTTCCAGAGTGGTTGTACCAGCTTGCAGTCCCACCAGCAGTGGAGGAGTGTTCCTCTTTCTCCACATCCTCACCAACACCTGCTGTTTCCTGAGTTTTTAATACTCCCGGAGGACCCAGCCATACCACTCCTGGGCATATACCCAGAAGATTCCCCAGCATGCAATAAGGATACATGCTCCACTATGTTCATAGCAGCCTTATTTATAATAGCCAGAAGCTGGAAAGAACCCAGATGTCCCTCAACAGAAGAATGGATACAAAAAATGTGGTATATATACACAATGGAGTACTATTCAGTCATTAAAAACAATGAATTCATGAAATTCTTAGAGAAATGGATGGAGCCTGAGAACATTATACTAAGTGAAGTAACCCAGTCTCAAAAGAATACCCATGGTATGCATTCACTGATAAGTGGATATTAGTCTAGAATCTTGGGACACCAAAGACATAATCCACATACCAAATGATGTACGACAATAAGGAAGGAGTGGACCCTGATTCTGGAAAGGTTCAAAGCATCATTGTAGGGGAATACCAGAACAGGGAGGTGAGAAAGGGTGGATGGGGGAACATGGGGAGGGAAAAAGGCATGTGGGACCTTTGGGGGGCAGGGAACCAGAAAAAGGGAAATGAAATGTAAATATAGTATATATCCAATTAAAAAAAAAGATCTTGCTGTGGAATTCTTGGTGTTCCTATTAAAATTTATTTTAAAACATTGAAAACATATTAAATGATATAGTTGAACTGTTTAAAATATGTTTTAATGACATCCCAAATTGTTTATAAAGCATTTTATATTCCAAGCAACAGTATATCAGTTTTATAGTTGCTACACATCATTGCCAACATTTAAACTAATCTTTTTATAATTTTAGTAATTTTATTCATCATGTAGACTTTTTATGGTGATTAAACTTTAAATTGTAATTTGCTAATATGTAATATAATATTTTATTTATTTATTAGCAATATTTATGTTTTGTGTAGTGTGTTCCATATTAAGATATTATTTTACAGGTTCACTGTCTAATGTAATTATTTTATTTATTAACAATGTATATATTTGTTAGTTCTGTTATATATTAAGATATTTTCCATGTTAGCCATGGTGACACACACCTGCAATCCCATTATTATTATTTTTTTTTTTTTGGTTTTTCGAGACAGGGTTTCTCTGTGTAGTCCTGGCTGTCCTGGAACTCACTCTGTAGACCAGGCTGGCCTCGAACTCAGAAATCCGCCTGCCTGTGCCTCCCAAGTGCTGGGATTATAGGCGTGTGCCACCATGCCCGGCTTCCATTATTTAGATAGCTATGGTAGAAGACTAAGAATTTTGAGACAAGCTTGAGTTACATTGGGACATTTAGGAAAACCTATGACTCAAATTTTAAATACAATGATTTGTCAATATTTTTTGAGATATCATCTTGAACCTTGTGTCTAATATATTGGGTGGCAATATATTTCTCAGCCTTTCCTACTTTACAAGTAGATACATTTATCATTATACCATTCTATTACAAAAACACATTTGACACTATTTTTCCTTTGTCTTGAAACACATTTTACCTGATAGTAAACATTTACTCTACCACTTATAGACATAAAACTTCCAAAACAGCATTTTCTGCTATTTACTTAATTTTGTCGATATACATGAGTATGTCTCTTAGATGTAGAATAGAGTTCTCCTTTTTTTCTACTCTCAGTTGAGCCCTTTGGAGCATTTATAATATCAGCATTTTATATGAACATTAACATTATTCATTTATGTGTATAATAATAATATTGGTTTTCTCTGAGTTCCCTGCATTTTCTGTTTCTGTTTCCACATCATTTTATCTTTCAAAATATTATGTAGTAGTAAACAAAAAATGGCATCATTTTGATGCAAAGAAGGGTCATAATGATAGGGGAAAAACTCTATAGAAAATACAGGAAGAGAAAAGGTAGTGACTATGTTCACCAAAAATGTAGAGAAAGAGACAAACAACACACACACAAAAAGAAACCAATGAAAACATAAGTCCAGTAGTGTAGTACCCCAATGGGGCTATAGGATCCTGAAGCCTTATCCAAAACATAAATCAGGCAGCCTTGTTTTAAAAGAGAGACTTGAAGCCAACCTTCAAATCAACCTTTCAGCCTTCTCAAGACCCAAATTAAATTTCAGATTTTGGTGAGACAGAGTGATGTTAAATATCTCATGTTAAATGGGTCATCAGGGAAAAGGAGTATCAGTTTGCCACTATATATAAATTCTAGGACAGAAGCCAGGTGCTGTCATAAGAGAGAAATTATCAGTGATTAAGTAACCATGGGACCCAACAAGGAACAACCAGGCTGATCCTGCATTTTATATGGTACAGCTCCCCAGCAGAGACAGCACAAATGAGAGGCAGTTGTGGATAGTGAGAAGGTGTGACTTGGACAAACCAAAAAGTTAAGATGACATTAGAATGGATTCAAGTTATAAAATGCATGAGGTACTGCTGTCTTACCCTTCCTTGGTCACCAGCAGCATAATTGAACAATTGAGAATCACTCTGGAGTTTCATAGTATTAAGCCCAATATCAAAGTAAGATCAACTTATGGAATGATTTTGGAATGCTGTAGAACCGGAAACTTTTGAATCTCCAATGGGCTACTTAAGACTCACACCTATATCTCTTAGGTAGAATAATTATTACTCAAGATTTCTTCAGAATGTGAAGACAGATACACTGCCTGGATAGATCTCAGTGAAGTTATTGCTCCCCACACTCTAAGAATACTTAGAGAGCAACCCAACCTTAGAAGATGTTTGCCACTCCAGGGGATCCACGACAGGAAATCTCAGATGAGATACTCTGCCTAATTCACAGGTTTCCACGATTATTCTGGCAAGCAGAGTTCCCCAGAGTAGTTGTTTGCATGAAAATGACACTATTAGGAGATAAATCCTTGTCATAGTAGGTACAGGCTTGTTGGAGGAAGTATGCCATTGTGGTATAGGCTTTGAGGTTTCAAAAGCTCAAGCCCAGCCCAGTGTCTCACTGTGTCTTCCTGTAGAACTCTAAGTGACTTCTCTAGCACCAAGTCTGCCTCCATCCCACTATGTTCTCCACCATGTCAACAATGGACTAAACCTCTGAACTGTAAGACGGCACGAATTATCTTTTTGTCAGAGTTTCAGTGGCCATGGTATCTCTTCACAACAATAGAAACCCTAGCTAAGACAGATTTTGGTACCAGGAATGTGGTACATGTGTGATAGACTTAACTATGCTTTTGTTTGGAGGAATATGTATATTTTTGGACTTTGTGCTAGAAAAGCAATTGGACACTTTAAGTGGCCTTTAGTGGAAGACAGTATGGGGCCATCACAAAAGGTTTCATAGGAAAAGAATATTAATATGGATCAGAGAGATCATTTTTGTAAGATTTGATGAAGAATTTGGCTGCTGTCTGCCCTGGTCCAAAAAAGAAAATCTACCTGAAGCTAAATTAAAGACTTATGTATTAAGAACTTCAGGAGAGGACATTTCCAAACAATCTAGCATTGACTGTGTTGTATGGCTATAAGTGGCCACCCATATGCGGATCTATAATGAAAAGGAGCAAGATGAGCAAGGAAAAATAAAAATGTACATTGGAAGAAAAAACAAACACTAGGAAATGTAAAGAGGTCAAAGAAAAGCCTAACACCATGTGGAATAAAGGGAGTGGTAACCTCAGAGCAAGATCCCATCTTAGGAAAAGGAATTAAAAAAGTGAACAGGAATTTTTAAAAGGCTTAGGGCCAGGCCTAATCAATCCCAGTACTGGGGAGGTTGAGGTGAGCAGATTTCAGAACTCAAGGCTACCCTTGGTCTACAGAGCAAGCTCCCCAATGGCCAAGTTTAGGCAGTGAAGAAAACCATCAAGAAAGCTGGTGCAAATATATTTAAAAAGAGTTACCATGTTCTAACCTAGCAAGCATCATAACTTGGCACCTTAGGCCATGTGGTTCCAGCTTTAAAGTCAAGGATATGATAAAACAGATTTTGGAATGTCATGCAACAAAGGAAATCTACTGAGGCCACGTATTTATCAGGGGTGTCCCTGCACAGAGGCCCAGAAAGGACAATGCATGATGTTGTGAAGGTGAAGCTGGATTGCCTTCAAGACCCCTAGATGTTGTCATAGAATAACTGCCAAGGAGAACTTGGGGAACTAAAGAGAAAGAGACAGAGACAGAAAGACAGACAGAGAGACAGAGAGACACAGAGAGACAGAGAGTGAGAGAAAGAGACAGAGACAGAGACAGAGACAGAGACAGAGAGAGGTGTTACAGTAAATATAGATGAAAATACTTGGAAATCTAAAGAGACCTTTGACATCAGACATGGAAATGCAGAGCTTGGAGTTTGTCCAGCTAGTTTGGTAGTGTTTTATTTCAGTATTTGCTCACTGCACCCCGCTTTCTTGCTTTTTGAATGATATATCTTGTGACATTATATGTTGGAAGAACATTATCTATTTTTAATTTTAATTTTAATTTTACAAGGGATTACAGTTAAAAAGTTTCATGGCTCTCAGAAGACTTTGAACTTTTGAACTCTTTTTGTTGTTGTTGTTGTTGTTGTTGTTATTGTTGTTGTTTGTTTTTTCGAGACAGGGTTTTTCTGTGTAACCCTGGCTGTCCTGGAACTCACTCTGTAGACCAGCCTGGCCTCTAACTAAGAAATCCGCCTGCCTCTGCCTCTCAAGTGCTGGGATTACAGGCGTGCGCCACCACACCCGGCTCTGAACTTTTGAACTCTTAAACAAGTTTGAGACTATTATGGACTATGGGAACTTATGCAGTTGGAATGAATGCTTCTTGCATCATGATATGGCTATAAGCTTTTAAATTAAATGGCCCCGTAGGCTCATAGGGAGTGGCACTATTAGAAGATGTGGCTTTGTTGAGGTAGGTGTGGCTTTGTTGGAGGAAGTATGTCACTAAAGGCAGGTGTTGAGGTGTCAGATTCTAGAGGGTAGCCAAGTGTCATTCTTCCTGCTGTCTTCAGATCCAGATATAAACTGTCAGCTACTAATACTCCAGCACCAAGTCTACCTGCATACTGCTTCCCACTATGATTATAATTGACTAGGCCTCTAAACTATAAGCCAGTCCCAATTAAATGTTTTCCTTTCTAAAAGTTGTTACTGTCATGGCATCTCAATGCATCAAAAAAAAAACCCTAAGATAGTCAGTGTACAAAGAAAAAAACTGCTAAAGAGAAGAAATCTCTAGTAAGCATCAGATACTATAAACCATATGAAAAACATGAACCCACAAGTTCAACTGACCCTACCCCTTTCATAAGTGGTGTTATAAAATTGTAAAGGATTGGATTCAGAACAAGATTTCTTCAACCCTTCATCTTATGGTTTTACATCTTTGATTTCTCCTCTCTTTTAAATTTTAGTGTGCTTTTAGCAGTAGTTTTTACTTTTATCATATTTAATACTACATTTGTATTTCTAGTTATAAACCATATAATTTTATTTATTTCATTAATAGGCTGAATTGAACCAGCCACCCAGAGTTCAGAAAGAACTAGAAAGAGTAAAATTGAGGTGTAAATCCACAAGATGACAATTACACCTAGAGAATAAAAGTTATAACTTCTTTTCACTAGAACCCAGAAACCCGACAACAATAGGTCCTGGGAGGTGCAATATAACTGTAACATACAAAATAGCTTAAAACCTTAAAGATGATATGAATAAATCTGTTAATGAAATCTATGAGAATATAAAGAATGAAGTGAAATGAAGAAAAGACTTCAAGGCATAAAAGTAAAAATAAAATCATCAGAGAAAACATAAAAACTGAGGATAAACTAGAAATGAAAAATTTAGAAATTAAAAAAAAAACTCAGAGGAAAGCCTTATCCATAAAATGCGAGAGATAGAAGAGAAAATGCTAGCTATTAAGGACACACTAGATGAAGCTGATACCTTGTTCAAACAAAATGTTGACTCTAACTACAGGCACAAAACTATCCAGGAAAACTGAAACATTTGAAAAGACCAAATCTATGGAGAGTAGTAATAGAGGAAGAAAAAGAAGCCTAAAGAAAGGCACAGAAAATACTTTCAATAAAATCATAGAAGAAATTTACCTAACCAAGAGATAGAGTTACCTATCAAGGTAGTAGAAGGATAAAGAATACGAAATAGAAAAGAAAAGAAATTCCACTTGGAGGCAAAAGTGGGTGAATGGGTGGGGAACCACCCTCATAGAAGCAGGGAGAGAGAGGATGGGATAGGGGGTTTCCAGAGGGGAAACCAGGAAAGGGGATAACATTTGAAACATAAATAAATAAAATGTCCAATAAAAAAGAAAGAAATTCCACTCAGCATATAATAATCAAAACACTAAATATATAGAATAAAGAAAGAATATCAAAAGCTTTAAGGGAAAACAAGCGAGTAAACATGCAAAGGCAGAACAATTAGAATAACATGTGATGTTTCAATAGAAATTATAGAAGCCAGAAAACCTGAACACATGTTATACAAGTTCTCTAAGAGGGCACTGATGCCAGCACAAACTACTATATCCAACAGAGTTTCAGTCACAATAGATGGAGAAAGTTATCCCCAAATAAACCCAAATTTAAGCAGTGTCTGACTACAAATCCAGTTGTACAGAAGATGCTAGAAGAAAAACTCTAAACTAGTGGAGTTAACCATACCCAAAAATCCACAAGAAATAAGTAATTTTAAGTAAGCAAATGAAAGAGAGGGAATTTTGCCATCATAAAAAAATAACAGAAATTAACAAACACTGCTCATGGATAATGTTGAACATCAATGGTTTTAATCCCCCATTTTTTTTAAAGTAGATTCCCAAGTTTGGAAGTTAAGACCACCATTTTCTCTCTGGGGACTGTGCAAGGCGGATACAACCAGGAGTGCAGGGAACACAGGAGTGGCAGAGCAGCTGGGAGAGGGTCCTTCCAGGCTCTATCTGCACCCAGGTGATAGACTGAGCCACAGCCCTTTATGCCATGGTAGCACTGTTCTCCCAGGGGTGCTGAGACAGGCTAGCAGGCCCACAGGATGGACAAGCTCCAGACAGAGACAGAGAAACAAACTAACACTAGAGATAACCAAATGATAAAAGGCAAAGGCAAGAACATTACAAACAGAAACCAAGATGACATGGCAGCATCCAAACCCAGTACTCCCACAACAGCAAGTCATGGATAGCCCAACACACCCAAAAGCAAGATTTGGACTTAAAATCACAGCTCATGATGCTGATAGAGGACTTCAAGAAGGACATAAATGACTCCCTTAAAGAAATACAGTAAAACATAACCAAACAGTTGAGGGAATTGAACAAAACCAATCAGGATATAAAAATGGAAGTAGAAACAATAAAGAAATCACAAAGGAAAACAACACTGGAGATAGAAAACCTAGGAAAGAAGTCAGGAGTCGTGGATCCAAGCATCAACAACAGAATAAAAGAGATAGAAGAGAGAATCTCAGATGCAGAAGTTACCATAGAAAGCATTGACACAACAGTCAAAAGAAAATGCAAAATGTAAAAAGCTTCTAACCCAAAACATCCAGGAAATGCAGGGCATAATGAGAAGACCAAACCTAAGGATTATAGGTATAAAAGAGAGTGCAGATTTCCAGCTTAAAGAGCCAGTAAATATCTTCAACAAAATTATAGAAGAAAAATTTCCTAACATAAAGAAAGAGATGCCCATGAACATACAAAAAACCTACAAATTTTCAAATATATTGGATCAGAAAAGAAACTCCTCCCATCACATAATAATCAAAACATCAAATGCAGTAAACAAAAAGATAATATTAAAGCAGTAAGGGGAAAAGGTCAAGTAACATAAAGGCAGACCTATCAGAATTACACCAGATTTCTTGCCAGAGACTATGAAAGCCTGAAGATCCTGGGCAGATGTCATACAGACCCTAAGAGAACACAAATGCCAACCAGGTTACTACACCCAGCAAAACTCTCAATTACCATAGATGGAGAAAACATGAGAAAAACAAATTTATACAACATCATCCCTTGTGTTTCCACAAATACATCCCTTCAAAGGATAATGAATAGAAAACACCAACAAAAGGAGGAAAACTACACACTAGAAAAAGCAAGAAAATAATCTATTTTTAACAAACCAAAGAGAAGAGAGCCACACAAACATAACTCCACCTCTAATAACAAAAATAACAGGAAGTAATAATCACTTTTCCTTAATATCTCGTAACATCAATGGACTCAATTCTCCAATAAAAAGAAATAGACTAACAGACTGGATAAATAAACAAGACCCAGCATTTTTCTGCGTACAGGAAACACAAAGAGAGATACTACCTCAGAGTAGAAGGAGAAAAAAACAATTTTCCAAGCAAATGATTCCAGGAACCAAGGTGGAGTAACCATTCTACTGTCGAGTAAAATCAAATGTCAACCTAAAGTAATGAACAATTATAAGGAAGGAAACTTCATATTCGCCAAAGGAAAAATATACCTAAAAGAACCCTCAAATCTGAACATCTAGGCTCCAAATGCAAGGGCACCCACATACATAAAAGAAACTTTACTAAAGTGCAAAGCACACACTGCGTCTCATACAATAATAGTGGGACACTTGAACACCCCACTCTCATCTATGGACAAATCATGGAAACAGAATCTAAATAGAGACATAGTGAAACTAACATTAGTTATGAACCAAATTGATTTAACAGATATCTATTGAACATTTTATCTTAAAAACAAAAGAATATAACTTCTTCTCAGTACCTTATCATACCTTCTCCAAAATTGACCATATACTCGGTCCTAAAACAGACCTCAACAGATATAAGAAGATTGAAATAATCGTATTTACACTATCATATCACCATGGACTAAGGCTGGTCTTCAATAACAACAAAATCAACAGAAAGCTGGAAATACATGGAAACTGAACTTAATGATAACTTGATCAAGGAAGAAATAAAGAAAGAAATTAAAGACTTTTTAGAATTTAATGAAAATGAAGGCACAACATACCCAAACTTATGGGAAGCAATGAAAGCAGTACTAAGAGGAAAACTCATAGCTCTGAGTGCCTGCACAAAGAAAATGAAAAGAGAATACATTAATGGCTTGACAGCACATCTGAAGGCTCTAGAACAAAAAGAAGCAAATACATCCAAGAGTTGTAGAAGGTAGGAAATAATCAAACTGAGGGCTGAAATTAACCAAGTAGAAACAAATTGAACTATGCAAAGAATCAACAAACCAGGAGCTGGTTCTTTGAAAAAAAAAACATAGATAAACCCTTAGCCAAACTAACCATTAGGGCACAGAGAAAGTATTCAAATTAACAAAATCAGAAATGAAAAGGGAGACATAACAACAGATACTGAGGAAATCCAAAAAGTCAACAGATCCTACTACAAAAGCCTATACTCAACAAAACTGGAAAATATGGATTAAAGAGACAATTTTCTAGGCAGATACCAGGTATCTGATTTAACCAGTTAAATCAGCATCATATAAATGAACTAAAGAAGGCCATAACCCCCCAAAAAATAAAAGCAGTCATTAATAGTCCCCCAACCAAAAAAGTCCACGACCAGATGGAATTAATGCAGAGTTCTTGCAGACCTTTAAGGAAGACCTAATACCAATCCTCTTCAAACTATTCCACAAAATAGAAACAGAAGGAATACTACTCAATTCATTCTATAAAGCCACAATTACCCTGGAAGCTAAACTACACAAAGACCCTACAAAGAAAGAGAACTTTAGACCAATTTGCCTTATGAATATCACTGCAAAAATACTCAATAAAATTTTTGCCAACCAAATCAAAGAACACATCAAAATGATCATCTAACTGGATCATGGAGGAGTCATCCCAGGGATGAAGGTATGGTTCAATATACAGAAATCCAACAATGTAATCCACTACATAAAGAAGCCCAAAGGAAAACACCACATGATTATTTCATTAGATGCTGAGAAAGCATTTGACAAAATCAAACACCCCTTCATAGTAAAAGTCTTGGAAATATCATGAATTTAAGGCCCATACCTAAACATAGTAAAAGCAATATACACCAACCCAGTAGCAAACATCAAATTAAATGGAGAGAAATTTGAAGCAATCCCACTGAAATCAGGGACTAGACAAAGCTGTCCACTCTCTCCATAGCTGTTCAATATAGTACTTGAAGTCCTAGTGAGAGCAATTAGACAACAGGGGAGGTCAAAGGGCTACAAATTGGAAAGAAAGAAGTCAAAGTATCATTATTTGCAGATGATATGATAGTGTACTTAAGTGACCCCAAAAATTCCTCCAGAGAACTTCTAAACCTTATAAACAACTTCAACAAAGTGGCTGAATATAAAATCAACTCAAACAAATCAGAAGCCTTCTTATACTCAAAGGATAAAGAGGAAGACAAAGAAATTAGGAAAACAACACCCTTCACAATACTCACAAATAATATAAAATACCTTTGTGTGACTCTAAACAAGCAAGTGAAAGATCTCTATGAAAAGAACTTCAAGTCTCAAAGAAATTGAAGATCTCAGAAGTTGGAAAGATCTCCCATGCTCATGGATTGGCAGGGTTGGTATAGTAAAAATGACAATCTTGCCTAAAGGAATCTACAATTTCAATGCACTCCCCATCAAAATTCCAAATCAATTCTTCATAGAGTTAGAAAGAACAATTTCCAAATTTATCTGGAATAACAAAAATCCCAGGACAGCGAAACCTATTCTCAACAATAAAAGAACTTCTGGTGGAATCACCATCCTGGACCACATGCTTTGCTACAGAGCAATAGTGATAAAAACTGCATGGTATTGGTACAATGACAGGCAGGTAGATCAATGGAATAGAATCGAAGACCCAAAAATGAACCCACACACCTATGGTCACTTGATCTTTGACAAAGGAGCTAAAACCATCCAATGGAAAATACAGCATTTTTAACAAATGGTGTTGGTTCAACTGGCATTCAACATGTAGAAGAATGCAAGTTGATCCATTCTTATCTCTCTATGTAAACCTCAAGTTCAAGTGGATCAAGGACTTCCACTTAAAAACAGATACACTGAATTTGATAGAAGAGAAAGCAGGGAAGAACCTTGAGCTCATGGGCACAGGGGAAAAATTCCTGAACAGACCACCAATAGCTTATGCATTAAGATCAAGAATTGACAAATGGGATCTCATAAAATTGCAAAGCTTGTATAAGGCAAAGGACACTGTCAATAAGACAAAATGGCAACCAACAGATTAGGAAAAGATCTTTACCAATCCTACATCTGACAGAGGGCTAATATCCAACATTTACAAAGAACTCAAGAAGTCAGACTCCAGAGAACAAAATAACCCTATTAAAAATGGGGTACAGAGCTAAACAAAGAATTTTCACCTGAAGAACTTCGGATGGCTGAGAAATACCTAAAGAAATGTTCAACATCCTTAATCATCAAAGAAATCAAATCAAAACAACCCTGAGATTCCACCTCAAATCTGTCAGAATGGCTAAGATAAAAAACTCAGGGGACAGAAAAAGCTGGTGAGGATGTGGAAAAAGAACACGCCTCCATTGCTGGTGGCATTGCAAGCTGGTAAAACCACTTTGGAAATCAGTTTGGTGGTTCCTCAGAAAATTGGACATGGCACTACAGCTACACCACTCCTGGGCATATACCCAGAAGATGCTCCAACATGTAATAAGGACACATGCTCCACTACATTTATAGCAGTCTTATTTATAATAGCCAAGAATCTGGAAAGAACCCAGATGTCTGTCAACAGAGGAATGGATACAGAAAATGTGGTACATTTACATAATGGAGTACTACTCAGCTATTAAAAACAATGAATTCATGAAATTTTTAAGCAAATGGATGGAGCTGGAAAAATACCATCTTGAGTAAGGTAACCCAATCACAAAAGAATAAACACGGTATGCACTCACTGATAAGTGCATATTAGTCCAAACGCTCGGAATACCCAAAATTTAACTCACAGACCATATAAAGCTCAAGAACAAGGAAGACCAAATTATGGATACTTTTATCCTTCTTAGAAGGTGGATCAATGCCACAGACAGACCCAGTCAGGTCTCCTCCCATGGGAGAAGCAGGGTCCCAGAACTCAGGTAGGTAAGGAGTCAGCAAGTGAAAGACAGATACAACACACCAAAAAGCGGTTTGAATCTGCTGCAATTTTACTTCTATAAACATCTCAGATATATACGCATTATTTTAGGAACTACTTTTTGACTTCATGCCAGATTACATCAGGTGATGATCGGATAGGGGCTTACATGTTTACAATTTAACTTGAAACTAAAAAAAAGCACAGAGCAGGAAGTATTTTCTGGGAACCTTTTGGTACCCAGACAGTGGTTAATCAAAACAAACTTGAAGTCACTCTAAGAATTCTGCCAAGCTGTAGTCTGAGCAAATTTGCTGTGGCTAGTAAATTTTATTAATATTTTATGGCCAGTCAGGCCAATTTGGAATTGTTGTGCTGAGCCTTTGTAGAGTTTTCCTATTTACTGGAGGAGCCATCAACACCCTCTGAGTAAATAATGTTTCCTACCATATATTACAGTTGTTGGAATTCCCAGATTATTCTTCTTAACTTCTGACACACCTTCCTGGTATTTCCCTACCAGCTGTTGAACTTTTATATTTTGACTATCCACTATATCTGGATTTCTCACAAACAACTCTTTTTGTTATAACTGATTTATTATCTCTCTAAATATTTCATTTTTCTTTTACTTAACTCTGGGTAAACCTTGGAAAAATAGGGGCTCTTATGTTAGATAATTCATGAATCTTCTTTGACCCAAGTCTGGTATTACCCAGTGCTAGACATCAGGTTCATTGGCATCAGTCCTTGTAGGCCCTGGTATGATCACACTACCAGGAATGTTTCCTGGAGCATCCTTTTGGCCCTTGATCTATCAAGATCTGGCCAGGTTGCATTATGTTAGCTATTATCATAAAAATCAAGAAAGACAAGGCACCGTGAGCCCAAATCCACATACTTTGATCAATGCTCTGGAACAGCTTGCAAAAGCAGGATGACAGGGACCTCCGGGAGGCTAAGTTCTGAGGAACACACACCTCAGGTCTGAAAGCATAACTTTTGCCATGTCAAATAAACTCCACCAGAGTTGGTGTGGCAGATTAAAATACACATGGCTCATAGTCAACCATTGGACTAAGCACAGGATCCCCAATGCAGGAGCTAGAGAAAGTACCCAAGGAGCTAAAGAAGTTTGCAACTCCATAGGTGGAACAATAATAGGTATAAACCAGTACTCCCAGAGCTCCCAGGGACTAAAACTCAACCCTAAGAGTACACATGGAGGGAACCATGGCTCCAGCTACATCTGTAGTAGATGATGGCCTTTCCAGACATCAATGAGAAGAGAGGCCATTGTTCCTGTGATGGCTTGATGCCCCAGTTTAGGGGAATGCCAGATCAGGAAAGTGGGAGGGGGTGTTGATAATTATGGGAAGGGGGATGGGATGGAGTGTTTTTGGAGGGGTAACAAGGAAAGGCAATGCCATTTAAAATGCAAATAAAGCAAATATCTAATAATAATACATTTAATTTTTTAATAAAGCACATACTAACAGATTGGAACTGAAAATATGCTTTTCTATACTGTATACAGAAAGCACATCTTAACATCAAGGATAGAAATTGCTGTAGAGTAAATGGTTGGAAAAAGATATTCTATGCAACAGACCCAAGAAGTAAGTCATGTAGCCATTTTAATATCTGACAAAAGAGACGTCCAACCAAAGCTAATAAAAGACATAGGGAAGGACACTACATATTCATGACAGGAAAAATCCACCAAAGGGCATTGCTATTCTAAACATCCATGCAGCAAACACAAAGGCAACCAAGTTTCTAAAAGATTCACTACTATGGATAAAAATAACATACTGACCCTCACACAAGGATAATGGGTGACATAATATCTCATTCTCTCCAATACGCAGGTAATCCAGACCAAAAAAAAAAAAAAAATCCTCAACAGAGAAATCCAGAAACTAAATGTCAAAAATTGGGTTTCCATAGATAAATATTTCTGTGTCTTTTATTATCATGCCAATATCTTGCCAAAATCATGCTGTCTTTATAACTGTATAGTATAATTTGAAGTCAGATAATTTGATACCTTTACCTATGTTATCTCTGCTTAGAATTTTTTTTGTTTTGTTTTTTGGCTTTCTGAAGTGTCATGTGTTCCATACAAATTTTATTAGGAGATAGATAGACAGACAGACAGACAGACAGACAGATATCCCATATATATTATGGACTTCTAAAGGAAAACAAAATAGAGTATTGTTGAACAAAATTAAAGTACAGAAAATCATGAAGAGACATCCTCAGTTTATATGTTGAAAAATTAATGCTGTTAAAATGCACGTGTTGAACAATGTGATCTAAACATAAAATATCATCCCTGTCTAAAAAGCAATGATATCTGTACCATATTCAAAGAATATATTTCAAAGTTTGTACAGAATCACAAAACAATCATGAATAACCAAAGTCATCTTAATTTTAAGGAAGAAAAAAGAAAAATCAATAGAACACTATATCATTGGGGCACTGTGTCAAAGTACACTACAAAGCTCATATAACTAAAACAATATGGTGCTGAGAGAAAAAAGAAATGGCATTAGAAGAGAATACACAAAAACTACAAAGTTTCTGTAAGGCAAAAGACACTGTCAAAAGGATAAATCAGCAACCAACAAATTGGGAAAAAATCTTCACCAACCCCACATCTGACAGAGGGCTAATCTCCAATGTATACAAAGAACTCAAGAGGTTAGACCCCAGAAAAACCAAATAACCCTATCCAAAAATGGGGTACAGAGCTAAACAGAGTCTTTTCACCTGAAGAAATTCGGATGGCTGAGAAACACCTTAAAAAATGTTCAACATCACTAGTCATTAGGGAAATGCAAATTAAAACAACCCTGAGTTTTCACCTCACACCAGTCAGAATGGCTAAGATTAAAAACTCAGAAGACATCAGGTGTTGGCGAGGATGTGGAGAAAGAGGAACACTCCTCCACTGCTGGTGGGAATGCAAGCTGGTACAACCACTCTGGAAATCAGTATGGCGGTTCCTCAGAAAACTGGGCGTGATACTTCCGGAGGACCCAGCCATACCACTCCTGGGAATATACCCAGAAGATTCACCAGCATGCAATAAGGATACATGCTCCACTATGTTCATAGCAGCTTTATATATAATAGCCAGAAGCTGGAAAGAACCCAGATGTCCCTCAACAGAGGAATGGACACAAAAAATGTGGTATATATACACAATGGAGTACTATACAGCCATTAGAAACAATGAATTCATGAAATTCTTAGAGAAATGGATGGAGCTGGAGAATGTCATACTAAGTGAGGTGACCCAGTCTCAAAAGAATACCCATGGTATACAATCACTGATAAGTGGATATTAGCCTAGAAGCTTGGAACACCAAAGACACAAATCACATATCAAGTGATGTCTCACAAGAAGAAAGGAGTGGACACTGGTGCTAGAATGGACCAAAACATCATTGTGGCAGAGTACAAGAACAGTAAAATGGGAGGGGGTGGATGCGGGAGCAGGGGGAGGGAAAAGGACATGTGGGACCTTTGGGGGTGGGGAACCAGAAAAAGGGAAATGAATTGTAAATATAGAATATATACAATAAAAAAAATCAAAAAAAAAAAGAAGAGAATACAGAACTTAGAACTAAATGTATGAATTTACAAAGAACTGACTTTTTTATTTGTTTTCAGTAAAATCACTAATAATGTGTACTGGAGTAATGAAAGTCTTTCCAATGTATGTTATATGTTGATAATAAAGATACAAATGAAATGACCATTTAAACCATATTTGTCCCTATCTAAGGAGCCCATTTGTCTCCATTTTTAGACCAGGCTTGCTTTTAATAAAGGCCGTAAGACAACAACTTTAAGAATAGTCCATAAGTCACAGGAACTGCATAGTATGTAGTCACTGAAAAGTAGATATTAGCCAAAAAGGTACAGAATTCCCAGGATAAAATCCAAAGAAGTCATAAAAGCTAACATGCTAAAGGCCCCAAGTAAGGATGCCTCAATCCCACTTGGGAGGAAGAAGAAAGAAATCACATGAGGTGGGAGAGAAGAGAAGAGGGGAACATGATCAGATATTATTGGGAGGGAATAGGCTGAAGGCCTGAGGGCTAGCAGAAAGAATCAAAAAAGGCAACCTTCAGAGGTAGGAGGTTGGAGGACACTCTAGAATGTACCAGAGATCTTGGCAGTGAGAGACTGTCAGGACCTTAGATGAAATGCCCTACAGTGGTAAAGTGGAACACGTAGAGTCCATCTCCAGTAAAAATGACAGGGCATTAAGTGGATAGATGGGTTTCCATCCCACAGTCCAAAACTTGGACCCAGAATTTTTTCTGTCTGAAAGAACTGAAGGAACAAAAATGGAGAAGAGCCTGAGGGAAAGCAGGTTCAGTGACAGGCCCAAATTGGGATCTATCACAAGGGGAGGCCCCAAAGTCTGACACTATTTCTGATACTATGGTGTGCTTACAAATAGAGGCCTATCACGACTGCCCTCTGAAAGGCCCAATGAGCACTGAAAGAGTCATATGCAGATATTTACATCCAACCAATGGAAAGACACTGGTGGTCCCTGTGGTTGAATTAGGGAAAATCTGGAAGAAGCTGAAGAGGAGGGCAACCCCATGGAAAGACCAGCAGTATCAACTAACCTTGACCCCTGGGATCTCTCAGCTACTGAGCCACCAACCAGGCAGCATACACCAGCTGATATGAGACTCTAACACATACACAGCAGAGGACTGCCAGGTCTGGACTCAGTCATAGAAGATGTACCTAACCCTTGAGAGACTTGAGGCCCCAGGGAGTAGGGAAGTCTATGGGGGGCATCCTTTTGGAGATGGGGGAGAAGAAGTAGGGGATGAGGAACTTTCAGAGGGTAGACTGGGGGAGAGATGAACAATAATAAATAATTAATAATAATAATAATAATAATAATACACCAGTTCACCAGTTCAAGGAACAGACCATAAAATCTGGAACAAGATCATAAACCCTCTCCCAAAAAACAGCCTGGGGAAAAACAGAAAATGGGGAAATATCTTATCTCTGAATGAGCCATCTGTGCAAGACAGCCCTATTTCATCACATGTTTTAATGCTCATGACATAGGAATGTAGACCACTAATTGCCTGTGAGCCCCTAGCTCCCACCAATGAAATTTTAGATTACCTAATCCTTCTAGAGAGCTTCCTTTGTTTCTTATAAGAAACCCTGCTTGCCTTTATCTGGTGTCACCATTTCAAACAATGGTTGACCGACCCCTGCATGCTGGTTGTTTCTGCAGAATAAATGCTTTGTTTTTGTACACTATCTGAGTCTGGAATCTTTTTTCAGACATTTTTGTGCCCTTACACATACAGAAGAACAATACCAGACTTCTTTTGTTATTAAATAGATAATCAATCTAAGCATTTATATTAAAAATATTGATGTAGGAAATGACTGGAAGAAAGCATAGGGCAATATATTATCAACATTCTGTTGCTTTGATACAATACTATTTAAAATATAACTTATGGAGGAAAGAACTTATTTTGGCTTATAGTATCAGAGGGATAAGTGTCAGTTCATGAAGGCAGGGAAGCATAGCAGCAAGAAGCAATCATGGTGAAAAGTGGCAGACATGGCAATAGATCTAAGAGATTGCAAAGGTACAACTTCAATTATAAACACAAAGCAGAATGTGTGACCTGGAAATGGAGTATGGCTCTAAACTCCCAAAGGTATCCAACAGCTAATGATATACTTTTTTCCATGAATGATTCACCTCCTGAAGGTTCTATAACCTTCCCAAAATAGCACTGCCAAGTGCTCAAATTCATGAGCCTATGGAGAGACAATTCACATTCAAACCACTACAGGTAATAATTACAATCAAGCGATTATTTAATGAGGAAAAACAAGTGGTCAAGAGATATTTGAAAAATACTCAGCATTCACTATCATCAGGAAGATGCAAATCACAGTGTACTATCATTTCCACCCAGTAAAGAAGAGTGAGCATTATTAAAATAACTAAAGATATCAAGTTCTAGCAAGAGTACAAAGAAAAGGTAAATAATGGCATATTAATAACAGAAATAAAAAATAGAACAGAAATTCTGGAAAATATTTCACAATTTCCAATAAATAAATAAATAAATAAATAAATAAATAAATAAAAAAAATAAGATTTTTTATCAAGTTGAAGTATTACTAAGCACCTTCTATCCTACTAATTCTACACAAAACAACCTAGCAGAAGCAACAGACAGCCCCTGCTCCCACTAATAGAAGTTCCATAAGAAGACCAAGCTACACAACTGTAAGATGTGTGAAGAGAGTCTAGGCTGGTTCCATTCAAGCTCCCTGGTTGGAGGTGAGAGGGAGGAACTGGGAGAAGAGGAAGGAAACTTCAGTCAGAGTATAAATAACAAACAAACAAATACATTTAAGATTTTAAAGCTTTTATTGTTTCCTTTTTGAGTTTCACATGATATACCAGACTCCTGCTAATCTCCCTGTCCCCTTTGCCCTTATAAACTGCCCCCCATAAAATAGTACACACAAACAACAAAAATAACACAAAGCATAGAAAATATTTCATTGTGGAAGAAGAAGTATGTCACAGTGTGCCCCATTGTATATTCTTCTGTGCACATATCTTCACCTGCAAATGTTCATTGCAATGATTCATTGGTCTGGTTCAAGATCTCTAGCTACTATGATACCATCAATATTGGATCCTCATTGGGACTTCTGGTTATCCTGGTATTGCCCTGTGGCATAGAGATCCTGCAAGTTTTGAACAACAGGGCTGGCCCTTTCACACACCCCCAAGCATTCTCAGATGATATAGATTTGTGGGTGGGCCAAATCAGAGCCCTGGATCTGGGCCTGGGTGGGAATTCTCCATTACAGCTCCAGCTAGGCCAACTAGTCCATTTATGAGCAACAAGAGACAGAGTTAACTCTTCTGCTCTCATGTCCTCTAGGCCGATCACCTTCACCCACACTGCCAGAGGCAGCTTCACTGTGATGTTCAGTGTGATGTGACAATCATAAATTTGCACATTTTTATGATTCCACTCCAGGCTCGTCATGCATCTAGCAGGCCCTAGGTGACATACTCCATCCATGGTGCATGGCAAGAGGGTGTCTATGGCCTGCTTGTGCCACGCACTGAAAGGCAAGTGTGTAGGTGGTATGGCAGTCACCAGGTCTGTATCTGTCTTCCTCCTTCTGTACTGTAGTACCTGGATTTGATTTGATTTGATTTGATTTGATTTGATTTGATTTGATTTGATTTGATTTGATTTGATTTGATTTGATTTGATTTGATTTGTATGAGTCTTAGGCATAAGAAAGCTCTGGCCACCAAGCCAGGCATCAAGCTACAATGAACAATGATGACTGTCGTCTGTTCTTCCCCTGACTACTATAAAACAACAACAGCAACAATAACAACAACAACAACAACAACAACAACAACAAGGCATCTTTTTTTGCCCATTACTATGGGGGATTGAAGATTTTTAAACCTGAACATAGTACTACTATATAACTACCCATCTCACTATAGAGTATATATTTTTAAAAACAAAAAAATAAATTACAAATACACAGTGGAATTATATTCACCAGGACGAACTGTTGGGATTATCTCATTTATTAGAACATGAGCAAGGATTAGAACTGAAACAAGTATCACTATGCCTGGTAAAATGAACAAATACTACATGATTTAATTAAAATTTGGGATTCAACCATGTTTATCTTATAAATGTTAAGAGTAGAATGCTGGTTACTCTATACTGGAGGAAGCAATAGAGAAAAGATGATTAAGAGTGCTTAGTTTTTGTTGGATAGGAATAAGAACTTTAATGTGCCATTACATAGTAGATTGACTATAAATGATAATGCTTTGAATACTTCTAAAATTAAGAAGAAAGTTTACTATAGGTTTTCATCACAGCAAAGATAAATATTTGAGATGATAAATTGGTTCTAATTTGAGCAATAAATATTTGGCAAGGTAGCATGTAATACTCGTGTTTTAGCATAGAAATTCGGAATAATTTTAACTTAAAATTTAGAATCACAAAAATATGCTAATAAAAACAGAAGTGGAAGATACTATCAAAGAATGAATATTACCAATGAAAATTGAAGTTCAATGATGGAACGTTATTTATATATGCCTTTTAAAAATATACTACTTATTTTACTTTATTTGTGTTGTATGTGTCTGCTTGCATGATTTTTTTTACCACATGTATTTAGGAAACAACAGAAGCCAGAAAACAGTGTCAGCCCCCCTGGACCTGCGGTAACAGATGTTTGTGAGCTACCATGTAGATGCTGGGAACTGAACCCAGTCCTCTGGATAAACACTATAAACTCTTAATAACTGAGACATCTCTCCAGACCCTACTTGTGCCATTTTAAGCACATTGCAAGTAGTAGACAATGACTATTTGTCTAATATTACACATAAGAAGAAAATAAATTGTTATAATATTATTTGATCATGTAATATAATAATATGTTTATCAAGACTTTTAGAAGGGGCAGCCTTTTAGCTTTCATATGATTTCTTGTGCTAAAAAATAAATGATAAGCTTTATTCTTTTAGATTTCCAGGTTATAAAAATAAAGCATAAGGTACCATTTAGAGATATGCTTTCCTTTTTCGGGAACATGCTTAATGCTTACCTTATACAAAATAAAGGCAATCTTTTGTTTCATTGGAAAGACAAAAGAACTTGAACCTTGAATGTGTAAAATATAAATATCATTTTTTCTGACTTACACAATGAGCAGTAAGTTCTTATTCAAGATATATTTAATTGAATAGACTTTAAAATCATACAGTTCTCAAACACTCAGTTTCAAATTATTTTTTTCTCCTTATAATCCAAATTCTAACGGTTCCATCTTGTGGTGAAAATCAGAATAGGTTTTGTAGATTTTATGGTTTTATTTATTGTATTTTCTTTTTGCTTATAAAATACACAGAAAAAAGTTAAGAATTTTTCTTTTTCCTCAAGTTCCTGGTTTCTTTATCCCATGAAATCCATAACTAGCAAGTGCATAATTATGTAATTTCATAAAGTATGGATATATGAAAAAAGAGGATTAATCAAGTAGTACATAGAAAACATCTAGTGTTTTGGACTATAAGAAACATTTGACATAATATGATATGATAAATATTTGTTTTATCATAATATATGACAAACTATTTGGTTTATCTTCCAGAACCAGGATAGGGATGTTGAACCACAGTTACATGGATAGAGAAAGCAAATGCTAGAAATTATTTTTTTAAACAGAAATTAATGATAAGCACTCAAAACAGCAATCAAAGTGAGTGGGTTAATACAAATGTCAGGAGTCAGCTAGAGAGTTAAACATAGAACATATGGAATACAAGAGTATTCCAATAAGGAGCAAGAGTAGACACAGGAGAATGTGGGTGACTTGGACACTTTCTAAAGATAGTCAAAGCTGTTGAAATTGGGATTGGGAGGAAGAACATAGTGCTCCCACTTCAAATACATATGGTATTTGAAATTCATCCTTTGAAGCACTACTGTCAAATAAGCACAAAATACTATCAGATAAAAATAGCCATTCTAGGTTCCTGTCTGTAAGCACACCATAGCATCAGTAATAGTGTCAGGCCTTGGTGCCCCCATCATGAGATGGATCCCAAGTTGGGCCAGTAACTGGATAGCATTTCCTTCAGTCTGTTCTCCATTTTTGTCCCTGCAGTTCTTTTAGACAGGAACAATTCTAGGTCAAAAATTTTGACTGTAGGTTGGTAAACCCATCCCTCCACTTGAGGCCCTGCTACCGGAGGTGGACTCTTTGAATTCCCTCTCCCCAGTGTTGGGCATTTTGGCTAAAAGATTCTCAAGTCTGTAGTACTTACTATAAGGCCCTCCAATTCCCACTCCCAGAGACTACTTATTTCCACTCATTCTCCTAGCCCTCTGGTCTTCTCCTCTGCCCCAATCCTGCCTCATACCTGATCCTATTCCCCTTTTCCCTTCCCTTCTCCCACCCAGTTCCCTCCCTCCCTCTGCCTCCTGGGATTATTTTCTTTCCCCTTCTAAGTGGAATTGAAGCACCATCACTTTGGCCTTTCTGTTTGCTACACTTATGATCTACGGATTGTACTCTAGGTTTTCTGTAATTTTTAGCTAATATCTACTTATCTACAGATTCAAAGCCATCCTCATCAAATTTCCAACACAATTCTTCAGAGACATGGAAAGATCAGTTTTCAACTTCATGTGGAAAAACCAAAAGCCCAGGATATCCAAAACAATTCTCAACAATAAAAGATCTAGGCCAGGCAGTGGTGGCACACACCTGTAATCCCAGCACTTGGGAGGCAGAGGCAGGCAGATTTCTGAGTTCGAGGCCAGCCTGGTCTACAGAGTGAGTTCCAGGACAGCCAGGATGACACAGAGAAACCCTGTCTCAAAAAACAAACAAACAAAAAAAGATTTTCTAGGGGAATTACCATCCCCCAGCTATACTACAAAGCAATAGTGATACAAGACAGCAAGAAATTGGTACAGAGACAGGCAGGTAGATCAGTGGAATATAATTGAAGACCCAGAAATAAACTCATATACCTGTGGACACTTGATCTTTGACAAAGATGCCAAAACAGTACAGTGGAAATAAAAGAAAGTATCTGCAATACATGATGGTGTTCTAACTGGTGGTCTGCATGTAGAAGAATGAAAGTAGACCCATATTTATCACTTTGGACAAAGCTCAGGTCCAAGTGGACCAAGGACCTCAACATAAAACCAGATACACTAAATCTAATAGAAGGGAAAGGGGGAAAAAGTCCATAACTCGTTGGCACAGGGGGAAATTTCCTGAACAGAACACCAATGGCTCAGGCTCTAAGATCAACAATCCATAAATGGGACCTCATGAAACTGAAAGCTTCTGTAAGACAAAGGACATAATTGATAGGACAAACCAGCAACCTACAGATTGGGAAAAAAATCTTCACTAACCTGTCATCTGAGAGAGTTAATATCCAAAGTATATCAAGTAATCAAGAAGTTAACCTCAAAAAAAAAATCAAATAACCCAATTAAAAGATGGAATACAGAGAAGGAGATAGCCTCCCTGGAGCTCTAACAGCCCAGGAACAAAGGTGAGGTGGTCACAACATCCATCCCAGACTTGGAGTACCCAGGACCCCCAGGGATCTAGGGATGCAGGAACACCCACCCAACCAGTGACAGTGGTTCCTTCTGGTTGGAACCAGTGCCCTGAGCAGACCCTGGGCACTAGCTCTGCACCAAGTCCCACAACACCCAGAAGAAGCTCAATTTACAGGTGCTTTAACACACCAAAAATCATAGGATGATAAAATCAGAGATTCTTGGGAGCTTGGTAACAGCAGGATTTCTGGATCCCAGAGGCAAATTGACTCCCAGGAGCTCTTACACCCAGGATCTCAGGATCACAGGATCCTAGAGACAGCTAGACCCTGAGGAGTTCTGACAGAACCAAAATAATAAGAGAGACAGTCTCTAGTCAGAGAAAGTGAGTGCAGGTAGCACTAGAGATAATTAGATGGCAAGAATCAAGTTCAAGAACATAAGCAACAGAAACCAAGGGTATTTGGCATCATCAGAACCCAGTTCTCCCACCAGTGCAAGTCCCAGATTTCCCAACACACCAGAAAAGGAAGATTCATATTTAAAATCACTTCTCATGATGATGATAGAGGATTTAAGAAGAAAATAACTCCCTTAAAGAAATACAGGAAAACATAGGTAAACAGGTAGAAGCCCTTAAAGAGGAAACACAAAATCCCTTAAAGAATTTGAAGAAAACACAACCAAACAGGCGAAGAAATTGAACAAAATCATCCAGGATCTAAAAATGGAAGTAGAAACAATAAAGAAATCACAAAGGTGCTGCAGACTAAACCCACCTGGGGATTGTAGTAGTGGGAAAACAAGATTCTTCTGGCACAGGAAGATATGGATTTAGCAAAAAGTGACACAGACACTGGGCACAGAGATGGTTTACATTCTGTGTGTATTCTTTCTCTCAAACTGGAGTTTTGAGCATGAGGTTTTGACATTTACATATAAAAAGATGTATCCAGCCAAGCAGGCACAAGGAACAATTAGCATAACCATTTGGCATAAGGAAATGTAAAATCAACCAGGTAAAACCTTTCTTGTGTAACAAATTTTGAAGCTCAAACACAGAAAATATCAAGCTTAGTCTAAATGAGTCTACACGAGTAAACTTTATCTGACATCTAGCTTTCATCTGTAAAACCTGAAGTTTCCTATGATTTTGTATGGAGTAGGCAGGCTAAATTTCAATGCTTTCCTAAGTTCCACATAGCCTCATTAATATTTCATGAGTTAGAACCGCAACTTGACTACACCTGGATAAGGCAAGAATGTTGCTTTAGCCAGAAACTCCCTAGGTGGGGTCTGCAAGACAAAAGGCAGTTCCTGTAAGCTTCCATTGAGGAAGCTCTGAGCTTTGCACTAACTTAAATGTAAATTCAACTTGCCCAACACCCACCTGTCCAGCAAAGACACAGTATGAGGTTCTTCAGATGTAAATATTTTCTTTTTTTTTAATTTTTATTTTCTATATTCTATGTTTACATTCCAAAGGCTTTCCCCTTCACAACCATAAAGTAAATATTTTCTAACCTGAGCCTTTTGTCTAAGACTAGGTCCAACATCCATGGGTCCTGCGAGGACTTCTGCATGAGGGTCAGATAACAAAAGGAGTTTATACTTTTAGAATTCCCAGAAAAATTCTACTCGTTGTTTCATATTTTCAATGAGATCTCCTTTTTAATTTTGGGAGGTAAATGTGACTAAAGCAAAGCATTACAGTTTTCTGAGAAAAGAGATTTTTTGGCTAGTAATATTACTTCAAAGAATGGGTTATAATTTATTCTCTCGAATTTATTAGGTCTCGGCCTACCAGGAAAAAAGGAAGTTTAGAAGGGAAATAAATTACCAAATAAAAAATTGCAGCATCTATATTGGGGGAATTCCACAGGCCCCAAGAGGCATTTTCTGCCTCAGTCTGCAGAAGTCTGTCTTACAGAATCTATTGGGGCTACTGCGGCACAAAGGGAAACAACCCTGAAAAGAGAAAACATAGAAAAAGAGATCAGGAGTCACAGGTGCAAGCATCATCAACAGAACACAAGAGATAGAAGGGAGAATTTCAGGTGCAGAAGATACCATAGAAAACATTGACTCAACAGTCAAAGAAAATGCAAAATGCAAAAAGCTCCAAACCCAAAACATCCAGGAAATCCAGAGCATAATGAGAAGAACAAACTTAAGGATTATAGGCATATGATTTATTCACAAATATTTTTCAGCAGGTTAATAGCATTAGTATTACATCTATGATATCCCCAATTAACAATATTTATTCATTGTCATATAACACACTTTTATATTCAATTTTATATTTATCTCAAAAATATCTTCATGTTTGCTTTGTTTTAAGTGAAACTCAAAAAGTTCGCATAAGATTTTGAATGAGATTTCTTCAAGGTTTGTGTCAAATTTAGAGTATGCTGATATTCAGAGTCATGATGAGATTAACATTGTTCTACATATTTTGATAAAACTATAAAATGCTTATTAGATGGATCTAGGAAATTATAGACATACGCATGAAAGAAAACTTGAGAATGTACATGTGTTTTATAATCAGCAAAGTATATTTCAGTAATAATATCTAAATTTTTTTTAAGTTGAACAATGTTTAAGGTTGGAGAAATTGGTTAGCTTTAGTGGATAAAAACAAAAGTTAAAAAATAAACCAACAAATTTCCTTCAAGGAATCTTTAAAAGGCTTATTGAGCATGAATGGAGGAATGAAGAGAATAGAAAAAGCATTGAGAAGCAGAAATGGGATGGGCAATGAAGGGGGCACTAACAGACCTATGCATGACAAACACAGCTCCAAGCACAATAAAAAATTGCATACAGGCTTTGCCCTCTACCCTCTTCTCTACTTTGCTGAAAACTGTTAGATTACAAACCTAATGTTAGCCCCTAAGCTCCATTCTCTTCTTTTGCCACTGACTCATTCTTGAGACAAAACACCAAGGTCCATCAATCAAAACTCAGTCAGGATTTACTAACAAACACCCAACTTTTCCCGTTAAAACCCGACTTCTGCAGAAATACCCTCTCTTGTCTCTGGCTTCTCTTGGTTTCTTACTTTCCCTGCTTCCTTGTCTTTCTGTTGTTGCTGCTGCTGCCTTTGAGTCCCCTGCCTCAAGCCCCTACACACAGACACACAGACACAGACACAGACACAGACACACACACACACACACACACACAGAGAGAGAGAGAGAGAGAGAGAGAGAGAGAGAGAGAGAGAAACAGAGACAGAGACAGAGTCAGAGAGAGACAGAGAGAGACAGAGAGAGAGAGGGAGACAGAGAGAGGGAGACAAAAAGAGGGAGACAAAGAGAGGGAGAGAGAGAGAGAGAGAGAGAGAGAGAGAGAGAGAGAGAGAGAGAGAGAGATGCCTCTCCAGAGTAATAATACAAAATACTTTGTGTTGAGAACTTGTTGTCTGGGTTCTGTCCTTTAGTGATTCCTGGAGTGGGTGAGGGGTAGGGGCGACCTCACTTTCAGTTCAGGGTGATGCAAGCATGAAATCTCAGACAGGAAAGTTGAGTTCAAGGCCATTCTGGACTACCATACCCTTTGTCAATATCAAAATTTAGAAAAAGCATTATACTGATGAAATACTTAAATATATATTCCAATAGATGAATAGTTCCTTTTTATGAGTGTTAAAAATTATAATTTAACTGCTGCATATTCCATATAAATCAAAGTAATATATACAATGATAATAATACATTGCCCAAAACAATTTTAATGCAGATATTGTTGCTAAAATCCCTTGCAGAGTGGGTGGATGCAGGTTCCAAAAACAAATCAAGGCATGATTCCACCAAAGTTCATTCTATGTAACCCATCAGTTTCTTGGACTTCCCTACAGGAATGTGGATGCTCCTCCCTACAACATTCTGTGCCTAGAAAGCCTTATCCAACAGAAATGAGAACTTCTCCATAACAGAGTAAACAAAGCCCTTCACTCTCACCCTCCAAGGCTGATATATAATCTAGTCCCTTCCCCAGTCCATGTGCAGAGTTGACAGTTGGTAGGGAGCAGGTGGATCCTGTTGGGAGATGTAAACTGTCAACAAGCCAAGCTGGGACAACTATGTGCAAGGAGCACAGCTGAATATCCCAAGATGACAGCTGCTTGGCTCATAGGACAGTTGCGCACAACAGATGCAGATGGAACCTGTTGAAATGTCATTTAAAGTACTTACTTATTTAGCAAGAAGCATGAAAATTACCATAAATATGATCACCTGAGACCAGGCAAACATTATGCTTCTTTATACTACTATTTCAAGAAATTGTGGTTTATTTTTAAGTCTCTCACTACTCAATAATAACTGAATTGACTTTTACTCTTTATACTATTTTATAGCAGCATTGTTATGACAATCATCTAACTAATACTTTCCTTTCCTTTAAAATCTTCAAACAGTATTATTAATAGAAGGATATCAAACTCTGAAAATAAACTTATATTAGTCAGGTTTCTCTTAAGCAGCAAATACAATCTTTCTCTCTCTCTCTCTCTCTCTCTCTCTCTCTCTCTCTCTCTCTCTCTCTCTCTCTCTCTCTGAATGCCTTATAAGCTGCAGATCAGCTAATCAAACAATGGTTGGCTGTGAATGCAAAGTCCAAGAATCCAGTAGTTGTCCAGTCCACAAGGGTGGATGTCTCAGCTGGTCATCAGTATATGCCTGAATCCCAAAGAGGTAGCCTCTAATGACAGTGAGGAAATGGACTTGCTAGCAAGGATAGGAAAGACAACAAAAGCTTCCTTCTTCTGTCCTAATGCAAACTTGCAGCAGAAGATATGGCCCAGATTAAAGATCTGTCTTCCTACCTCCAGATTTTTATCAAAGGTGTGTGTCTTCCTACCTCAAAGGTCTAAAATAGAAGTGGATTAACCCACTTCAAACCAAGCAGAAAAAAATCACAAGCAAGGCCTCCATTTCGGGATTGTAGTCTGTCCCAGCTATAGTCAAGCTGACAACCAGGACTAACCATCAGAAATGCCAAATTTGTATTATTTAAATCAGAGACAATAAATTTCATGGTCACTTGAGGCAACGATAAGAGACAATCTGTATAATGTAGATTTAATGAAATTCATATTTAGGCTCCTAAATGTTAATTTGCTGCATACATTTCTCAAAGACATCAAAGTTATATTAAACCTTCTATTAAGTCTTAATTGTATAGGCCTGGCAAGATAAATAAAAATATTAATAATAATTTCTCATCGTAAATACATGCAAAGCCTAATTTACTCTGGTATTTACAGCAGACAGTGTGCCATCAATGTCCACTTATCTTTCCTTTTCATACAGCTAGCAGCTCCCTGCATCAAAGATCCCACTGAGACAATTTGCAACAGAAGTGGTCTGTAGTATTCACTGGTGAAGTCCACATTTAAAGGGTGAATAATAAAGCAACAAAAAGTTTGTTTGATCTTAATGAACAGTATTTTAATATCTTGTTCTAGCAATTAACTTTGGCCTTTCTTAAAATGATCCTGCTTAACTTCAGACAATTGTTTAGAACTTCATAAAGATTCTCAATCTTGAATTTAGAATGTATTTATTCATTTTTGTCTTAGATTCTTTCTTCAACTCTTAGAATTTCCTTTCTAAATGCTTTTATGTTTCTCATTACAAAATTATATATATATATATATATATATATATATATATATATATGCTACCAACCATGTATATTAAACAATATCCTATAATTTATTTCACTATGTGAAAAAATATTGAATCTATATAGTGTGTATAAACAGATTTTTATACACACATATAGACACAGATATCAAATGTATTTTCTAAGGGACCCTAGGTTAGAAAAAAAATTGATTTCCACCAAATGATTATGCTATGCCTTCTATTTTCCAGAATTTTCATTTCACTCAACAATGTAGTCTACATAAAATTTCAGATGTATATTTATTCCATATATGAATAGCATTTATGGGTTGTTATAGGCAACTGCTGTTGGGCAAATGCTAGATTTTTAGGCATTGATTTTTGGAAATAGAGACATGAGACGGTCACATCAATTACTGAACAACTTAGAAAAATTAATACATGCAAAATTATACAATTAGTTTATCTTGAGATAAATATGCAATTGTAATGAATTCATATCAGTTAAAATAAATTACACCTGAGTTTTAAATATTTTATAAATTTAAACAAAATATTTCCTCCCAGATTATGTCATAATCCAAAAAAACAACATATTCCTCTGCTCAAATATCACATTCTTATAAAACACCATATACAGTAAATATTCATAATATTATTCTTCACTTTTTACTTTCCACACTCAGATTGTCATCTTTCAAGGTTTCTCTTTGTGTACTAATAAATGAAAAGCCAGGACACATCAAACTATTTTGTGCACATGGTAAACAAATATATATTCAGTGAAAACAGCCAAACAAATAAAAGAATATTAAAGTATTAAAGGTATGTGCTACTACTCTTTCAGCTAATAAAATATCTTTAAAAATAAATATTTCAATCTATGCAAGGAACAAAGAGACATAAATCCCAAGAACTAATTGGGGGTGGGCTTAATCTGCAGTCTAAGGTTCCAGACCTAATTCACATATGTGTCAGTGAAGAAATTCTAAACAAGATTAACTCAACAAAGTCAAATAGGTGAAAGCAAATCAGACCATGAAGGAAAAAGAAAGAAAGAAAGAAAGAAAGAAAGAAAGAAAGAAAGAAAGAAAGAAGGAAGGAAGGAAGGAAGGAAGGAAGGAAGGAAGGAAAGAAAGAAAGAAAGAAAGAAAGAAAGAAAGGGGGAGAGAGAGGGAGGGAGAGGAAGAGGGAAGGAGGGAGGGAGGGAGGAAGAAAGAAAGAAAGGAAGGAAGGAAGGAAGGAAGGAAGGAAGGAAGAAAGAAAGAAAGAAAGAAAGAAAGAAAAAAAGAAAGAAAGAATCCTTATCAATGTCAAAAATGCCAGCCAAATAGGATCTACATGGCAGAGAAACCCATGAGAGAAAAGTGCACTGGATACAATGCATGTTCAAAGAATGGGATGAGGCACCTTTGTGAACACTTCGCTTCAAAAACCTGGATTTAAGCTTACAAAATAAAAATAAAATGAAAAAGAAATGGTAATTTTCACCCTCACAATCCTGGATGAAAATGTTTACTGAGTATATATTTGTAGTTACTAAGCAACACTGCAAAAATTTTAATGTATTCTAAAAGATTTTATTGAGGTCAACCTCTATAAATGTTTTGCAGGTTAGGCAGCATATTGCATATCCCCAAGGGTCTCAGAATGCTCTTACAAGTTCTCATCCTGAAATGATTTTGGAAAGACAGTAGGTGGCAGTATCAGTCTCAAAAATAAAATCAGTCTAAATGGTTGCAGTAGCAATTTGTATTTAAATAAAAATGAACACAAAATTTCCAGGACTTTAAAGAAATATAATTTTATAAGTTGTTGCTATATTATATAAAGATAAAAGCATGGGAGAGAAAATGGAGAGGCAGTAATAAAAATCTGTTTATCCATGAAGTTTGTAAAAGCATTGTAGTTCCACATAAACAAAATTCACTGCACGAAACCACATAAAATATATGCAAATGGTGATCTAATTAGCTTATACTACTAGAACGCTTGCCTAGCATGCATAAAAAGCATAATTTTAATCTCTAGTGTTGCAATCCATCAATCAATTAATCAATAAACAATAAAATACCTGATAGTTACATGTAATTATAAGACTTATATAGAGTCAATTGACACAATAAAGAAATGTTAAAGAATAGGAGAAGAAATTTCTAAAGACACGACATTTAAGCTAAGATAAATGGCAAGAAAGTAGTAGGCATACGACTATCTGGTAGAGGGAACAATTTGAACAGACATTAAGGCAAGAATAAGCTGCATTTAATGGGTTGAAGAAATAAACAAGTATAGTATCTCTGAAGTAGAGGGAATGACAGAGAATGTTATGAGATCACTAAGAATATTTTGGCAGATCCTTGATGAAACAGAGCTTTGGATTAAGTGGTTTAGTTATAATAATAATATAACCTAAGGTAAAATTCCTTTCTCTAAACCTGTACATAGTACACTCAAAAGAAATAGATGCCCTGAGAATTTTAAAACACATTGTTCAGTGTGCAAATTTGAATTTGATATCAGTCATATTTTGCATAGCATGTAAAAGAGAAAGTTAGATGTCTGCCATTTTTATCAGCCAACTTTTTTATTGAACATGGATAAATAATAAATTATAGCCAAGGAAAACATAACTAAAATGGACCAAAATATGTATCTAACTATATTCCATATGTAAAGAACTTTACTACTGTCAAGTAAAAAAATCATGGGAGAGAGAAGATAAATTAGAACATAAAGTATAATGGCACTGATTCATAAAAGGGTCACAATGAATATTATTACTTCACGTGCCAAATTTTAAAAATTTATTTTAAAAGAATATATCAAAGATATCATTGAAATTACTGGTTTCATTTGGATGGCTTGTGTATTTAATGAACGCATTTGAAAGGGTCAACATGTTCAAAGAGTTCACGTCTATTTCTATCATATGAAGCATTCTGTCATCTGCCAATATCTAGGCTTGGCACTACAAATGAAATAAAAGAGACAGGTCTCAATCATTTGGAGAACTGAGAAGCATGAGAGAAAGAAGTCGAGATAAATTTCAAATGTTGCATGACTATGAGCATAAATGCTACAAGAAAAACAAATTTGGGAACCAGAAAATGCTGAAACTAAAAGAAAGCCTATGTGAAATTGTGTTTTGTCAGACTGGCTCCCATAAGGCTGAGATAAGCATAGAAAAATGAAGTCAATACAATACAATATGAGCATCATGAGTACAGTGTATGGGAAAAAATAAAGAAACTTGTAAACAAATTATGAAATGGAATTAAATGGAGAGAATGAACTGAGGAGAAATGAGCCAAAGGTGGTGAAAATAGAGTAATTAACAAATGGTTTGAATACTGATATCAAACATTTAACTTTATATGGCATTATAAAACCGTATAACCTAAATTTGTGAAGGAGGAAATAAACAAATAAATCAGACTTGAATGATGGTCTGTAAATATTTATTTTAAAATGCCAGTGTGATATTAGAATGAAAATCTAGAGTATAATCTCATAGTAAAGGTGACTAAAGTTTGACAACCATATACAGTGCATAATCCTAAAACAATATAGATCGCTGTAAAAAGTAGTTTGAGACATTTGACACATTTTAATAAGTAATTACATGACATCATTGTATCTATTTTAATCTTTCTTTTTTTAATTTTTATTTTCTATATTCTTTGTTTACATTCCAAAGCCTTTCCCCTTTCACAGTTCCCCCCCACCATACGTCCCATCCCATAATTCCTCTCCCCCCCCAACTATTCCCCAATCATTCCCCCGCCCCCCACGGTTTCTCTACAAAACTGGATCCAGTCTTTACAGGCCCAGGGTCCTCTCCTTTCTTCTTCTTGGGAATCATTTGACTTGCTAATTGTGCCTTGAGTATTTAGGGCTTCTGGGCTCATTAATATCCACTTATCAGTGATTGCATTTCATGTGTATTCTTTTGTGATTGGGTTAACTCACTTAGGATGATATTTTCCAGGTCTAACCATTTACCTACAAACTGCATGAATTCATTATTTTTAATTGCTGAGTAGTATTCTATTGTATAAATATACCACATTTTCTATATCCATTCCTCCTTTGAGGGATATTTGGGCTCCTTCCAATTTCTGGCTATTATAAACAAGGATGCTATAAACATAGTGGAGCATGTGTCTGTTGTATGCAGGGGAATCCTCTGGGTATATGCCCAGGAGTGGTATGCCAGGGTCCTCTGGAAGTGACATGCCCAATTTTCTGAGGAACTGCCAAACTGATTTCCAGAGCAGTTTTACCATTTGCAATCCCACCAACAGTGGAGGAGTGTTCCTCTTTCTCCACATCCTCGCCAGCACTTGTTGTCTCTTGAGTTTTTAAACTTAGCCATTCTGACTGGAGTGAGGTGGAATCTCAGGGTTGTTTTGATTTGCATTTTCCTGATGACTAATGATGTTAAACATCTCTTAAGGTGTTTCTCGGCCATCCGAATTTCTTCTGGTGAAAATTCTTTGTTTAGCTCTGTACCCCATTTTTTGATAGGGTTATTTGGTTCTTTGGGGTCTAACTTCTTGAGTTCTTTGTATATATTGGATAATAGCCCTCTGTCGGATGTGGGGTTGGTGAAGATCTTTTCCCACTTTGTTGGTTGCCCTTTTGTCCTTCTGACAGTGTCCTTTGCCTTGCAGAAACTTTGAAATTTTATGAGGTCCCATTTGTCACTTCTTGATCTTAGTGCTTAAGCTATTGGTGTTCTGTTCAGGAACTTTCCCCCAGTGCCCATGTCCTCCAGGGTCTTTCCAAGTTTTTTTTTCTAATAGTTTCAGTGTGTCTGGTTTTATGTGGAGGTCCTTGATCCACTTGGAGTTGATCTTACTGCAAAGAGATAAGAATGTGTCAATTTGCATTCTTCTGCATGTTGACCTCCAGTTGAAACAGCACCATTTGTTGAAAAGGCTATCTTTATTCCATTGGATGGTTGTGGCTCCTTTATCAAAGATCAAGTGACCATAAGTCTGTGGGTTAATTTCTGGGTCTTCAATCCTATTCCATTGATCTACTTGCCTGTTGCTGTACCAATACCATGCAGTTTTTAACACAATTGCTCTGTAGTACTACTTAAGGTCAGGGATATTGATTCCCCCAGAAGTCCTTTTATTGTTGAGAATAGTTTTAGCTATCCTGGGTTTTTTGTTGCTCCAGATGAATTTAAGAATTGCTCTTTCTAGATCTATGAAGAATTGAGTTGGGATTTTGATGGGGATCACATTGAATCTGTATATTGCTTTTGGCAAAATGGTCATTTTTACTATATTGATCCTGCCAATCCAAGAGCAAGAAATATTTTTCCATCTTCTGAGGTCTTCTTCGATTTCTTTCTTCAAGGACTTAAAGTACGTGTCATACAGATCTTTGCTTGTTTTGTTAGAGTTATGCCAAGGTACTTTATGTTGTTTGTGGCTATTGTGAAAGGTGTTATCTCCCTAACTTCTTTCTCATCCTGCTTTTCCTTTGAGTACAAGAACGCTACTGCTTTGCTTGAGTTAATTTTATAACCGGCCACTTTGCTGAAGTTGTTTATCAGTTGTAGAAGTTCTCTGGTGGAGTTTATGAGTCGATTAAGTAAACTATCATATCGTCTGCAAATAATGATACTTTGACTTCTTCCTTTCCAATTTGTATCCCTGTGACTTCCTTATGTTGTCTAATTGCTCTCGCTAGAACTTCAAGTACTATATTTAAAAGATATGGAGAGAGAGGGCAGCCTTGTCTAGTCCCTGATTTTAGTGGGATTGCTTCAAGTTTCTCTCCATTTATTTTGATGTTGGCTACTGGTTTGCTGTAGATTGATTTTACGATGTTTAGGTATGGGCCTTGAATTCCTGCTCTTTCCAAGACTTTTATCATGAAAGGATACTGAATTTTATCGAATGATTTTTCAGCGTCTAATGAGATGACCATGTGGTTTTTTTTTTTCCTTTTAGTTTGTTTATGTAGTGGATTACATTGCTGGATTTCCTTATATTGAACCATCCCTCCATCCCTGGGATGAAGCCTCCCTGATCATGGTGAATGATCGTTTTGATGTGCTCTTGGATTCAGTTGGCAAGAATTTTGTTTAGTATTTTTGCATCGATATTCATAAGAGAAATTGGCCTGTAGTTCTCTTTCTTTGTTGGATCTTTTTGTGGTTTAGGTATTAGCGTAATTGTGGCTTCAAAGAATGAGTTGGGCAGTGTCCCTTCTGTCTCTATTTTGTGGAATAGTTTGAAAAGTATTGGTGTTAAGTCTTCTTTGAAGGTCTGGTAGAATTCTGCACTAAAACCATCTGGTCCCGTACTTTTTTTGGTTGGGAGGCTTTCTATAACCCCTTCTATTTCTTTAGGGGTTATGGGACTGTTTAGCTGATCTAATTGATGCTGATTTAATTTTGGTATTTGGTATCTGTCTAGGAAATTGTCCATTTCCTCCAGATTCTCCAGTTGTTTTGAGTATAGACCTTTGTAGTAGGATCTGATGATATTTTGAATTTCCTCAGTTTCTGTTGTTATGTTTCCCTTTTCATTTCTAATTTTGTTAATTTGTATACTGTCTCTGTGCCCTTTGATAAGTCTGGCTAAGGGTTTATCTATCTTGTTGATTTTCTCAAAGAACCAGCTCCTGCTCTTGTTGATTCTTTGTATGGTTCTCTTTGTTTCTACTTGATTGATTTCAGCCCTTAGTTTGATGATTTCTTGTCTTCTACTCATCCTGGGTGAATTAACTTCTTTTTCTTCCAAGGCTTTAAGGTGTGCCATTAAGTTGCTAGTGTATGCTCTCTCCAGTTTCTTTTTGGAGGCACTTAGAGCTATGAGTTTTCCTCTTAGCACTGCTTTCATTGTGTCCCATAGATTTGGGTAGGTTGTACCTTCATTTTCATTGAATTCTAAAAAGTCTTTGATTTCTTTTTTTATTTCTTCCTTGACCAAGGTGTCATCGAGTATTGTTCAGTTTCCATGTGTATGTGGGCTTTCTGTTGTTTTTGTTGCTATTGAAGACTACTCTTACTCCATGGTGATCTGATAGGAGGCATGGGATTAGCTTGATCTTCTTGTATTTGTTGACATCTGTCTTGTGACCAATTATATGATCAATTTTGGAGAAGGTACCATGCGGTGCTGAGAAAAGGGTATATTCTTTAGCTTTAGGATGAAATGTTATATATATATATATATATATATATATATATATATATATATATATATGTTTAATCCAATTGGTCCAAAGTTTCAATTAGTTTCACTGTCCCTGTTTAGTTTCTACTTTCCTGATCGGTCCATTGAGGAGAGTGGAGTGTTGAAGTTACCCACAATTATTGTGTTAGGTGTAATGTGTGCTTTAAGCTTTAGTAAGGTTTCTTTTATGAATGAGGGTGCCCTTGCATTTGGAGCATAGATGTTCAGTATTGAGAGCTCTTCTTGGTGGATTTTCCCTTTGGCCAGCAAGAAGTGACCTTCTGAGTCTCTTTGATGACTTCAGGTTGGAAGTCAATTTTATCTGATATTACAATGGCTACTCCAGCTTGTTTCCTGAGACCATCTGCTTGTAAAATTGTCTTCCGGCCTTTTACTCTAAGGCAGTGTTTGTCTTTAACACTGAGATGTGTTTCCTGTATGCAGCAAAATGTAGGGACCTGTTTCCGCATCCAGTCTGGTAATCTAAGTCTTTTTATTGGGGAATTGAGTCCATTGATGTTAAGAGATATTAAGGAATAGTAATTATTACCTCCAGACATTTTTTAAATTATTTTATTTATTTATTTATTTATTTATTTATTTATTTTTATTTTATATTCAAGAGGTTATCTTCTTTTAGGTTTGATGAGAGGAGGTTTCTATCTTGCTTCTTCCCGGGTGTAGTTTCCATCCTTGTCTTGGTGTTTTCCCCCTATTATCCTTTGTAGGGCTGGATTTGTGGAAAGATATCGTGCAAATTTGGTTTTGTCATGGAATACCTTGATGTCTCCATCTATGGCGATTGAGAGTTTTGCTGGGTAAAGTAGTTTTGGCTGAAGTTTGTGTTCTCTTAGAGTTTGCATGATAACTGCCCAGGATCTTCTAGCTTTCATGGTCTCAGGTGAGAAGTCTGGTGTTATTCTGATAGGTCTTCCTTTATATGTTACTTGGCCTTTTTCTCTTGCTGCCTTTAATATTCTTTCTTTGTTTAGTACATTTGGAGTTTTGATTATTATGTGACAGGATGTATTTCTGTTCTGATCCAGTCTGTTTGGGGTTCTATAGACTTCTTGTATATTCATGGGCATCTCTCTTTATGTTGGGGAAGTTTTCTTCCATAATTTTGTAGAAGATATTTGCTGGCCCTTTAACTTGTAAATCTTCATTCTCATCTATCCCTATAATCCTTAGGTTTGGTCTTCTCATTGTGTCCTGGATTTCCTGGATGTTTTGGGTTATAAGCTTTTTGCATTTAGTATTTTCTTTGACTGTTGAATCAATGCTTCCTATGGTATCTTCGGCTTCTGAGATTCTGTCTTCTATCTCTTGTATTCTATTGTTGATATTTGCATCTATGGCCCCTGATTTCTTCCCAAGGTTTTCTATCTCCAATGTTGTCTCCCTCTGCGATTTCTTAGTTGTTTCTACTTCTGTTTTTAGTACCTGGATGGATATGTTCAGATCTTTTCGCTTGCTTGATTGTGTTTTCGTGTATTTCTTTAATAGATTTTTGTGTTTCCTCTTTCATAGCTTCTACTTGTTGGCCCACGTTCTTCTGTATTTCTTTAAGTGATTTTTGTCTTTCTTCCTTATTGTCTTCTTCTTTTTGATCCATCTTTTCCTGCATTTCTTGAAGTGATTTTTGTATTTGCCTTGTAAAGGCTTCTAACTTTTGATCCATTTTCTCCTCTATTTCTTTATGAGATTTTTCTATGTTTCAGCTACCAGCATCCTGACCAGTGATTTTATATCCAAGTCTTGTTTTTCTGGTGTTTTGGGGTATCCAGGACTACCTGTTGTTGGCGAACTGGGTTCAGATGCTGTCATGTTGCCTTGATTTCTGTTAGTGACGTTCCTTCCTTTACCTTTTGCCATCTGGTTATTTCTGGTGTTAGTTGGCCTTGTTGTCACTGGCTGGTGTTTGAATCTCCCGTGGGGCTGGGCTCACCTGTTGTTTCTCTACTGGTGGTTATGCGTGATTGCTGCTCAAAGGGATCACTAGCTGGCTGCCACCTGCTGCCTCGGTGCATGGCCTGAGGGCACGGGGAAGTCCTGCAGAGCCTTGGCGGCCAGAGCTGGGCCTGCCTGGCAGGGAGAGCGTAGCAGATCCATCCCCCTCTGCCCCCGCCTCCCCGCGGGTAGCCCCGGATGGAGTCTGTCTACCTGGGCCTCTCCAGCTGTGTCCTGTGTTTTAATCTATCTTATTTAAATAAATTTTGATTATACACTAGAATGCACTGTGTTAGAAAATATTGTGTACAAGATGTATTGTCAAGAAGTCTGCAACTTAATACTAAATTGAGTGATTCAGCACATGACAATGATAAAAGTCATGCATAAACAAAACATGCAAAACAAGAGTCAAAATAAAGCAATTATTTCTTATCTACATATAATATAATATAAGATATGATATGATTGACATCATATCATATCATTAAGATCATCTTTTCATATATCATAATTAGAATGTAACAATATAAATTTTCCTCAAACTGTCCAAAAAGGATCATTAAATAACAATGCAAAGGTAATCCAATTTCCAAATTAGAACTTGATCAGTCAAATATCAAGTGTGAAAGAATTCAGAGTTGTGTTAGTCATGTCTCACATATGTATGCTTAGATGCATAACTATTAATAAAAACATTTTGCAAATATAAAATCATTTAATATGCTAACAATGTGTCTCAGAAAATTATGAATTGTTCCAAATTGATGTTCTAGGTATATAAATTATAGTTGTATAATGCCAAATGAAAAATAATCAGAAGTTATAAAAGTTATTTTAAGTCTAATATTATGACTTATTATGATAAGAATTTGAACCCTCACAATAAACATGTGCAAAAATCATCATTATTATTAAATCTTAATAAGTTTTGAGATTCTTGTGAAAAAATTATATTTTTCACACAGAATTGTAGAGGTATTTCTTCTTATTGTCAAATCTACTGAAAGCAACAAGAAAACTGATGATCACCCCCTACAAAATAACAAAGTTAAAAAAATATATTCCTTTCATACTAAACTTGTGCTTGAAGATATCCCTGATGAATCTTTATGTTTGTGTGGCAGGGAAATGGGACAGAGAGACATGAGTTTATTCATGTTTATATCTTGTAGAATATACATAGTAAGTTATGGGAATAATTTGATCATAACACCAGTCAGAAAAACTGTAAAAATTTATGTTTTATTTGTTATCATTTTAAATTAAAATGAATTACATCAATTCCTTGTCCCTTTCCTTTCTTTGTTCCAACTCTTCACATTCCCATAATCTACCCCTCTTAAATTCAGCATCTAATGAGATGATCATGTGTTTTTTTTTTCTTTCAGTATATTTACATAGGGATACATTCACTGATTTTCATATCTTAGATCATTCTGGGATGAAACCTACTTGATCATAGTGGTTGATCTTTTTATGTTTTATTGGATTAGGTTTGCAAGTATTTTGAATATTTTTGTATCAATGTTCATAAGGCAAATTGGTCTGAAATTATCTTTATTTGTTGAGTTTTTATGTGGCTTGGGTATCAGAATAACTATGACCTCATAAAATGAATTTAACAATGCTCCTTCTGTTTTTATTTCATAGAATAATTTGAGGATTTGGCATTAACTATTCCTAGAAAGTCCTGTAGAATTCTGACTGAAACCATCTGGCCTTGGGCTTTCTTTTGCTTGAGAGACCTTCAATGACTCCTTCTATTTCACTAGGGATTGTAGGTCTATGTAAATTGTTGATTTCCATTGGAATGTCAGGTGTAAGTCTAATAGGTCTGCCCTTATATGTTACTTGATCTTTTTCCTTTATAGCTTTTAATATTCTTTCCTTATTCTGTATGTGTAGTGTTTTTGGTTATTATGTGGCAAGGGAATTTTCTTTTCTGGTTTATTCTATTTGGTGTTCTGTATGCTTCTTGTACCTTTATAGTCATCTACATTTTTTTAGGTTAGATAAAATTTCTTCTATGATTTTTTTTGAAAATGTTTTCTGGACCTTTGAGCTTGTATTGTTTTCCTTCTATTTCTATTATTCATATGTCACATCTCTTCATAGTGTCCCAGATTCCTGGATGTTTTATGACAGGAATTTTTTAAATTTAACATTTTCCTTGATGAATATATCTATTTCTTCTATTTTATATTCAATGTCTGAGATTCTCTCTTCTATCTCTTGTATTCTGTTACTGAAGCTTGCTTCAGTTTGTGTTTTCTTCATTACTTCAGTGTATTTGCAGGTCTTGAACAGTTTTGTTTCCTTCAACTGTTTGGATTCTACACCCCCTAGCTTTCTTTAGGATGTTTTATTAATTTCCTCCAATTGTTAGTTCATGTTTTCCTGGCTTCTTTGAGGAATTTATTCATTTCCTTCAGTTGTTTGTGATTTCTGGATTTGTATCAGGAATTTATTAATTTCATTTTTAAGGACCTCTATCACCTTTACATAAATGGTTTTAAAGTCCTTTTGTTGTGCTTCAGCTATGTTAGACTAATCAGGACCTGCTGTGACATGATAGCTTGGCTCTGGTCTTCTGGCTGGCATGGCTTGTCCAACCTTTGAACTCTTCAAAGGACCTGTGTAATTGTGCAGTATTTAAGGAAGAATTATAGGACAAGCAAATATCAAATTTTTATTCTAACTTTCCAAAACAGACATTTTCCCATGCCTATAAATCACAAAGTACCATAAATCATGAATATTCTGAAGTTAAAAGTGTATAAACTAATGAAATTTTTATGACCAATGTATTTGGTAAACAAGTGAATCATGAATTGGGATTGACAAGAAAAGACCTTTTCAACAACCCTCTGTCCCAATTAGAACAGGAGCTTTGAAGGACCAAAGGACCACTCTCCTGTTTGTGTTGTCATTGGTGGTTCTTCATTTCTTCTAGCTTGTTCTGATGAGCTTCTGTCTCGTCCTTTGGGAGCATTCTCAATGTCAATAGTGAACATTTCTATCTTTGTAGTTATGGTAGACATCTTGTTACTAGAGCAGAACTTTTATGCCCCGGCTGTGAATGTGTACTTCCAACTGGTCTCTCTGTCTCCTTCATATGTTCTGTTATCTTCTGGTCTTGTGATCTCCACAGATGGCCTAGATCTTCTTAGTTGTGCAGGAAGCCATCTTCAGCAACCTTGAAAATGAAGGCCATCTTGGTGCCTGAGGTGACCAGCACTTCTTGGCATTACATCAATTGATAATGACAAAGTATTATAAGGCAAGGCACCATGATGCAGCAAGGGGAAAGTGTAGGGCCACCAGAGCTGCCACCACTGCAGAAGGTGTTGTTTTCATCTTATTTTGAAAATGTAGAAGAAGCAAATGATAATTAATATAAAGATGAAAACTTAAAAGAAGTTTAGTGTGATAAGCTTTTAGCAGCTTTTAAGTTCCTTTAAAATGAGATAAGCATCTTCTTGTTCAAGTTTCTTTAACATACAAAAAGTACAAGTCAGCTCCAATGCATCCTTACTAGTTTAGAACTGTAATTTTTTTAATGCATTTGAATTGCTCAAACTCAAGGGATTATTCTATTCACATTGTTTCTTGAAGCTATTTGTGCTATTCTTGCATTTTCAGTGACATTTATGTAGCAAGGTTCCACTAAATGGATTCTGACATTTGAAAAAATTATCATCCAATGTTTTCATGCAAGATGCATTATTTTAATCATACTCGTGACAGGCAAAATGTTTCACAGTTTAAGGACATCTGCATAATGACCTTGTCTGTTTTAAAGGCCAGCTTCTTATTCGTGTTTTTAAACCTAGCCACTCTCTATGCCATCTTTACTTGCCTTAATTCATTCTGCTTGTTCTTCCTGGAGGAGAGCATAATGAATGCCTTCTAAACATAAAGATGACAAACCAACAAGTCTCAGTGACACTTCCACACATAACTAACTATACATACTTATTAATATTAGCCTCTCTGCTTGAAGATGTAAGAAACATTTATGAAACAAAAAAAAAAACCCTCTATGGTTGATATCTGTAAAACCTAAAAATATCTATTAAAAAGAGTATTTATGAGATCAAAACCATTATATATGTGAAAATTTCATAATTCCCATATGAAATGTATTAATAGTCTCTACATATTATAGAGTATTTCTCTATCCAACAATATGTATATGTATATGCATATGTATATGTATATGATATATATACATACATATACATACACACTGGCTTATTTCTCAGATGGTTACTGCATATTTCATTTGATTGGTGCATAAAAGGAATGTATTACTTAGTACAAGAGACAGGCATTACATATGTGGAAAATAAGAGATTGATTATTTGTAGATACACGATAAATAGATATTTAAAAAGTGATGTATATCCCAAAAAGAAAAATAAACTCAAAGTAATATAATAAAAAAAAGGAAGTGGGGCTACATGTACATAAAATGATCAGAAAAGCTTATCTGTAGAGATTATTAGCTTTCAATTAAAGAATAAGAGGGTTTTAACAGATTATTGAAGGATCATAGGAAGCCACATAATGAAGATAATATGAGTTTTCTCAAATATTTCTTTTATTTTTGAGAATAATACATCAATTCCTTTCACCTTCCTCCCTCCAAATGCTCCCATATACTCCTTCTTGTCCTATTTCAAATTTGTGACCTTTTAAAAATTGTTGCATCATGCATATATGTATATACATGTAAATTTCTAAACAAAACCTGCTCTGTCTGAATAATGTTACATATACGTATGTTTTCAGGACTAACTGCTGGGTCCAACATGCCTTGGTGGGAAAAGAAGAACACAGTTTCTGCCCCTAGGACAGGGCCAGCAGACACAGGCCTCCACAAGCGTCAAGTCAATAGCTGCCAGGGACATAAGGCTTGTTTGTGTAATAATGTATGTATTTTCACATTCCTCTGAGGGATGTCCTCCCTGTTAATGTTAATGACTCCATAATAATCAGACAGCACAAGTCCAGGAGGTAAAGGTGTGGCTAAGGTCTTAGCAAAATTATAAACACTGAGACCTTCAGAACAGCCCTTAAGACTATGGGAAATAAACTCTTAAGAACTTGAGTTCAAAAATATATAATCTCTCAACTATGCAAAACTGAGGATGCAATATGAATTATATGAGAGGCTTCATGAATTTAAAGGAACAGACAGTTGGCTATGGGCCAACTTTTCACAATGATAAGGAAGGAAATAAGGAGATTTTGTGAGTGGTGATGGCAGGATATCCCACCAAGCTAAGGCTTTTTTGTTTATGACTACAAATGCAGACAGATTTCTGAGATCAGGATGAGCCTGTGAAAAGATTAGATCCATGTGTGGTAGAAATGGTAATTTCAGGACAGGGTCGTACCCAGCTACTTTAGCATCTAGGCTTAACAGAGGTGGGCAGATCTCTAAATTCTTTTACAATGTTAAAAGAAAATATGTGCTTACTGTCTCCTAAGAATTAAGAGGCTGGAGTCTCTAGATGCTGATTCTTGTGATAATCAAAAGGAAAACTGGAGTAAATTATTGGATTGACATGTAAAATAAAAGACTGAGTTTGTGATCTGCAGGAGATGAACTATCAAGAGAGTTTTTAGAATAGGAAGGAAAACCTGTCTAGAGCAGAGAAGAACACACAGGGAGAGGGAGGAGATGGAGAAGGAAAGCAATCTTGAAAGCCATCTCAGCAGAACCTAGGCCACCAGTCTTCAATCTGAGATTTGACTTCAAATCCTTTGTTTTGCCACTCCCAAACATGCCTCTTTCAGGAACAAGGACCTAGCCTAGACGGATCCTTGGCAATGGTCATTTGATACTGGATAGCCAATGTTCTTCACTAGAGAAAACTATTTTTCTATTCTCCTTGCTCCTTAGTTGCTTGAAGTTATTTCTGTAAGGTTGAAATTTTACAGGCTTTCCTATCCACTTTGACATGTCTGTTGCCATTGTACTTGTTCAAGTCATGTTTGCACTGTCCTGGTAATGAAATTTTATGAGTATATCTACTGGAATTACTAAGCAACATGATCTTAAAGCAAACACCCAGTTTTTCTGACTCTTAAATCTTTGTGTCCCCTATTCTGCAATGTTCCCTATGAGAAGATATTTTAAGGAGAAGAATGAAATGTTTGAAAATCTCAAAATAGGCAAATGTTTATCAAGTTCAAGTAAACGGTAGATGGTTATATATCAAAATGAATGCGTGTGGTTCAAAAACTGAGATTGCAAAAGCGGCCATTTGCCTTCAACTCATTGCTATACAAAGACTAATTAAGCCTTTTTACTAGAGACTAAAACTTTACTAAAAGTTTTAAAAGAAATAATGGAGATAGTTTTAGAAGGTAAGAAATAAAACTGGTGAATTGATCCTGTAGGGATTGAAATTGGAAAAGAAATTGAAAGTTATAAGTCTTTTAGGAAAGAAATGATCACTACTTTAACTGGGAGGACAGCAATAAGAATGAAAGATAACATATGAATAGAAACTGAAAAGGGAGAGAGATACAAAACCATTAATGAAACTACAATTTGTAAAAGAAAAATGAAGTAAAATCAATGTGCAAAAATACTATATACAAAATGAAAAGATGGATAAAGGACTATGCAATCAAAATGTGTTAAATTATAAAACAGAAAAAAGGTGAATGAACTGTAGTTATTTAGAATATTAATAAACAGCAGCAAGATGTAGGATTTGTACTCATGATCCTAAGCCAGAGTCAAATCTTTTCCCCACAAAGTCTACTGCTTCCACTGAAACCGCTAAGGGATCTGGAATTCCCTAAAACCCCAATATGCCTTACCTGTTTTCAGGATTGGATCCTGTTCAGAGTCTACTGTTTCTACAAACATGGTCAAGAGATAGGAACTTTACTTGCACTTGTTGGTCTGGATATTTTCTCTAAAATTTCAATCCCAAATTTTACACACGCTTTCATCTAGGTACTGAATATATATGTTCTCTAAGCTTTTAGGCTAGTTTTTGCAGAACCAAATTAAAGGGAACTGGCAATTTGACAGAACTTGTTATATGCAAAGGTCAAATAAAGAAAGAAAATACATATGTAGTAATGAAAATTGCCCATTTTTAATGAACTCAAGCCCCACTATATCATTTTATAATAGTTATAAAATGACTGAACATATATATTTACTTTTATCCTTTTCTTTATTTTGTTAAGTGTGCAAAATAATAATTTCAATTCTGACAAAATACTAACATGTTTTTCACCCACCACCACTATTTTCCTCATCCCTCTTTATGTGTTCTATTGGTTCCTTCTTAACCTAGATAGTTCTACTTGAATACACACACACACACACACACACACACACACACACGTACACACACACATGAAAAGGAAACGTAAAATATTTTGTCTTTGTTCCCCTTCCCATAACCTTCTTTTTTTTCTATCTCCCTTTATGACTCTCTTCCATCAATAGTCCCCTGTCTAGAGTATACAAATATATAAAGATATACATATATTCAGTGTAATATTTGTCTTTCTGAGTCAGACCTATTTTGCTTGACATGAACATCTAAGTCTAACCATTTTCTTTGAATGGCATAATATCAATCTTCTTTATGACTCAGTAAAATGCCATGCATAAATATGACACATTTTTATTCATTTGTAAGTTAATAAATATCTATGAAACTGATCCCATATCTTGGATATTATGAATATCACAGCAAATAAACAGGAGTGTAATATATATTTGTGGTATGGTATTCTGACTGTACTGGGTAAGTTTTTGTCACCATAAGACTAGCTAGAGGCATGTCAATAGAAAGGAACATAACTAAGAAAATGACTCCATCAGATTGACCTAAGGGCAAGTCTATAGGGCATTTTCTTAATTAATGGTTGAGGTAGAATGACTCAGCCCACTGTGGACAATGTCCTGAGGTGTATAAAATATTTCATATTTAATCTTTTCACTCAGAAGGCAGAGACATGTGGATCTAGGCCTAGGGTAGCTTCTGATAAATGCAAATAGAGGTTATGTCAATCAAGAGCCAGAAATAGTCTCAGACCAGGATCAAGATAGGTCTCTGAATGGGACTGAGGACACTATCTTACTGAGGCCAAGGGAGACTACAAACAGGGTTGAGAGAGGTCTGTGATAGAAGCCCAGTAGTATCTATGAGGGCACAGTGAGGCTGTGAAGAGGACTGGGCCAAGGGAGTTACCAATTTAGGCCAAGGGAGGTCTTCATACTAAAAACCAGAGTAGATTACAATAGTGTCCGACTAGAAACAATTGAGGCACTGCCCAGAGCAAAGAGGTCAGTCAAGGACAGAGGGTAGCCTACAAATGGAGGGAAGGAGGCAGGCCTCCAACTAGGGCTAACAGATGCTATTAATAGGAATAAGTATAGTTTCCCATAAAGACCAAGGTATGTCTCCAATGTGGATCCAGGATGATCTTCCACCAGGTGTAAGGGAGGTTTTTCATTGGGTCTGAGACCAATGTCTACAGAAAGATTCAACAGGCAAGGGGCTATGGGATATCTTTGAAAAAGACAAAAGGATACTATGAGGAGCAACCAAAATGTTCTCTGACAAGTGCAGAATGGAACTTGATCATGGTCCAAAACTTGGGAAATTTGGATCATGGCCTAATAGAGACTATTACAAAGGCCAAAGTCAATACGAGACTAGAGTTCAGGGGCCTTCTTAACAGGGGTGAATTCTCAGTAGATTTCTTAAGTGGACTCTGAAACTAGACCTGTGGGAGTATATAGTTGATCTGAAGGAGGCTCCAGTTGATCAGAGGGATGTTTCTGATGATGCCCCATGGGAATATCTGGCCATGCTATGGCCAAGGGTGCAAGTGTTATGGCTACAGCTCTGACAGAAAGGAATTCTGGTTGGGAGCCAAGGAATACCACAAAATCAAACCATGCAACAAACTTCACAGGTACCAGGAAACTTTGACTAGGACAAAGGAGACCTCCAATGAAGGTTGAATTGGGCTTCCATGAAGCCAAAAGGCAGTGTCTGGTCCCTGGGAGGCTCTAATTGGACTAAAGAGCAAACTCTGACCAGGCTCAGAGGATTTTCTTAGTAGGGACTTAAGGCAGTCTTTTAACAGGGCTGAGTAAAGCATGAAATGGGCTGAGGGAGGCTCTGATAGGGCTAGATCTGTGGCTAAAAGCAGTCTCTGAGGAGGGTAGTCCCTAAGTTGATCTCTGACCAGGGAGAAGGGAGAATTCGATCAAACCCTAATGAAAATTCTTAAGGGAGTTTTCTCAAAAGGAGAGAAAAGACCCAGAAATCTGAGGGTAATTTCAATGAAGGTAGAGGGAGGCTTAGGTCAGGGAACAAGAAGTCTTCAACCAGAAGAACTTAGAGGGTTGTTTCTGGATGGGGTTTGATGTATATCTTCAAACAAGGCAGAGCAAGGCAATCACTATGACCAAGTAAGCAACCCAACCACTGAAAATGAGTCTGATGACAGATAACACTACTCTCTTGACCAGGGCTGAAGGCAGCTCCAATAAAATCAGAGGGGCATACTCTATCAAGGGTCAAGGGATGCTCTCAAGTGGCCCTAGATGAGTCTCCCATGATATCCTAAAAGAGGCTTCAATGGGGTTGAAGTCAGTCTTTGACTGGGTTAAAGTGACCCATTCACTGACCAAGAAAGCAGTTCTTTGACCAATAAAGAGAAAGACTTGGACCATGGCTTAGAGTAGGTTTTTTTTTGGGGGGGGGAGTTGTTTTGTTTTTTACTGGGCCAAGGACAGACTCTCACTGGGCCCAAGTGAATTTAGAATGAGACACTAATGTTTCTTTGACCAGAGCTGAGGAAAGGATCATGGAAGTTCTCCAATCATGTTCCATGGAGCATTTAAGGGCAGGTCTGACATAACTGTACCAGGAGAAGACAATCTATGATCAGAGAGGCTCAACGCAGGCCCAAAGACAAACTCTAACTTGATTCATGAGGAGTTTTTTTAAGAGAGCCTGGGAAAGCCTCTGAAATATATGACCAGGCCTGAAGAAGGCTTCAAGGAGACAGAAGGAGGCTCTGATAGGGTTGAAACTGAATCCAAGAAAATTTCCTGACCAAAGAAAGGAAAGGGTGTGAAAAGTTAGCAAGGTACCCTCTGACCAGGGTGAAGGAAAGCTTTCACCAGGGAAGAGGAGGACTCTGATGAGGCTAAGTGTATTCTCCAACCAAATCCCTAAGACACAGTAAACATGGTCTAAAGTGTTCTCTGATTAAGGCAGAGGAAGACTGTGGCCAGGAACAAAAGTGGTCTCTGACCGAAACCAGGGGATTCTACTATCAAAGCTTAGAGGTAGTAGTTTGGATATATCTCCTGGTGGCATCTGAAGATTGTCCTCTGAAGAATGTAGAGTATGGCTATGATTTAGGGATATGAGAGATCTCCAAAGGAGTCAGAGGACTATCTCTGACCAGGGACCACATAAGATTCAATGGTGGCTAAGGAAAGTCCCAATCTGGCCAGGATTATGTAGGCTTTTATCAGAGCCAAGAATTATCACCGTCCAGGCCTAGGAGTGGCTTCTAAAGGACTGAGACAGCTGTTAATGGGACTGAGGGTAGTCTCTGACAAGGAGAGAGAGAGAGAGAGAGAGAGAGAGAGAGAGAGAGAGAGAGAGAAATGAGAAGAGGCCAAAGCATTCTCTGACTAGCATTTCAGGAGGCTTTGTCCAGGAACTAGAAGAGGTTTCGAACTAGAACAATAGTCAATCTCTTACCAGGCCTGAGGAAGATTGAAACAAAGATTAATGCTTTTCCTTATTGTGGCTAAGGGAACTCTTTCACTAAAGCAGAGCTACATTTCAACAAGGATTAAGGGAAGTTCCTTCCAGGACCAAAAAGTTTATCTTAGGCAAGCCCTTGATCATGGTCAAGGATGGATTCCTGTAAGCCTTTGAGTCATCTACATAAGGTCAGAGGAAGACTACAAATAATGAAAAAGTACTATACTATGATGGTCCTAAGAGACTGCAATGAGGTCCAAGATTACTTCATAGTAGGGCATAGTAGTATCAAAGGAGAGTATTCAAAGAGTTTCAGAGATGTCTCAATGGGACTGAAGATAGTTTTTAACTGGCCATAATAAACATGTGAGAAGGAACCAAGGTATTTTCTAACTAGGGATGGGCTATTACACTGACCAGGGACCAGGGTGACTTCTAACAAAGGCAGTCTACTATGAGATATGAGTGAGGCTTGGATAAAGGTCAAATGCTTTCTATACCCAGGTCCATTGGAGTCTCTGATCAGAGCCTGGAGATTGTGTCCTTCAAACAAGATCTAAGGGCTGTCACCAATAGGACATAGAGAGACCAGGAATAGAATCAATTTCTCCAGAGGAGTTAGAGGAAAGTCTCTGGCCAACACAGAATGAAGGATGCAAGGGAGCTATGAGTGGTATCTAACTTTGGGTCAAGATCAATCTTCCACCAGAATCTGGCCTACAATGGTCTCCAACAAGGGGAAAGGAAGGGTGCTACGAGGTTATAAAGCAGTCTCTGCTTGTGGAAGAGGGAGGCTTCAACCAGGACCAAAAGAGGTCTTCCATTTGGGCCTTAGGAGTACAATGTCTGATGAAGGTATAGAAAAGTTTTAGTAATACTCAAAGGCATTATCTGACCAGGACCAAGTGGGGTCCAAATCAGTACCTTCATCAATGGAAGCTCCCAACTCAGAAGAAGACAGTCTCAGAAGAGTGTCAAGAACAGCTGTAAGGGGGAACTAGAGGTTTCTCTGACAAGAGCAGAAGGACTTAAAGGAACTCAAGGAGAGACTTTCCAACTGCCTAAGGTCCATGGGTGATCTCTAGCAAGGGCAAAAGAATGTGGTGAAGAAGGACCAAGGTGTTTTTTTTGAGAAAGGAACACAATTCCTTGGCTGAGGGTGGTCTCCCACCAAAGCCCTGGAAATGTGATACCAAAGCTTAGGGCAGTCTCCAAGGAAGACAGAGGAAGGATAAAACCAAGGACCAAGACAATTTCTAAACAGAGATGAGTTAGGCTTCAGTCAGTGCTTGTGGGGGTCTCATTGTGTGTTGACATCATCCTCACTAAACAAGGCTGAGGAAATCTGTAGCTAGGGAAAAGAGAGGTCTTCCAAAAGGGCAGAGTGGCACTATGATTGTGACCAGAGTTGATCTATGAACATGGATGCCAGAAGCTCCCAAACAGGCATACGGGAAACTTTCATAAAGTTCAAGGGATGATCTTAAGATGGTCAAGGCCCCTATGAAAGTAGAAATGAGGAAGAATGCAATGTGGTTGAGGGATATCTGTGATGATGTTCCTAGAGGAATTATCTAACCACAGTACAGGTAAGGGAGCTTGAGAATCTGTTGGCCAAAGGAGACTTCCACCAAGGAAAACAGAACCTGCTATGAGGAACAGAAGAGGTCTGTGACCATGGCCCAAGAAGCAATCATCAGGGCTCAGAGAGTGTTGACAAGATCCAAAAGAATTCTCCCATGAGAGTAGAAGGCCATCTATTACCAGGTCACAGAAAGGCTCCAAGCAGGCCAGAGGGCAGATTCTGACCAGGGTAAAAGTAAACTCTTACACCTAATTTTCTCTAATAAGGTCTGAGGGAGGTTCATGTGACAATTAGGAAGCATCAGAGGGGGGTTGGGAATGTGAATAAGGTCGTGTATGAGGAGAGAAGAACAAAGCTATGAGGAATCACCAAGAAATGCTTAAACGGGGCTTGTGGAAGCTTTTACTAGGACAATGGGAGGACTCTGAAGAGACTGAGCATTCTCTGACCAAGGCTTGAGAAACTGTGATAAGACATTTGGGTCTCAGATAATGGCAGAGAAACAAAGGCCAAGGAACTTGGGTATCTCTGACAAAGGCCCTTGGAGGATTCAACTAGAATATGAGTGGTCTCAGAAAATCAAGCATTCCAGTCTCAAACAGAAAATACAGAAGCAAAGAAACATCAATAAGGCAGTCTCTGATGAGCATGAAGACTGAAAAGGACAGAAGGCAGCATCCAACCAAGGAACAGACTAGAAATCAACAACAGACTAGAAAAATGTCTAGGACAGATAAAACTGAGCAGAAATAACTGCCACCAAAGCAGAAGCTGTCTCTGACCAGGGCAGAGAAGTTCCAAGCAGGGCATAGGGTATAGGGCAGACTGAAGGGAACAAGAGTGCCTCTTAAGTGAGAATAGGGCAGTTTCCCACCGGGCCTACATGCAGGAGTTTTAAAGGTGCTGAATGTGTCTCCAGTGGGATAAAGCCCACTCTCTGAATATGGTAGAGGGAAGGTATAAACTGGTAGCAGCACATTCTCTAGAGGGGCTAGGGCCAAGGACTGCTCAAAATCAGGTGCTCAAAATCAGGGGCAGGGGAGGGGGGAGTTTCCTACCAGTGCAGAAGGATCTTGAAACAAGAGAACAAGATAGTCTCTGAACAGGGCAACAGCAGACATTGATTCAGGCAGAAAAACCTCCATCTGGGAACAGGGGATTCTCTAGTACAGTTCTTGAAGCCTACTAGGATAGTTGAAGGCAGGATCTGATCATGAAGGCCAGTCTCTGGAGTGAGCAATGGAGGGCGTCAAAAAGGAATAAAGCTGCCTCAGACAAGGTGCCATGGAAGCAAAAAAAAAAAAAAAAAAAGAACCTAGAGATCTTCTTCTTCTTCTTCTTCTTCTTCTTCTTCTTCTTCTTCTTCTTCTTCTTCTTCTTCTTCTTCTTCTTCTTTTTTTCCGGATATTTTCTTTATTTACATTTCTTTTTTTATTCGATATATTCTTTATTTATATTTTTTTCATTTTTTATTCTATATTCTTTGTTTACGTTCCAAAGGCTTTCCCCATTCCCAGTTCCCCCCCACCATATGTCCCATAAGTCCTCTTCCCTCTGCGCATTCCCCAATCACCCCCTCCCCACCATTTCTCTGTTCTGGTACTCTCCTACAAAACTGGATCCAGTCTTTTCAGACCCAGGGTCCTCTCCTTCCTTCTTCTTGGGAATCCTTTGACTTGCTAATTGTGCCTTGAGTATTTAGGGCTTCTGAGCTCATTAATATCCACTTATCAGTGATTGCATTTCATGTGTATTCTTTTGTGATTGGGTTAACTCGCTTAGGATGATATTTTCCAGATCTGACCATTTGCCTACAAATTGCATGAATTCATTATTTTTAATTGCTGAGTAGTATTTCATTGTATGAATATACCACATTTTCTGTATCCATTCCTCCTTTGAGAGATATCTGGTTTCCTCTCTGCAAGCATCGTATCCCATACCTCCTCCCTTGCTTCTATGAGGGTGCTCCCCAACCCACCCACCCACTCCCACCTCACCTTCCTAGAATTACCCTACACTGCAGCATCAAGCTTCCACAGGAATAAGGGCCTCTCATCCAATTGATGTCTGACAAGGTCATCCTCTGCTACATACGCAGCTCAAACCTTGGGTCCCTCCATGTGTATTCTTTGGTTGGTAGTTTAGTCCCTGGGAGCTTGGTGGGGCTGGTTTGTTGATATTGTTGTTCTTCCTCTGGGGTTGCAAACCCCTTCAGCTCCTTCAGTCCTTCCCCTAACTCACTCTTCCATTGGGGTCCCTGTGCTCAATTTGATCCTTGGCTGAAAGCATCTGCTTCTGTATTTGTCAAACTCTGGCAGAGCCTCTCAGGAGACAGCTATATCAGGCTCCTGTCAGCAAGCACTTCTTGGCATCCACAATAGTGCCTGGGTTTGGTTGCTACATATGGGATGGATCCCGGTCAGTCTCTGGGTGGCCTTTTCTTCAGTCTCTGCTCCATTCTGTCACTGTATTTCCTTTAGACAACAGAAAATCCAGGTTAAAACTTTAGACACATACTTCAACTTGGGCCTGTGCCTAACCTCTGGATATGGTCTGTACAGGTTCTCCCTTCCCTTTGATGGATATTTCAGCTAATGTCATCCCTGCTTGGTATTGGGAGCTTCTTGCTTTCCTGGCATATAGGACTTTTTCAAACTAGGACAGAGCAGTATCTCCAATCAAGTTGGTGGTAGCAGGATGTCAGGAGGATATAGATCTGCCTCTGACTGTTCCAAGGAACCCAGAATGGGTATGACCAGGAAGCTTTGACCAGATCCAAAGGAAGTATATCTACCTAGAACCTAGGAAAGCCTCTCTAATGAGGACACAGAAAGGCATGGATATGGATAGGAAGTTTCTCAGACAAGAGTTCATAGAAGCTTAATCTTTAATTTCACCTATGACCTAGAGACAGTTCCCAGTGGAGCCAAAGGCAGTTTCCAAATGGGGCTCTGGGAAGTCTGATACTGCTGCAGAATTTGGCTTTGATGAAAGCAGAATAAAGTATGACTGGGGTCTATACGTATTAACAAAGAGAAGACTGAACAGTGTCAGGGGTAGGTCTTCAGAAGGGGTGGAGACCTTGTACTAGGATTGAAGGAGGCTTCAAAAGCAAAGATAGAATCTCTAATTTAGTTGGTGTGGGTCTAACTACAGTATCTGAAGTGGCTTGGGAGGGTAGTATGACAACTTAAGAAGATACAAATTGTTGCTCTACCAAGAGCAGTGAAGGCTTTTACAAGGGACATAGGGCCACTCTGATCTATTCTCTGGCCTATGCCATAAGAAGTCATGATCAGTGCTGTGAAACTTTCAGATAAAGGCAGAGAGATAATGGAGCCAGGAACCAAGACAATCTTTAGCAAGGCCATGGGAGACTTTGGGTTATATTCTATATGTAGGTCTCCAGGCAGAGGTAAGGTCTATCTCTGAATTGGGAAGAGGGGAGCTGTGAATAGAGCTAAGGTCTGTGAATGATGATTAGGGAGGCTGTCACCAGGGTAAATGTCTGTTTCCTACCTGGAACAAAGCCATTTGCAGGGCAGATGAACTCTGAATAGGGTCAATAGAGGCTTTTAAGTGGGACTAGAGCAATCTCCCACAAGGACTGATTTATGAGGTTTCAAGAGAGCTCAAAGGCTCATTGAGACAGAGGCCAGTCTCTAACTTGACTAGAGGTGAGTACATGAGAAAGGACCAATGAAATCTGTTCAATGCCATGGATCTTGTTTTAGTGTATGACCAAAGGTTACTGTGGGTCCTGGAAGAAACTTAGTGTAGACATCCACCAGGACAGAGGGAACCTGGGATAAAGGGACAAGGCAGTCTCTGAACATAGTAAAGCCTCAAGGGGATGAGGAAGTCTCTGAACAGACTCATGGCAGTTTTCTATGCACAATCCTTAGAGTCTATTAGGACAATCAGAGGAAGAATCTATTCAGAGAGAAGAGTGACCTAGGAGGCTTGTCTTCAGTGTTGGCACTGGTGGGGTCTAAGGTATTAGAACACAGTCTCAGACAAGGTGATGAGGAGACTCCAACCAGGCCCTAGAAACTCTCAGACGAGCGCAGAGAAGGATTTCTAACCAGAGTGATAGGGGTAGAGACTTTCAGTGGGAACCTGTGAAGTGTCTGGCTAGATGGTTGGGATTATCAGAGGATGGCATAGGATTTAGGGCAATTCCAATGGCATCCAGGGAATTGTTAGTTAATAAACCTAGGACAGTATTGAACTAATGAATATCAGAGTGTTTGAGAAAAAAAATCCCTTACCTAGGCAGAAAAAGCTGCTACCAAGGACACAAGAGGTATGTGGCCAAGTCCCAAGTAACCTGACCAGCACCAACACATGTATCCACTTAGAATTTAGAAGGGCTTCTCTAATAAGGTCATAGAAAGGCATGGATGAAGTTGGCAAAGCTTCTCAGACCAGGGTTGCTGGAAACTTCATCTTTGGCTTTTGGCTCCAAGTAGGGTCAAAATAACTCTTCAAAAATGGTCAGAAGAGGTCTCCTACTAGTAAAGAAGGTGATGTTGATGCCTGTAGAATGAGGTACATGACTGGGTCTAAGGGATACTATAAACAGACAAATAGCAAATTCTGAACAGTGTCAAAAAAGGTCTTAAGAGGGGCTAAAGACCTTATTCCAGAGCTTGAGGGACATTCCAAGGGCAAAGAGGGAGGCTCTATATAAAGGGTCTGAAGTGGTAGGGGTATAGTTAGGAAGAGTGAATGAGGGACTCTGAGAAGGCACAAATTGCTGCATAACCAGGACAAAGGGAGACTACCAGAGCCAATAGAGCACTGTGGTCCAGCCTTATGGTATGCAGAGTCCTGGGTTAGGACCTTTAGCCTGTACAGATAGAGGCAGACAGATAAAGGGACCAAGATCCTAGGAGCTCTTTTACCCTGGCATGGAAGGCTTTAAGTAAATACAGATTTAGGCAGGATATGAATGGTGTCTCTCAATAGAGCTGAGGAAGACTGTGAATAAGACTGAGAGGGCTTTCCAGCAGATGCAGAGAATCTGGTTGCTAGGAGCATTACAAACATGGAGGTGAAGTCTATCTCTGACCAGCAGAAAGAGAAACCCTGAACAAATGAGAGGGAATCCTCTAAGAAGTGTGAAGAGTATCTTGAAGCTAGAAAAAGAGAGGCTCTTAAGTATGCCAACAGAAGATTCCTACCAGATCTGAGTGAAAGAGATCTCCAAGTGGCTCAAAGAGACTTCAATGAGACAGAATCTAGTCTCTCTCTATGCTCAAGTAAGGCTATAGAATGAGGCCAACACATTCTCGGCCCATAAATATGGAAGTATTGTTGTGGGACCAAGGGTCCCTCCAAATGGAACACAGAGCATTCTTCCACCAGAAGAGAGGAAGCCTTGAACCAAGGAAAGGGGTAGTATCTGAACAAGGTAAAGAAAGTCCTCCATCAGGGATGAAGAAAATGAACCATGGCCAAGGATGTTCTTTAACCACTGTCACTGGACTCTATTAGGATGGGCATGATGTGATTAGAGTGAAGAGAGGTGTCTGATAAAGACTGAGGTTGAGCTTAGGTATGGGCACTATAATGCTGCAAGTAACAGGGAAAAAATTCTCAGAAAGAGGTTTCAAGGAGACTCCAACTATTACCTAAACATTCTCACACCATGGCAGAAAGAAATCTCCAACCAGAAATTGGAGGCTTTTAATTTGGTCCAGTCTCTGACTGGGTGACTAGGACTGTCAGAGGATATAACATGGCTTTCAAGGAGTTGTTCGTTGGTAACCAAGAGAATTCAATTCTGGCATTGTTGAGGGTATCTGGGGAAAAAACCAAAGTAAATCTTCAACCAGGGATAGCAGGGACCCAGGAAATATGTGATCAAAGCCCAGAAGGGAAGTGTCCAAATGGATCCTAAGATGGCAGTCTCTAGTGAGGCTAGATTATGACATGGATAGAAGACATTCTAAGACCAATGTATAAGAAGACTACGGCTGGAGTTGGCCCATTTCATTCTTAAAAAGGTCCTTGATAGGTATTCTACTGCTATAGAAGATGGTTTTGTGAATGCAGAATGGGCTCTATGGCCAGCAAACAGAGTACAAGCAAGGCAAAGAGCAGACTCTGAACAGAATCAAAGGAAGCTCTGAACGTCCCAGAGCGCTTGAACTGGGGGTTGCAGAAGCTGCAAGAGCAAGAAAGTGTAGATCTGAGAGAGTGTTGGGGCTTAGTCCATGTGCTGACTCTGAGGGAGACATACTGGGGTGGTTCAGGGATGAATAATGTGAGGCTCTGAGAAGAAAAATGGGTGTTTTGACCAAGGCCACTGGTAGCATCCAGCAGAGCCAAAGTACTCTGAACTGGGCTTAGAGCATTCTCTGAACCAAACCACAGGAGGCTATTCAGTTCATAGTGCCTGTTATATGAAGGTGGAGGGATAAACAAGCCAGGAAACAGGGTTGTCTCTTACCATACCCATGGGAGGTTTTAACCAATGTTTGAAAAAGTGTCTAAGCAGAGTATGAGAGCAGTCTCTCAACAGGGCTAGTAAAGAGTCTGAACGTATTATGGTATAAGGCAGAACATTGTTTGGAACTGAAGACCTGGAAGGCTGCCACCAGAGCAGAAATCCATCTCTGTCCATGGCCAAAGGAAGCCTCAAGAAGCACAGAGGGAAGACCCTGAACGGAGTCAAGGGAAGCTCTTAAGGAAACCTACGACTCTACTACCAAGCCTGAATGATTCAAAGGGTCTCAGAGAGGCTCCAGTGGTACCAAGACAAGTCTGCACAGGAATGGCAGGTTTGTTCAGAGGCAAGGATAGTCTTCAGCAGGGGCAAAGGGCATTCTTCCAGAACGGAAGAGGGACTCTGGGAGAAGGGAACAAGTTAGTCTTTAAACCAAACAACAGAAAATGTTCTATTATAGCAAAGGGAAACTCCATTCTGGGCCAACGTAGGTCTCTGTCCACACTCCTTGGTCCCTATTAGATTGTTAAAGACACTATATGATCAGGGTCAAGACAGAGTTTTCATAAGACTGAGGCTGACTAAGGTGTGTACATTGTAAGACTTCAAAGAACACAAAAGTAGTCTCATACAAGATTCTAGGAAGACTATTTCATAGAAAATTTTACATAAAACATGGTTAATATAAAAACTTTGTAAATTAATTGAAGGTGGAATTAGAAACACTTGTGAAAAAAATTAAAGATTTACATTGAAAACATTTCTGATAAAATAGTCAATTTTAACATGTTTGTCTATTTCTTGAATTTTACCAGAAATATTTTCCATGTAAATCTTCAATGTTATCTGAAAATTTTTATAATTCTACCTTCAGTCAACTTAGAATTATCTTTATGCCTATTATTTTATCTATATAATGTCCATGATAATCTTTAATTTTAACATGTTTTTCTATATATTTCTACAATTTTATCAGAAATATTTTCCATGTAAATCTTCAAGTTTATCAGGAAATGTTTATAATTCTACTTTTAATCAACATAGGAATACTTTTATACCTACCATTATTATATCTATATAAAATTTTCCGTGACAATCTTCAATCCTAACATGTATTTTCTACATTTTTCTACAATTTTATCAGAAATATTTTCCATGTAAATCTTCAATTCTATCATAACATGTTTCTATCCCATATTTCAATTAATTTAACAATGTTTTACATGTCTACCACTTTACTCCTTAATTTTCCATGAAAATTGTCAATTTTAACATGTTTAGCTGAAATATTTTTCCATGTAAATCTTTTTTTTGAATTTTATTTTATTTTATTTTCTATATTCTTTGTTTACATTCCAAAGGCTTTCCTCTTTCCCAGTTCCCCCCTCACCATATGTTTCATATGTCCTCTTCCACCCCCCACCCCACCCCCACCTCCCCACCTCCCCACCCCTCCACCCTTGCCTATTCCCAAATCACCACCCCACCATTTCTCTGCTCTATTCTGGTACTCTCCTACAAACCTGGATCCAGTCCTTTCAGGACAAGGGTCCTCTCCTTCCTTCTTCTTGGGTATCTTTTGACTTGCTAATTGTGCCTTGAGTATTCAGAGCTTCTGGTCTCATTAACATCCACTTATCAGTGATTGCATTTCATGTGTATTCTTTTGTGATTGGGTTAACTCACTTAGGATGGTATTTTCTAGATCCAACCATTTATCTACAAATTGCATGAATTCATTATTTTTAATTGCTGAATAGTATTCCATTGTATAAATACACCACATTTTCTGTATCCATTCTTTCTTTGAAGGACATCTGGGCTCCTTCCAACTTCTGGCTATTATTAAATAAGGCTGCTATGAACATAGGGGAGCATGTGTCTTTATTGTATGCAGGGGAATCCTCTGGGTATATGCCCAGGAGTGGTATGCCAGGGTCCTCTAGAAATGTCATGCCCAATTTTCTGAGGAACCACCAGACTGATTTCCAGAGCGGTTGTACCATTTTGCAGTCCCACCAACAGTGGAGGAGTGTTTCTCTTTCTCCACATCCTTGCCAGCACCTGTTGTCTCTTGAGTTTTTAATCTTAGGTGTGAGGTGGAATCTCAGGCTTGTTTTGATTTGCATTTCCCTGATGACTAATGATGTTGAACATCTCTTAAGGTGTTTCTTGGCCATCTGAATTTCTTCTGGTGAAAATTCTTTGTTTAGCTCTGTACCCCACTTTTTGATAGGGTTATTTGGTTCTTTGGGGTCTAACTTCTCTGAACAGAACACCAATAGCTTATGCTCTAAGATCAAGAATTGACAAATGGGACCTCATAAAATTACAGTTTCTGTAAGGCAAAAGATATGGTCAGAAGGACAAAACAGCCATCAACAAATTGGGAAAAGATCTTCACCAACCCTACATCGGACAGGGGGCTAATATCCAATATATACAAAGAACTCATGTAAATCTTTAATTTCATCATAAAGTGTTTTTACTTCCCTTTTAAACATATAATAATAATAATAATAATAATAATAATAATAATAATATAAAGTTTCTAGGAATACTCCATGTAAAGCCTAGGGCTTTTCACACCAAGACAAAGAGGTATCTCCTACAATGATAAACGGGTTCTGTCTCTCACAAGTGCCAAGTGAAGTCCTGAACTGGATGATTTGAGCTGTCAGAGGATGTCATAGAACTTAAGGTGACTCCAAGGGTGCCTGAGGAATTGTGAGTTGGTGATATGGAGGAGAACATGACTCTGGCATGTATGGGAACTTGGCCCAAGGAAATCTCTGACCCAGGCAGACAGATGCAGCTTGAAAAGATCCAACAGGAATGTCATCATCAAAGCCCCGAAAGTTTGCAGCAGTGTTAAGGGAAGTGTTTACCTGGGCCTAGGTGGATGGTCTCTGATACGGATTTAGGTGTAAATGACAGTAGAAATTATGCTCAGACCAGTGTTGGTGAAAGCTTCATCTAAGGCCTTGAGAAGGTTTAGACTTTGACTAATATTAGTGTTAGTGGAAAAATCATGGACTAGAGAAGTCCTGGCTGGATCCAAAGATAGTCTCTAAAAAGGGCCATGGCAGGTCTGCTTCTTGTATAGAACATGGATTTGATAAGTGCAGAATGAAGTACTTGACAGGGCCCAGAAAAAATTACAAGCAAGGTAAGGCAAAGAGGAAGGATTTGAGAGAGACAGGACTTGATACAAATAAGGTGAGTTGGAGTGATTGGGTGGTAGGCACTGTGTGGGACTTGTAACAAGGCAATAGAGGTGCTTTTACTATGGCCAATTGTGGCTTCTGGCAGATACCTAAGGAATACTATGATTTGCACCTGAAGTATTCTCTAACATAAACCCAGGATAATTTGATCAGGGTCTATGTCTTGATCACATCAAGGAGGGACTAGAGCCAAAGGCAGTTTCCAACAAGACCTGGGAAAGGTCTGCACCTGGCATAGAAGGTCACTATGATAGGTGTGGAATGAGTTCTGTGATTGTACCTGCTTGCAATCCCACCAGCAGTGAAGGGGTGTTCCTCTTTTTGGGGGCGAGGGGAGAGCCAGGAAAGGGGGCAACATTTGAAGTGTAAATAAAGAATATACCTAATTAAAAAAAAGAATGGTGGGTGGGAACTGGGAAAGGGGAAAGCCCTTGGAATGTAAACATAGAATATAGAAAATAAAAATTAAAAAAAAAAAAAAGAATGAGTTCTGTGACCAAGAGTCAGGGAGAATATACAAAAAGCAAAGAGCCAAATTTTAACAGGATTACAGGAAGCTCTTAAGAGGGCATAGAGCTTTTTTCAGTAGGGCTTGAGAAAGACTTAAAAGTCAAAGAGGGAGGATATAATGCAATTGAGGCTCAGTCCAAGTACAGCACTTAAGTAGACAAGAACGACCAGTAATTTGGAAGTAGGAGGTCTGTGAAAAGGTAAAGGTTTGCTTTTACGAGCCCATGGGAGGCATCTACTGGCAGTGAAGAAACACTATAATTTAGGCCTCATGTATTCTCTTGCTTATACCATTGTTGTTTGTAGTGGTTTGAAAAAAAAATGGCCCCCACAGGCTCATAGGGAGTGACATTATTACGAAGTACAGCCTTTTTGAAGTAGGGATAGATTTTTTAGAGGGAGTGTGTCACGGGATATGCTTTGAGGTTCCAGATGCTCAAGACAGGCCTAGTCTCTCTCTCTCTCTCTCTCTCTCTCTCTCTCTCTCTCTCTCTCTCTTTCTCTCTCTCTGTCTCTCTCTCTCTCTCTGCCATATTTTAGATCTGAATCTGGATGTAGATCTCTCATATACCTCTTCACCACCATGTTTGTTGGCACACCACCATGCTTCCTACAATGATGATAATGGACCACTGAACTATATGCAGTCCCACTTAAATGTTTTCCAGTATAAGAGTTTCCATGATCATGGTACCTCTGTACAGTGTAGAAACACTATATAACAGAATATATGATCAAGGAGGACCTAGAGTCTCAGTTGATGAAGTTGTGGAATACCCACATGAACCAAGGTGCATGAAGACTTTGATCAGAGTCTGAGTAGATCTTTAGACACAGTGTGAGTGTTGTCTCCCAGACCTGAGGGTGGCTATGAATAGGGCTAAGAGAGTTCATGACTAGAAACAGAGCAAGTTCTGGGACCAGTGACTTATAAAGTTGCCATCAAGGTTCAAGTTTATCTCTGACCAGGGATAAGGGAAGCCATGTGCACGGAAAATGGTGGACTCTAAAGATGGTTAAGAGAAGCTCTGACATGAGCCTTGGAATGTTTTTAATAAGGTGATAGGGTTTCAGAGCTGCTCAGAGAGGCTCCAGTGACATAGAGGATAATTTCTGATTAGAAGTTTAGGGTCCTGTGTATTTTCTTGTCAGGACCATGGTAGTTTTGATCAGGGAATATTGTGGTCTCTGACAGAAGCACAACAAAGTCTCCCACCAGGGAAGAGGGGGCCTGGGACAAGAAAGTCTCTGAAAAGGTCAAGGTAAGTCCTCTATTTTGGCTGAGGGATGCTCAACCCAGTTGCCAAGACAGTTCTCTACTCACAGTCCATGTAGTCTTTTAGAATGTTCAAAGGCATAATCTAATCAGGGTCTTGAGACCCTTAACAGGAAGGAGGCTGATCCCAGGTGTGATGGTTTGTATATGCTTGGCCAAGGGAATGGCATTGTTAAAAGGTGTGGACTTTTATAAATAAGGCAGAAGCTGGAAAGAACCCAGATATCCCTCAGTGGAGGAATAGATACAGAAAACGTGGTATAATTACACAATGGAATATAACTCAACAATTAAAAGCAATGAATTGATGAAATTTTTAAGCAAATGGAACTGTAAAATATCATCCTAAGTGAGGTAACCCAATCACAAAAGAATATACATGGAATGCAGTCACTAATAAGTGGATATTAATTAGCCCAGAAGCTCTGAATACTCAAGACACAATTAACATATCAAATATTTCCCAAGAAAAAGGAAGGAGAGGTGCCTGGTCCTGAAAAGGCTTGAGCCAGCATTGTAGGGGATTACAAGGACAGAGAAATGGGAGGGGGTTGATTGGGGAATGGGCAGAGGGAAGAGGGCTTATGGGACTTATGGGGAGGGGGAACTGGAAAAGGGGGAAGCATTTGGAATGCAAACAAAGAATATAGAAAAATTTTAAAAAGGTGTGGCCTTGTTGTAATACGTGTGTCCTTGTGGGTATGGGCTTTAATACCATTGTCCTAGCTGCCTGGGAGCAGTATTATCCTAGCAGCCTTCAGATGAAGATGTATAACTCTCATCTTCTCCTGCACCATGCCTACCTGGATGCTGCCATGTTCCTGCCTGGATGATAATGGACTGAACCTCTGAACCTGTATGCCAGCCACAATTAAATGTTGTCCTTATAAAAGTTGCCTTGGTCATGGTGTCTGTTCACAACAGTAAAACCCTAAGATACCAAGTATAAGCACTGGAGGGCTTCAAAAAATATAAAATCAGTGTTAAGCAACATTCCATGGAGAATACAACCAGAATATATGGATTTTTGCATCAGGTAGAGAGGTATCTCTGAACAGGAGAAAGGGGGGCTACAAATAAAGCAGAGAAAGTTCTCCAACAGGCACTGGCAAAGATCTAGGACTGGTGACTATGGAAGCTGCCAACCAGAGCAGAAAGCTATATCTTACAAGAATACTGAATAGATTAGATGGCAGGCTCTGAACAGGATAAAAGGAACCTCTTAAGTAGGCCTAGAGCATCTCTCCAGGCCTGACTTAGGAGGGTGATCCATTCCATATACAGTTACAAAACCCTGAAACTATTATCAATGCCTACAAGTGCTTGCTGCCTGGAGCAGAATATAGCTGTCACCTGGGAGGCTCTGCTAGTGCATGACAAATACAGAGGGGGACACTCTCAGCCAGCCATTGAACTGATCACAGGGTCCCCAATGGGGGGCCTAGAGAAAGGATCCAAGGAGCTGAAGGGGTTTGCAGTGCCATAGGAGGAAGAACAATATGAGTCACCCAGTACTCCCAGAGTTCCCTGGGACAAAAACATCAACCAGATAGTACATATGGTGTTACCTATGGCTGTAGACTCATAGGCATCAGGGGATGGCCTTGTTGGACATCAAATGGAGGAGAGCCCCCTGGAATGACTCGATGCAGTGGCGTAGGGGAATACCAGGACAGGGAAGTAGCAGGGGGTTGATTGGGGAACAGGGGGAGGGGAAATGCCTTATGGGACTTTAGGGGGGAACCAGGAAAGGAGACAACATTTGAAATGTAAATGAAGAATATATCTAATTAAAAAAAGAGGAAAAAGGAGGGATTTAAGGGGTATTAGAGAAATTCTGATAGGCAAGAGTTCCATCTCTGACTAGGTTAGGCCAAAGTTATGAAACAGTACCTCTGTCTTCTCTGGCCAAGGACATGGGAGTCTTTGATAAAGAGTTAGTGAGGTTCCTGATAGGAGCACAAGTCAGTGTCCTATTAGTTAAGAGCAAGAGAGGCACTAGGTTATAGGCCATTCTCTAACCATGGTTGAGTGTCCATTTTGGCCAGGGCTGAAGAGTTGGTCCACTTCTCAGCAGGATTTAGGAGGTATGATGTAAGCAAGGCTTGGGGAATTGTTGGGTTTTTTGTTGTTGTTTTTACTGGGACTGTGGTGGGTTCTATATAAGGTCAATGTGTGTGTGTGTGTGTGTGTGTGTGTGTGTGTGTGTGGTGTGTGTGTGTGTGTGTATATATATGTGTGTGTGTGTGTGTGTGTGTGTGTATATATGTGTGTGTGTGTGTGTGTGTGTGTGTGTGTGTGTGGAATAGTGGGTAAGAGTAGGTAAGCCCAGCTTCTAAACATGTTTAATGGTGCCTCTTATCATCATCAAGAAAATATTTTAGATAGCCTAGTGTATTGTACCTGCAGGGCTGAGTAAGGCATTATTGGGCAGAGCAGGGCAGGCAAAGTAGAAAAGGCTAGGGTTAGAGAGACTTTAACCAGGGTCAAGGGAATTCTTCAATGAAGGCAGAAGGAGTTTTGTATAGGCACTGAATATATTCTGTGACAAGGGCCCAGGGAAGGTCTTTCCAGGGCAAAAGGAAAGGGTCAAGAGTGGCTCTTAAGAGGGTTGATTAAGAAGATTCTTTTGTCTGGACAGAACAAGGCTCCAATGGTGCCTAGAGAAGTTTCCCACAGAGCTCACTGGCAAGCTGCAACCACAGTCACTTAGATCTCTAACCAGGACAAAGGGAGGCTGGAAGGAAAGACCTAGCTTTTCTCTGACCAGGCACAAGTAATGTTCCAAATAGGTTTGAAGGGCAGTCTCTGACAGTGGCAGAGGGAGGCTGGGAGAATGCCAGAAGTCAGTTCCTGAAAAGGGCTCAGAAAGGCTCCACTAGTTCAGAGAAGAAGAGTCTCTGACAAGGAGAATTAGAGTGTGCTGGTGTAAGTGTCAAGGGAAGCTTCTACAAGAGGTTATGGTAACCTGACAACAGTTTCCAACCATGGCTAAGGAAAGTTTCCAAACAGTAAAAGGAGGCTAGGATGAAGACTGAAGGCTATTTATAGCCAAAGTTAATGATGGTTTTCTACCAATGTCAAGATAAGCTCTTTGGTGAGTGAAGCCTGGTGTCTGCTAGGGCTGAGGAAGGCTCAACCTGAGCTGAGGAAGTCTCGATAAGGTTGGGGTACACCTTAGACAAGAGTTTAAGGAACCTTCTATCAGGATCAAGGCAGATCCCAGATCATGGCTGAGAGCAGTCTCAGAAGAGTGAAGAAAGCATTTTTTGGAGATGACAGGAGGATCATAGGAGGGTCAAAGGATGGCAGTCATTGGCCAAGACAAAATGAGATATTTGATGGGGGCCAAAGAGGGACCATAATAAGGCTCTAAGAAATCTTGGGCCAGAGCAGAGGGAGGTCTATGATAGATGTATAAGTTTGTGTACAACCAGGTCTGAGGTAGGCTGCAAGAGGACTGAGGGAGGTGAGGTCTTCCAAGGCTCCTGATAAAGGTGGAGGAAAGATCACTAAGTCTGATGATGGTCTCCAATGTAGATAAAAGGTTGTCTCTAATCAAAGCAGAAGGAAGCTCCAACTGGGGCCAAATCTTGTCTTTTATGGGCATGGGTTGTATCTGTCAGAAGATGAGGGCTATCTGCAATAAGGAACCAGAGCTGATCATGATTCTAAGTAGAGGTCTAAGGTAATCTCTGACCTTGACTAAGGAAGGTACATGTTCATGTTCAGGGTAGACATGAGCTGATAAAGGCTGCAGTAGGTTTCAGGGTGGTCTTGTTCATATGGAATGGAAACATCAACTATGGCAGAAACCATAGGTTTCTCTGATAGGTACTGAAGGCAGTTTCTACCAAGAGCTGAGATATTCCTCTGAAGAGAGCTGAGGAAGGCCAAAAGCAGATGATCTCTGACCAGAACCAAGATAGGTCTTCAATGTGGGCAATAAATCTAATGTCTAAGAAGACTTGTCCCAGAGGAGAGGGAGGTCTATGACAAGGCCAGGGGTAGTCTCATGGTCATCTAGGAAGGCTCTTAACAGAGACAGTTAGTCTTTAAACAGGTTTAAGGGAGGCTCTAACACACTTGACAAAACTTCAACCAGATAGTCTCTAACAAATAATAAAATAAACTCTTACAAGGGCTGACAAAAGCCTGAGACAGGTAGCCTCCAAGTTTAATCATGGGGTTCTCCTTAAAAACGTGAGGGTGAGCAGGGAAGTGGTGGGACATAACTTTACTCTCAGCACTTAGGAGGTAAAGGCAGGTAACCTCTGAGTTCAAGGATAGCCTGGCTTATAGAGGGAGTTCCAAGACATCCAGCGTTATCCTGCCTCAAAATAAATAAATAAATAAATAAATAAATAAATAAATAAATGTCAAACAAACAAAGAAAAAAGAAAAAATAGAAAACAAAACAACAATCCAAACAAACAAACAAAAAAACTGAGTCTCTTATCAGGTCACAGATCCCTGAACTGGACTACAACTAGGCCCAGAGGAGTGCCTTCTCTTTGAAGAATCAAGGCTTCCAACAAGGTGAGCAGAAAAAGGCTAAGATAAGGGTCAATGGCAGGCAGAGAAACATAACACTGTGAGAGTCTTCCTTTGCTTCAGGCTTTGATGAGAGCTGAATAAAGTTCCCAGGAAGATGGAGGGTGGCTCCTCTGAGAATTGATAGAAGACTAGAGAAAAAGTAAGAGAAAGCCTCAGTGGCTTATCTGAAAGTTTTTGAATTTCCCATGCAAGGACATGATGCTGGATGTGTTAAGGAAGGATTCAACTTGAAGGGGCAAAAAGAAGTATGTAAGGGGACAGGATAATTTTTCTATTTTTTTTTCTATATTCTTTGTTTATATTCCAAATGATTTCCCCCTTCCTGGTTCCCCCCTCCCCATAAGTACCATAAGCCCTCTTCCCTCTGCCCATTCCCCAAGCACCCCCCTCCCATTTTTCTCTCCTGGTACTCCCCTACAATACTGGATCAAGCCTTTCCAAGACCAGGACCCTCTCCTTCCTTCTTCTTGGAGATCATTTGATATGTTAATGGTGTCTTGAGTATTCAGAGCTTCTGGGCTAATTAATATCCACTTATCAGTGACTGCATTCCATGTGTATTCTTTTGTTACCTCACTTAGAATGATATTTTCCAGTTCCAACCATTTGCCTAAAAATTTCATGAATTCATTGTTTTTAATTGCTGAGTAGTATTCCATTGTGTAAGTATATTACATTATCTGTATCCATTCCTCCATTGAGGGACATCTAGGTTCTTTCCAGCTTGTGGCTATTATAAATAAGGTTGCTATGAACATAGTAGAGCATGTGTCCTTATTGCATGCCAAGGAATACCCTGGGAATAAACCCAGGAGTGGTATAACAGGGTCCTCTGGAAGTGTCATGCCCAATTTTCTGAGGAACCGCAAGACTGATTTCCAGAGTGGTTGTACCATCTTGCAATCCAATCAGCAGTGGAGGAGTGTTCCTCTTTCTCCACATCCTCACCAACACCTGCTGTCTCTGAATTTTTAATCTTACCCATTCTGACTGGTTTGAGGTGAAATCTCAGAGTTGTTTTGATTTGGATTTCCATAAGAATTAATGATGTTGAACATTTCTTGAGGTGTTTCTCAGCCATTTGAAATTCTTCACGTGAAAATTCTTTGTTTAACTCTGTATCCCATTTTTAATAGGGTTACTTGGCCCTCTGGAGTCTACCTTCTTGAGTTCTTTGTATATATTGGATATTAGCCCTCTGTCAGATACAGGGTTGGTGAAGATCTTTTCCCAATTTGTTGGTGGTCATTTTGTCTGACAATGTCCTTTGCTTACAGAAACTTTGTAATTTTATGAGGTCCCATTTGTCAATTTTTGATCTTAGAACATAAGCTATTGGTGTTCTGCTCAGGAACTTTCTGTTTCTGCCCATGTCCTCCAGGGTCTTCCCCAGTTTCTTTTCTATTAGTTTCAGTGTATCTGGTTTTATGTGGAGGTCCTTGATCCACTAGGAGTTAATCTTAGTACAAGGAGATAACAGTGTGTCAATTCACATTCTTCTGCATGTTGACCTCCAGTTGAACCAGCACCATTTGTTGAAAAGGCTATCTTTTTCCACTGGATGGTTGTACCTCCTTTATCAAAGATCAAGTGACCATAACTCTGTGGGTTCATTTCTGGGTCTTCAATTCTACTCCATTGATCTACTTGCCTGTCATGTACCAATACCATGCAGTTTTTAACACAATTGCTCTGTAGTACTGCTTGAGGTCAGGGATATTGATTCCCCCAGAAGTCCTTTTATTGTTGAGAATACTTTTGGCTGTCCTGGGTTTTTCGTTACTCCAGATGAATTTGAGAATAGCTCTTTCTAGATCTATGAAGAATTGATTGGGATTTTGATGGGGATTGCATTGAATCTGTAGATTGTTTTTGGCAAGATGGCCATTTTTATTACATTGATCCTGCCAATCCAAGAGCATGAAATATTTTTCCATCTCCTAAGGTCTTCTTCAATTTCTTTCTTCAATGACTTGAAGTTCCTGTCATACAGATTTTTCACTTGTTTGGTTAAAGGCACGCCAAGATACATTATATTGTTTGTGGCTATTTTGAAGAGTGTTATTTCCCTAACTTCATTCTCAGCCTGCTTGTCCTTTGAGAACAGGAAGGCTACTGATTTGCTTGAGTTGATTTTATAACCAGCCACTTTGCTGAAGTTGTTTATCAGCTGTAGGGATTCTCTGGTGGAATTTTTTGGGTCACTTACTTATACTATCATATCATGTGCAAATAATGATAGTTTGACTTCTTACTTTCCAATTTGTATCCCTTTGACTTCCTTATGTTGTGTAATTGCTCTCGCTAGAACTTCAAGTATTATATTGAAAAGATATGGAGAGAGGGGACAGCCTTGTCTAGTCCCTGATTTTAGTGGGATTGCTTCAAGTTTCTCTCCATTTATTTTGATGTTGGCTACTGGTTTGCTGTATATTGCTTTTACTATGTTTAGGTATGGACCTTGAATTCCTGTTCTTTTCAGGACTTTTAGCATGAAAGGATGCTGAATTTTGTCAAATGCTTTTTCGACATCTAATGAGATGGCCATGTGTTTTTTTTTTTATTTTAGTGTGTTTATGTAGTGGATTACATTGATTGATTCCTGTATATTGAACAATCCCTGCATCCCTGGGATGAAGCCCACGTGATCATGGTGAATGTTCCTTTTGATGTGCTCTTGAATTAGGTTGGCAAGAATTTTATTTAGTATTTTTGCATCAATATTCTTAAGGAAATTGGCCTGTAGTTCTCTTTCTTGTAGTATCTTTGTGTGGTTTTGGTATCAGAGTGATTGTGGCTTCGTAGAATGAGTTGGGCAGTGCTCCTTCTGTTTCTATTTTGTGGAATAGTTTGAAGAATATTGGTGTTAGGTCTTCTTTGAAGGTCTGATAGAATTCTGCACTAAAACCATCTGGTCCTCTACTGTTTTTGGTTGGGCGACTTTCTATACCCCCTTCTCTTTCTCTAGGGGTTATGGGACTGTTTAGCTGATCTAATTGATACTGATTTAATTTTGGTATTTGGTATCTGTCCAGGAAATTGTCCATTTCCTTCAGATTTTCCAGTTGTGTTGACTATAGACTTTTGTAGTAGAATCTAATGATTTTTTTGAATTTCCTCAGTTTCTGTTGATATATCCCCCTTTTCATTTCTAATTTTGTTAATTGGGATATTGTCTTTGTGCCCTTTGCTTAGTCTGGCTAAGGGTTTATCTATCTTGTTGATTTTCTCAAAGAACCAGTTCTTGGTTTTGTTGATTCTTTGTATGGTTCTCTTTGTTTCTCCTTGATTGATTTCAGCCCTGAGTTTGATGAGTTCCTGTTTTCTACTCCTCCTGGGTGAATTAGCTTCTTTTTGTTCCAGGGCTTTCAGGTGTGCTGTTAAGCTGCTAGTTTATGCTCTCCCCAGTTTCTTTTTGGAGGCACTCAGGGTATGAGTTTTCCTCTTTACTCTGCTTTCATTGTGCCCCATAGATTTGTGTAGGTCATACCTTCATTTTCATTGAATTCTAAAAAGTCTTTGATTTCTTTCTTTATTTCTTCCTTGACCAAGGTGTCATTGAGTAGAGTATTGTTCAGTTTCCATGTGTATGTGGGCTTTCTGTTGTTTTTCTTGCTATTGAAGACCACTTTTACTCCATAGTGATCTGATAGGAGGCATAGGATTAGTTCAGTCTTCTTGTATTTGTTGAGGTCTGTCTTGTGACCAATTATATGATCGATTTCAGAGAAGGAACCATGGCGGTGCTAAGAAAATGGCATATTCTTTTGCATTAGGATGAAAAGTTTATATATATAAATGTTAAATCCAATTGGTCCAAAGCTTCAATTAGTTTCACTGTGTACCTGTTTAGTTTCTGGTTTCCTGATCGGTCCATTGAGGAGAGTGGAGTGTTGAAGTCACCTACAATTATTGTGTTAGTTGCAATGTGTGCTTTAAGCTTTAGTAAAGTTTCTTTTACAAATGAGGGTGCCCTTGCATTTGGAGCATAGATGTTCAGTATTGAGAATTCTTCTTGGTGGATTTTCCCTTTGACCAGCAAGAAGTGACCTTCTGTGTCTCTTTTGAAGACTTTAGGTTGAAAGCCAATTTTATCTGATATTAGAATGGCTACTTCGGCTGGTTTCCTGAGACCATTTGCTTGTAAAATTGTCTTCCAGCCTTTTACTCTTAGTGTTTGTCTTTTAAATTGAGATGTGTTTCCTGTATGCACCAAAATGTGGGGTCCTGTTTCCATACTCAGTATGTTAGTGTATGTCTTTTTATTGGGGAATTGAGTCCACTGATATTAAGAGATATTAAGGAATAGTAATTATTACTTTCTAAGATTTTTGATGTTATTTTTTTATATTTGAGTGGTTATAACACTGTCAGAAGGACAAAACAACAACCAACAAATTGGGAAAAGATCTTCACCAAACCTACATCTGACATAGGGCTAATATCCAATATATACAAAGAACTCAAGAAGTTAGACCCCAAAGAACCAAATAACCCTATCAAAAAATGGGGTGCAGAGCTAAGCAAAGACTTTTCACCAGAAGAAATTCAGATGGCCGAGAAACACCTTAAGAGATGTTCAACAGCATTAATCATCAGGGAAATGCAAATCAAAACAACCTTGAGATTCCACCTCACACCAGTCAGAATGGCTAAGATTAAAAACTCAAGAGGCAAAAGGTGCTGGCGAGGATGTGGATAAAGAGGAACACTACTACTTTGTTGGTGGGATTGCAAGATGGTATAACTGCTCTGGAAATCAGTCTGGCAGTTCCTCAGAAAATTGGGCATGACACTTCCAGAGGACCCTGTCATACCACTCCTGGGCATATACCCAGAGGATTCCCCTGCATACAATAAAGACACATGCTCCACTATATTCATAGCAGCCTTATTTATAATAGCCAGAAATTGGAAGGAGTCTAGATGTCCCTCAAAGGAGGAATGGATACAGAAAATGTGGTATATTTATACAATGGGATACTACTCAGCAATTAGAAATAATGAATTCATGCAATTTGTAGGCAAATGGTTGGATCTGGAAAATATCATCCTAAGTGAGTTAACCCAGTCACTAAAGAATACACATGAAATGCAATCACTGATAAGTGGTTATTAATGAGCCAAGAAGCTCTGAATATTCAAGGCACAATCAGCAAATCAAAAGATTTCCAAGAAGAAGGACCCTGGTCCTGAAAAGACTGGATACAGTTTTGTAGGAGAGTACCAGAACAGAGAAATGGTGTAGGGGGGGGATTGGGGAATAGGTTGGGGGGAAGAGGACTTATGGGACATATCGTGAGTGGGGAACTGGGGAAGGGGAAAGGCTTTGTAATGTTAACAAAGAATATAGAAAATAAAAATAAATAAATACATAAATAAACTGATAATAACAGGTTCTACTTGATCTTAGCCAAAAGGCTATGAAGCAATACACATATAATATTATGGGAAAAATGGGGAGGGGTACTTTAACTGGAGAAGGGGAAAGGAGATCAATACAGAAATATATGGAGCAAGAAGGGACAAATAACACTAAAGATATTTGATAAAACCTCAAGAACTTCTTATTGAATATTAACATAAGATTATGAATAGTGTTTATGTGTTTTTTAAATAAATTTATACATCTTGGAATGAAAAAAAAGAATAGTTTTAGCTATCTTGTGTTTTTTGTTATTCCAGATGAATTTGAGAATTGCTATTTCTAACTCAAATAAAGAATTGAGATGGGATTTTGATGGGGATTGCAGTGAATCTATAGATTGCTTTTGACAAGATGGAAATTTTTACTATACTAATCCTGCCAATGCACAAGCATGGAAGATTATTGCATTTTCTGAGGACTTCTTCAATTTCCTTCTTCAGAGACCTGAAGTTCTTGTCATACAGATCTTTCTTTCAATTGTTTGGTTATAGTTACACCAAGATACTTTATATTGTTTGTGGCTATTGTGAAGAATGTCATTTCTCTAATTTCTTTCTCAGCCTGTTTATCCTTTGAGTATAGGAAGGCTACTGATTTGCTTGAATTGATTTCATAAGCAGCCACTTTCCTGTAGTTGTTTATCAGCTGTAGGAGTTCTCTGGTGGAGTTTTTTGGGTCACTTAAGTATACTATCATATCATCTGCGAATAGTGATAGTTGACTTCTTCCTTTCCAATTTGTATCTCTTTGACCTCCTTATGTTGTGTAATTGCTCTAGCTAGAACTTCAAGTACTATATTGAAAAGATATGGAGATGGGGACAGCCTTGTCTAGTCCCTGATTTTAGTGGGATTGCTTCAAATTTCTCTCTATTTAGTTTGATGTTGGCTGCCTGTTTGCTGTATATTGCTTTTACTATGTTTAGCTATGGGCCTTGAATTCCTGTTCTTTCCAAGACTTTTAGCATGAAAGGATGCTGAATTTTGTCAAATGATATTTAAGCATCTAATTAAATGACCATGTGTTTTTTTCTTTGAGTTTATGTAGTGGATTGCATTGATGGATTTTCATATACTGAACCATCCCTGCATCCCTGGGATGAAGCCTACTTGATCATGTTGAATGATTGTTTTGATGTTGTCTTAGTTTGGGTTTCACTGCTGTGAAGAGACACAATGATCAATGCAAGTTTTATAAAAGACAATATTTAATTGGGCTGGCTTACAGGCTCAGAGGTTCAGCCCATTTTCATCAAGGCAGAAACATGGCAGCATCCATGCAGATATGGTGCAGGAGGAGCTGAAAGTTCTATTTCTTCATCTGAAGGCGGCTAGTGGAAGACTGACTTCCAGGCTGCCACGGGGTGGGTCTTAAGCCCACACACACACAGTGACACACCTACTCCAACAAGGCCACACCTCCTAATAGGGTCACTTCCTGTGCCAATCATATACAAACCATCACATTCCACTCCCTGGCCCCCATAGGCTTGTTCAAACATGAGTTTTTGGGGGCCATACTTAAATATAGCATAATGCAAAATACATTTAGTCCAACTTCAAAAGTCCCTGTAGTCTATAGCATTCTCAACAGTGTTAAAAGTCCAAAGTTCAAGGTCTCTTTTGAGATTCATCCAATCACTCAACTGTAATCCCCCTAGCAAGACAGGAAACAGAGCTGGACAAAGTCCAAACTCTGCATCTCCATGTCTGATGGCAAAGCAGTCTTCATATATCCAACTCCTTTTTCAGCTTGCTATGTTTGTTCAAAATTCTCTTCATCAGACTTAACCAGAGAACAAAGTTTTTGTTGGGCTTTTTTGAGACTTCCTTTGCAGATGCAATTAATATGAATCTCTTTACCTTAGCCCTAGGCAGTCTCTTCAGACAATGGCAAAAATTAGCCATGTTCTTTACCAAAACATCACAAAAAGAGCTCAGCCACATATTAAAGTTCTTCTCCACTGAAACCTCTTGGGCCGTGAGGCCTACACAGTTCAAATGACCCTCAACACTACTGTCTTCCATAGTCCTACTCTTCTGGCCCATTAAACCCCACTTAAAGAATTCCATGGCTTTCCAAATCCAGTCCCCAAATCCACATTCTTCTGAACAAAAGCATGGTTGTGCCTATCACACTGTGTCCCATAAATTTGGGTATTTTGAGCCTTCTTTTTCATTAAATTCTAGGAAGTCTTTGATTTCTTTCTTTATTTCTTCCTTGACCAAGGTATCATTGAGTAGAGTATTGTTCAGCTTCCATTTGTATGTGGGCTTTCTGTTGTTTTTGTTGCTATTGAAGACCACTCTTACTCCATAGTGATCTGATAGGAGACATGGGATTAATTCGATCTTCTTATATCTGTTGAGGTCTGTCTTGTGACCAATTATATGGTCAATTTTGGAGAAGGTACCATGAGGTACTGAGAAAAAGGTATATTGTTTTGCTTTAGGATGAAATGATTATATATATATATATATATATATATATATATATATATATATTTGTTAAATTCTATTGGTCCAAAGCTTCAATTTGTTTCACTGTGTCCCTGTTTAGTTTCTGGTTTCCTGATCTGTCCATTGAGGATATTGGAGTGTTGAAGTTTCCCACAATTTTTGTGTTGGGTACAATGTGTGCTTTGAGCTTTAGAAAAGTTTCTTTTATGAATGAGGTTGCCCTTGCATTTCGAACATAGATGTTCAGATTTGAGAGTTCTTCTCGGTGGATTCTTTTCCTTTGACCAGTAAGAAGTGTCCTTCTGTGTCCCTTTTGATGATTTTAGTTTGAAATTCAACTTTATCTGATATTAGAATGGCTACTCTGGCTTGTTTCCTGAGACCATTTCTTGTAAAATTGTATTTCAGCCTTTTACTCTGAGGTAGTGTTTGTCTTTGACACTGAGATGTGTTTCCAGTATGCAGCAATATGTAGGGACCTGCTTCCATATCCATCTGTTAGTCTATGTCTTTTTTGGGGGAATTGTGCCCATTGATGTTAAGAGATATTAAGGAATAATGATTATTACTTCCTATTATTTTTTATGTTATTTTTATGTTTGAGCAGTTATCTTCTTTTGAGTTTGTTGAAAGAAGATTGCTATCTTGCTTTTTCCAGGGTGTAGTTTCGCTCCTTGTGTTGGTGTTTTCCACCTATTATCCTTTGTAGGGCTGGTTTTGTGGAAAGATATTGTGTAAATTTGGTTTTATCATGGAATATCTTGGTTTCTCCATCTATGGTGAGTGAGAGTTTTGCTGGGTATAGTAGTCTTGGCTGGCATTTGTGGTCTCTTAGATTCTGTATGAGGTCTGCCCAGGATCTTCTAGCTTTCATGGTCTCTGGTGAGAAGTCTGTTGTAATTCTGATAGGTCTTCCTTTATATGTTACTTGGCCTTTTTCTCTTACTGCCTTTAATATTCTTTGTTTAGTACATTTGGGGTTTTGATTATTATGTGACAGGAGGTACTTATGTTCTGGTCCAGTCTGTTTGGAGTTCTGTAGGCGTCTTGTATATTCATGGGCATGTCTCTCTTTTGGTTGGGGAAGTTTTCTTCCATAATTTTGTTGAAGATATTTGCTGGCCCTTTACATTCTAAATCTTCACTCTCATCTATACCTGTAATCCTTAGGTTTGGTCTTCTCATTGTGTCCTGGATCTCCTGGATGCTTTGGGTTACAAGCTTTTTGCATTTTACATTTTCTTTGACTCTTGAATCAATGGTTTCTATGGTATCTTTGGCATCTGAGATTCTTTCTTCTATCACTTGTATTCTGTTGTTGATATTTGCATCTATGATCCCCGATTTTTTCCCAAGGCTTTCTATCTCCAAAGTTGTCTCCCTTTGTGATTTCTTAGTTGTTTCTACTTCAGTTTTTAGATCCTGGATGGCTTTTCTCAGTTCGTTTACTTGTTTATGTTTTCCTATAATTCTTTGAGATTTTTGTGTTTCCTCTTTCATGACTTCTGCCTGTTGATCCAAGTTCTCCTGTATTTCCTTAAGTGATTTTTGCATTTCCTCTTTATTGGCTTCTATCTTTTGACCCATATTCTCCTGAATTTCTTTAAATTATTTTTGTGTTTCCCTTGTAAGGGCTTCTACCTTTTGATGCATTTTCTCCTGTATTTCTTTAAGAGATTTATTTATGTCCTTGTGTTCTTCTAACAGCATCATGACCAGTGATTTTAAATCCAAATCTTGTTTTTCTGGTGTGTTGGGGTATCCAGGACTTGCTGTTGAAGAATTGGGTTCGGATGCTGCCATATTGCCTTGATTTCTGTTAGTAATGTTCCTAGGTTTGCCTTTTGTCATCTGGTTATCTCGGGTGTTTGTTGGTCCTGTTGTCACTGTCTGGTGCTTGAACCTCCTGTAAGCCTTTATTATTATTTCTGCTCCTCGGGATGACTGGGCTTTCCCTGGAACAGATTGCTCATGGGCTACCCTACTCTTTGGTGCCATTGGAGCCCTGGTGTGCCTTGCCCAAGAAATGTTGTACTCAGGGTTGTCTCTATACCTGGTGTCGCCTGTCCTGTCTGTCTAGGAGCAAAGATGGCATCAGGGAGCCCCTCCAAGTGCAAACTCTGCAGGGCAAATGACCCATGGCAGGGCTGGCACATAGACAACCCACAGAGCTGCCCAGGTCTTGAGCACAGGCAGAAGCCTGGCAGTCTGTGTCCCAAGTTATGTTAAACTCGGGATATCTCTGTGAAGCTGGAGCTGCCTGTACTGTCCATCTTGGAGTGAAGATGGCTATTTTTCTATTTTTTTTAAATCATACACAACCCATCTTATTTGGCAAAAGGCTAATATATTCAAGTTATTACAACAAGCATAATGAACTTGAAATAAATAAAAGCTGAATTCTTTCAAATGTCCAGGTTTTATCTTGTATTTTTTTAAAGACTGTTTCATTCAGCTTAGTGTTTTAGATTATTTGTGATACTATAAAAACAGAAACTCTTATAGACAATGCTGATATGAAAATGAAGAACATACCATCCACAATCTCACTCTCCAGAGAAAAGTGCCGAACACCTATCAAATTTTGTAGCTATATGCAATTTTATTTATATTGCTATTTTGTTGCAAACTACTCCCCATTGCACAACAAATGGATATATATACATATACAGATATAGATATAGATATAGATATAGAGATAGAGATAGAGATAGAGATAGAGATAGAGATAGAGATAGAGATAGAGATAGAGATATAGATAAAATAACATTCGAAATCATCTTGATACTATATGGGAATTACCAGAACTCAAAGCTAGTGGCACTGCTTTAATTTTATGCCTAACTATATATTTCTTCATAAATGGACAAGTCATTCAGCATGCTTTCAGTGAAGCTCTTTAAATCAAGTCAACTTGCTTTAGTTAATTAAATACTGACATAACTGTGACTTTTCAGTCTGGTTCTTTTCTAGCTCAAACTAAATAGAATGAATATATTGTAAAGTAGCAGTGACTGAAATCTTTAATTTAATGGTCTACAAAATTGTCATTTAAAATGGCTAATATCCAAAGGAAAAAAGAACTGTCACCTCCAATGGCTCACTTCTTCCTTTCATTTATAGGCACTGTATTAAAATCAAGATAGTGTTGCCAAGGTTAAGGAAGTAGTTATATTTCCTTGAGTATATTATAGTAGGGATTTTTTCTCTTGTCTTCTCAGGATTAAATCCTTAGAAACAGGATTTAATATATTTTGTGAATTTTAAGAGTAAGCCATATATTTATGTATATGCCATATATGTATGTATATGCCATATATGTATATGTATATGTACGCATATGCCATATATATATGTATATATATATATATATATATAGAGAGAGAGAGAGAGAGAGAGATCATATATAAATTTATAGAAATTGTGGTCTCCAGATCTAGAGCTTTTTATTTTTTGCTATAAATATTTCACAACAAATCATCAATTATTCTTACATTTTTTGCCCCTTAGATTTCAGGTTTTGTTCATTGTATATGGGCACAAAGTGGGTTTTCTATTCACTTTTATTTTTGAAAATATTTAGAGGAGGAAAAACAAAGATGGAATGCATATTCCAGATAGAATCAGATTTTCACAAGACAGTCAACACTTCAGAAGCACTGATACAGAACTGAAGTGCAAATACATGTGTTGGTTGAGAAATTAGAACTCTGCAGGCTGTTATCACTTGTATTCCTTCTCAGTAAGTTGAGATAAGGAAAGGTATTTACTCCAAAAGGAACTTTAAAATCTGCTGAATTCTCATCGTAGCAATAACACTAATCTTAAGTATATATTTGTCACAGTACACGGAACATTTCCCTTCTGTGATATTAGAGTATGTATTATATTAGTGTGTATAATAGTTGCATGTATAGCAATAATAGCAGTAACAGTGGCATCCAAAGTGATAATAACAAAAATAGTAGTCAAAACTTGTATTTACTGACACATTGTGGTGTATAAGTTCCTTTTAAAGTTAAGTGTGTATGTGTGTGTGTGTAGCTGTAACTATGCCTTAGCAGGCATAGAACTCATGAGGCAATCCAAGCACAGCTTTTAGGGAGCCAGTGCTCTCCCTCCTCCATGGAATCTGTGAATAAAACTCATCTCATAGCACTTTCACCTGTCTATGTTCGTCAGCTGTGAAATAACATCTTCAAAAACCATCTACTGTAATTTAAACAATTTCTAGGAGAAGCTGATAGTGTCAACACCCCTACCACTTATAGTTCAGAAATATAAGGCATAGAATAATCAAATAATTATGTCAAAGCCACAAGGTTATGTGATGAAGCTGGAATTTGGATTCAAGTACCCAGGTTTCAGAACGAGTTTGTAAAACTTGCTATTAAATATCTCCCACAAAACAGACATATTCTATGTCATTGTTTGACAAGTATAGAAATAGCATATTGGAAATTTTAATTTCTTTTATGTATGGATGTATATAGGGATATCATTGTAGTATACATACCTATAGTGTATGCACGTTTGTGTGTGTGTGTGTGTGTGTGTGTGTGTGTGTGTGTAGTTGAATGTCTCTCTGAATTCATGAGGAGGCCAGTTTATCCCTATTCTCTATCATGTCCTCCTCTACCACTGTTCATCTTATATGGCAAAAACTGAGAGTGAAATAATCATAAATCTAGTCTTACAATTATTTCCAACAGTAGAAGCATCAAGTACTATGAAGTGTCACTAACACTGCTCCATATTTTTATAAAGCACTTGGTAGTAGTATGGGACTTTTGAAAAATATTTGCTTCAACATAGCGTTTATGTTTATGTCATGGAAAATAATTCAAAAGAAGTTGTGAATTTGTGAGATTAATATTAGCATATACCTTTAAAGTACAATGATCATATGAACACTGTTGAAAACTAAATTGGGATTTCTCTTACTTAAGTTTCCTTTGGCTGTTCCAGAGTGTGAAACATGTCATTTTCTTGAAATTTATACAACAACATTTCCAAAACTCTCAAGTGCTTAGTTTTCAAAATAAATTATAGTTTCTACTTCTTTTGGTGTACTGAAAACTGCTTCTCTGCTTTATCATCCTCCACAGTCTAACGTGTCCTGAATAGATTTGCATGGACAGATTCTAATCATTAGTTGGTAACAAATCATTAACACATAGGTGATAAGCATGAGACTATGTCCTCTAAAATACTGTAGAATTGTTAAGAAAGATGATTATTGCATGCTGGGGAATCTTCTGGGTATATTCCCAGGAGTGGTATGGCTGGGTCCTCCGGAAATATCATGTCCAGTTTTCTGAGGAACCGCCAGACTCATTTCCAGAGTGGTTGTACCAGCTTGCAGTCCCACCAGCAGTGGAGGAGTGTTCCTCTTTCTCCACATCCTCGCCAGCACCTGATGTCTTCTGAGTTAATCTTAGCCATTCTGACTGGTGTGAGGTGGAATCTCAGGGTTGTTTTGATTTGCATTTCTCTAATGACTAATGATGTTGAACATTTTTTAAGGTGTTTCTCAGCCATCCGAATTTCTTCAGGTGAAAAGTCTTTGTTTAGCTCTGTACCCCATTTTTATAGGGTTATTTGGTTTTCTGGGGTCTAACTTCTTGAGTTCATTGTATACATTGGATATTAGCCCTTTGTTGGATGTGGGGTTGGTGAAGACCTTTTTCCAATTTGCTGGTTGCCGATTTGCTGGAAAGAACTCAGATGTCCCTCAACGGAGGAATGGATACAAAAAATGTGGTATATATACACAATGGAGTACTATTCAGCCATTAGAAACAATGAATTCATGAAATTCTTAGAGAAATGGATGGAGCTGGAGAACATCATACTAAGTGAGGTAACCCAGTCTCAAAAGAATACCCATGATATGCACTCACTGATAAGTGGATATTAGCCTAGAATCTTGGGACACCAAAGACATAATTCACATACCAAATGATGTCTGACAAGAAGAAAGGAGTGGACACTGGTGCTGGAAAGGATCAAAGCATCAGTGTAGGGGAATACCAGAACAGGGAAGTGGGAAGGAGTGGGTGAGGGAGCAGCAGGAGGGAAAAGAGCATGTGGGACCTTTGGGGGGTGGGGAACCAAAAAAGGGAAATGAAATGTAAATATAGAATATATCCAATAAAAAAAGGAAAAAGAAAAAAAGATATTGCATGCCTTCAGGGCTAGATTCAATCTATATGGGCATATATTTCACTCACAAAATTCAGTTAGAAACAAACTGGCTTGAGATATATTGTGGAGCTTATTTCTGATACTTATATATATACCTCAAATCTGTGCATGAAAGGGGGAGATTTTCAAGCTAAGTACATAGGAAATACATTCCATAAAGTTATAGCAGATTTCTTAAACCTAGAGAACAACATAACCATCAAGATATGAAAGTACTGCAGCTAAACTTTAAGTATAACAAACAATATTAAAGGTAGTGGCAAGAAAGCACCAATTCAAATATAAAGGCAAATCAATCACAGTTAACAGTAAATTTCTCAAGAAAACTCCTGAAAAACAGGAAGATATGAAACAATATATTTCAAGTTCTCAAAGAACTATGAATCCAGATGACTACATTCAGCATATCTAACCACAATTAACAGAAGAAAAAATTATTCCATGATCAAAAATTAATAGGATTCATGACCACTCTGTCATCACTATAGATAAATGAATCCTGCATGCTGAAAAGAAAAGTATACCTATGAGGTCATAGGAATGAATAAACTGCACTAGAACACATAATGAATCCAATAATAGAAATTAATACATACTTTTAAATAATTATAAATGGCAATGATCAAATTCTCCAAACAAAAGACACATATTAGTAGATTGGATTGAAAAACAGAATCTGGTCTATGCCCCAGAGCTACCCAAATTCCTCCTGGAGAAAGCTGGACTCTCAGGAGTGCTGACGCAACTGTGAGCACAGGTAAGACCACCACTTCTCCTCTGAGAGACTGTCCCAGGGGCCACAGGACATAGGAACCAAGAAGCAGCCTGGGACAGAATCCTTCTGGTTTCCATTAGCAACTGGAGCTGACTCTGCCACAGCTCTCCATATCCAAATCCCACCAAGAGCAAACTGGTCTCCCAGAAGTGCTGACATACCTGAGAGCACAGGTAAAACCACCAATTCTGCTCAAATACCTGGCACAAGAGGGACTCTCCCAGAGCTATCAGGAAAAAGGAACCAAGGAACAGCAGTGGACAGGATTATTCTGCTTTCCATCTGTGCCCCAGAGCTGACCCTGTCCCACAGCTCTCCATACCCAAACCCCACCAAAAGAGAGATGGTTTCCCAGGAGTGCTGACACACCTATGAACATAGGAAAGACCACCAGTTCTTCTAAGGACCCGACTAGAGCCTGCAGGACACAGGAACTGAGGAGCAACCTGGGACAGGATGCTTCCAGTTTCCAACTGAGCCCAGAGCTGACCTTGTGCCATAGCTCTATATACCCAAATTCCTCCAGGAGAAAACTGGTCTCCCAGGAGTGCTAATACACAGGCTTATAGGAGGGACAAACTATACTTAGAGACCAGCTATTACCAGAGATAACCAGATGCCAAGACGCAAGTGCAAGAACATAAGCAACAGAAACCAAGGATACTTGGCATCATTAGAACCCAGTCCTCCTACCACAGCAGCCCTGGATACTCCAACATATGGGAAAAGCAACTCTGATTAAAAATCACATCTCATGATGATGATAGAGTACTTGAAAAAGGACATAAATATCTCCCTTAAAGAAATACAAGAGAACACAGGTGAAAAGATGAAAGAAAGCCATTAAAGAGGAAAAAAATCCTTAAAGGATTACAGGAAAACACAACCAAACTGGTGAAGGAATTGAACAAAATCATCCAGGATATAAAAATAAAATAGAAACAATAAAGAAATATCCAAGGGAGACAACCCTGAAGATAGAAAACCTAGGGAAAAGATCAGGAGTCATAGATGCAAACATCACAGCAGAATACAAGAGATAGAAGAGAGAATTTCAGGTGCAGAAGATACCATAGAAAACATTGACACAACAGTCAAAGAAAATGCACAGTGCAAACAGCTTCTCTTTGTTTGTTTGTTTGTTTTTTATTTTGTTTTTTATTTTTTATTGGATATATTCTATATTTACATTTCATTTCCCTTTTTCTGGTTCCCCATCCCCCAAAGGTCCCACACGCCCTTTTTCCTCCCCCTGTTTCCCCATTCACCCCTTCCCACTTCCCTGTTCTGGTATTCCCCTACACATCAGGTTTGAGCCTTTCCAGCACCAGTGTCCACTCCTTCCTTCTTGTCAGACATCATTTGATATGTGGCTTGTGTCTTTTGTGTCCCATGATTCTTGGCTAATATCCACTTATCAGTGAGTGCATACCATGGGTATTCTTTTGAGACTGGGTTACCTCACTTAGTATGATGTTCTCCAGCTCCATCCATTTCTCTAAGAATTTCATGAATTCATTTTTTCTAATGGCTGAATAGTACTCCATTGTGTATATATACCACATTTTTTGTATCCATTCCTCCGTTGAGGGACATCTGGGTTCTTTCCAGCTTCTGGCTATTATAAATAAGGCTGCTATGAACATAGTGGAGCATGTACCCTTATGGCATGCTGGTGAATCTTCTGGGTATATGTTCAGGAGTGGTATGGCTGGGTTCTCCTGAAGTATCATGTTCAGTTTTCTGAGGAACCGCCAGACTGATTTCCAGAGTGGTTGTACCAGCTTGCATTCCCACCAGCAGTGGAGGAGTGTTCCTCTTTCTCCACATCCTTGCCAACACCTGATGTCTCCTGAGTTTTTGATCTTAGCCATTCTGACTGGTGTGAGGTGAAATCTCAGGGTTGTTTTGATTTGCATTTCTCTAATGACTAATGATGTTGAACATTTTTTAAGGTGTTTCTCAGCCATCCAAATTTCTTCAGGTGAAAAGTCTTTGTTTAGCTCTGTACCCCATTTTTGTATAGGGTTATTTGGTTTTCTGGGGTCTAACTTCTTGACTTCTTTGTATACATTGGATATTAGCCCTCTGTCAGATCAGATGTAGGGTTGGTCAAGATCTTTTCCCAATTTGTTGGTTGCCGATTTGTCCTTTTGACAGTGTCTTTTGCCTTACAGAAACTTTGTAATTTTATGAGTCCCATTTGTCTATTCTTGATCTTAGAGCATGCAAAAAAACTTCTAACCCAAAACATTCAGGAAATCCAGGATACAACTAGAAGACCAAACCTAAGAATAATAGGGATAGAAAAGAGTGAAGATTTCCAACTTAAAGGGCCAGTGTCTTAGTCAGGGTTTCTATATCTGCACAAACATCATGACAAAGAAGCAAGTTTGGGAGGAAAGGGTTTATTCAGCTTACACTTCCACACTGCTGTTCATCACCAAAGGAAGTCAGGCCTGGAAATCAAGCAGATCAGAAAGCAGGAGCTGATGCAGAAGTCATGGAGTGATGTTACTTACTGGCTTGCCTCCGCTGGCTTGCTCAACCTTCTCTCTTATAGAACCCAAGACTACCAGCCCAGAGATGGTACCACCCACAAGGGGCCCTCCCCCCTTGATCACTAATTGATCTCATGGAGGAGACCCACAGCTGGATCTCATGGAGGCACTTGCCCAACTGAAGCTCCTTTCTCTGTGATAACTCCAGCTTGTGTCAAGTTGACACACAAAACCAGCCAGTACAGCCAGTAAATATCTTCAACAAAATTATAGAAGAAAACATCCCTAGCCAAAAGAAAGAGGTGCCCATGAACATACAAGAGGCCTACAGAACGTCAAATAGACTGAACCAGAAAAGAAATCACTCCTGTTACATAATAATCAAAACACCAAATACACAAAACAAAGAAAGAATATTAAAAGCAGTAATTGAAAAAAGTCAAGTAACATATAAAGGGAGACCTATCAGAATTACATCAGACTTCTCAACAGAAACTATGAAAGCCAGAAGATCCTGAGCAGATGTCATACAGACCCTAAGAGAACACAAATGCCAGCTCAGGTTACTGTACCCAGCAAAACTCTCAACTACCATAGATGGAGAAATCAAGATATTCCATGCCAAAAAATTACACAATATTTCTCCACAAATCCAGCCCTACAAAGGATAATACATGGAAAACTTCAACAGAAGGAGGGAAATTATACCTTAGACAAAGCAAGAAAGTAATCTTCTTTCAACAAATCCAAAAGAACATAGCCACACAAACATAAAAATAACATCAAAAAGAACAGGAAGCAGCATTGACTGGAGAGAGCATACACTAGCAGCTTAATAGCACATCTGAAGCTCAAGAACAAAATGAAGCAAATACACCCAAGAGGAGTAGAAGGCAGGAAATAATCAGACTCAGGGCTGTAATCAACAAAGTAGAAGCAAAAAGAACTATAGAAAGAATCAACAAAACCAGGAGCTGGTTTGTTGAGAAAATCAACAAGATAGATGAACCCTTAGCCAGACTAAACAGAGGGCACAGAAACAGTATCCAAATTAACAAAATCAGAAATGAAAAGGCAGACATAACAACAGAAACTGAAGAAATTCAAAAAATCATCAGATCCTACTACAAAATTCTGTATTCAACAAAACTGGAAAATCTGAATGAAGTGGACAATTTCTAGGCAGACACAAGGTACCAAAGTTAAATCAGGATCAGATAAACCAACTGAAGTCCCATAACCACTAAAGAAATAGAAGCATTCATTAAAAGTCTCCCTACCAAAAAACAAAAAAGCAAAAAACACAAAACAAGCAAACAAACAACAACAAAAAAACCCAGATGGGTTTACTGCAGAATTCTATCAGACCTTCAAAGAAGACCTAATTTCAATACTCTTCAAACCATTCCACAAAATAGAAACAGAGGGAACCCTACCTAGTTTGTTCTAGGAAACCAAAATTGCACTTATATCTAAACCACACAAAGACCTAAAATAGAAGGAGTTCAGACCAATTTCCCTTATGTATATTGATGCAAAATTACTCAATAAAATTCTTGCAAACAGAATCCAAGAACACATCAAAATCATCATTCACTATGATTAAGCAGGCTTCACCCCAGGAATTCAGGGATGGTTCTATATACAGTAATCCATCAACGTATATAAACAATAAATACAACTTGTCACTGTATAAACAAACATAAAGAAAAACTGCATGATTATTTCATTAGATACTGAAAAATAATTTGACAAAATTCAACACCACCTCATGGTAAAATTCTAGGAAAGATCAGTAATTCAAGGCCCATACCTAAACACAGTAAAAGTAATATATAGCAAACCAGTAGCCAACATCAAACTAAATGGAGAGAAACTTGAAGCAATCCCACTAAAATCAGGGATGAGACAAGACTTTCTCTCTCTCTCTCTCTCTCTCTCTCTCTCTCTCTCTCTCTCTCTCTCTCTCTCCCCCTCTCTCTCTCTCTCCATACCTATTCAATATAGTACTTGAAGTCCTAGCCAGAGCAATTAGACAACAAAAGGAAGTCATAGGGATAAAAATAGGAAAGGAAGATATCAAGTTATCACTATTTGCAGATGATATGATAGTATTCTTAAATAATGAAGCAAGTTAAAGATCTGAATGGCAAGAACTTCCAGTCTCTGAAGAAAGAAATCAAAGAAAATCCAGAAGATGGAAAGATCTCCCATGCTTATGGATTAATAGGAATAATATAGTAATGTAAGGCAAAGAACATTCTCAAAAGGACAAAATGGCAACAAAAGATTGGGAAAGGTCTTTACCAGCACTACATCTGACAGAGGACTTATATCCAAGATATACAAAGAACTCAAGAAGGTAGACTCCAGAGAGCCAAATAACCCCCTTTAAAAATGGGGTACAGAGCTAAACAAAGTATTTTCACAAGAGGAATATAAAATAGCTGAGAAGCACCTAAAGAAATGTTCAACATCCTTAGTAATCAGGGGAATGCAAATCAAACCAACCCTGAGATTTCCCCTCAAACCAGTCAGAATGGCTAAGATCAAAAGCTCAGGAGAAAACAGGTGCTGGCAAGGATGTGGAGAAAGAGGAACACTCCTCCACTGCTGGTAGGGTTGTAAGCTGGTACTACCACTCTGGAAATCAGTCTGGTGGTTCCTCAGAAAACTGGGAATGATGCTTCTGGAGGAACCCACTATACCACTCCTGGGCATATACCCAGAGGATTCCCCTGCATGTAATAAGGACACATGTTCCACTATGTTAATAGCAGCCCTATTTATAATAGCCAGAAGCTAAAAAATAACCCAGATGTCTCTCAAAGGAGGAATGGATACAGAAAATGTGGTATATATACACAATGGAGTACTATTTATCATTAGAAACAATAAATTCGTGAAATTCTTAGACAAATGGATGGAAAAGTAGAAAATCATCCTAAGTAAGGTAGCCCAGTCTCAAATGAACACTCATGGTATGTACTCACTGATAAGCAGATATTAGCCTAGAAGCTTGGAATACCCAAGACATAATTCACATATCAAATGATGCCCAAGAAGATGGAAGCAGTGGCCCCTGGTACTGAAAAGGCTCAGTGCAGCAGTATACAGGAATATCAGGACAGGGAAGTAGAAAGGGGTGGATTGGAGAACAGTGGGAGGGAAGAGGGTTTATGGGACTTTGGGGGAGGGAGAATCCAGGAAAGGGCAAATCATTTGAAATATAAATAAAGAATATATTGAATAAAAATTAAAAATGAAAATTAAAACCTTATATGTTGAAAAAATAAAATATAAAAAGTAAAAATAAAAGTAAAAATTTTATATAAAAATTATTTTCAGTCATTGTTTAGTTATATCTTGAATTATTCTTTTATATTTTTGGCCATATTGGTTGTTTTGATATCATTTTGTTTTTGGTGTTAGATAGATAGATAGATACATACATACATACATACATACATAACATGAAGTTGGGTTGATAAGGAGAAAATCTAGGAAGAGCTAGGCAGAGAGAAAACATGGTCCAAAATATATTGTATGAAAAAAAATAAGTACAAAAAAAGGAATCTAAGCAAGCATTTAATGTAGCCATAACGTTTCTTTGAAAACATTTTTTCCACCTTTCAGTTTATTTTAGCATTTGATAATTTGAAGAACTGAGCCGTGAAACACCTACACTTATTTAAGCATTGATCACCTTTTCAGAAATGACTTGTGAATGAATTAGTTTCTCCATGAAGAATTATTTGTTCTGAGACTGCTCAATACCATGATTGATTTGTATTTTTGGTGTGTTCTGAATGATGGGGAGGCAGCCACTGTACTGTATGAAAAGTAATTAAAACTCTATTAGGAGAGCAATGAGACTCAACACTGTTTTCAGCCTAAGACTGAAGTAACCAGACTTCAAGAGAGATGTGTTTAGTAGTGCTACGTTGCCTCCATTTTTGAAATAATTTTGCTCCTTTTTGATTGTTTCTAAAGACTGCTAGGTCTAAATGAATTTACATTTTGATAGCAAATAATCTCCTACATCAGACATTTTTAATGAAATGGATTTTCTAACCAGGCCCATTAATTACTACATATGCAATTTATTTATGAAATGTTATTTGTTATAATAAAATGATATATCTTCAAATTAATTACTAACTATAAGTAAACATTTAGATTAATATCCAAGGTTAATCTAAATAGGTTTCTATTTAGAAGGTTGATAATAGTTTTTAATCACCTTGAAAATGTATTTGTTTTAAGGCTTTGCAAAGCATTGTTTTTCCACTTGGGTTTCAAATTGTTCTGTATTTTATACTGAAAAGTTTGCTATTTTGATATTCTTGCTTATTAGAATATGGAGGATAACATTTGTTAATTACTTTAACTACCTAATAATATTCTTGAGATTCTCAGAAACTAGATATTGTTATTTAAATGTCAGGTTGACACTGCTTCTTGGCAGAGGAGACAGAGGAGCAACTGCATATATGTGGTATTATTTCTGCATACAGTTCGGGAATTACACTATGCACTGGTTCCATAAATAATATTTTATCTAAACTATAGGGCAGAAAGCTACACTTCATTTATTATTTATATATTTTACCTTTAAATCATAAAAATTCTTGTGTAAAAGATCATGCTTTTTTAAAAAATTATTTTGTAATAAGCTTGTTTCTCATTTCAAGTTGGGATTTTGAAAAAAATTACTTTTTTACACTTCAATGAAAATGATTTTTCAATCATAGTTGTAATAAAAAGGTATTTTTATATGCAAATTTTGTCCAGCAAAGAAAAGAAACCTGCTAATATTATATCAAAGTAACAGTGCAGAAACTAGAAGTTCAACTTTTTATTCATGTTCTTCCCTTATATTGCAAATCTTTATAGACAAATAATAAGCTATTTGTGTTTCATAATCAAATTTTTGGATAAATATCTTTGTATACTTCAATGAAAATATTTTTTAAATTATGGTTAAAATAATCAAAATGTATTCTTTTTATATACACATTCCCCATTCCAAAAGAAGTCTTCCCTATAATACATTTGGGATACAGAAAAATGCTTTTTATGACAAACACTATTTTTGTAATATCTGAAATGCATGAAGATATTTTGTGAATGTAGAGTGAGCTATTAAATAAAACCAAGGCACTGAAATTTAAAAATACTCTATGGCAGATCTATAGGTCTATGATGAGTTTGAACAAAATTATTTGGTAAATTTCATTATGAGCCTTACAGTATAATAATGCGTTATCAAAATAGTGTTATAAACAGCACAAAGATGCTTTGAAAAATTGTTTCAATACTGAATTGTAACCCTGCCTAGCTTTTAAAACTTGGAATATAATGGGTGCTCCCTTTTTCAAAAAAGATAGAACACTCTATGCCCATCAACTTTCCACTTTAGGAAGGGGTTTGCCTTCTATATGTCACAGACGTTACTATTGCCAATAGTAATCTCTTATTTATAGTTGCTATATCAATAACATTTACTTTCTAGCCTAATTATAGACTTTACATACTGAAGTTAAAATTAATATGGAATCAGTACAAAATAAATAAAACTAGAAATTATAGCTGTAGTATATATTTCATTGTAATAATAGATATTCCTAGTTAAGAGTATGCTTAAAACTATGAAAATAATCATATAATGTCATAAAAATATATTTTTAGGTTTTGGCATTGGTGAAACTTATCCATCTTTGGAGGAGCTAAAGGCATACTTTTAGAATTGTAGGAAAAAGTAGTTAAGCCAGCTTTCTACCAACTTGACACAAGTTAATCATTTTAGAAAAGGAAACTATGGTTTAGAAAGTGCCCACAACTAGACTTACCTGAAGGCAAAACCGTGCTTTATTTTCATAATTGATGTGCAAGGGCCCAGCTCACTGTGGGCAGTGGCTTTGCTATAGGAAAGCAGGCAGAGCAAGCCATGAAGAGCAACCCAGTAAGCAATGTTTCTCCATGGCCTCCAGGTTTCTGCCCTGTTTGAGTTACTGCCCGGACTTCCCAGGATGAACTACAAGCTGTAGCATGCAATAAACTCTTTTTTCCCAAGCTGATTTTGATCATGGCATTTCATCAAAGGACTAGAAACCATAAATAAGACAACAGGTAATTACAGTTACTCTTGCACACCAGTTGCAGTTTTCAATCCAAACTTTCCCAGACCAGAATATTATCTACTCTTTTTTAAAAAGAAATAATTTTATTCTTCTTTCAGATATTACATCACAGCCACCATTTCCCTTCCCTCCTCTCCCCCCAGTAGTGTGTTGTTCTGCTCTAGACTCCTCCTCTCCTCTCTTCAGAAAAGGGCAGGCCTTCCATGGATATCAACCAAACATGTCATGTCAAGGTGCAGTTAAGACTGAACACCTCCCCTTATATTTAGGTTGAATGAGGTAACCTAGTAGAAGGACAAAAGGAAAGTATCTGCTTTTTTGGTCTGTAGTAAAGCCTTTCAGTTACTAAAGTGTTAGTAAAGAAGTAGGTTTGCTTAATTCTTTCAGTAGGTGGACTTAAAATTCCAATGATGCACTCAGAAAAGAGCAACTGCTTTTTCCAGAGCACAAAATACACAACAAGATTTGGAGGAAGACTTTCATACAGTAGGTAATTTTTGAACTTTATTTTGTTCATTTAGTTAGTGTGTGTTTGTGTATGTTTGGGTGTGTGTGCCCATGTGTGTGCCACAAATGAGGGTGAAGGTCACAAAGCAACTTGCAGGAGTGGGTTCTCTCTGAAGATGTAGGTCTTAGGGATTGAACTCAGTCCATCCATCTGTCAGGCTGAGAAGCAAGGGTCTCTGCCATTAAGCTGTCTCAGACCTACACAGTGGCGCCTGTCACTTTTTTAATGAATATGAATATAAAACTAAGTGTAGGAATGACTAGCAGAGTTCTAAATAGGTTATCATAAGGCTACTTCTGTGAAAGAAATTAGAAATATTACTCATGATTCTATGACTCATACATCCTGCAATATAGAAAATAAATCTAAGAACTTATTAGATGACATTATGTTCCTATACTTAAGAAAGAAAGTAAAGTGGTTTTCTAAAAGAACTGCAATGAGTCAATGTCAGGCACAATGTTTTATTTTAGAATTTAATTACTAACAAACTTCTTTACTCATATGGCAAGTCAATACTTGTAACTTTAATTAAAATTCACTCTGGTCTTAATGAGTCTGAGAGTCAGCAAGGAAAAAAAACATGAAAAATTAAGATAGCACATGAAAACCAAGGTTAATTTTATTAGAAAAGAAAGACAAACATTTTATGTTTTAAAATCATGTTCAGATGTTAGAATTTTCTCCCAGGAATTATCTAGAGAAGTCATGTATTGCTGTAACTCTGAAAAAAGTGACTGTGATAGTCTAATAAATTGTGTTTTGACAGTGTGAAATATTTAATTGTTATCTAAGGCAATGATATTTAAAGTGTGCCACATAGACCTGGGTTGTTTCATAAACTGTTGGTTACTATAGAAATTGAAAACTTTTATAGTATTCAATATTCTCCTAAGTATAAAATAAATTGGAGTTTGTATTTTATATGTCTCCTTCAAAACATGTTTTTCCAATAGCCATTCTTATTAATAAATAAAATCTAGTCTTTCAGATAGTTTGAGCAGCTATTGTTGAGGACAAAATGCATTTTGAAAATAGTTATTGAACATCTTTATGAGGCTTTACAATGTGAAAGGCATCATATATGGAACTGGTCATATTAAAAAAATAAGCCTGAATCCTCTTTGAAATGAAGGTCAGATAGGTGGTAGGTGGTATCTGTTGTTGTTCTTATTTTCAAATAGGCTCTTGGTTGGTAACTCAGTAAGGCCTACAATACACTAGTGTAGTCCAGGTTGGCCTTAACTTCCCAAGGTTTGTGCTTGCACACCTAGACTACAAGAACAACCAACACATGGAATCCTTTAAGCAGAGTTATATGAATGTAAAACTTTTCTTTAATTGTTGTAAGACACAAGGTATCTAATTGCTATGATATATAAAATGGACTTGGAGATATCAGAGAGGTTTACAGAAAATACAACTATAAATGAAGTAAGTAGAGCAAAACAAACTTGTACTTCCACTACTACTGTGTTTAAGAAACACTTTTTTCATAGTTTAAAAAATTAGTTAATCATATGATGTAATTCGATGTTTTCAAGTATCATGAGCTTAGACTGTGTAACTGAAAAATAGATTCAAAGGATCACAGAAGGTCTGTTTAAAATCCCATGTTCGGCTTCAGCAGTCCAGCCAGGGAAGCTCCGGTTCTGTAGGGAATCTGTCCCTTAGACAGAGCCCTGAGACCCGCCACCATCTTGGAGCTGGTAGCCTAGCAATGTACGCAGTGATCACCAGAGTGAAGGATTTCCCAGGGCATAGCCTGCCTCGGTGTCTTCCACACCAGGGAGCCGGGCAACTCTACAGCTGCCTGGGCAGGCAGGAGAGCATCTGACCTGCAGGAGGACCCATAGATAGATGGAGACCCATGGACCAAGTTCTGCACCAGCTTGGATCCCACAGTTCAACCAGGGAAGCTCCCGATATAAAGAGAGCTCCACAGTAAGACAGAGCCCCACGGTCCAACACTATCTTGGGGAGAGCAGCTTAACCAGACAGAGCCCTGCGGACTGAAAGAACCACTCTAGGCTCCAGCAGTCCAGCCAGGGAAGCTCTGGTCCTGCTAGGAATCCTGCAGTTAGAGCCCTGAGACCCGCCACCATCTTGGAGCTGGTAGACTAATCAGGCAAACCAGGAGGAGACCTCTGGAGGCCAATTAAGCACCCAGCAGCAAGCTGGGAGGAGACTTGAGTCCAGCCCAGCAGAGTTGAGGAGGTAATACAGAGCCCAGTAGTAGAAACCTTCCAGTTTCCTCCTCGGGAGTACGAATGCCATCTGCGACAGCAGCACCAAATGCAAGGCTCTTAGGAGCTTTAAACACCAACCAGTAATAACAAAACCAACAAACTCCAGAGATAAAGAAATTGCAAAAGGCAAATGTAGGAATGTTACTAAAAGAAATCAAGGCAATATGGCAATAACTGAAGCCAATTCACCAACAGCAGTAAGTCCTGGATACCCCAACACACCAGAAAAGCAAGATTCATATCTGAAATCACTGGTCAGGATGCTGGTAACAGAACACATAGATAAATCTCTTAAAGAAATACAGGAGAAAGTGGATAAAAAGTTAGAAGCACTTACAAGGCAAACACAAAAATCACTTAAAGAAATTCAGGAGAATATGGATCAAAAAATAGAAGCCAATAAGGAGGAAATACAAAAATCACTAAAAAAAAAAATACAGAAGAACACGGGTCAGCAAGTAGAAGTCATGAAAGAGGAAACACAAAAATCTCTTAAAAAATTACATGAAAACACAAACAAGCAAGCAAAAGATCTGAGGAAAACCATCCAGGATCTAAAAACAGAAATAGAAACAACTAAGGCATTGCAAAGGGAGACAACTTTGGATATAGAAAACCTTGGAAATAAATCAGGGGCCATAGATGTAAATATCAACAATAGAATACAAGAGATAGAAGAAAGAATCTCAGATGCCAAAGACAGCATAGAAACTATTGATTCAACAGTCAAAGAAAATGCAAAATGCAAAAAGCTTGTAACCCAAAACATCCAGGAAATCCAGGACAAAACGAGAAGACCAAACCTAAGGATTATAGGTATAGATGAGAGTGAAGATTTACAACTTAAAGGACCAGCAAATATCTTCTAAAAAATTACGGAAGAAAACTTCCCCAGCCAAAAGAGAGAAATGCCCATGAATATACAAGAAGCCTACAGAACTCCAAACAGACTGGACCAGAACAGAAATACCTCAGTAGCCTTCCTGTACTCAAAGGAAAAGCAAGCAGAGAAAAAAGTTATGGAAATAACACCCTTCACAATAGCCACAAACAATATAAAGTATCTTGGTGTGACTCTAACCAAACACATGAAAGATCTGTATGACAGGAATTTCAAGTCCTTTTTCTTTTTTTTCCCTTTTTTCCCTTTTTTCTTTTCTTTTTCTTTTTCTTTTTTTTATTGTATATATTCTATATTTACAATTCATTTCCCTTTTTCTGGTTCCCCACCCCCAAAGGTCCCACATGTCCTTTTCCCTCCCCCTGCTCCCTCATCCACCCCCTCCCACCTTACTGTTCTTGTACTCTCCCACAATGATGTTTTGGTCCATTCTAGCACCAGTGTCCACTCCTTTCTTCTTGTGAGACATCACTTGATATGTGATTTGTGTCTTTGGTGTTCCAAGCTTCTAGGCTGATATCCACTTATCAGTGACTGTATACCATGGGTATTCTTTTGAGACTGGGTCACCTCACTTAGAATGACGTTCTCCAGCTCCATCCATTTCTCTAAGAATTTCATGAATTCATTGTTTCTAATGGCTGAATAGTACTCCATTGTGTATATATACCACATTTTTTGTATCCATTCCTCTGTTGAGGGACATCTGGGTTCTTTCCAGCTTCTGGCTATTATATATAAGGCTGCTATGAACATAGTGGAGCATGTATCCTTATTGCATGCTGGTGAATCTTCTGGGTATATTCCCAGGAGTGGTATGGCAGGGTCCTCCGGAAGTATCATGTCCAGTTTTCTGAGGAACCGCCATACTGATTTCCAGAGTGGTTGTACCAGGTTGCATTCCCACCAGCAGTGGAGGAGTGTTCCTCTTTCTCCACATCCTCGCCAACACCTGATGTCTTCTGAGTTTTTAATCTTAGCCATTCTGACTGGTGTGAGGTGAAATCTCAGGGTTGTTTTAATTTGCATTTCCCTAATGACTAGTGATGTTGAACATTTTTTAAGGTGTTTCTCAGCCATCCGAATTTCTTCAGGTGAAAAGTCTCTGTTTAGCTCTGTACCCCATTTTTGGATAGGGTTATTTGGTTTTCTGGGGTCTAACCTCTTGAGTTCATTGTATACATTGGAGATGAGCCCTCTGTCGGATGTGGGGTTGGTGAAGATTTTTTCCCAATTTGTTGGTTGCCGATTTATCCTTTTGACAGTGTCTTTTGCCTTACAGAAACTTTGTAGTTTTATGAGGTTCCATTTGTCAATTCTTGATCTTAGAGCATAAGCTATTGGTGTTCTCTTCAGGAACTTTCCCCCTGTGCCCATGTCCTCCAGGGTCTTCCCAAGTTTCTTTTCTAATAGATTCAGTGTGTCTGGTTTTATGTGAAGGTCCTTGATCCACTTGGAGTTGATCTTAGTACAAGGTGATAAGAGTGTGTCAATTCGCATGCTTCTGCATGTTGACTTCTAGTTGAACCAGCACCATTTGTTGGAAAGGCTATCTTTTTTCTTTTCTTTTCTTTTTTTTTTTTTTTTGACCTCTAGTTGAACCAGCACCATTTGTTGGAAAGGCTATCTTTTTTCTTTCTTTTTTTTTTTTTTTTGGTTTTTCGAGACAGGGTTTCTCTTTGTAGCCCTGGCTGTCCTGGAACTAACTCTGTAGACCAGGCTGGCGTCAAACTAAGAAATCCGCCTGCCTCTGACTCCCAAGTGCTGGGATTAAAGGCATGAGCCACCACCGCCTGGTGGAACTTCAAGTCCTTGAAGAAAGAAATCGAAGAAGACCTCGAAAGATGGAAAAAATATTTCATGCTCTTGGATTGGGAGGATCAATATAGTAAAAATGGCCATCTTGCAAGAAAGCAATCTACTGATTCAGTGCAATCCCCATCAAAACCCACATCAATTCTTCATAGATCTAGAAAGAGCAATTCTCAAATTCATCTGGAGCAACAAAAACCCAGGATAGCTAAAACTATTCTCAACAATAAAAGGACTTCTGGGGAAATCAATATCCCTGACCTCAAGCAGTACTACAGAGCAATTGTGTTAAAAACTGCATAGTATTGGTACAGCAACAGGCAAGTAGATCAATGGAATAGAAGTGAAGTCCCAGAAATGAACCCACAGAGTTATGGTCACTTAATCTTTGATAAAGAGCTACAACCATCAAGTGGAAAAAAGATAGCCTTTTCAACAAAAGGTGCTGGTTCAACTGGAGGTCAACATGCAGAAGAATGCAAATTGACACACTCTTATCACCTTGTACTAAGATCAACTCCAAGTGGATCAAGGACCTTCACATAAAACCAGACACACTGAATCTATTAGAAAAGAAACTTGGTAAGACCCTGGAGGACATGGGCACAGGGGGAAAGTTCCTGAAGAGAACACCAATAGCTTATGCTCTAAGATCAAGAATTGACAAATGGAACTTCATAAAATTACAAAGTTTCTGTAAGGCAAAGACACTGTCAGAAGGACAATACGGCAACCAACAAATTGGGAAAAGATCTTCACCAATCCCACTTCCGACAGAGGGCTAATATCCAATATATACAAAGAACTCAAGAAGTTAGACCCCAGAGAACCAAATAACCCTATTAAAATGGGGTGCAGAGCTAAACAAAGAATTTTCACCAGAAGAAATTCAAATGGCTGAGAAGAACCTTAAGAGATGTTCAACATCATTAGTCATCAGTGAAATGCAAATCAAAACAACCCTGAGATTCTACCTCACACCAGTCAGAATGGCTAAGATTAAAAACTCAAGAGACAACAGGTGCTGGCGAGGATGTGGAGAAAGAGGAACACTCTTCCACTGTTGGTGGGATTGCAAGATAGAACAACCACTCTGGAAATCAGTCTGGTGGTTCCTCAGAAAATTGGGCATGACACTTCCAGAGGACCCAGTAATACCACTCCTAGGCATATATGCAGAGAATTCCCCTGCATGTAATAAAGGCACATGCTCCACTATGTTCATAGCAGCCTTATTTATAATAACCAGAAGCTGGAAGGACCCCAGATGTTCCTCAAAGGAGGAATGGATACAGAAAATGTGGTATATTTATACAATGGAATACTACTCAGCAATTAAAAAATAATGAATTCATGCAATTTGTAGGCAAATGGTTGGATCTGGAAAATATCATCCTAAGTGAGTTAACCCAATCACAAAAGAATACACATGAAATGTAATCACTGATAAGTGGATATTAATGAGCCCTGAAGCTCTAAATACTCAAGGCACAATTTGCAAGTCAAAAGATTCCCAAGAAGAAGGAAGGAGAGGACCCTGGGCCTGAAAAGATTGGATCCAGTTTTGTAGGAGAGTACCAGAACAGAGAAATGGTGTGGGGGGGTGATTGGGGAATAGGTGGGGGGGGGAGAACACTTATGAGACATATGGTGAGGGGGGAACTGGGAAAGGGGAAAGCCTTTGGAATGTAAACAAAGAATATAGAATAAATAATAATTACAAAAAGGAAAGAAAAAAACACATATGCCCACCATTTATCACCATAGCAAGTAACTTTCCTTTACTGGTGACCAGGTGGTAGATATGTTCACATTCCAAAGTTTTACTTTGAAAAGCTCTACAAAGGGGCCCTTGGCATTCGTCAACAGCAGAGCATGCCAGCTTTAATGTGAACATCTGTTCTTAACATCTGTCCATTCTTTCACTGCTCATGTTTTCTCGACATATTATGTTACTTAATTGTATTTTTTCTTATATTTTAAGACATTTGTTTTGTAGAAAAATTTAAATTTATCTGCTATTAATGCACTCAATAGTGATTTAAACATCCAAACACTGTATGCATTCATAGTTTGAACACAAATATTTTTGAATGGGTTTTAACAACTACAAATAGAAGATAAAAATTTTGCATGTATGTAATCTATATAATGTGATTTTTTCAGTCATTCAAACAGTCTTACATGATCTTTCATTTTAGTGCCTAATTACTGAAATAAACTTCTAATATTCTGTAGAAAACTGACATGAATAGGCATGCCAGGAAGGCTTCACTGTGGCCTCCTCAGAGATGATATGCACTTGAGTCATGGAATACTGTGTAGTACCATGAAATGTTTTTTTAAGTGCCATACATGTTTGCTTCTTTTCCTTTGTTTTCATAAATTAGTTCCTAAGATTAATTAGTCTTAAAAATAGGGTCTCAGTTTCTTCAGTTCTTTGTATACACAGGGTAACATACTTGTGTGATAGGATGTAGGATTGGTAATGATCTTTTCCCAATCTGGTAGTTATCTTTTTGTCCTATTGACAGTGTCCTTTGCTTACAGAAGCTTTGCAATTTTATGAGGTACCATTTGCCAATTCTTGATCTTAAAGCATAAGCCATTGGTGTTCTGTTCAGGAAGATTTCCCCTGTGCACATGTGTTCAAGACCCTTACCCACTTTCTCTTCTATTAGCTTCAGTGTATATGGTTTTATGTGGAGGTTCTTGATCCACTTGGAATTGCATTCTTCTAAAAAAAAAGTAGCTAAAAAATTAATAATAAGCTCTCCATATTGCAACCAGGACACAGCTGGGAAAGTGCAGGTAGAGACTCCGTCTGGGGCTAGAGCAGGGAGAGCCGCTAAGCTCTCACCCACAGGCGGGCCCAGGCGCCTAGGCTCTGCAGCACGTCCCTGCGAGCTTAGGCCGTGCACCGAGGCAGCCGGAACCACCCAGCTCCCCAGGACCCCGGACCACCGATAGCAGCAGGCCTCCATATTGCAACCAGGACACAGCTGGAAAGGTGCAGGTAGGGACTCCGTCTGGGGCTAGAGCAGGGAGAGCCGCTAAGCTCTCGCCCACAGGCGGGACCAGGCGCCTAGGCTCTGCAGCACGTCCCTGCGAGCTTAGGCTGTGCACCAAGGCAGCTGGAACCACCCAGCTCCCCAGGACCCCGGACCAGCGATAGCAGCAGGCCTCCATATTGCAACCAGGACACAGCTGGAAAGGCACAGGTAGACAGATTCCATCGGGGCTACCACGTGGGGGGATCTGCTAGGCTCTCGCTACTAGGCAGGCCGAGCAGCGCCTGCCGAGGCTCTGCTGCACTACCCCACACTTCATGGAGACCTCAGGCCATGCACAAAGTCAGTGGGTGGCAGCCAGCTCATGATCCCGTTGAGAAGCAATCACACATAACCACCAGTAGAGAAACTACAGGTAAGCCCAGCCTCACAGGAGATTCAAACACCAGCCAGTGACAACAAGGTCAACTAACACCAGAAATAACCAGATGGCAAAAGGAAAACGAAGGAATGTCACTAACAGAAATCAAGGCAACATGACAGCATCTGAACCCAGTTCGCCAACAACAGGAAGCCCTGGATACCCCAAAACACCAGAAAAACAAGACTTGGATATAAAATCACTGGTCAGGATGCTGGTACCTGAACACATAGAAAAATCTCCTAAAGAAATAGAGGAGAAAATGGATCAAAAGTTAGAAGCCTTTACAAGGCAAATACAAAAATCACTTCAAGAAATGCAGGAGAAGATCGATCAAAAAGAAGAAGACAATAAGGAAGAAAGACAAAAATCACTTAAAGAAATACAGAAGAACGTGGGCCAACAAGTAGAAGCTATGAAAGAGGAAACACAAAAATCTATTAAAGAAATACATGAAAACACAATCAAGCAAGCGAAAGATCTGAGCACATCCATCCAGGTACTAAAAACAGAAGTAGAAACAACTAAGAAATCGCAGAGGGAGACAACATTGGAGATAGAAAACCTTGGGAAGAAATCAGGGGCCATAGATGCAAATATCAACAATAGAATACAAGAGATAGAAGACAGAATATCAGAAGCCGAAGATACCATAGGAACCATTGATTCAACAGTCAAAGAAAATACTGAATGCAAAAAGGCTGTAACCCAAAACATCCAGGAAATCCAGGACACAATGAGAAGACCAAACCTAAGGATTATAGGTATAGACAAGAATGAAGATGTACAAGTTAAAGGGCCAGCAAATATCTTCTACAAAATTATGGAAGAAAACTTCCCCAACCTAAAGAGAGAGATGCCCATGAATATACAAGAAGCATACAGAACCCCAAACAGACTGGATCAGAACAGAAATACATCCCGTCACATAATAATCAAAACTCCAAATGTACTAAACAAAGAAAGAATATTAAAGGCAGCAAGAGAAAAAGGCCAAGTAACTTATAAAGGAAGACCTATCAGAATAACACCAGACTTCTCACCTGAGACCATGAAAGCTAGAAGATGCTGGGCAGTTATCATGCAAACTCTAAGAGAACACAAACTTCAGCCAAAACTACTTTACCCAGCAAAGCTCTCAATCGCCATAGATGGAGACATCAAGGTATTCCATGACAAAACCAAATTTGCACGATATCTTTCCACAAATCCAGCCCTACAAAGGATAATAGGGGGAAAACACCAAGACAAAGACGAAAACTACACCCGGGAAGAAGCAAGATAGAAACCACCTCTCATCAAACCCAAAAGAAGGTAACCTCTCGAATATAAAAAAATAAATAAAATAAATAAATATAATTTCAAAAATGTCTGGAGGAAATAATTACTATTCCTTAATATCTCTTAACATCAATGGACTCAATTCCCCAATAAAAAGACATAGATTAACAGACTGGATACGGAAACAGGACCCTACATTTTGCTGCATACAGGAAACACATCTCAGTGTTAAAGACAAACACTGCCTTAGAGTAAAAGGCTGGAAGACAATTTTACAAGCAAATGGTCTCAGGAAACAAGCTGGAGTAGCCATTCTAATATCAGATAAAATTGACTTCCAACCTAAAATCATCAAAAGAGACTCAGAAGGTCACTTCTTGCTGGCCAAAGGGAAAATCCACCAAGAAGAGCTCTCAATACTGAACATCTACGCTCCAAATGCAAGGTCACCCTCATTCATAAAAGAAACCTTACTAAAGCTTAAAGCACACATTACACCTAACACAATAATTGTGGGTGACTTCAAGACTCCACTCTCCTCAATGGACCGATCAGGAAAGCAGAAACTAAACAGGGACACAGTGAAACTAATTGAAATTCTGGACCAACTGGACTTAACAGATATATATAGAACATTTCATCCTAAAGCTAAAGAATATACCTTTTTCTCAGCTCCACATGGTACCTTCTCCAAAATAGACCATATAATTGGTCACAAGACAGATGTCAACAAATACAAGAAGATCGAGCTAATCCCATGCCTCCTATCAGATAGATCACCATGGAGTAAGAGTGGTCTTCAATAACAACAAAAACAACAGAAAGCCCACATACACATGGAAACTGAACAATACTCTACTCAATGACACCTTGGTCAAGGAAGAAATAAAAAAAGAAATCAAAGACTTTTTAGAATTCAATGAAAATGAAGGTACAACCTACCCAAATCTATGGGACACAATGAAAGCAGTGCTAAGAGGAAAACTCATAGCTCTAAGTGCATCCAGAAAGAAACTGGAGAGAGCATACACTAGCAGCTTAATGGCACACCTTAAAGCCCTGGAAGAAAAACAAGTTAATTCACCCAGGAGGAGTAGAAGACAAGAAATCATCAAACTCAGGGCTGAAATCAATCAAATAGAAACAAAGAGAACCATACAAAGAATCAACAAAAGCAGGAGCTGGTTCTTTGAGAAAATCAACAAGATAGATAAACCCTTAGCCAGACTAACCAAAGGACACAGAGACAGTATACAAATTAACAAAATTAGAAATGAAAAGGGAGACATAACAACAGAAACTGAGGAAATTCAAAAGATCATCAGATACTACTACAAAGGTCTATACTCAAAACAACTGGAGAATCTGGAGGAAATGGACAATTTCCTAGACAGATATCAAATACCAAAATTAAATCAGCATCAAGTAGATCAGCTAAATAGTCCCATAACCCCTAAAGAAATAGAAGGGGTTATAGAAAGCCTCCCAACCAAAAAAAGTACGGGACCAGATGGTTTTAGTGCAGAATTCTACCAGACCTTCAAAGAAGACTTAACACCAATACTTTTCAAACTATTCCACAAAATAGAGACAGAAGGGACACTGCCCAACTCATTCTTCGAAGCCACAATTACGATAATACCTAAACGACAAAAAGATCCAACAAAGAAAGAGAACTACAGGCCAATTTCTCTTATGAATATAGATGCAAAAATACTAAATAAAATTCTTGCTAACCGAATCCAAGAGCACATCAAAACGATCATCCACCATGATCAAGTAGGCTTCATCCCAGGGATGCAGGGATGGTTCAATATACGGAAATCCATCAATGTAATCCACTACATAAACAAACTGAAAGAAAAAAACCACATGGTCATCTCATTAGATGCTGAAAAAGCATTCGACAAAATTCAGCATCCTTTCATGCTAAAAGTCTTGGAAAGAGCAGGAATTCAAGGCCCATACCTAAACATAGTAAAAGCAATCTACAGCAAACCAGTAGCCAACATCAAAATAAATGGAGAGAAACTTGAAGCATTCCCACTAAAATCAGGGACTAGACAAGGCTGCCCTCTCTCTCCATATCTTTGCAATATAGTACTTGAAGTTCTAGCAAGAGCAATTAGCCAACATAAGGAAGTCAAAGGGATACAAATTGGAAAGGAAGAATTGAAACTATCATTATTTGCAGACGATATGATAGTTTACATAAGCGACCCAAAAAACTCCACCAGAGAACTTCTACAGCTGATAAACAAATTCAGCAAAGTGGCTGGTTATAAAATTAACTCAAGCAAGTCAGTGGCCTTCTTGTACTCAAAGGACAAGCAGGCAGAGAAAGAAATAAGGGAAATAACACCCTTCACAATATCCACAAACAACATAAAGTATCTTGGCATAAATCTAACCAAACAAGCGAAAGATCTGTACAACAGGAACTTCAAGTCCTTGAAGAAAGAAATCGAAGAAGACCTCAGAAGATGGAAAAATATTTCTTGCTCCTGGATTGGCAGGATCAATATAGTAAAAATGTCCATCTTGCCAAAAGCAATCTACAGATTCAATGCAATCCCCATCAAAATCCCAACTCAATTCTTCATAGATCTAGAAAGAGCAATTCTTAAACTCATCTGGAGCAACAAAAAACCCAGGATAGTTAAAATTATTCTCAACAATAAAAGGACTTTTGGGGGAATCAATATCCCTGACCTCAAGCAGTACTACAGAGCAATTGTGTTAAAAACTGCATGGTATTGGTATAGCAACAGGCAAGCAGATCAATGGAACAGGATTGAAGACCCAGAAATTAACCCACAGACTTATGGTCACTTGATCTTTGATAAAGGAGCCACAACCATCCGGTGGAATAAAGATAGCCTTTTCAACAAATGGTGCTGGTTCAACTGGAGGTCAACATGCAGAAGAATACGAATTGACACACTCTTATCTCTTTGCACTAAGATCAACTCCAAGTGGATCAAGGACCTCCACATAAAACCAGACACACTGAAACTATTAGAAAAGAAACTTGGGAAGACCCTGGAGGACTTGGGCACAGGGGAAAAGTTCCTGAACAGAACACCAATAGCTTGTGCTCTAAGATCAAGAATTGACAAATGGGACCTCATAAAATTACAAAGTTTCTGCAAAGCAAAGGACACTGTCAGAAGGACAAAATGGCAACCAACAAAGTGGGAAAAATCTTCACCAACCCCACATCCGACAGAGGGCTAATATCCAATATATACAAAGAACTCAGGAAGTTAGACCTCAAAGAAACAAATAACCCTATCAAAAAATGGGGCACAGAGCTAAACAAAGAATTTTCACCAGAAGAAATTTGGATGGCCGAGAAACACCTTAAAAGATGTTCAACATCATTAGTCATCAGGGAAATGCAAATCAAAACAACCCTGAGATTCCACCTCACACCAGTCAGAATGGCTAAGATTAAAAACTCAAGATACAACAAGTGCTTGCGAGGATGTGGAGAAAGAGGAACACTCCTCCACTGTTGGTGGGATTGCAAAATGGTAAAACCGCTCTGGAAATCAGTTTGGCGGTTCCTCAGAAAATTGGGCACGTCACTTCCAGAGGACCCTGGCATACCACTCCTGGGCATATACCCAGAGGATTCCCCTGCATGCAATAAAGACACATGCTCCACTATGTTTATAGCAGCCTTGTTTATAATAGCCAGAAATTGGAAGGAGCCCAAATATCCCTCAAAGGAGGAATGGATACAGAAAATGTGGTATATTTATACAATGGAATACTACTCAGCAATTAAAAATAATGAATTCATGCAATTTGTAGGTAAATGGTTAGACCTGGAAAATATCATCCTGAGTGAATTAACCCAATCACAAAACAATGCACATGAAATGCAATCACTGATAAGTGGATATTAATGAGCCCAGAAGCCCTAAATACTCAAGACACAAATAGCAAGTCAAAAGATTCCCAAGAAGAAGAAAGGAGAGGACCCTGGGCCTGTAAAGATTGCATCCAGTTTAGTAAAGAAACCGAGGGGGGAGGGGGAATGATTGGGGAACAGTTGGGGGGGAGAGGAACTATGGGAACTATGGTGGGTGGGAACTGGGAAAGGGGAAAGCCTTTGGAATGTAAACATAGAATATAGAAAATTTAAAAAAAATTAATAATAATAATAATAATAATAATAATAATAATAATAATAAATCCCCCAGGTTCACTACATATTAGATTTGTAACCCAGTTGTGAGAAGCAAACTTTAGCATAGTACTTGACCTTTGATGAGAGTGTACAAATTGCATATGGGTACTTTTACTTTCTTTTCAAATAAGAGTACATTGATCTTTCATTTTATGTCAACACAATGAGAAGTAATCTTACTCATTTGACCCCTCACATGTATTCACTTTATTCTAGACTTCAGTGTCACTGGTAGCCTATAGTTCTGATAACTATATATCATCTCAAGTCACAAATGAAAACACTGGTCTTACATTATGCATATTTACTTTAAATGTTCAGAAAATTGAAGGTAAATGTGATGGCTCTTGGCCATAATCCAAATACTCTGGATGCTAAATTTGGAAATCAAGAGTTCTAGACCAGGTTGGACTATGTGTTGAATTTAAAAGTAGTCTAGTGTTTAAAGGAAGACCTTATCTCAAACAAACAAACCCAAAGAAAACAAAATAAAATATAACGGTGGAACAAAACAAATGAAGAAATAATTTATAGGTACATATGAAAAATAAAACCATAAGCAACAGTTTTATGAATATTCCTATAGGAGATTTTTCTACACATATTTGTATCATTTTAAAGGAAGGGTGAAAATCCTTTATTATAAGACTAGATAGCTTTACAGTCAGATTCAAAAGAGCAAAACAGTGGCACCAGGCTTGTAAGTACATCATCATAGTGGTATTTTCCCACTGTAGAGTATCCTAATACATGCATACACCCAAAATTGCAGTTTCTCCTGAGGCTGGTAGCTTCTGTTTAAATATATAAACTGAAAAAAGCAATAGGCTTATCACAATCTATTCTATCAGGCAAGTCATAAAGTTTTCAAAACTTTGGTTAAACTGCTTTTAAATAGCAAGCTTACATCTCAAAAGCTAGACACTTTTTGCATTGAGATGGAATCTTTTCTGATAAACCCTTTTTATCCAAAGAGTTTTATGTAATATCAGCACAACATACACAGAGAGAAAGAGAGAGAGAGAGAGAGAGAGAGAGAGAGAGAGAGAGAGAGAGAGATTTTAAAAGATAAGGTATCATGCAGCATGGACTAACAGACTAACTTTGAAATCTCTATTTGGCTGAGGATCACATTCCACTCCTGACCCTCCTACCTCCACCTCCTGAATGCTGTGATTACAAGCATATCAGAGCTCCCCCTTGCACCTGACACCCACACTCAGAGATAATTTGACTCCCAGGAGTTCTGTCATACCCAGGCTCATAGGTGAGAGTCCCCTTAACCCAATACCTGGCTTAACTGTGACCCCCACAGGTCCCAAGAGAGGCAGGACCTATGTGCCTTCTGACCAGGGCAGAGCCAGGACTCCAGACCTCTTCCCACACCCAGAGACAGCTTGACTTCCAGGAAGTCTGTCCTTACCAGGCTCGCAGGTAAGACACCCATCCATCTCAATACCTGGTCTAACTAGTTTCCCATGGGGTCCAGTTGATTCAGGGCCTATCTGCCCCACTGAACAGACATCATCCTTCTAGTTCACAACTGTACCCAAGGGCAGATTAGGTGCTCCAGCACCACCACCTATACCCACACCTACACCAGAGACAGCTTGACTCCCAGGAGGTTCATCATAACTAGGCTCTCAGAACAGGACTTCCAGACCCCCTCTCACACCCAGAGACAGGCTCAGAGGAGGGGCAAGCTCTATTCAGAGACAGAAAAGACAGTTAACACCAGAGATAACCAGATGGCAGAAGGCAAGTGCAAAAACATAAGCAACAGAAACCAATACCACTTGGCACCACCAGAACACAGTTCTCCTACCACAGCAAGTCCTGGATACCCTAACACACCTGAAAAGCAAGATTCTGACCTAAAAATCCCATTTCATGTAGATGATAGAGGACCTTAAGGAGGACATAGATAACTCCCTTAAAGAAATACAGGAAAACACAGGTAAATAGGTAGAAACCCCTAAAGGGGAAACTCATAAATCCATTAAAGAAATACAGAAAAACACAACCAACCAGGTGAACGAATTAAACAAAGCAGTCCAACACCTAAAAATGGAAGTAGAAACAAAAGAGAAATCACAAAAGGAAGTAACCCTGGAGATGGAAAACCTAGGAAGATCAGGAGTCATCAACAGAATATAGGAGATAGAATAGAGAATCTCAGGCATAGTACAAAACAGTCAGTGAAAATACAAAGTACAAAAATCTCTTAACCCAAAACATCTAGGAAAGATCAAACCTAAAAATAAAAGGAATAAAAGAAAAGAGAGTGAAGACCCTGAATTCAAAAGGCAAAAAATCATCTTGGACAAAATCACAGAAGAAACCTTCTCTAACTTAAAGAAAAAGATGGCTCCCCTGTAGCCCTGCGCCACATCTGACATGGAGAGGATTCTACTTCCTGATACTCTCTAGAGAATCGCCAGGAGCAGGGCATTCGGTAAGAATCACCACCACCTCTAGAGGCCCAGAGCCTCTCTGCTCTGGGACTCACTACCCAGCAACCTCCAGATCACCACTCCCCTTCCCCCCTTCTACCCCTCCCTCCTCCCTAGTCACCATCCCTTTCTACCAGATGTGGTAGACCTGCACCACACCTGACATGGAGAGGGCCCTACTTCCTGATTCTCTCTAGAGAACCGACAAGAGCAGGGCATTTGAGAATTGGCAGGGGCAGGTCATTTGAGAACTGACAGTAGCAGGGCATTTGAACAGGCAGAAGTGCAGAATTCGAGAACCAGCATCAACAGGACATTTGAGATCTGTTAGCAGCAGGTCATTTGAAAACTAGGAGCCTGCAGGGCATTTGACTCTTGCCAAGCCTACCAGAGGGGAGACCCCATCACCTGATACTTCCTGGAGAATCAGCTGTTTGCAGGACATTAGACAGACAGAGAATCCCAGGAGTATAGAAACAAAGGCCTGCAGAACAGAGAAGTTAGAGGCAGCAAGACCAGCTAACACCAAAGATAACAAGGCAAACACAAGATCATTACCAACAGAAACCAAGGCGACATGGCACCATCAGAACCCAGTTCTCCCACAACAGCAAATCCTGCATATTCCATCACATCAGTAAAGCAAGAGCTAGATTTAAGATCACATCATATTGCTGATGGAAGACTTCAAGAAGGACAGAAATAACTCCCTTAAAGAAATTCAGGAGTGCCGGGCGGTGGTGGCGCACGCCTGTAATCCCAGCACTTGGGAGGCAGAGGCAGGCGGATTTCTGAGTTCGAGGCCAGCCTGGTCTACAAAGTGAGTGCCAGGACTACACAGAGAAACCCTGTCTCGAAAAACCAAAAAAAAAAAAAAAGAAAAAAAGAAAAAAAAAAGAAATTCAGGAGAACATGGGTCAACAGGTAGAAGCCGTTAAAGAGGAAGCATAAAAATGTCTTAAAGAAATACAAGAGAATATGGATTAAAAGGTAGAAGCCCTTAAAGAAATACAAGAGAATATGGATTAAAAGGTAGAAGCCCTTAAAGAGGAAACACAAAAATTCCTTAAAGAAATATGGGAGAACATGAGTCAACAGTTAGAAGCTCTCAAAGAGGCAACACAAAAATCTGTAAAGGAAACACAGGAGAACATGAGTCAATAGGTAGAAGCCCTTAAAGAAGAAGCACAAAAACTCATTAAAGAAATACAGGAAAAAACAAACAAGTGAAGGAACTGAACAAAACCATCCAGGATCTAAAAATGGAAAGAGAAACAATAAGGAAATCAGAGAGTGAGACATCTCTGACGATAGAAAACCTTGAAAAGAATTCAGGATTCATAGATGCAAGCATCAACAACAGAATACAAGAGATAGAAGAAAGAATCTCAGATACTGAAGATTCCATAGAGAACATTGACTCAACAGTCAAAGAATGCAAAATGCAAAAAGCTTGTAACCCAAAACATCCAGGAAATCCAGGACACAATCAGAAGACCAAACCTAAGGATTATAGGTATAGAAGAAAGCGAGGATTTACATCTTAAAGGCCCAGTAAATATCTTCAACAAAATTATAGATGAAAACTTCCCTAACCTAAAGAAAGAGATGTCCATGAAAATACGAAAAGCCTACAGAACTCCAAACAGATTGGACCAGAGCAGAAATTCCTCCTGTCACATAATAAACAAAGCACCAAATGCACTAAACAAAGAAAGAATTTTAAAAGCAGTAAGAGAAAAAGGTCAAGTTACTTATAAAGGCAGACTTATCAGAGTTACACCAGACATCTCACCAGAGACTATGAAAGCCAGAAGATCCTGAGCAGATGTCATACAGACCCTAAAATAACACAAATGTCAGCCCAGACTGTTATACCCAGCAAAACTTTCAATTACCATAGACGGAGAAAACAAGACAAAAGCAAATTTACACAATATCTTTCCACAAGTCCAGCTCTGCAAAGGATAATGGGTGGAAAATACCAACACAAGCAGGAAATCACTCCGTAGAAAAATCAATAAGATAATCTCTCAACAAACCCAATAGAAGATAGCTATATAAGCAGAATTTCTCCTTTAACTAAGAAGATAACAGTAAGCATCAAACACTTTTCCTTAATATCTCTTAATATCAATGGTCTCAATTCCCCTATAAAAAGACATAGACTAACAGACTGGATACATAAACAGGACCCAATGTTTTGCTGCATACAAGAAACCTACCTCAGTAACAAAGACAGTCACTATTTAAGAACCGACAGTTGGAAAATAATTTCCCAAGCAAATGGTCCCAAGAAACAAGCTGGAGTGGCCATTCTTATATCAGATAAAATTGACTGTCAACCAAAGTCAATTTCAAAAAAGATAAGGAAGGACACTTCATACTGGTCAAAGGAAAAATCTACTAGGATGAACTCTCAATTCTGAACATCTATGCTCCAAACGCAAGGGCACCCATATTCATAAAAGAAAACTTAATAAAACTCAAAGCACACATTTCACCCACACAATAATAGTGGGAGACTTCAACACCTCACTCTCAAAAATGGATAAATCATAGAATCACAAACTAAACAGAGATACAGTGAAACTAACTGAAGTTATGGACCAAATGGATCTAACAGAAATTTATGGAACATTCCACCCTAAAGCAAAATAATATACCTTCTTCTCAGCACCTCATGATACCTTCTTCAAAACTGACCATATAATTGGTCACAAAATGGGTCTTAACAGATACAGAAATATTGAAATTATTCCATGTACCTTATCAGATTACCATGGCCTAAGGCTGGTCTTAAGCTCAAACAAAAACAATGGAAAACACACATACACGTGGACTTAGAACAATGCTCTTCTCAATGATACCTTCGTCAAGGAAGAAATAAAGAAAGAAATCAAAAACTTTTTAGAATTTAATGAAAATGAAGAAGCATCATACCAAATTTATGGTACACAATGAAAGCAGTGCTAAGAGGAAAACTCATAGCTCTGAGTGTCTCCAAAAAGAGAATGGAGAGAGCTTACACTAACAGCTTGACAGTGCACTTGAAAGCTCTAGAACAAAAGGAAGCAAATACCCCCAAGAGGAGTCGAGGGCAGGAAATAATCAAACTTGGGGCCGAAATCAACCAAATAGAAACAAAAAGAAATATAGAAAGAATCAACAAAACAAGGAGCTGGTTCTCTGAAAAAAAATCAGGTAAACCGTTAGCCAGACTAACCAGAGGGCACAAAGAAAGTATCCAAATTAATAAAATCAGAAATGAAAAGGGAGACATAACAACAGAAACTGGAAATTCAAAAAATCATCAGATCCTACTACAAAAGTTTATACTCAACAAAGTTTGAAAATCTGGATGAAATGGATACATACCAGGTGCCAACATTAAAACAGGATCAGATAAAGCACTTAAATAATCCCATAAGTCCTGAGGAAATAGAAGCAGTCATTTATAGTCTCCCATAAAAAAAAAAAAAAAAAAAAAAAAAAAGCCCGGGACCAGATGGGTTTAGTGGGGAATTCTATCAGATCTTCAATGAAGAGTTAATACCTATACTCTTCAAACTATTCTGTGACAAAGAAATTCAAGGAACACTACCCAACTCATTCTATGAAGCCACAATAATGCCTATACCTAAACCAACCAAAGACAAAAGAAGGAAGGAGAACTTCAGACCAATCTCCCTCGTGAACATTGATGCAAAAATACTAAACAAAATTCTGGCCAACTGAATCCAAGAATGCATCAAAACTATAATTCACCACAATCAGGTAGGCTTCATCCCACTGATGCAGGGATGGTTCAATGTATGGAAATCCATCAATGTAATCCACTGCATTAACAAACTAAAGGAAAAGAACCACATAGTCATTTCATTAGATGCTGAAAAGGCTTTTGACAAAATCCAGCATCCCTTCATGATAAAAGTCTTGGAGAGATCGGGAATCCAAGGCCTATACCTAAACATAGTGAAAGCAATATACTGCAAACCTGTAGCCAACATCAAGTTAAATGGAGATAAACTTGAAGCAATCCAACTAAAATTGGGGACCAGACAAGGCTGCTGACTTTCTCCCAATCTATTCAATATAGTACTTGAAGTCCTACCTAGAGCATTCAGGTAACAAAAGAAGGTCAAAGGTATACAAATTAGAGAAGAAGAAGTCAAAATAATCACTCTTTGCAGATGATATGATAGTATACTTAAGCGACCCCAAGACTTCCACCAGAGAACTCCTAAAGCTGATAAACAACTTCAGCAAAGTGGCTGCATATAAAATTAACTCAAGAAAATCAGTAGCCTTCTTCTCCTCAAAAAATAAACAAGATGAGAAAGAAATTAGGTAAATGAAACCCTTCACAATAGTCCCAAATAATATTTCATACCTAGGTGTGACCCTAACAAAGGAAGTGAAAGATCTGTATGACAAGAACTTCAAGCCTCTGAAGAAAGAAATCGAAGGTCTTAGAAGATGGTAAGATCTCTCAGGTTCATGGACTGTCAGGATCAATATAGTAAAAACGGCCATCTTGCCGAAAGCAATCTACAGATTCAATGCGCTTCCCATGAAAATTCCAAATCAATTCTTCATAGATCTAGAAAGAGCAATTCTCAAATTCATCTAGAATAACAAAAAACCCAGGATAGCAAATTCTTCACAACAAAATATCATCTTGGGGAATCACCATCCCTAACCTCAAGCTCTACTACAGAGCAATAGTGATAAAGAACTGTTTGGTATTGGTATGCAGACAGGCAAGAAGCTCAATGGAATAGAATTGAAGGCCCAGAAAAGAACCCGCACATGTATGGTCATATTTGACAAACGAGCTAAAAACATCCAGTGGAAAAAAAGACAGCATTTTTAACAAATGGTGCTGGATCAACTGGAGGTTGGAATGCAGAAAAATGCAAATCAAACCATTCTTATCTCTTAGTACAAAGCTCAAGTCCAAGTGGATAAAGGATCTAAACATAAAACAAGACATGCTGAAGCCTATAGAGAAGAAAGTGGGAATGAATCTTGAACACATGGACACAGAGGAAAAGTTCCTGAACAGAACACCAATGGCTTATGCTCTAAGAACAAGGATCAACAAATGGGACCTCAAAAAACTGCAAAAGTTCTGTAAGGCAAAGGACACAGTCAATAGGACAAAACAACAACCAACAAATTGGGAAAAGATCTTTACTAACCCTACATCAGATAGTGGGATAATATCCAATATATAAAAACAACTCAAGAAGTTAGTCTCCAGAGAATCAAATAACCCTATTTAAAAATGGGGTACAGAGATAAACAGGGAATTCTCAACTCTGGAAACTCGAATGACTCTAAAGCACTTAAGGAAATGTTCAGCATCCTTAGTTATCAGGGAAATGCAAATCAAAACAACGCTGAGATTCCACCTCATACCAGTCAGAATGGCTAAGATAAAAAAACTCAGGGGACAGCAGATGTTGGAAAAGATGTTGGGAAAAGGAACAATTCTTCATTGTTGGTGGGATTGCAAGCTGGTAAAACCACTCTGGAAATCAGTTTGGTGATTCCTCAGAAAATTAGACATAGTTCTGAGGACCCAGCTATATCACTCCTGGGCATATACCCAGAAGATGCTCCTACATGTAATAAGGACACATGCTCCACTATGTTCATAGCTGCCTTATTTATAATAGCCAGAAGCTGGAAAGTACCCAGATGTCCCTCAACAGAGGAATGGATACAGAAACTGTAATATATATATATATATATATATATATATATATATATATATATACACACACACACACACACACACACACACAATGGAGTAACGGAGTACTATTCAGCTATTAAAAACAATGAATACATAAAATTCTTAGGCAAATGGATGGAACTAGAAAGTGTCATCCTGAGCGAGGTAACCCAATCACAATAGAACACACATGGTATGCACTCACTAATAAGTGGATGTTAGCCCAAAAGCTCAAAATAAACAAGTTAAAATTCACCCAGCACAGGAAGCTCAAGAAAAAGGAGGACTTAAGTGAGAGTGCTTTAGTTCCTCTGAGAAAATGAACAAAATACTCACAGGAACAATAAGGGAGAAAATGTGTGGAGTGGAGACTGAAGTAAAAGCCACCCAGTGACTGCCCTACCTGGGGATTAATCCTATAAACAGTCACCAAACCCCTACACTACGATGGACTAAAAGAAGTGTATAACAAAAGGAGCTTGCCATGGTTGTCTCTGGTGGGACCCTGCCAGAGCCTTACAAATACAGAGGCAGATGCTAGCATTCAACCATTGGACTGGGCACAGGGTCCCCAAAGGAAGAGCTGAAAGGTGGTCCGGAGGGGCTGAAGGGGTTTACAGTCCCATGGGAAGAACTATGATCTCAGCCACCCAGTAGCCCCAGGACTCCCAGGGACTAAAGCTTCCATCAAAGGGTCACATGGTTCTAGCCAAACATGTGACAGAGGAATGCCTTGTTGAGCTTCTGTGGGAGGAATGGTCCTTGGTCTGGTAAAGGCTCAATAGAGGTCCCAACAGGGAAATCACAGGCTGGAGGGGGGGTGGATGTGGGAATGGGTTGTGTGGAGGGGCATATATGTGGAGGCAGGGGGTAGAAGGTGGGGTTGGGGGTCTCTAGGGAGGGACGGAAATCGGGAAAGGTTTTACCTTGGCAATGTAAATGAAGACAATATTCAAGAAAGAAAGAAAGAAAGAAAGAAAGAAAGAGAGAGAGAGAGAGAGAGGGAGGGAGGGAGGGAGGGAGGGAGGGAGGGAGGGAGGGAAGGAAGGAAGGAAGGAAGGAAGGAAGGAAGGAAGGAAGGAAGGAAGGGAAAGAAAGAAAGAAAGAAAGAAAGAAAGAAAGAAAGAAAGAAAGAAAGAAAGAAAGAAAGAAAGGGATGGCCATAAACACACAAGAAGCATACAGAACACCAAATAGATTGGACAAGAAAAGAAATTCCTCCTGTCACATAATACTCAAAACACTGAATACACAAGACAAAGAAAGAATATTAAAAGCCATAAGGAAGAAAGGCCATACATATAAAGGCAGGCCTATCAGAATTACACCAGACTTCTCAACAGAAATTCTAAAAAAAAAAAAAAAAAAAAAAAAGAAAGAAAGAAAGAAAGAAAGAGAGAAAGAAAAAAAGAAAGAAAAGAAAAAAATCCAGAACGTCTTGGCAGATGTCATGTAGACCCTAAGAGAACACAAATGCCAGCCCAGGCTACTATACCCAGTAAAACTCTCAATCACCATAAATGAAGAAACCAGGATATTCCATGACAAAAACAAATTTAAGTAATATTTTCCACTAATCCAACCCTGCAAAGGATAATAAAAGGAAAATTTCAACGTTAAGAGGGAAACTATACTCAAGGAAAACAAAAAAAAATTAATTATCTCATGATAAACCCAAAAGAAGAGAACCACAAAAACATAAAACCAACTCTAACAACAAAAATAACAGGAAGCAACAATCATTGGTCTTTAATATCTCCCAACATCAATAGACACAGTTTCCCAATAAAAGACATAGGCTAACTGGCTGGATATGTAAACAGGATGGAGAGTTTCGCTGCATAAAGGAAACACACATCAGTGACAAAGACAGACAGTACCTCAGAGTAAAAGGTTGGAAAATAAAATTTCAAGCAAATGGTCCCAAGAAACAAGCTCAGATAAAACACTGGAAAAAATGCAAACAAGTTTGAGTAGTCATTCTAATATCCAATAAAATAGACTTTCACCCAGAAGTTATCAAAAGAGATGAGGAAGGACACTTCATTCTCATCAAAGGAAAAATCCACCAAGATGAACTCTCATTTCTGAATATCTAGTCCCCAAAAGCAAAGGCACCCACATTTGTGAGAGAAACATTACTAAACCTCAAAGCATATATTGAAACTTGCACAACAGTAATGAAAGACTTCAACACCAACCTCTCACCAATGGACAGATCATGGAAACAAAAACTAAACAGAGACATGATGAAATCAACTGAACTTATGAACTAAATGGTTTTAACAAATATCTACAGAACATTTCACCCTTAAATGAATGAATATATCTTCTTCTCAGCACCTCCAAAATTGACTATATAATTGGGCATAAAACAAGCCTCAACAGATATAGGAAGATTGAAATAATCTCCTGTACTTTACTGTATCAATACAGACTAAGGTTGGTCATCAGCAACAACAAAAACAACAGAAAGCCAGGGTTCACATGGAAGCTGAACAACTATCTTCTCAATGATAACTTGGGAAGGGAAAAACTAAGAAAGAAATAAACGACTTTCTAAAATTTAATAAAAAGGAAGGCACTGCATACCCAAACTTTTGGGACACAATGAAAGCAGTGTTAAGAGGAAAACTCATAGCACTTCATAAAGAAATTAGAGAGATCCTACAATAGCAACTTAACAGCACATCTGAAAGATCTAGAACAAAAAAGAAGCAAACACACCCAAGAGGAGTAGATGGCAGGAAATAAACTCAGGGCTGAAATCAATCAAGTGGAAACAAAGAGAACTATACAAAGAATCAACAAAACTAGGAGCAGGTTCTTTGAGAAAATCAACAAGATATATAAACCCCAAGCTAGTCTAATTAAAGGGCCCAGAGACAGTATCCAAATCAACAAAATCAGAAATTTAGATGAAATGGATGTTTTTTAGATAGATAACAGATACCGAAGTTAAATCGGACCATATAAACTATCTAAGCTGTCTCATAATCTTTAAGGAAATAGAGACAGCCAATAGAAGTCTCCCAACCAAAAGAAAAAAAAGAAAGAAAAAAAATAGCCCAGGGTCAGATGGTTTTAGTACAGAATTATATCAGACTTTCAAAGAAGACCTAACACCAATACTTCTCACATTATTCCACAAAATAGAAATAGAAGGAATACTATTAATTCATTATATGAAGCCACAGTTATGCTAATACATGACTCATACCAAGACCCAACAAATAAAGCGAACTTCAGACCAATTTTGCTTATGAATATTGATACAAAAGTACTGAATAAAATTCTCACAAACCAAATGCAAGAACACATCAAAATCATCATTCACCATAATCAAGTAGGCTTCATCCCAAGAATTCAGGGATGTTTCAATATACAGAAATCCACTAACATAATCCGCTATATGAATAAACTCAAAGAAAAAAATTACATGATCATCTCAGTAAATGCTGAAAAAAAAACTTTGATGAAATATAACACCCTTTCATGTTAAAATTCTTGGAAAGATCAGAAATTCCAGGCACATACCTGAAAATAATAAAAGCAATATGCAACAAACCAATAACCAACATCAAATTAAATGAAGAGAAACTTGAAGCAAAATCTAGGACTAGACAAGGCTGCCAGCTCTCTCCCTATTTATTCAATATAGTATTCAAAGTTCTAGCTAGAGCAATTAGACAGCAAATGGAGGTCAAAAGGATGCAAATTGGAAAGGAAGAAGTAAAGGTATTACTATTTGCAGATGATTTGATAAGCAACTCCAAAAATTCTACCAGACAACTCCTATACCCGATAAACAACATCAGCACAGTACCTCAATACAGCATTAACTCCAACAAATAAGTAGCCTTTCTCTACAAAAAGGATAAAAAGGCTGATAAAGAAGTTAGCAAAAAAATCCTTCTTAATAGCCACAATTAATACAAAATATTTTAGTGTAACTCTAGCCAAGTAAATGAAAGATATGTCTCTGAAGAAAGAAATCAAAAAAGGACCTCACAAGATGGAAAGATCCCAGGCTTGTCAATCAGTAGGATTAACATAGTAAAAATGAGCATGTGTGCCTGTCCTTGTGGCTGTGGACTTTAATATCTTAGCCTAGCTGCCTAGAAATCAGTCTTCCACTAGCAGCCTTGAGATGAAGAAGTAGAGCTCTTAGCTTTGCCTGCCTCAATGCTGCTGTGCTCCCACACTGAAGATAATGGACTGAACCTCTTAACTAGTAAAACAGCCCCAATTAGATGTTGTTCTTATAAGACTTGCCTTGGTCATGATGTCTGTTCATAGCAATAAACCCCTAACTGAGACACATAGTAATTTGGTAGAAAAAAAAATGTTGGTTTAGTGAACTATATGCCAATTGCATACCACTCTTATTATTCAATGAGGGATCTGTATTTCTTCTCCTTACTATATGAACAATAGTCGGTATGTAGAAATTCAAACTTTGTGTGGAGCCCGTAAGTTTAATTATAAATCAGACTTGCATTAATGTGAGATTCTACCACAGGAAATCCTAGAAAAGCAAAAACAAAAAGAGCCCTCCCCATATCTAGAAGACTTACAGCAGGAAAATGAGACTGAATCCCTATAAGAAATTATGTGTATCAAAGACTTCTTCAGATACTAATGCTATAATCCCTGATAAATGGAATATGTCAGGGCTCACATAAGAAGTATAACTAAGTTTAAGATAAACTATGAAGCACTGATCAGTAATCTTTATAGTATTGGGGAATCGAGCAGTAAAATCAGCAAACATGTCAAATAAGAGGTCAATTAAAATTTTCCTATTCCAACTAAAAAGAAATTTCCTATCATTCCAGAATATCTTTTAGTTCCATTCATGGCAATTCGTTGAAACACTTGGATTCCTTATAAAGGAGAACCTGCTTGAGAACAACGCCACTGTAGCAATCAGAAAAGCATCAAGTTGTGATCTCTCTACCTTTTGCTTTTGGGAGTCCACATCTCTCAAGTTCTCCAACTCCACATTCCAACCCAACAAAAGACCATAGGAAACTTCTTCTGAAACAAGTGATATTTCTGCAAATAATTTTCTTATGATTTTATGTGAGAAGTTTCTAGTGGTCTTGGAAACTGTCTTTCATGGCTGAGATACACTTATCTGCCATGACTGAACAGAGAATACTCTTCAGAAGATTGATCTCAGTCTTCAACTAATGAATTTGTGTATGAATATGGTAGCAAAGATGCATTATAGCTTTTTAATAATTGTTAAACCATAGTCTCTCAAGCTATACTCTTAATTCTAAAACTAATCTTGTCAATAATGGCCTAAATCAGGATTCCATTATTATTGGTATCAAAGACCAGTTTTGCAGATCTGCTCCAAACTTAGGAATTTCACACATAGGTGACACCTGTTGCCATGAAAACCACATACCTTCCAGAGTCCACTTCCCACACATATCTGCAAACAGGTTATTTCTCAGCCTAAGTAAAAGGCAGACCCTTCCCCACTTTCACCCCTTTCCCTTTGTCTTTCTCTCTTTCCCCCCTTTGTCTCCAGTAAACCTCTTGCATATTGGAACTGCTTTGGCCTGGTTTGGTGTGTCCAAATGTGAGCTGCTATTCTAACACATCAATTATTATCTAAATTTCTAAGTTAATTTTAGGAGAGCTCAGTTTAATTACCTGAAAGTAAGGGGGACTCCAATACCAAATTCGGATGTTTCTCATTCATATGTGTTTCTTCAAATACAGCTGGCATACCCACAATTAAACTACCAAACAAAGGTTAGGGAGCAATGGCATATGGAGCAATGACACATCTTGTGACTTGAAGTCTTTCACTTACCAACCACACAAAGAATGGCCTGCTCCAAATGAATCTCATATTGTTCAAACTACAGCATGTAACAGATTTGCTTCCTAGGTTGTCAAAAAGTGGCCAGTTGGCCATAAAATATCTTGCCTCAAGGACTATTGGTGGAAGCAAGTATAAAAACTTAGAAGGAATGAGGAAATAGTAAGGGGATGAAGGGGAGGAGCTGGGTGAGAGAAGGGGAAGGGACAAGGGGAACAGGATCAGGTTATGGGAGCAGGCAGGAGAGAAGCCCAAAGGACCAAGAGAATGAATAGGAAAAGCAGCCTCGTGGGGGGTAAAGGTGTGGGGGGACCCTCTAGAATGTACCAGAGACCCATACAGTAAGAGATTCTAAGGACTCAATGGAAGTGCCTAAATTGCCAAATCCTGGGGAGAGGGAACTCAAAGAATCCACATCCAGTAGGAAGAGAGGGTCTCAAGAGGAAGGACAGGGTTACTAACCCACAGTCAAAATTTCTGACCTAGAACTGTTCTTACCTAAAAGAACCACGAGAACAAAAATGGAGAAAAGACTGAAGGAAAGATGGTTCAATGACCAACCAGCCCAACTTGGGATCCATCTCATGGGAGGGCACCAAGGCCTGACACTATTAATGATGCTAAGATGTGCCTGTACATGGGATCCTAGCATGGCTGTCCACTGAGAGGCCTTACAGACAAAAGCAGATACTTACACCCAACCATTGACTCCCTATGGTTGAATTAAGGGAAGGATGGAAGAAGCTGAAGGGTAGAAACATCCCATAGAAAGACCCGCAGTCTCAGGCGCCCCAGGGAGCCCCCAGAGACTGAGTCACCAACCAGAAGCATTCACCACGGGCCAGTCCCAGGCCCCTGGCCTGGCTCAAATATAGCATAGGTCTGCCTGGTCAGGCCTTAGTGGGAGAAGATGCTGAAGGATTAAGAAGGGGGAGGCTGGGTTCTGGGAAGCACAAAGGGCACAAAGGAGAGGAAGAATAGGATGAGGAACTGAGGGAGAGGGGACCAAGGTAGGGCAATGACAGGAACGTAAATTAATCAATCAATCAATCAATCAATCAATAAATAAATAAATAAATAAATAAATAAATAATCGACCCCTTTCATTTCCAATAGGTATTTGCCATTTACAATGCAAACTTCCCCTTTCATAATGAGACCTACAAATACCAAGAGACAGCTTTCAGAAACAATGGTAGGCATCTTAATGGAGGTAAAATCATGGAAAACAGAAAAAAACAACATCTTTATTATTATTCATCTCTGTCAGCTTTGTGTGAAGCCTCATGACTTAAAGAAATTAACTTCTCAGTTATTTGAGAGACATGAACAGAAACATTTGTCTCTATAATATAAAAATATTTACTAATAGAATAAAAGTATTCACAGTTAATAACATTATTCATATGCCTACTGACTCATTTTCAAAAATGACCACATATTCTAAAGTAAAAACAATGCAGTTGTCATCTGGAAATATTCTTTACTTTTGCTCATAATCACAGTGATACATATTTAGTAGTTTAGAAAGTATGTAACAATCTAAATATCAACTTTGAGTAAGAAGACCTGAAAATACCTTTTTGTAATCATAACTAATTTCTCACTAATAAAGAATTATATAACTGCTTAGGAAGGAATGGACAACAGGGAGGAAAGATAATTCTCATTACAGATATACAATAAACAAGTGTCATTGGTGTGATATAAAAATAGAATCCCTTGCCAATGAGATGAATTCCAGGAGAAAGGAACTTGCTGCCAACCCTGACTATCTGAGTTCAATTCCAGAGACCCAATGATGAAAGGAAAGGACTCCCTTACGCAACTTGTACTCTGTCCTTCACACATGCAATAGTACACAAACCCCCTCAATAAACAATAGTTATAAAAATTATGAAGTTGTTTCTCTTTTTAACTTCTGTGGGAAATCCAGCTACCAGCTCACTTGACAGAAGTTCTCTGTTTTATTTTGTATTCTTTCACCTTTGTCCTGTATTCTATGCCACACTATATACTAGTCTACATTAAACACATAGACAATAATCTTAATTATGACAAACTCTCTCTTTTATAGCTATACCTATGGCCTATCAAAATAATCATCCCCTTCCTTGCTACTTAATCCTGACCGACATACTACTGAAACCTTTTCAATAACAGCAGTTATTTTTCATGGATTGAAGCTAACATTTCTATTCATCTCTTAGCAAAATGCTGGCACATAAAAATAGCTGAAGAGACATCTATCAAACAAATAACAAATGCATTTTTAGAAATAAATCCCAGCTGGTTCCTGAATGATATACAATTTCTCAATGGTTGAAAGTAGTATTTTGAAATATATCCTCCCATTTAATTTTCTCAGTACACCAATATAAGCCATACTCTGATATTCTCATTTTAAAATTATAGGAATGGAGAAAGAAGCATTTAATCAATGAATACACATTTTTAATAATCTGCCATACACTAGGCATTGATTCTTAAATAGGCAAAAATATAAAATGTAATCTCTATTTATCCATCATAACATATCACTTCTCTCTTGATCCTCCCCAGAAATTTTTCTTTCTTTTGGATATGAGAATAATTTTGAAAACTTCATAATAAAAACAATTAGTTCTATAGACCAATGATGTAGTATAGTATTTCACACATAAAATGTACTCAGAAAATATTTTTTAATAAATGAATGAGTTAACAATGCTAACAGATTGTTTTATATCTTTAAACTTTTAAAATGTACATTCTTTTTCTAAGGTTATGGCATCTCTACCCCATTTAAGTAAATGTGGATGAGTATCTCTTAGGTGCTCCACTTTGTCTTATGATCCTGATTGTTGCCATTTTCTTTTATATTATCATTTTTTTCTTTTTCTTACACTCCAGATTTTATTCCCCTCCCCATACACCTCCAACAGTTCCACATCCCATGCCTCCTCCCTGACCCCCTGTCTCCATGAAGATGTCCCCACCACCCACAGGCCTTGCCTCTTCTTTGACTGAACCCAAACGCAACAGTCTTCTGCTGTATGTGTGTTGGGGGCCTCATACCAGTTGGTGTATGCTGCCTAGTTGGTTATCCAGTGTTTGAGAGATCTCAGGTGTCTAGGTTAGTTGAGACTGCAGGTCCTCCTACAGGGTCGCCCTCCTCCTCAGCTTCTTCCAGCTTTTCCCTAATTCAGCCACAGGGGTCAGCGGCTTCTGTCCATTGGTTGGGTGCTAATATCTGCAACTTCCTCTTTCAGTGGCTTATTGGGTCCTCATGCTAGGTCCCTTTTTGTGAGCACTCCATAGCCTCAGTAATAGTGTCAGGCCTTGGGGCCTCCCCTTGGGCTGTATCCCATTTGGGGCTTGTCGCTGGACATTCTTTTCCTCAGGCTCCTCTCCATTTCCATACATACAGTTCTTTCAGACAGGAACAATTATGGGTCAGAGTTTTGACTGTGGGATAGCAACCCTATCCCTCACTTGATGCCCTGACTTTCTGCTGGAGGTGGACTATACAAATTCCCTCTCCCTACGGTAGGGCATTTCATCTAGGGTCCCTCCCTTTGTGTTCTGAGAGTTTTTCACTTTCCAGGTCTCTGGGGCATTCTGGAAGGTCCCCCCCAACTTCCTACCTCCCGAGGTTGCTTATTTCCTTTCTTTCTGCTGGCCCTCAAAGCTTCAGTCCTCCCCCACCATACCAGATGATGTTCCCCTCTCTGCCCCCTCATCCCCTTTCAGTCCCAGGTCCCTTCCTCCCTCCCTTCCCCTTGTGGTTGCTTTCTTCTTCCTCCAAAGTGGGACTGAGACATCCTCTCTTGGGCCCTTCAGCTTGTTTAAATTTTTGAGTTCTGTGGACTATATCACGGTATTCATTTTTTTGGCTAATATCCACTTGTTAGTGAGTACATACCATGCATTGTCCTTTTGAGTCTGAGTTACCTCACTCAGGATGATATTTTCTAGTTCCATCTCTTTGCCTGCAAACCTCAGGATGTCCTTCTTCTTAATAGCTGAGTAGTATTCCATTGTGTAAATGAATCAAATTTTCTGTGTCCATTCTTCTGTTGTGGGACATCTGGGTTGTTTCCAGCTTCTGGTTATCACAAATAAGGCCAATATGAACATAGTGGAACACGTGCCCCTGTGGTATGGTGGGGCATCTTTTGGGTATATTCCCAAGAGTTGTATTGCTGGGTCTTCAGGTAGATCTATTTCCAATTTTCTGAGGAACCTCCAGATTGATTTCCAGAGTGGTTGTACCAGTTTGCAATCCCACCAGCAATGGAGGAGTGTTCCTCTTTCTCCACATCCTCACCAACATGTGTTGTCACCTGAAGTTTTGATCTTAGCCATTCTGATTGGTGTGAGGTGGAATCTCAGGGTCATTTTGATTTCCATTTCTCTGATCACTGAGGACTTTAAACATTTCCTTATATACTTCTCAGCCATGCAAGATTCCTCTGTTTTAAATTCTTGGTTTAGTTCTATACCCCATGTTTTGATTGGGTTGTTTGTTTGGGGTTTTTGGTGATTGGCTTCTTGAGTTCTTTATATATTTTGGATATTATCCCTCTATCACATGTGGGGTTAGTGAAGATGTTTTTTCCCAATCTGTAGGTTGTCAATTTATCTTATTGACTATGTCCTTTGCCTTCCACTACCTTTCCAGTTTCATGAGGTCCCATTTATTAATTCTTGATCTTTTTTTTTAAATTTTTATTTTCTATATTCTATGTTTACATTCCAAGGGCTTTCCCCTTTCCCAGTTCCCACCCACCATAGTTCCCATAGTTCCTCTCCCCCCCAACTATTCCCCAATCATTCCCCCTCCCCCCTCAGTTTCTTTACTAAACTGGATGCAATCTTTACATGCCCAGGGTCCTCTCCTTTCTTCTTCTTGGGAATCTTTTGACTTGCTATTTGTGTCTTGAGTATTTAGTGCTTCTGGGCTCATTAATATCCACTTATCAGTGATTGCATTTCATGTGCATTCTTTTGTGATTGGGTTAGCTCACTCAGGATGATATTTTCCAGGTCTAACCATTTACCTACAAATTGCATGAATTCATTATTTTTAATTGCTGAGTAGTATTCCATTGTATAAATATACCACATTTTCTATATCCATTCCTCCTTTGAGGGATATTTGGGCTCCTTCCAATTTCTGGCTATTATAAACAAGGCTGCTATAAACATAGTGGAGCATGTGTCCTTATTGCATGCAGGGGAATCCTCTGGGTATATGCCCAGGAGTGGTATGCCAGGGTCCTCTGGGAGTGACATGCCCAGTTTTCTGAGGATCCGCCAAACTGATTTCCAGAGCGGTTTTACCATTTTGCAATCCCACCAACAATGGAGGAGTGTTCCTCTTTCTCCACATCCTCGCCAGCACTTGTTGTCTCTTGAGTTTTTAATCTTAGCCATTCTGACTGGTGTGAGGTGGAATCTCAGGGTTGTTTTGATTTGCATTTCCCTGATGACTAATGATGTTGAACATCTTTTAAGGTGTTTCTCGGCCATCCAAATTTCTTCTGGTGAAAATTCTTTGTTTAGCTCTGTGCCCCATTTTTTGATAGGGTTATTTGTTTCTTTGCGGTCTAACTTCTTGAGTTCTTTGTATATATTGGATATTAGCCCTCTGTCGGATGTGGGGTTGGTGAAGATCTTTTCCCACTTTGTTGGTTGCCGTTTTGTCCTTCTGACAGTGTCCTTTGCTTTGCAGAAACTTTGTAATTTTATGAGGTCCCATTTGTCGATCCTTGATCTTAGTGCGTACGCTATTGGTGTTCTGTTCAGGAACTTTTCCCCTGTGCCCAAGTCCTCCAGGGTCTTCCCAAGTTTCTTTTCTAATAGTTTCCGTGTGTCTGGTTTTATGTGGAGGTCCTTGATCCACTTGGAGTTGATCTTAGTGCAAAGAGATAAGAGTGGGTCAATTCACATTCTTCTGCATGTTGACCTCCAGTTGAACCAGCACCATTTGTTGAAAAGGCTATCTTTATTCCACTGGATGGTTGTGGCTCCTTTATCAAAGATCAAGTGACCATAAGTCTGTGGGTTAATTTCTGGGTCTTCAATCCTGTTCCATTGATCTGCTTGCCTGTTGCTATACCAATACCATGCAGTTTTTGACACAATTGCTCTGTAGTACTGCTTGAGGTCAGGGATATTGATTCCCCCAGAAGTCCTTTTATTGTTGAGAATAGTTTTAGCTATCCTGGGTTTTTTGTTGTTCCAGATGAATTTGAGAATTGCTCTTTCTAGCTCTATGAAGAATTGATTTGGGATTTTGATGGGGATTGCATTGAATCTGTAGATTGCTTTTGGCAAGATGGCCATTTTTACTATATTGATCCTGCCAATCCAGGAGCAAGAAATATTTTTCCATCTTCTGAGGTCTTCTTCGATTTCTTTCTTCAAGGACTTGAAGTTCCTGTTGTACAGATCTTTCGCTTGTTTGGTTAGAGTTACGCCAAGATACTTTATGTTGTTTGTGGCTATTGTGAAGGGTGTTATTTCCCTAATTTCTTTCTCAGCCTGCTTGTCCTTTGAGTACAAGAAGGCCACTGACTTGCTTGAGTTAATTTTATAACCTGCCACTTTGCTGAAGTTGTTTATCAGCTGTAGAAGTTCTCTGGTGGAGTTTTTTGGGTCGCTTAGGTAAACTATCATATCGTCTGCAAATAATGATAGTTTCACTTCTTCCTTTCCAATTTGTATCCCTTTGACTTCCTTATGTTGTCTAATTGCTCTTGCTAGAACTTCAAGTACTATATTGAAAAGATATGGAGAGAGAGGGCAGCTTTGTCTAGTCCCTGATTTTAGTGTGAGACATTGTTGTTCTGTTTAGGAAATTTTCCCCTGTGCCAATTTGGTCAAGGCTCTTTCCCACTTTCTCTTCTTTTAGATTCAATGTATCTGGTTTTATGTTAAGGTCCTTGATCCACTTGGACTTGACCTTTGTGTATGGTGATAAATATAAGTCTATTTTCAACTTCTACATACATATAGACAGCCAGTTAGACCAGCTCCATTTATTGAACATGCTTTCTTTTTTTTCCATTGTATATTTTTGGTTCCTTTGTCAAAGATCAAGTATCCGTAAGTATGTGATTTTATTTCTGGGTCTTCAATTCTATTCTATTGATCAACCTGCCTATCTTTGTACCAATACCATGAAGTTTTTATTAACTATTGCTCTGTAGTAGTGCTTAAGGTCAGGGAAGGTGATTCCCCCAGATGTTCTTTTATTGTTAAGAACTGTTTTTGCTATTCTGTGTCTTTTACCTTTTCAGATGAATTTGAGAATTGCTTTTTCCATGTCTTTGAATAATTATATTGGGATTTTGATGGGGATTGCATTGAATCTGTAGATTGCCTTTTGTAGAATGGCCAGTTTTACTATGATAATTCTGCTAACCCGTAAGCATGGGAGATTTCTCTATTTTCTGTGATCTTCCTCGATTTCTTTCTTGAGAGACTTGAAGTTTTTGTCATATAGATCTCTCACTTGTTTGTGAGAGTTACCCTAAGATATTTTATATTATTTATGGCTATTGTGAAGGCAGTTGTTTCCCTAATTTCTTTCTCAGCCTGTTTATCATTTGTATAAAAGAAGGCTACTGATTTATTTCAGTTAGCTTTATATCTGGCCACTTTACTGAAGTTATTTATCAGCTGGAAAAGTTCTCTGGTAAAATTTTTGGGGTCGCCTATGTGTACTATCATATCATCTGCAAATAGTGATACCTTTATTTCTTTGCCAATTTCTATCTCCTTGATCTGGAGAAATGGTTCAGAGGTTGAGAGTACTGACTGCTCTTACAGTGGTCCTGAGTTCAATTCCCAGCAACCACATGATTTCTCTTTTCTTGTAATTAGTATATCTAGTACTATAAAACATAAAAGATACTCTACTATTCATACATGCTATAATTTCTCCAAACACATGCTTTTTGGGAGCAAGGAGTCAGTAAATGAACACTAGTGAGTTATAAATATGCCAAGGTCTCATCTCTCCCTAGGCCTAAGATACACTATCTATAAAGGACAATAGATGGAAATGAAGAGATTGCATGAGAATGCTCTCTATCAACCAATAGAAAAACCAACCTTTCTCTGGCATTCTATCTGCAAGCTCTGAATCTATGGGCATTGTTTCAAAACTGAATAATACTTTCTCTTATTGTTGTGATACTTATATACTTTGGGATGCAGTGTAACATTTCTTTTAGAACTAACATTTTAATTAATTAATTAACTCACTTTACACTCTGATCACTGCCCCCACCCTCCTCTCAGTCCCCACCTCACAAGTCCCTCCTCACTTCACCTCTCCCCTTCTCCTCTGATGGGGTGGAGCCCCCCCCCCTTAGTATATTCTCAGCAATGGCACATCAAGTCTCTGCAGGTTTAGGCATATCCTCATCCACTGAGGCCAGACAAGACAACCCAGTTAGACAAACAAAATTCCATAGGCAAGCAACAGCTTCAGGGACACCCCCTACTCCACTTACTGATGATCCACATGAAGACTTGAGCTTCAAATCTGCTACATATGTATAGGAGACCTAGCCTGTGTATGCTCATTGGTTGGTGGTTTAATTTCTGGGAGTGCTGAAGTATCCAGGTTAGTTTAGTCAATTGGTTTTCCTGTAAGTTCCCATTCACTCCAGGGCTCTCAATCCTTCCCCTAACTCTTCCTTAAGACTTCCCTGAGCTCTGTCTAATGTTTGGCTGTGGATCTCTGCATCTGTTTCAGTCTGCTACTGGGTGGAGCCTATCAGAGTACAGCCATGCTAGACTCATGTCTGCAAGAATAACAGAGTATCATTAATAGTGTCAGGGATTGCTGCTTCCCCATGGTATGGTTCTCAAGTTGATCCAGTTATTGACTGGCCATTCCCTCACTCTCTGCTCTATCCCCAGTCCCTGAATTTCTTATAGGCAGGATAAATTTGGGGGTCTAAATTTTGTGGGTGGGTTGATGTCCTTATCCCTCCACTGGGGGTAATGCCTAGGTACTGGAGGTGGCCAATTAAGAGAGCTAACATTTTTAATGACCATGTTGTCATTATTACATTCCGCATTAAATAGGAGAATTAATTATAAATAAATGAAGCACCCATACACCACTAGTTTGAATTTAGAAGAGTGATCTCCCTAACTGCTCCTTTAATTAAATCATAGGATGCTCTGCCCTGGCCTGAGATTTATACCCATGAGCCAAGAAAGAAAGTTGTGAAAATTTTCATTGATTAACATTTAAGAAGGATTTTAGCCTCAGTCACAACAATCAAGAGAAAGGGTAGAATCACTGGAAATTGAATTCACCCCACTGAGAAATCTAGATGTTTCCCCCCCACTCTTTTTAAACTAAATTATTCTTATACAATATATTTTAAACATATTTATATTACAGTAATACATCTTCATTCTCTAAATACTGAAAAGATATTCCCACATCAGTCAAAAATTATCAAGGCCTCTGCACAGAAGAGCACTAACCCTGTCAAGAATGCTTGACAGGAAGAGTTTTGATGCAGAGCTCCACTGCCTGGCTCCTTGTTTTTACAAACAGAGGAGTTCCACTGTGGCAGTCATGCCCTGATTTAATGAACACAAAGGTCTGTGAGAATTTTCCAGCAAGGCTATAATTTAGAATATTTGCAAATCTTCTCTATTGCTGCTGCAATCAGCTGGTTTTTTACTGCTTTTCCTTCCACTGAAAAACAGGAGAGTGGCTGTCGGTCTCCATCTTGCTGCCAGGCCACAGTAGAGAGGCCCGGGTATGCAGACTTAATCTGTGACTACCATCCTCAGGTGGAAATCTGCCAGGCTCTCGCCACTAGCCAGTGCCAGGGCAGCTCAGCGGAACATCCTCCACAGCCACCGAGCCATGCACCAATGCCGCTGGGAGCTGCCTGCCCCGCGGTTCTCCCAAGCACTTGCAGTGGTGGTATCCATCTTGTCGCTAAGTCACTAGTAGAGAGGGCCAGACTTAATCTGTGACTACCATCGCTAAGGTGGAAACCTGCCAGGCTCTCACCAGTAGCCAGTGCCCGAGCGGCTCGGCGGGACATCTCCACGGCCACCAGGTCATGCACCAACTCGGTTGGGACCCACTTACCCTGAGCACTCAGGAGACAGAGCAAAGGTGGTCTCTATCTTGCCGCCTAGTCATCCTTAGAGAACCAACAGGCAGGCCCAGGCTCACAGGAGGTTCAAACACCAGCCAGTGACAACAAGGCCAACTAACACCAGAGATAACCAGATGGCAAAAGGCAAACCTAGGAGCATTACTAACAGAAATCAAGGTAATATGGCAGTATCCGAACACAATTCTTCAACAGCAGCAAGTCCTGGATACCCCAACACACCAGAAAAACAAGATTTGGATTTAAAATCACTGGTCGTGATGCTGTTAAAAGAACACAAGAAGGACATAAATAAATCAAAGAAATACAGGAGAAAATGCATCAAAAGGTAGAAGCACTTACAAGGGAAACACAAAAATCATTTAAAGAAATTCAGGAGAATATGGGTCAATAGATAGAAGCAAATAATGAGAAAATGCAAAAATCACTTAAGGAAATACAGGAGAACTTGGATCAACAGGCAGAAGTCATGAAAGAGGAAATACAAAAATCTCAAAGAATTACAGGAAAACTCAAACAAACAAGTAAACTGAACTGTGAAAAGCCATCCAGGATCTAAAAACAGAAGTAGAAACTACTAAGAAATCACAAAGGGAGATAACTTTGGAGATAGAAAACCTTGGGAAGAAAACAGGGGTCATAGATGAAATATCAACAACAGAATACAAGAGATAGAAGAAAGAATTTCAGATGCCAAAGATACCATAGAAACCATTGACTCAACAATCAAAGAAAATGTAAAATGCAAAAATCTTGTAACCCAAAACATCCAGGAAATCCAGGACACAATGAGAAGACCAAACCTAAGGATTACAGGTATAGATGAGAGTGAAGATTTACAACTTAAAGGGCCAGCAAACATCTTCAACAAAATTATGGAAGAAAATTTCCCTAACCTAAAGAGAGAGATGTCTATGAACATACAAGAAGCCTACAGAACTCCAAACAAGTGAAAGATCTTTATGACAGGAACTTCAAATCCTTGAAGAAAGAAATCAAAGAAGACCTCAGAAGATGGAAAAGTATTTCATGCTCTTGGATTGGCATGATCAAAATAGTAAAAATGGCCATCTTGCCAAAAGTAATCTACAGATTCAATGCAATCCCCATCAAAATCCCAAATCAATTCTTCATAGAGCTAAAAAGAGCAATTCTCAAATTCATCTGGAGCAACAAAAAACCCAGGATAGCTAAAACTATTCTCAATAATAAAAGGACTTCTGGGGGAATCAATATCCCTGACTCAAGCAGTACTACAAAGCAATTGTGTTAAAACTGCATGGTATTGGTACAGCAACAGGCAAGTAGATGAATGGAAAAGAATTGAAGACCCAGAAATAAACCCACAGAGTTATTATGGTCACTTGATCTTTGATAAAGGAGCTACAACCATCCAGTGGAAAAAAGATTTCAACAAATGGTGCTGGTTCAACTGGAGGTCAACATGCAGAAGAATTTGAATTGACCCACTCTTATCTCCTTGTACTAAGATCAACTCCAAGTGGATCAAGGACCTCCACATAAAACCAGACACACTGAAACTAATAGAAAAGAAAGAGGCGGAGACCCTGGAGGACATGGGCACAGGGGGAAAGTTCCTGAAGAGAACACCAATAGCTTATGCTCTAAGATCAAGAATTGACAAATGGGACCTCATAAAATTACAAAGTTTCTGTAAGGCAAAGGATACTGTCAGAAGGACAAAATGGCAACCAACAAATTTGGGAAAGTTCTTCACCAACCCTACATCCGACAGGGGGCTCATATCCAATATATACAAAGAACTCAAGAAGGTAGATCCCAAAGAACCAAATAACCCTATTAAAAATGGTGTACAGAGCTAAACAAAGAATTTTCACCAAAAGAAATTCAGATGGCTGAGAAGCACCTTAAGAGATTTTCAACATCATTAGTCATCAGGGAAATGCAAATGAAAACAACCCTGAGATTCCACCTCACACCAGTCAGAATAGCTAAGATTAAAAACTCAAGAGGCAACAGGTGCTGGCGAGGATGTGGAGAAAGAGGAACACTCATTCACTGTTGGTGGGATTGCAAGATGGTACAACCACTCTGGAAATCAGTGTGTCGGTTCCTCAGAAAATTGGGCATGGCACTTCCAGAGGACCCTGGCATACCACTCCTGGGCATATACCCAGAGGATTCCCCTGCATGCAATAAAGACACATGCTCCACTATGTTCATAGCAGCCTTATTTAAAATAGCCAGAAGCTGGAAGGAGCCCAGATGTTCCTCAAAGGAAGAATGGATACAGAAAATGTGGTATATTTATACAATGGAATACTACTCAGCAATTAAAAATAATGAATTCATGCAATTTGTAGGCAAATGGTTGGATCTGGAAAATATCATCCTAAGTGAGTTAACCCAATCACAAAAGAATACACATGAAATGCAATCACTGATAAGTGGATATTAATGAGCCCTGAAGCTCTGAATACTCAAGGCACAATTTGCAAGTCAAAAAATTCCCAAGAAGGAAGGAGAGGACCCTGGGCCTGAAAAGATTGGAACTAGTTTTGTAGGAGAGTACAAAAACAGAAAAATGGTGGGGGGGGTGATTGGGGAATAGGTGAGGGGGAGAGGACTTATGGGACATATGGTGAAGGGGGAACTGGGAAAGGGGAAAGCCTTTGGAATATAAACAAAGAATATAGGAAATAAAAAATTAAAAGTTTTTTTCAAAAAAGAAAGAAAGAAAGAAAGAAAAATAGGAGAAAGGGATAACCAGACAGAAACAGACTTATTCAGGTCTCAGATTGAGGAAAATTAAATAGACCTTTCGTCTTATAATGTCCATCTTAGGGGTAGATTAGGTTTTGAGGGACTATATGGACAGTAACTGGTAAATGCCTTGCTCATTTGAAAATGAAAGCATAATTAGCTTGCTCCCCATTTATACCACATATCAAAGCAGATAAAAAAAATTAAGCCTTTTTCCCCCTCAGGCAAATCAGTACTTGGAAGGCTTTTTTATTTCCCATATATTTTTTAAGCATCAGAGAAACACTGTAATTTCATATTTTTGTCTGCTCTGTTACAATATTTTCTATATGATCTCCAGTTTCATGTTTCTGTTACAGTAATGTCCTCTTTGTTTTTCCCAACTCCACAAAAATATAATTGATAAATAAAACATTCATATCAAAGCTATATCATGGAATGATTATTTTGTTCATATATTATGAAATGACCTCCACATCTATATACATAGAAATACTATCACATGCTGACAATGATATTGAATTTTGCTGACAATTGTATGCAATATTATATCTTAATATTTGCCATGAATTGCCTTAGATCTGACATGTATTTTTTCTCTTTTCTATAAATGTGTTATAATTTTAGCTATTAAAATTAAAACTTACCAAGATGGGCATGACAGGTCATGGCTGTAATCAGAGCATAGGAGGAATATAATGAGGTTGAAGCAAAAGCAAATTATAGGGTGATTCCCAGACAAACCTGTTTTGTAGAGTGAACCCTTGTCTCTCCAAAGAAAATGAAATTAAAATAAAGTGAGCACAGCAGAAAAGGACACCATGTTCTTTTTCACAATATTGCAAAATTGAAAAGTTAACATTCAAAAACCTTTTCCCAGCAACATCTTGATTCCCAATAAAAAACAGGTTTTCCTTTTCTGATAATGGACCAACACAAAGGTAGAGGGAAGAAGAATGAAACAATGAAACTAAGGGAATAGAGGAACAAAATGCATGATGCAACTGGCTAGTCCCAGAAAGCACTGATAATGAAAATATGGGAGCCTAAGGTTATTGCATAAATCAATGGCTCATTTTTCTCTACTCCTTGAACATCATCTAAGCTAACAGTTAATGATTAATCAATCACACATTTTTAGTAAAAATCAGAAAAAAATCTATAGATACAGATTCTCCAATGCAAGGTTTTAATATTTTTTGTTTGTTTGTTGAACAAGAGGTTTGCTCTGTATCCAAGGCAGGAGAGGAACTCTCTATACATCCAACTCACAGTCTTTGTGTCTCAGGCCCCAAATAGTGGGATAACAGTTGCTACAATGCCCAGCTTGTAGATATGATTTTGACTTCTGAAAAAACAGCACTGTTGTGGATGAAAGAGAGGAACATGAGGCAAGGTCTCATGTGGCCCATGCTTCAAGTTTACTATGTGTGGCACTGAACTCCTGATCTTCTTGCCTCTAGCCCAACAAGGACTAGGATTATATGCATGAACCATCAAGATAGCAAATTAGATTGAAAGCAAGTGCACTTTTTTGGAAATGGGGTATCATTTGAAAACATGAGAACCTAAAATATAATTTCCTTGTAAACTTCGCTGTCTGCAGTTCCATTTATCATCATCCTTTTTATCTACAATTCAGTCATTCTGCTTTGAGAACAAGAACCACTAATTTGGTATTAGTTGCTATTCTCAGTAATTATTTTCTGAGTTTTCACTAGACCAACTTTAGGCTAATTACTTAACATGTGGGATATTCAGTATTGATGAACCTTATTATGTAGACCTAGTCTTTTATATCAGAGTTACACTAAAGTATCATTTTAGGAGGACCATTACATGGTCATAATAACATTTCTCCATTACATTGTTTCATTGATGTATATATTTCAATTAATAACATATGAGATTCCTAAAGTAGTCAGCTTGATGAATCATTGATAATTTACATATGTATTTGTAACTATCACCTAAGTTATGCTCTGCCCCATCGAAAAATAGACATAAAAAGACTTTGTAATAGCAATATACTGATATAAATAGACATCACTGAAAATTTCAGGAATGAATTAATAATGTGGTTAGAGCTTAAATGTATAGCATGAACCAATACCAGGAATCTCATTTGGGAGACTATGAAATGTTGAAACGTAGCAGGGACAATGGAAGCATATAACTGACAAACTAGAAATATTTACATCAGGGAAATGCAAATCAAACCTATATTCAGACTCATTCTCACCACATCAGAATGGACATTATCAAAATTATATAAAACCAAGTTTTATTAGGATTAAAGAACCCTTATACAAATTTAGTAAGAAAATTAGTTAACCTAGTCATTGTGGAAACAACTTTGCCCCTTGGAGAGCCAGCCAGATGGTTCAGGGAATGAAGTATGATGATCTCAATTCGATACTCAGTCCCCACATGCATGGCAAAAGAAAAGAACTCACTCCCACAAACTGTTCTCTGACCTACACATCCACATCCAATCGTGTGCATATGAACAAAAAAAGCACACACACATACACGCAAATTTGTTAAAATTAATGTAACATTTAAATACATAAAGTTTCTTCAAAACCTATAAAATAAGTAGTGGAGACAATCCGAAAACAGAAATAAAACAAATAGTAAAGGAAAGATGAAGACAATGAGACATAGTTGAGAATAGATACAATTAAAGTTTATAGTGTAGATGTAAAGATCACTATTGAAACAATCAATTAGTATAATAAATGTTCATCAATGATAAAAAAAATAAGCCAAAAGCAGAATTAGAAAGTGTCAAAGCTATCCCACTCCTGAGTATATGTGTGGGGTTATCAAAGTCAGCATGCACTAGAGATATCTGCATTCAGATGCTCGTTGCAATACTATTTACCAAAGCCAAGTTATGAATAAGCCTAAGCTTATAATAAGCTCATCGCCAGATTTGATGTACAGAAACCCAAAAAAAAAAAATAAGTTAAAAGGAGATGATCTGGAAATAAGAATATATAAGAAAATATCATATATATTCAATAAAATTTTATTTGTCCATAAATGAAATTATCTTTGCAGGAAAATTAATGAAACTGGAGATCTTTGTGTCACTGTATTAAGCAAAATATGTCAGTCACAAAGACATGGAGCATGTGCCTTTTTTATATATGAAATCTGGAAGAGAAATAGAACTATTAGGGAAGTAAATAGGAAACAAGTAGTTAAGGATGCAGAGTAAAGGTCAACACAGAGATGCACATGATGAAATTACACTATATGCATTATGAAAATGTCATCATAAACTCATTACTTTGTACAACTAATAAATCATAACTTTAGACACAAAACCAGATTGTGTTTAGGCTTTCATCTCCAAGACAAAATATCCCATATAAACAATTTAAGGGTAGAGGGATCTAGTTTATCTCATGGCTTCAGAAGTTTGGTCCATGGTCATTTGGTATCATGCATTTGGACATAACGTCATGCTGGCAAATGTATATGGCAAAGGCATATACATTTGTATACAAATGCATATATATATATATATATATATATATATATATTTGTATACATATACTTCAGCCCATAGTGTACAGAAATAATAGAAGAATCAGGGCAATATATATTTTCCAAGGACATACTCATTACAACTAGGTGTCATAATATCTGCTTTCCCCAGTTGTCAATAATGCCATCAAGGGATTAATTCATTGGTTAGATCAAAATACCGAGGATCCAAGTACTTTCCAAAAGCACAAGAGCTAGTAAACAAACCTCCAATACATAAACCTGTGGAGAATACATAATGTTCAAACTATAACACAGCTGTTCCCCTAGCAGAGACACTTCATACTTGGAAAGGAAAGAGCTAAGACATTAAAATGTTAAGACTAATGCAGGGCGCTGATCCCTGGGGACTGGCTAGCAGGCTTACAGCCGGCCACCATCTTCCCTCGGGTCGCTGCGGACTGCCTGCTGGCAGCTGGGTTCAGGTGCCTGGACAGAGACTTGGCCTAGCAACGAATACCCGGTCGGGCCCTTGCTGGCCTCCAGAGCCAGGAAAGGTCAGCAGGAGCTTTGAGAACCTGCAGCTCAGAGGCTCTCCCTAATCCCTAGGGACAGGCTAGCGGGCCTGTAGCCGGCCTCCATCTTCCCTCAGGTCACTGAGGACTGCCTGCTGGTGGCTGGGTTCAGGTGCTTGGACAGAGACTTAGCCTGGCAAAGAACACCTGGTCTGGCTCTTGCTCGCACCCAGAACCAAAGGAGGTTGGAGATAGGTCTGTGCACCAACAGCTTGGCATTGCACACAGAGCCAGATCAGCTTGGCAAGCAGTCTCTGCACCAACCCAAGGGGGCAACAACCTGCTAGTGGGTCAGTGCCTGGAGTACAGCCAGAAGCTGACATCATGCCTCAGGACACCACAGACAGTTAACATGAGAGAGCCATGTGGACTGAGAGTACTATCATCTAGGTTCTAGCACCCCAACCAGGGAACCTCCAGTCCTGTAGGAAACCCAGTGGTTAGTCAGGGCCCTGAGATCTGCCACCATTTTGACGCTGGTGGCCTGAACAGGTCACCATAGAGAACCAATAGAGGAACCCAGGACACCATAAAGATCTAACAGACTAGCCCAGATCTGTGGAGGAAAAAAAAAATCTGATTCTTAAGAACTAGCAACTAGGCAGGCCAGGAGGAGTCTGCGGGAGGCCAATTGCAGCGAGCCTCAGGAAGACTTAGATCCAGCACAGCAGAGCTGAGGAGGTAACTGAGAGCCCAGTAACTGAAACCTCCCGGTCTCCACCTCGGGAGCTCAGACGCCCTCTACTACAGCAGTGCCAAACGCCAGGCTCACAGGAGCCTCAAACACCAACCACTAAGAAAAGACCAACTAACTCCAGAGATAAACAGATGGCAAAGGGCAAACGTAGGAACGTTACAAACGAAAATCAAGGCAATATGGCAGTATCTGAACCCAATTCGCCAACCACAGCAAGTCCTGGATACCCCAGCACAACAGAAAAACAAGAGTTAGATATAAAAGCACAGGGCCTGTAAAGATTGCATCCAGTTTAGTAAAGAAACCGAGGGGGGAGGGAGAATGATTGGGGAACAGTTGGGGGGGAGAGGAACTATGGGAACTATGGTGGGTGGGAACTGGGAAAGGGGAAAGCCTTTGGAATGTAAACATAGAATATAGAAAATAAAAATTAAAAAAAAAAAAAAAAAAAAAAAAAAAAAAAAAAAAAAACAAGAGTTGGGTATAAAAGCACTGGTCATGATGCTGCTAGAGGAACACAAAAAGGACATAAACAAATCTCTTCAAGAAATGCAGGGGAACATCAATAGGGTAGAAGTTCTTACAATGCAAACACAAAAATCACTTAAAGAACTCCAGGAGAATATGGGCCAACAGAGAGAAACCAATAAAGAGGAAATAAGAAAATCAGTTAAAGAAATGCAGGAGAACTTGAAACAACAGGCAGAAGTCACGAAAGAGGAAACACAAAAATCTCTTAAAGAATTACAAGAAAACACAAACAAACAAATGAAGGAACTGAGCAAAACCATCCAAGATCTGAACACAGAGGTAGAAACAACTAAGAAATCACAAAAGGAGGCAACTTTGGAGATAGAAAACCTTGGGAAGAAATCAGGGGTCATAGATGCAAACATCAACAACAGAATACAAGAGATAGAGATAAGAATCTCAGATGCTGAAGATAACATAGTAACCATTGATTCCACAGTCAAAGAAAACACAAAATCCAAAAGGCTTGTAACCCAAAACATCCAGGAAATCCAAGACACAATGAGAAGACCAAACCTAAGGATTATAGGGATAGATGAGAGTGAAGATCTACAACTTAAAGGGCCAGCAAATATCTTTAACAAAATTATGGAAGAAAACTTCCCTAACTTAAAGAGAGAGATGCCCATGAATATACAAGAAGCCTACAGAACTCCAAACAGACTGGACCAGAACAGAAATACCTCCCGTCACATAATAATCAGAACACCAAATGTACTAAACAAAGAAAGAATATTAAAGGCAGTAAGAGAAAAAGGCCAAGTAACATTTACAGGAAGACCTATCAGAATCACACCAGACTTCTCTCCAGAAACCATGAAAGCTAGAAGATCTTGAGCGGATCTCATGCAGACCCTAAGAGAACACAAATTCCAGCCAAGATTACTATACCCAGCAAAACTCTCAATCAACATAGATGGAGAAATCAAAATATTCCATGACAGGACCAAATTTATACAATATCTTTCCACTAACCCAGCTCTACAAAGGATAATAGGAGGAAATCTCCAAGACAAGGAGGGAAACTGCACCCAAGAAAAAGGAAGATAGTAACCTACTTCCATCAAACTCAAAGGAAGATAAACTACTCAAAAATAAAAATAACATCAAAAATGACAGGAACAAATAATCACTATTCCTTAATATCTCTTAACATCAATGGACCCAATTCACCAATAAAAAGACATAGTCTAACAGACTGGATATGGAAACAGAACTCTACATTTTGCTGCATACAGGAAACACACCTCAGAGTTAAAGACAAACACTACCTTAGAGTAAAAGGCTGGAGGACAATCTTGCAAGCAAATGGTCGCAGGAAGCGAGCTGGAATAGCCATTCTAATATCAGATAAAATTGACTTTCAACCCAAAGTCATCAAAAGAGATGCAGAAGGTCACTTCTTGCTAGTCAAAGGAAGAATACACCAAGAAGAACTCACAATTCTAAACATCTATGCTCCAAATACAAGGGCACCCTCATTTGTAAAAGAAACTTTACTAAAGCTCAAAGCACACATTGCACCTAACACAATAATTGTGGGGGACCTCAACACTCCACTATCCTCAATGGACCGATCAGGAACACAGAAACTAAACAGAGACACAGGGAAACTCATTGAAATGTTGGACCAATTGGATTTAACAGATATATATAGAACATTTCATCCTAAAGCAAAAGACTATACCTTTTTCTCAGCGTCTCATGGTACCTTCTCCAAAATCAACCATATAATTGGTCACAAGACAGACCTCAACAAATATAAAAAGATCGAACTAATCCCACGCCTCCTATCAGATCACCATGAAGTAAGAGTGTTCTTCAATAGCAAAAAAACAACAGAAAATCGTCATACACATGGAGGCTGAACAATATTCTACTCAATGATACCTTAGTCAAGGAAGAAATAAAGAAAGAAATCAAAGACTTTTTAGAATTTAATAAAAATGAAGGTACAACATACTGAAATCTATGGGACACAATGAAAGCAGTGCTAAGAGGAAAATTCATAGCCCTGAGTGTCTCCAAAAAGAAACAGGAGAGAGCATATACTAGCAACTTAATGGCGCACTTGAAAGCTCTGGAACAAAAAGAAGCTATTTCACCCAGGAGGAGGAGAAGACAGGAAATCATCAAACTCAGGGCTGAAATCAATCAAGTTGAAACAAAGAGAACCATACAAAGAATCAACAAAACCAGGAGCTGGTTCTTTGAGAAAATCAACAAGATAGATAAACCCCTAGCCAGACTTACCAAAGCGCACAGAGACAGTATTCAAATTAAAAAAATTAGAAATGAAAAGGGGGATATAACAACAGAAACTGAGGAAATTCAAAAAATCATCAGATCCTACTACAAAAGCTTATACTCAACACAACTGGAAAATCTGGAGGAAATGGACAATTTCCTAGACAGAAACCAAATACCAAACTTAAATCAGGATCAAATAGAGCATCTAAACAGACCCATAACCCCCAAAGAAATAGAAGGGGTCATAGAAAGTCCTCCAACCAATAAAAGCACAGGACCAGATGGTTTTAGTGCAGAATTCTATCAGACCTTCAAATAAGTCCTAATACCAATACTCTTCAAACTATTCCACAAAATAGAAACAGAAGGAACACTACCCAACTCATTCTATGAAGCCACAATTACCCTGATACCAAAACCACACAAAGACCCAACTAAGAAAGAGAACTACAGGCCAATCTCCCTTATGAATATTGATGCAAAAATACTAAACAAAATACTTGCCAAACGAATCCAAGAACACATCAAAACGATCATTCACCATGATCAAGTTGGCTTCATCCCAGGGATGCAGGGATGGTTCAATATACGGAAATCCATCAACGTAATCCCCTACATAGACAAACCCAAAGAAAAAAACCACATGGTCATCTCATTGGATGCTGAAAAAGCATTTGACAAAGTTTAGCATCCTTTCATGCTTAAAGTCTTGGAAAGAACAGGAATTCAAGGCCCATATCTAAACATAGTAAAAGCAACTTACAGCAGACTGATAGCCAACATCAAAGTAAATGGAGAGAAACTTGAAGCAATCCCACTAAAATCAGGGACTAGACAAGGCTGCACCCTCTCACCATATCTCTTCAATATAGTACTTGAGGTACTAGGTAGAGCAATTCGACAACATAAGAAAGTCAAAGGGATACAAATTGGAAAGGAAGAAGTCAAACTATCACTATTTGCAGACGATATGATAGTATACTTAAGCGACCCAAAAAACTCCACCAGAGAACTCCTACAGCTGATAAACAACTTCAGCAAAGTGGCTGGTTATAAAGTCAACTCAAGCAAATCAGTAGCCTTCCTATATGCAAAGGATAAGCAGGCCGAGAAAGAAATTAGGGAAATGACACCCTTCACAATAGCCACAAACAATATAAAGTATCTTGGTGTGACTCTAACCAAACAAGTGAAAGATTTATATGACAAAAACTTCAGGTCTCTGAAGAAGGAATTTGAAGAAGACCTCAGAAAATGGAAAAATCTTCCATGCTCGTGGGTTGGCAGGATTAATATAGTTAAAATGGCAATCTTGCCAAAAGCAATATACAGATTCAATGCAATCACCATCAAAATCCCAACTCAGTTCTTTATAGAAAGAGCAATTCTCAAATTCATCTGGAATAACAAAAAACCCAGGATAGCTAAAACTATCATCAACCATAAACGAACTTCTGGGGGAATCAATATCCCGGACCTCAAGCAATTCTACAGAGCAGTAGAATTAAAAACTGCATGGTATTGGTACAGTGACAGGGAAGTGGATCAATGGAATAGGATTGAAGACCCAGAATTGAACCCACACATATATGGCCAATTGATATTCGACAAAGGAGCTGAAAACATCCAGTGGAAAAAAGATAGCCTTTTCAACAAATGGTGCTGGCTCAACTGGAGGTCAACATGCAGAAGAATGAGAATTGATCCACTCTTATCTCCTTGCACTAAGCTCAACTCCAAGTGGACCAAGGACCTCCAAATAAAACCAGACACACTAAAACTAATAGAAAAGAAACTGGGGAAGACCCTTGAGGACATTGGCTCAGGGGGAAAATTCCTGAACAGAACACCAATAGCTTATGCTCTAAGATCAAGAATAGACAAATGGGACCTCATAAAATTACAAAGTTTCTGTAAGGCAAAAGACACTGTCAAAAGGACCAATCGGCAACCAAGAAATTGGGAAAAGATCTTCACCAACCCCACATCCGACAGAGGGCTAATATACAATTTATACAAAGAAATCAAGAAGTTAGACCCCAGATAACCAAATAACCCTATCCAAAAATGGGGTACAGAGATAAACAAAGACTTTTCACCTAAAGAAATTCGGATGGCTGAGAAACACCTTAAAAAAAATGTTCAACATCATTAGTCATTAGAGAAATGCAAATCAAAACAACCCTGAGATTTCTCCTCACACCTGTCATAATGGCTAGGATTAAAAACTCAGAAGACATCAGGTGTTGGCGAGGATGTGGAGAAAGAGGAACACTCCTCCACTGCTGGTGGGACTGCAAGCTGGTACAACCACTCTGGAAATCAGTCTGGCGGTTCATCAGAAAACTGGACATGATACTTCCGGAGGATCCAGCCATACCACTCCTGGGCATATACCCAGAAGATTCCCCAGCATGCAATATGGATACATGCACCACTATGTTCATAGCAGCCTTATTTATAATAGCCAGAAGCTGGAAAGAACCCAGATGTCCCTCAACGGAGGAATGGATACAAAAAATGTGGTATATATACACAATGGAGTACTATTCAGCCATTAGAAACAATGAATTCATGAAATTCTTAGAGAAATGGATGGAGCTGGAGAACATCATTCTAAGTGAGGTAACCCAGTCTCAAAAGAATACCCATGGTATGCAGTCACTGACAAGTGGATATTAGCCTAGAATTGTGGGACACCAAAGACACAATTCACATACCAAATGATGTCTGACAAGAAGAAAGGAATGGACACTAATGCTGGAAACGATCAAAGCATCAGTATAGGGGAATACCAGAACAGGGAAGTGGGAAGGGGTGGATGAGGGAGCAGGGGGAAGGAAAAGGGCATGTGGGACCTTAGGGTGGTGGGGGAAAAGGGGAAATGAGATGTAAATATAGAATATATCCACTAAAAAAATTACTAAGATTAAAAAAAAAAAAGAAAAAAAGATGGTAGAAAATGATAGGAAAAAAAAAACGACTAATGCATGGCTTGCCACAGAGAAACTGTGTGATAAAGAAGTATGAATTCTGATGCTAGGGCAAACCCCAGAGGCTGAGTACCTCAGACAGTGTTCAAGTAGCTGAGTAGCTCAGTCATCACTCTCAAACCTTAGAAAGACTAAGAAGCTTGATCCCATCCATGGGAAATCAGAGCACAAAAGATGGCCGTCATATTTTTTTTTTTGGGGGGGGGGTAGTGAAAAGTGAAACCAATACTAAAATTCCCAAAATGTAGCCTTAACACAGTGAAAATACCCCCCAAAAAAGTCTTAATATCATGATAGAGATCACAGGAGTTTCTAAGCCTGTCTTACCATTAACAAAAGATCTGATCACAGATGAACAGACTCACAGTTCTGTTTGTTTTACTTTGAGGTAATTTCACTCTCTATAACTCAAGTTTCCATAGTAGAATAACTGGAGAGAGAAAATGTAGGGTGTGTGTGTGTGTGTGTGTGTGTGTGTGTGTGTGTGTGTAGTAAGTGTGCACACGTATATATGTGTGTGTATGATATTTAGCCATAACAATTAACAAAGTACTGCCTTTATAAGAAAATTAATTTAAATTGAGTTAATCATATTAGGTGAATTAAGCTAAACTGAAATAAACATGAAAATATCACAATGGAGCCATCTTTCCAGCATCTTTTAGAGAATTTTTAAATAGTTGTTTTATGAAACAAGAACAAGCTGGAGGAGGAAAAGGCAATACTATACTAGAGAGCATAACAAAACACTGGAAACAAGTTGAAAATATTTTAAAATCTTAAGATGAAAAATATTCTCAATGAAATTTAAAAATGTGATAGAATGTTGGGCACATCGACTGTGCCAATAGACAGAAGAACTGGTCAGAACTCAAACTCAGAGATTTGACATCATCAGGAGTCCTGCCAATTGTTACTTGTCTCTGTACCTGCTCTGAAACATATAACCATGACACCTCACTGAGAGGACCACAGGCAGTCGTAATACCCAGAGTTCTTCCCTATGCAAAAAAGGGCATCACTGACATTCCAAACTAAGCCAAAAAGAAACACCTACCCTCTAAATCCCACCATACTCCTCAATATTTATATAGTCCCTGTCCATATGGAGTAAAGCACAAATAATTTTGCAGAGGATCATTTGAGAGTGGCTGTCCCAAAATATTCACCATTAGATTTTGGACCCACCTGGCTAGCCAGACTTATGCTGCCACCACTGCCTCTGCTGCTGGTACTACAAAAGACCTGGGACCCTGGATCTTTTGTGCAGTCCACTCAAACCTCTACACTTCTCTTCTTAGAGCTGCAACACTCTGGGCATTCCCCGCCATACTGGAGTCCAGTGGAACTTATTAGTCCCTGGCTCTACCTTGCCCTTCTCAGTCTGGTTTGTTTTAGAGGTGTCAGACACCCCAGTGAGAAGCAGAAGGACAGGGGACCACAAGAGAAAGTAATAATAGCAGAAGGAAAAACGGAAGGAAAACTAGTCAGCTCAAATGAAAGGCTGTTTGAAAATGCAATGTCAGAAGCAAAAAGAATAAAAATAACAAAAGTGTTCTAAAATTTTGGGACAGTATAAAAAGAGCCAATATTCAGGCTATGAGTTTCAAAAGGGTCTGAGAGCAATGGGATAATGCTTATGCAAAAAAATAAGGGAAAGAAAAGATACAAGTAATCAAATACAGAAAGCTGAAAAGTCCATAAACTGTCTTAACAAAGTCTACCACAATGTAAACCATAATTAACCTTTCAAGGGTGCAAGATAAGCAAATGATTCACTGGTATCAAAGAATAAAAACAAGGCTGAGGAAATGACTTAGTTGGTAAATCGAAGGACCTGGATTGAAAGTTTTGTTTCATTTCATGTGTATGAGAGTTCTGCCTGCATGGAAATTTGTGTACCACATCCCTAATGCCTGTGAAGGTCAGAAAGTGTCAGGTCCCTTGAAACTTGAGTTATAGGCAGCTGTAAGTTGCCTGACAAGGGTACCGGACACCAAAATCAGGAATTTAGGAAAAGCAGCCAGTGCCTTTAGCTACTGAGACATCTATCCAGCCCCGGTGTATGAATGTTGAACTTATGTAAAAAGAAATGTGTACCTATAATACCATAACCTCAATACAGAGGAGAGAGAAAAAGGAGAATTTTTTGGGCTCTCCACCTAATCAATCTAACAAATCAATGAGCTCCAGATTCAGTGATAGACTCTGTCTCAAAATAATTAAATAAATAAAATGGAGATAAGAATTAGGAAGATAATTGACATTTATATCTTCTTTCCATGTAGGCATACAAGCGTATGTGAGTTCAAATATTGTGCAAAGTGCTCACGGGGAGAGAGAGAGAGAGAGAGAGAGAGAGAGAGAGAGAGAGAGAGAGAGAGAGAGAGAGAGAGAGAGAGAAACAGAATCAACATTGTCATGTCTCATTCAGACAGAAAATAAATACCAATAGTTAAATTGCTAGAAGAAAGAACCAAGCCAACACTACAGACCATTTCATCCATCCTTTTCTGAATATACATTTTCCATCATCAGTTGCTATATAACTAGCCACAAATATAACTCAATAGATTTTATTTACAATAATATCCAATATCTTCTGTAAGCATACTGCAAGAAAATATCAATAAATGATATATTTTAAATTATATAAATACATAGAATGAAAAACTATGAACCCAAGAAGCAAATTAGTAAAAGGCTAAAGATGCAATATATCAAAACAAAAGAGAAAGAAGAAAACTAGAATTAAGGGGGAAGTTTAAAGCAATTATTGCTTATAACAAAAATCAAGTCATCTCAAATAGAAAAAATGTATTGCTGTATCTAAAGAACCTACAAAAAAAGAACACGCTAAACCCAAAATTAATAAAAAAGGAAAAAAGAATACATATCAGAAAGAATGACAAAGATAAACAGCATGTGATACCAATAAAACAAGACTTTGTTATTAAAAAATAAGTAAAAAAAAAAAAAAAAACCTCGGCTAAACTAAGAGAAAGGCAAAAATCACAGAAATAAAGAAAATAAAAGCCAGAGTCAAGAATAGAACTTACAAGACATAATACAGAAATAAAAATGATATCTGCATATATATATTTATATATAAATATATAATATATAATATATTATAAATAATATTTATAATTTATTATTTATATATTATATAAATATATTTTTATATATGCAGATATCATATATATATGCAGGTATATATATACCTCACAAAAATTTAGACATGGAAAAATATGAAATCTCATCAGAATAATAAGTAATGAAATTGAATCAGTGCTAAAAATGTCCACCATCAAGGAAAAGCACATGTTCAGATACTTTTACCACTAAATGCAAACATTTACAGAAGGACAAAGATCAATAGTCATTAGATTATTTCAAAAACAGAAAGGGACAGAGTTCTCAAAACATTCTACAAGGCAAATGTGTTCCTGACATGAAAAATATTGGTAATATACTATTAGATTTAATTTATTAGTATTTTGTTGAGTTTTGCGTCTAGATTCATCAAGAATACTAATGAACTGAAAGTAAAGGCTTATTAACATGTTCGCTTTTATGAACTGGAATTGATGTCATTGATTCAAGGGTGGTCCATTTATATAAATCAGTAAATATGACGCACCACAGCAGTAAGATAAAAAAAGGCATGAATCATATAATTATACTACCTACAGAAAAGCATAAAAAATAAACATAATTTCATACTAAAAAACATTGAACAAGTTAGATCTAGAAATAGCATGACTCAACATAATAAGAAGCTTTGTAATAAACTCACATATAACATTTATGCCAAATGGAGGAAAACTAAGATTACTACTTTTACAATTTTTAGTCATCATATTGCTGAACGTTATAACTAAACAACCAGGTAACTGCTGTCTTTCTGGAATTGAAAGTAAAGATGGTATGTCCTATGGATTTCACCCTTTGCAACATACAGTTTCTTCCCTCAATCATTTTTTGAGACAGTTTTATTCACTTTGTTTTGTTTTTGTTTTGTTTTGTTTTGTTTTGTTTTGTTTTTAGGTTGGCTTTGAATTCATACTTCTGTTTTTTTTTTCTTCAAGAGTTGGGATCACAGGTAAGTGCCATTATACCTGGTGTTCTATTAAGTTTAATTATTTTACACATCAGATGGCTCTTCAAATTTATTAAAGAATCAAACCACCAGTGCAGAGCAACAAGAAAGAAAAAGCCAATATTCAATTAAGCATGACCAACATTGCAGACATTACTGTCCCTTTCAACTTGATATGGTAAAATTGATCACAAACTGTGACTCAGCATGATTCTATTCAAGTCTCTTCTGTTGGTGGTGAATGTGATTTGTTACCAGTTTTCACTTGGATCTATTGAGAATCCATTGCGTTTTTAATGAGATGGCTAGCAATGTCTTAGTCATTTTTTTTCCTGTTGTTCTGATAAAATAACTCAAAGTAACTCAAGGGAAAAAGTGGGAATTGGTTTACCATTCAAGGGTACAATCCATTATGGTGGGGAAATTGAAACTGCAGGAGCCTGAAGCAACTGGTCACATGAAACCCAGTATCAGGAAGCAAAAAGCCATGGTTAATACTGATGATTAGCTTTTCTTTCACCTCTTACATAGGTGCAGCAGAACTCAGTGAACAAATGAGTTTATTTGGGTTACAAGAACTCACAGACAACAGCAGAATCAAAGCTCACATGAGTATGGGTAATGATTCCGGAAAACTGGAAATCTGGAGCTTATAACACAACTTATAGGATATCTTTAATCTTGAGGAGCTTCCCTGAAGGATGTAATGTTTCACCATGATGAAAATTGCTACACAACAGACACCTTCTACTTTCCCTTGCAAGCTCATTCATCTACACAGAAACTAGGCTCCCCTTGAACTCACAAATATCCATCTGCCTCTGCCTCTGCCTCTGCCTCTGCCTCTGCCTGCTTCCTGAGTGCTGGGATTAAAGTATGTGCCACCATGTCTGGTATGTTATATTTTCATACATGTACTTAATGTATTTCAATCATACTTGCCGCTTGTTACCTTTTCTTGTCCTTACACACACTGACTAATATCATTGTTCATCCTAACTAGTATCCCTCTTATTTTCATACCTTGTTTATTTATTTTTCCCCTTTATTTTGATGATCTGGTTAGTTTCATTAAGACTGCTTACGTAAGCATGAAAAAGAAGTTTTGATCCACGGGAATAGCAATACCTCTGCAGTGGCTACACCACTTTTAATGAGTATAAACTCTTAGGGAAACGTGAGATCCCATAAGCCCCACCTCCCTTGTGACAGGATATGGATGAACTCCATGTTGTAGAAATCTTATGCAGGTAATCACAGCTGCTTGAGTTCAAAAGTGCAGCAGCCATGACTGAAAGCCAGTGCTCCACACCTTTCCTCCAGCCCTTAGGCATTTCCACACTTTCTTTAGCAATGTTCCCCCAACACTAGAGATATAAATGTCCTAGTCATGTAATAATCACTTATTTTCCAGCACTGGGACTTATTATTAGTTTCTGCAAGTCTCACTGCATAAAGAAGCTCCTCAGAGTGACAGCAGCACTAATCTCTAATCATAAACATAGTTAATTTAGAATGCAGTTTGACAGGTATATTGTATCTATTTGCAAAACAGTAGTTATTTCTCCAGTGGGGCATATGACCTCTTCATCCAGAGGCTTTTGATTAAGTTTTTATTAGCAGGTATGAATTCTCTTCTGTGGAATGAACCCCAAATCTGATCAAAAGGCAGTTAGTTACACCTATAATAGACTTGACACTATTGTACCACCCAATAGCTTTCCTGGATAGTCATTATTACACCCAAAGTCTGCATCTGAGTGAGACTTCTCATGACAGTTTTTTTCTAGTAGCTTGCCCACCTTTTGACCCTATGAAGACTAACTGCTAGGGAGGTACCCTCCAGCTTAATTAAAGCTTGACTTTTCTATGTTTTGCAGCTGCTAAAAACAGCTCAATCCACCCACATTGGGTAACTCCATTCGAAATCTTTTTTAAAATTATTCTTTAATTATCTAACCAAGTATCAACTTCCCTTAAAGCTTTATAATGTATTGTTCATTTTGATTGGCCATCTCTTCCACTCTCTGCTCTGCCTAGTCTCCTGGGATACTCCCCACCCCCACTTAAACCTAACAATTCACAAACCTATCCATACCAAGTATGTCCCTTTCCACTTTCATATCACATTTATTTTACCTCTTCCCTCCCCCTTAAGGAATCCTTTTTTCCTATTGCATGTGCCCTTTTTAGTTTCAATGGCTCCATACACACTAACTCCTACATAAATGTACATACATACAAAAATAGAAGCTAGAATATACATATGAAATAAAGCCATACATTATTTGTATTTCTGAAGCTGAGTTTCAGAACTTAGTATATTTTCTAGTCCCATGCATTTCTTGAAATCTTCCTGTTTTCATTTTTTAAGGCTGAATAAAATTTCATTGCATGTGTGGATGATGTTTCCATTATCTGTAGGCTTGTATTTTTCTAAGCAAAAAATTTTTCACTTCAATCATCCTTTCACTTGTTGATAGATATCTATGTGCATTCCATCCATATCCTTCCTATTATTAATAGAGCAGCAATGAACATGGATTTCTATCTTTGTAAGTATATGCATGGGTATAGGGTCATTCATGGACATGTAGGCAGCCTATCAGAGGCTGCTGATTCTCTTCCCCCAATAGCCATCAGCTTCCAACAGCTTCTCAGCTATGGTGGGGGCCTCTTCATGTCCCCCTTTTCTACCTATGCTGGTACTGTGTCTGATTTGATCTTATATAAGTCCTGTGCAAGTAACCACATCCAGTCTGAGTTCATTACTGCAAAACCCCTGCCATGTTCAGAACACACTATTTCATATTGGTCCTCTCTAACCTTTGGCTCCTACAATTGTTCAACCACTTCTTCCTCCATAGCCCCTAAGCATTATGGGTAGAAGGTAATTTAGATATCTCCTTTGGAGTTTAGTATTTTACAGGCACTTATTATATGCCCTTTGTGAGCCTCTGTACTAACTACCATGCACCACTAAATGTTCCATTGCCAGCTTATGGCACTAGAAGGTACTAGCATATTTGTAATATGCAGTCTGGTAATAGGAAGTTATTCTGCTGGAGGCATACCCCTAAAGGGGATATTGGGAAACTAGATTTTTCCTATCCTTGTTTCCCATCCATCATGGAGTATCTTTCTTTTGCCACACACTATTCCATGAACAGTCTAACTACAGGCCCAAAACAAAAGAGATAAGCAACCATGAACTAAAATATCTAAAACAATGAGATAGGAAGAAAAAACTAATATGGAAGGCTAACCCAAATAGGCCTTAAGTATCTCTAGCATCTACAAAATTTATATAAAATGAACAAGCATAGAATAAGGCATGGATGTTCTTTATCTTTGGAGACTCCTTGAACCCTAACATCTATGTGGTGGTTTGAATATGTATGGCCTTCATAGATTCGTGTGTTTGAATTCTCAGCCCAAAGGGAATAGCACTACTAGGAGATTTGGCCTTCTTGCAATAGATGTGGCCTTGTTTGAGGGCCTGTGTCACTGTTAGGGCAGGCTTTGAGGTCTCCTGTGCTCAAACTCTGCCCAGTGTGACAGTCTCCTCCTGCCTGTGGATTAAGATGCAGAACTCTCAGCTTCTTTTCTATTATCAGGTCTGCCTGCATGATGCCATGATTCCTGCCATGATGATAATGTACCAAGCCTCTGAAACTGGAAGCAAGCTCCCAATTAAATGTTTTCCTTAGTAAGAGTTGCTGTGGTTATGGTGTCTCTTCACAGCAATAAAAACCATAACTAAGAAAGTCTATAAAAGAATAAAAGAGAAAATTGATCTATATCTAATTTTAGAAAGGAAAAGTAGTGATTAGATAAGGTTACATTAGATTTGATTTAATAATTTTAACTATAACACATTAAGTGTTTTCTCAAAGAGGAAAACAATGGACAGATTATAACAAAGACTTTTGATTATAGACAAACAACTAACATTCCATCACTCCTAAAACAGAATGGAACTCATAAATAAATCCGTCAATTTAGAAGAAAGTCTTCCCCACAATACAGCTAAGAAAACACAGGTACAAGACTATTGTTTCAAGTCCTATTTGGACAGGAAATGAAGAGATTTTGCTATGAGCAAATATTTATTTTCTATTTTCGGAATGTTTTACTTATTCGACTAAAAATGAACACATTAATTTCATACATGGAATGTAGCATCAGACTGCCTTGTCTGGCCTCATTGGGAAAGGATGCACTGAATCCTGTAGAGACTTAATACCCCCAGGGAAGGGAGATGTGTGGAGGCAAGGTGGGGCTGGGTGAATGGGCGAGGGAGGTGGGGGTATCACTGTCTCTGAGGCAAAGGAGTGGAGGGATGGGGTGGGGAACTCCAGGAGGGGAACTGGGAAAGGAGGCAGTATTTGGAATGTAAATAAATAAAGCAATTTTTTAAAAAATATTACATCATGGTAAAAATACTGAAAAAAATGTTCCTGGATTTCACCTAAAAACAGTTTAATGAATGAATTATAAATTGGAGTGTTGTTTCTCAATCTATATGAGTGGAGACTCATCAAATTTCATATTTCATTGTTTTTCATTTTATTAACCACAGTCCACAAACAGAGGAATGAATAAAGCCTAGTGTTTAAGACCACTTGTTTTGGAGTCAAAAACTTGGATTCAAAATTTTGCCCTGCTTCTTCCCAAATTACCAATGTGAAAATGTCATTTTAGTATAATGATCCTCAGTTTGATATACAAAGAATAATGACAGTAATGCTTTAAATGCTTAAATGAAATGGTACAATGTAAATACTCAGTAAATGGTATCTGCTATGATATGATTGAAATATGTGTGTCTTCTCTACTCAAGTATCCAAAAGGCCATTTTCATTATAAAAAACAGAAAGCATGTTTGCAGTAACAACATTAGATAAAACTGGGGAAAATAAGTCACTATTAATCTTTTTTTAAAGATTTATTTATTATATGTAAGAACACTGTAGCTGTCTTCATACACTCCAGAAGAGGGAGTCAGATCTCATTACAGATGGTTGTGAGTCAACATGTGGTTGCTGGGATTTGAATTGAGGACCTTCGGAAGAGCAGTCTGTGCTCTTAACAACTGAGCCATCTCTCCAGCCCCCACATATTAATCTTGATAGAAAGTTTTTGAATGCTTTCCCTTGCTTAAATTAGAAAGGAGCATGTAGTAGTCAACATGGTCAACTAGGAAAGAAAATAGATTTCAGGCTAGCTTCAGTTACTTCATCCTTGAGGATTAATTCACAATTTCCACTTTTGTCCACTAGGTGACACAATAGATAAAATAGTCTAGCAATTTTGCCAATATCTTATAGACTGAAGCAGGTATGCAGATAGTTTTCTGAGTTCGAATCAATTTTCAAAACATATAATGAGAGTGAAAGGAAAAACAATAAATAAATAGTATTGAGGTGCAATTAAATGAGTGAATTTGCAAAATTTGGAGTAATAAAATAGAAAATGTCACTTAAAGAAATAAAGGAAAATAATTGTGCTTTTTGTATTAAGCACACAACAGCAAAACAACATAAAATCAAACTTTCTTAAATAGATATTTCAAATATCAATTTGAAAAATAGTTCTTCAGATAATACAATTTCTGAAATTCAATGATTTTATTATGTAAATCCCAGAATTCTCAGAACAAAATTTTAACATCAGAGCTTCCACTATTTCTTTATTTTGTATTTTTATGATATATCTTTAGCTTTGTTGAAACATATGAATTTACTTTAATTTTAAACTAAATTTTTATTACAAGTGTTCATCATAGAAATTATAGGTTAAAGAGAAGATGACAGAATTATTCATAAAAATAAGAATGGAATTGCTAGGCAAAATAAGTCAAGCTTTAAAAATCAAAGACAAATTCTCACCCTAGACATTTTTGCCTATATTTAAAATTATGGCTTTCTATTTTTATTCATCAGATCTTGAACTTTTGAATCAATAACACACACTGCCTTTTATGTATTGGTGATAACAGGGGTATATTACTGGTGACCCTATAAATATAGAGTTTTCACAAACTAATGTGAAAATATTCATTAGCAATAAATTATTTATTACTAATCTACATAGAAAAGGTATGGAGTTCAGAAAATTTGGAACCAAATATACAATATAGAAGTCAATAAAGAGAAAATTGTACTTAATACAAAGTATTAGAAATTAACTTACTTGCAAAGGCTAGACATATAAAGTTTTTCTGAATAATATAACCCACATGAAAGGTAGAAACTACCAGGCAACAAAGTGGTGGAGGAGATATATATCCTAGAAGGGAAATGTCCCAGTGGTCTTGAATGAAAATATTTTATCTAATACATAACAAAGAAGATAAATGAGGATTTATCCTTTCGCTAAAGAAACCTACTGGCAACGGCTAAAACTTGCATTGGTAGCTTCCCAAAGATGGTACATTCATGCCCTAAAAATAAATCAGAAAGCTCAAGAAGGAAAATTTGTATAGTTGAATTCACAAGAGAACACTGTTCTACAGACTAAGAAATATTGGGGGTAGATCATACTTAGAGTTGTTTAGGAAAGGGGCAGAATACCTGGGGTTAAACAGTTACCAATTTTTACTCAAAGTCAACACAGAACTGAGACTATTTAAATCCTTGGGGGTTGGGTGTACATGTACATCTTGGGGGCAGAACTTAATGTCACATATATTTCCTATCTCACTCTCTACTTTATGTTTTTAAAGGAAGAGTCTTTGAACTAGAGGGTTCATGTAGGTGGCTGTGTGCACATTCATGAATGTATATAGAAACCAGAGGTTCGGTGTCTACCTCAGTCACTCTTCATAAGCCCTTCACTGCCTGCCCAGAGGGCTTTGCAGAGCCCAGTCAAATAGATTCAACAGGACTCTGGGCCTGCCAGAAATATGGGGAGTGTTATAGCTCTTAGAAGAGAAGTGAAGAGGTTTGGGGCCTTCATAGGGCAGTTAGCTGAAGTCTTGGGGCTCTTCTCAGTTACAGCAGTAGATACAGCACCTGTAGCAGAAGCAGTGGCTTCAATGGTACTGGTGGTAACATGAACCTGGCCAATCATGTGGGTCCAAGGTAGAGCAATGAGTGCTTCAAAAAAGAAAACACTTCCCTAAGTGTTACAGCTCAGTAAAACTAGCCACTCTCAGACAATTCTCAGGGAAATAACTTGTATGATTCAATCCATTTGGACAGGGACTATATAAACACTGAGGAGTGTGGTGGGATTTAGGGGTAGGTGTTTCCTATTGGCTCTGTTTGAGAGATATCAATCCTTCTGATAGGAAGGATTATTTGCATGGAGAAGGACTCCAGGAGTTACAATACCTGACTGACTGGCATAGTCCTCTCAGTGGGGTGTCATGTCTATATGTTCCAAAGCATGTACAGAAATGGGTAGGGAGAGGCTCTACTCCTGCCAATCTCAAGTCTCTGAGATGCCTGGGTCTGAGTTTACTGGACATTACCAGTTTTTCTGTCTGGTGGCAGTGTCCACTTGCTCTACATTCATATTATTATTTTTAAGGACTCTCAATAAATTTGGAATTCACCAACTTTGCTACAGTGGCTGCCTAACAAGTCTCAGGTACCCTCTATCTCCCCAGCACTGGTATTAGAGGTACATGCCACTATCCCAGGCTATTTATGTGGATGTTAAGGATCCCAGCTCATGTCCTTACACTTTTAGGGCACGCATATATTTTAATAATCTCCTTAGTCCTTAAGTATTTCTATATATTTGTTATATAGTCAAATATTAGCTGCTTTAGCAGACAAATAGAATGTTTCAATATACCAAATTTTGAGGATATTTACTGAGTAAAAATAAGAAAGAAGGAACCAAGGGCATCTTTTACTTTCATTGCACAGGGCAGATGAGGTCCCAGTCATGAGAGGGGAAAGTGGACACAAGCTCCTACCCCTAACCAAGAAGCTATCTGCAAGTGTCACCTATTAGCAAAGGAAAAAAAATAGTTTTCTCCCATGGAGTCTCATTGGGAAAATTAACCACACTTCAAGGTAGGCTCCATCCCCAGCAGTGCATGGCCAACACAAAACAAACTCAATGCTATTTTTATAGACATTTGGTCTTATATTGTTTATTTTGTCATTTTGTCATATTCACCTTTTGCTTGAATATTATTATTTCTGATTTTATGGTTTTTGGAGTGTGTGTGTATTCTTTGTGGTTGTTGGTTGGGTGGGTGGGTGGGTGGGTGGGTGGATGGGTGGGTGGTTTTCTGTTTGGCTGGTTGATTTTGTTTGCCTGTTTGTTTTATAAAGATGGGGGAGCATGGAGTTGAATAGGTAGTGAAGTAGGGAAGATCTGGGAAGAGTTGGGCAAGGGAAAAGCGTAATTAGAATAGAATTAGACTAGGTGATAAGATTATTAAAATGAAAAGTTGCAAAGATTTTTTTAAAGTAATGAATGAGAAGATGAATAAAAAGAATAAAAGAAAGGAAAAACAAAAGAGAATGCATTTGTAAAAAAGAAATTGTTGTCTACAGAATGGAAAATCAGAAACAAGTTTAAATGACCAAAAAGAAAAACTGCTGTTCAGGCAACTACTATATCAACTAATCACATTAACATGACATACATACACCCAAAATTAATAAATTTAAATATATATATAGAGAGAGAAATGTAGGATATAATAAATACATAAGTCTGTTGTATCACATGTTCTCTATGGCTAATAGCATTTGAAAGATTGAAAATAAATGTATGTATTTTAATATAGTAATTTCTCTTTTCGTATCAGCATTATGAGCTGTAATAGTAAAAATTGAAGTTTATCATTTTTTGTGAATAATAACATATATCCTCACATATTTTAAATATATATCAAATTGCCCAGAAATACATGCTCTACAGTATATAAAATACTCTGTCCAATGAAATTTTCCAGTAATTTGAGACAAACTGGACATGGAGCTTGAGGGTCAAGAAAAAGGAGAAATCTTAATATTTAAATTTTAGTTTTATCTAAAAATATTGAAGTACAAAAATCATTGTAGACTTAAGATTTTCAAAACCTATTTTAGTAAAGGTCCTTAAATGCTTTAACCTCCCTTCTAGTCCACCTCCCACCAGAGGTAGTAGAAAGGAAAGGTTAATAGGGCAAGGGAGGATGTGGACCTGTTTAGAAATAGTTCATTGGGAAATATTCCAGTCTTTGTTGTGAGAATATCAGCAGTTCAGTTCATACAGATCAGTAGTGATAGCTTAATCCAGTCACAAAAACCATTCATTAATCAGCAAGGGCAGTTTGATCGGCGGGGGGGGGGGGGGAGGAAATACAAGGTTCTGTCAATAGGCTCAACTCTACTCAGAGGCAGCAAGAAGTAGCAGGAATATCAGAAGTTCTTTGGTGTCTTTCTCTCTCTAGGAAGTCACAACAAATGATCAGCAAAGGCAAGGTAAACCAATGCCACAGCATCATCAGTAATGAACAGCATCAGCAAAGCCCAACAAAGACCAGCAGAGTGGCATGGCAAAAACATGCCACATAGTGTCCTCCACTGTTTATTAGGATATATTTAGACCCTTTTCAAACATCACATGCTCTCTCAAGCATCCACTTGAGTAAAATATTATATGTCCTTTTTACAGGCAGCATCCAGAAAACCACCTCTTATCTGTTCTCAGCAAAACATCCTCCCATGTGTCTGCCTCAGCAAGGCATCCTCTCATAAGAGTTTCCATAAAAAAAAAAAAAACCTCAAATGATGCAACTGTGTCTCCAAAGAAACCAGAAATTTCTACTTCAAAACATAAGCATTATCTTGTGCATATAGCCACTGAATCAATACATTTTGGCATAATTTTAACTGGGCAGTTTCCATCATTTCTTCCTCACATTTTTAGGAACTGATTTCTCACTTCACAGCCACAGCTTTGCTATAGGCTGCCCTGTCTGAATCATTACACAACTTTATCCATCATATTCCTGCATGCTTGCCATAGTCTAATGCATTGACTAAACTCTGAAATACTTTTTAAAAAATAGTCATTTCTGTTTCTTTTTAAAAAGTCCTTCAGCAATTTTTATCATGACATGTATCTATGACCTTCCATTAAAGGATAAAATGTAAATGTCATGGATAACACGTTAATCTCTGAACCTTATCATAATCACTGGCATAGTATACAACAGTATACTTGATTATAGAAAGGAGAAAAATATGAATAGACAGTTTGTGTTGGTTTGAATATGCCTGGCCATGTTGAAATAGGTATGGCCTTATTGAAGGAAGTACATCACTGGGTAGGCCCACTTTGAGATCTGCTAGTGCTCAAATTCCACTCAGTGCAGAAGAAAGCCTCCTCCTGGTGCCTTCGGATCAATATGTAGAACTCTCAGCTCCTCCAGCTACACGTCTCTCTGCAGGCAACCATGTATCCTGCCGTGATGATCATGGACTAAACCTCTCAAACTGTAAGCCAGCCCCAGTTAAAAGTTTCACTTTTTAAGAGTTGCCATGTTCATGGTGTATTTTCAAAGCAATGATACCCTAAATAAGACAAAAGTTGGTACCAGTAACTGGAGTATTGCTGTGTTAGGGCTGACTATGTTTTTGTTTGGAAGAATAGAGATTGTGGAACTTTGGAAAGCACTGGAATGCATTAAGTGGGGTTTAGTAAGCCATCTTACTTGTTGGACATCAGTGGGAAGAGAGGCCCTTGGGCCTGAGGGTGTTCAATGTCCTAGTGTAGGGAAATGCTAGGAAGGGAAGTGGGTGGGTGGAGAAGCATCCTCATAAAGGCAGGGGGAGGGAGGATGGGATAGGGATTTCCAAAAGGGAGTCCTGGAAATGGGAAAACACTGGAAATGTAAATAAAGAAAATATCCAATAAAAAAGCAAAAAAACCAGAAAGTACATAAAAAAGTTTAATTATCTCTATATTATGGAGAATGGGATAAAAATACAGGTGACCATAGACTGTCAATGTCACACAGCTAAGAAGTGGGGTTGCTAGTGTTAAAGTGTAGCTTGGAGTCTGCCCTTAGCAGTGTACTTAGGGTCCTGTTAGATTATAAAGGAAACTTTTTATTGATTAAAATATGTTTCTAGATACAGGGCCAACAAGCCTTACAGGTAAAAGCACCACATTTCTCTCTGGCATCTCTCGTCTGTAGTTTATTTTAGGAGGTGATCATAATTGGAAAGGAACAATAGGGACTTAAACCTGAGCTAGAAGAAATGGATGCCTCTGTCATATAACAGATGAATCAGCAGCCATAGCTGCAGTACTGGGCCACACGGGTAACATTAGCAATATAAATTGGAGAAATTCAGGGCAGCAGGAATCAGAGAATGCCTGACACAAAAGCTAGCATGTAGTAGGTTTCTTCCCTGGATTGTTATAGCAACTGTTATCCTTACCAGATGACTTAGCAATTGACATATATGTCTCAGTTTGTTCAAAATATCGCTCCTTCTCATCCTTAGGAAATAGTCACCTAATATTTGAATATGTGTTTCCTTAGGTGTGGGCTATTGTATTCAATCAATAGTCAACAACCAAACAAATTTTAATCCATTTGTTGTTTGAGAATTGCATTATTCATAGTTTTTATGTAGCACATAGCATCATAAAACCAGGATATGGTCATGATATAAATTGATGTCACTGTTTTTATACTTTGGCTCATGCACACTGTCTTCTTTAGGCATTTCAGAACTTCTTGAAGAATGTCCTGATTATGAGTACCCAATAATACAAAGTATATGGCACACGAATCCAGTCTGAACTGCTCATTGTACCAAAGCTACATTTTAATTAGTGGTTGCTATTTTCATTTTCATCATTTCTAAACATATACATATTTCTAGAAGTGAAATTAATGATTCTGAGTATGTGTGTTTTACATTTTACCACAAATTGCCAAATTCGCTTAAAGGAAAAAGAAGCCATATAATTCCTTTTCTTTCACCATAAAAATACTGTTCTTTCCCTAAAAATATAAGCCATCCTGGTTGAAATATGAAAGATATTGTTATTGAGAGTGACTTGAACTGAGATCCCTGGCTCAAGAGTGTTCAAAGGAGAAGAAATGTAATATGTTGCCTATGGATGATTCTTGTGATATTTTGGTGAAGAGCATGACTGTTTTTTGCCCTTGTCTGAAAAATCTGCCTGAGGATAAAATGAAGTGATTTATATTAATTGCATTGACAAAGGAAATCTCAAAAAAGAGTCCAGTTTAGACTTTATCCTGTAGTTACCTCTAAAGAGTAATCAAGTATAGCAAGCTTAGAAAGGAAAAATACAAAATGTATGATTGAAACAGTAAAGGGACACCAGGAAATAGAATGGAGCTAAATGCAGTTCAAGGATATTAAATGAAATTAAGAGAGTGGTGACCTCATGCCAAGATTCTACCCAGCTAAGTTTATTGCTAATGAATGCATTTGCAATTAAACAAGGGATAATTACATCATATTAGACATTTTTATGACTTGGTTATTGTTTTCATTTGGACATAAGGAGATAAGATTTTGTGTTAAACTGTACAAGTGTTGGATTGTGAAAGCTATTCTCAATTGTCAACTTCACTAGATCTAAAATGAACTACAATCTAGAACTTTAAAAGGTCTTGTGAAAAGGAATTAGATAAAAGCTTAGGTCCAAGTATGGTGGTACACACCTTTAATCTTGGAGATAGAGGCATGTAAATCTCTGAGTTCAAGGTCAGTCTACAGAGCAAATTACTAAACAGCTGAAACTAGGCAGTGAAGGAGGTAGATGATGCAATAGAACAATGGGGGTGTTCCAGCTTCAGCATACCTCAGAACTTGGCAACTTTAGCCATGTAGCTCTAGATTCAAAATCAAAAATAGAAGGGGTTACTGGGACAATTGATGCTAATTAGCTGAAGCTAAGAAACTAGTAGTGATTAAAAAGAATCCAGCATCACTGAGGTGAAATCTTCTGAGAAGTCTTTTCTGATAGCACAAAGAAACTGTGTTCCAGAGATAGACATCACGCTGGCAGCTAGACCAGGTAATAGGTAAGAATCACTGAGGTAATACTGTTTTTGAAGGCATGAAGGAGTCATGGAGAGGTGAGGCTTGGCCAGGAAAGGTCATTGGTGAAGGTGCAGCCTCAGTTGTAATTTATAGCCCAGGACTGAAGGAGTCATCCAAAGGATTTGAGGCTTGGCACCAGGAAGAGAGTTTATGAGATGGTATTGATAAAGCCTAGTTGCAGGAGAAGACCCCAGTATATTAGAGATGCTGGTTCCACGAAGAGCAGCAGCAGAGGTGGAGTGGAGTGAGCCAGAGCCTAGTAGTGCTATGAAGGTCAGAGCTGGAGAAGTGATGCCAGCCCCTTGGAGGAGCTGAGATCATGTGTGGATCCCAGACATGGAACAAGAAGCTATAAAGTTGAAGTTGCCTTGGTTGCCCCAATATGTTAGAGATGCCAGAGCCATGGGATATCTGCTGAGGAAAGCTGCTGACAGGGAGAGGAAACAACCCAAGAGAATGAATTTACTTGCAATCAACAAAGTTAACAGAGTTGAAAATCTAAAAGGCATTTTGACATCAGACATGGAGATGCAGAGTTTGGGGTTTGCCCAGCTGATTTTATGTTCTAGTGTTTCCTCACTATGGTATTTTGGAATGGCAATGGTAATATGTATCTTGTGATATTGGAAGTATATGACCATTTTTTCATTTTATAGAGGATTGCAGTTAAGAAATTGTATAAATCTCAGAAGAGACTTTGAACTTTGGACCTTTAAACATTGTTGAGATGGTGATAGACTACAGGGACTTTTGAAGTTGGACTAAATATATTTTGCATTATGCTATGAGTAAGTACAGTCCCCATAGACTTATGTTTTTGAACAAGCCTTTAGAGTCAAATGTGGTGGAATGCTTGCTTGGCCCATGGAAAGTGGCATTACTAGGAGGTATGGTCTCATTGGAATAGGTGTGCCCTCATTGGAAGAAGTGTGTCACTATGTAGGTAGGCTTTGAGGTCTCCTAGTGCTCAAGCTCCACCCAGGGCAGAAGAGAGCCTCCTCCTGGCTGCCCATGGAAGACAGTCTCTCCTTGGTTGTCTTTAGATCAAGAATTCTCAGCTCCTCCAGAACCTTGTCTTTCTGCACACTTCCATGCTTCCTTCTGCCATGACAATAGACTAAGCCTCTGAAATTGTAAGCCAGTCCCAATTAGAGTTTATAATAGTTACCATGTTGATAGTGTCTCTTCACAGCAATGTAAACCCTAAGGCACAGCTAAAGACAAAATGTAAGTAGATAAAATAAGAATATGGTTTATAAATACATTTGCACTAATTGCTTCTTAAAATCTAAGTATTTGAATGTTTACAGTACATAACTCAGTTGCACAATAGTTTATGTAAAGTATCTATTGTGTATAATGCAGCACTGCAAATTCAAGTTTGAAACTCATTACTAAAACATGTTATAAGAAAAATGGCTTTTGTATGTCAAAACTGTAGGTATTTATAATACTTCTCCAGTAATGGCATACACATCTTCTAAATTAAAATCATTGGCAAACTAAAAGAGAACACTGGAAACAATTATCAATATCAATTTCATCATAATTTTTTGAAATACAAGCAAGCTTAAAATAATCTGAGGAGCACTTAATTATTCAGGAAAATTGGTTAGAAACAATGATCTTTGTTGCATTTTAATTTTTCCTATTTTCATCGTACTTTTCCTCATGCCATACTAGCCTTAAAATCCAACAATTGAGTATTTATGATATTTGTAAAAATATTCAGCCTTACAAACACTAAAGAGATTAAAAAGGGCTTGACCAATCCCCCCGCCAAAAATGCCTTTTTCACATAATTGTCATTATTTGACCAGAGTACCAGCTCCTCACGAACACTATTACAGGGCTGTAATTTATTTGATTGACACAGATCTTGCACAGTGGGAAGCAGCCTGTTCTTGTGCATTTATTTTAAAAGTAAATAACAGCAATTTGTTAAAATTGTACCTCCTGAGGTAACAATACTAGTTGGGACATGGGAAAAGGCTAACCAAAAATGTAAGTGAAAAATCTCCTGGTGAGATTTCTATGAGGCTTTTTTTTACTAACTGTATAGTCCTAAAAATATACAATGCTACATGCACGTGTATGGTTGCATGCATGCTCAAACCTGTGCCCTTGCTCATGAAACATGGAGATCCTAAAATCTTGTTTGAGGTGATTTTGCCTTTGGAAATTAACATGAGGGAAAATGACAACTAAGACACAGTTATCAACTGTATGACTCAGGATTGCAGAGCAAGGAAACAACAATGTGGCCTATAAGCAGAAAAATACAGTAAATAGAAATTTTCTGAGAAAATCTACACATTAGATAAGGTTGACAAAGGAATATATAAGCTTAAAAAAATAAAGACACAGATTAATAAAACTAGAATTATAAGAGGATAGATCATTACAGATTTCAGTGCAATTCAGAGATTCACTGAGATATGTGTTTGAAAACTTAGATAGCAAAAATAGAAAATTTCTCAAAATTTGAGGTCTTACTTTGCTTCTCTGTTGTTGTAATAAAACATTATCAAAAGCAACTAAGGGAAAAGGAGATTTATTTACTCACATTTCCAGGTAAAAATACAACATAGAGGGAAGTTAATATAGGAACTCAAACCAGAACCTCGAGCAGAGACCACAGAGGAACAACAAAAACTATGGAAAGAATCCCAGATAGACAAATAGGTGTTACACTGTGTATTCAAATTCTTGAAGAAAGGAGATTGAAGGCTATAAATACTTCTGATCTTATTTAAACATTTTTCAATGTATACCCATAATAAAACACTTGCTATCCCCCATAAATTAATTAATTCTTTCATGGTTTTGAATCAATTAAAATAAACTGTTAAGGTTATTATGACAATTATAACAGCCAAAAATGAACTTGAATTTTGATTGAATTATGAATTTCTATGTAAATGGATGTTCAAGAAGAAAGTAGGAAGAGTCAAAAGTAAGAACTTGCATAATGAAAGGAAGAAACTTTGACTATATATTTAAATGTATTGGTTTTCTATTATATGAACAAACTTCATTGAGTAACTATGACTCTCATAAACCATTTAAGTGTTTAAAACGTCATTACTTTTCTATATAAAAGTCATTTCAAACTTAAGCCATAATCCCACCTAGTACCCAAAGCTTGCTATTAATTCTAAATAAGCTTAAGTCACTTTTAAATTTGGGAGTTATTTCAGAGTTTAATTATGCCAATGTAGAATTGTTTTCTGTAAATATATCTTTTATTCTCCTGTGTAGTAACTATTGTCTGGGAGGCTAACTGCCTTTATCTCCTCAACTAGGCATGGTCCTGGAACCTTCTAGCTTCCCTAAAATACAATCTTATCTAGGCCTTAAAAGTTTTCAGCCTCTGAGACTTACTTTGAGTAAGCTCACCATTTCTTGTTCTTTCTGGCTTCTGACTGACTAGTTCAACTCAGCTTTTCTGGCTCAAAACTTCTCTCCAAGATGACTATTTCAATGTGGCTACTCTCTGGGCCTCTGAATTGCTCTGCTTGGCCTCAAACTAACTATCTTTTCTAATCTTCTGGCTCCTTCTCATTTTCTATATCTACATTGTTCAGTCTTCATTCTGCCTTTCTAAAGCTTTCTCAGTAAAACCGCCTTCTTCTCCAACTCTGTGCTCCTGTACTCTCCCTCTCAACTCAACTACGTTGCTCTCCATGACATCTACTATGTTTCTGTACTGTAGTCTTCCTTTACTATCTGTCTATCCCTTAAGTAGCTTCCCTTTCCTCTCTCTCACAAGAGTTGGGCATATCCTATTCTGTCAAATCTTTCTCTGATTCATCACCTTGTCTGCCACTCAATTAGACATCACTTTCAAACATGGCTACTTCCTTCTATAAAATAACTTTACCTTCATTGTTTGGAATTAAAGGTGTGTACTAAGGATGTGTCTATATTCCAGCCAGAGGGGTTAAGGATGTATGCTATGGGTGAGCCAATTACATATCTTATCACATTCCCTATGCTTGATGCTTCATTTGCTGTGACTTCCTTTCAGCTTTGTTCGATTGATTTAGAGGACCTTGCTTTCCTGGTGTCCTCCAACCCCTCTGGCTCATATACTCTTTCCACCTTTGGGGGGTTTTCTGAGTTCTGAGGGAAGGGTTTCAATGGAGACATCATATTTTAAAGCTACATGACATCTTGTATTTTTCTTTACTTTATATTTTCTTGATAGCTAATTTGTCAAATTTACTGTTGGAATTATCCAGCAGTTGGGATACATCTCCTGTCCAAAGATTCCCAACATTCTTCTGTGTATAAAATTTCATGGGACTTTTTGCAGAATGAAACACTTAATTGACAGTAATCTGGATCCTTTTTATAGCTAATTATATTATTTGTTCATAAATTTATTAGTTTTTATAGATTTTTTAAGTATCTAAAATTATTTTTCACTTTTAAATTAAAATTTTCATTTCTTTTATTGTTGAACAGTGACTATATCCACTAAATAACTATCAGGTAAATGACCTACAAGTATTTTATTGTTTTGTGTCCCTTTTTCACTTTTTGACTATTTTCTCTGATGTACTAATTAACTTAGGTAACATCAGATTTATGTAATTTTATTGTTGTTTGTAATTTAAATGTTATATCTGAAAAGATTTTGCCTAATCCAACATTTATACTAATATTTTTTCTTACTAGCCATTTATATACACATACTAGACTCAACTCTTTTGTGACTTTTACTTAAAACTATGAATATTGTATTCAAAACCTATAAAAGAGTTAGCTTAGTTCTTTTCTACCATGACTAGTCCCTGGGTTCACGCCCCAGCACTGGTTAAACTAGTGTGGTAACACACTACTGAAGTGGAGGAAGGAAAAGCAACAGTTTGAAGATACCTTTAAGTATATATCAAAGTTTAAAGCCAGTCTGGGCTACATGAGACACTTTGTCAAAAAGTAAATAAAAGCATGAATATGAATTTGTCAAATTTACTGTTGGAATTATCCAGCAGTTGGGATACATCTCCTGTCCAAAGATTCCCAACATTCTTCTGTGTATAAAATTTCATGGGACTTCTTGCAGAATGAAACACTTAATTGACAGTAATCTGGATCCTTTTTCTAGTACCCATAGTTAATCATTTTTACTTCAGAATAAACTGTTTCCTATTCCATTTAAAGCAATAGTTGACACTGGTATATAGAAAGACAATCTATGTTCTCAATATTGATTATATATATATGAATATTATTAAATGTTTTGAAAATTATTTATTTATTTACTTATTTATTTAATTTACACTCCAGATTTTATCCCCCTCACAGTCTACCCTCTGACTGTTCCACATCCCATACCTCCTCCCACCCAGGTCTCCACAATGATAACCACACCACCCACCACCCACCACCCACCCCACCAGACCTCTAAACTCCCTGGGATCCCCAATCTTTTGAAGGTTAGGTGCATCTTCTCTAATTGAACCCAGACCAGGCATTCCTCTGCTATACATGTGTTGGGGGCTTCATATCAGCTGGTGGATGCTTCCTGGTTGGTGGTCCAGTGCCTGAGAGATTTCAGGGGACCAGGTTAGTTGAAATTGCTGGTCCTCCTACTAGTCGCCCTCCTCCTCAGCTTCTTCCAGCGTTTCCCTAATTCTTATTTTGTGTGTGTGTGTGTGTGATGGGTATTGTTTTCTTTTACTGGATATTTTCTTTTTTTACAATTCAAATATTTCCAGGTCTCCCCTACAGAAACCAGCTATCCCATTCCCCCTCCCCCTGCCTCTATGAGGGTACTCCCCCAACAACCCACCCATTCCCACCTTCCCAACCTGGCATTACCTTATCCTGAAGCATTAACTGCCAGAGGATCAAGGGTTGCTCCTCCCACTGATGTCCAACAAGGTCATCCTCTGCCATAGGTCCCTCCATGTGTACTCTTTGGTTGGTGGTCTAGTTCCCAGGAGCTCCTGGGAATCTGGTATGTTGACAAGGTTGCTACCCCCACAGGGCTGCAAAGTCCCTCAATTCCTTCAGTGGCATCTCCAAATCCTCCATCTAGGACCCTGTGCTCAGTCCAATAATTGGCTGATAGCATCCACCTCTAGCAGAGCCTCTCAGGAGACAGCCATGTCAGGCTCCTGTCAGAAAGCACTTCCCAGCATCCTCAATTGCAACCAGGTTTAACAACTGTATATGGGATAGATCTCCAGGTGGAACAATCTCTGAATGGCCTTTCCTCCAGTCTCTGCTCCACACTTTGACTTCATATTTCCTCCTATGAGTATTTTGTTCCCACTTCTAAGAAGGACCAAAGTACCCACACTTTGGTCATCTTTCTTCTTGAATTTAATGTGGTCTGTGAATTGTGTCTTGGGTATTCCAAGCTTTTGAGCTAAAATCCACTTATCAGTGAGTGCATAATATGAGTGGTCTTTTGTGATTGGGTTACCTTACTCAGGATGGTATTTTCTAGTTCCATCCATTTGCCTAAGAAGTTCATGAATTCATTGATTTTAATATCTGAGTAGTTCTCTGTTGCATAAATGTACCACATTATCTGTATCCATTCCTCTGTTGAAGGACATCTGAGTTCTTTCCAGCTTCTGGCTATTATAAATAGGGTATTATATTATAAATTATAACATAGTGGAGCAGGTGTCCTTATTGCATGCTAGAGAATCTTCTGGGTATATGCCCAGGAGTGGTATATATGGGGCTCAGGTAGTATCATGCCCAGTTTTCTGAGGAACCCCTGGACTCATGTCCAGAGTGGTTGTACCACTCGCAAGCCCACTTGTAATGGAGGAGTGTTCCTCTTTCTCCATATCCTCACCAGCACATCCTGTCACCTGAGGTTTTTTTTTTTTTAATCTTAGCCATTCTGACTGGTGTGAAGTGGAATCTCAGGGTTGTTTTGACTTGCATTTCTCTGAAGAAAATGGATGTTGAACATTTCTTTAGGTGTTTCCTGGCCATTCGAGGTTCTTCAGTTGGGAGTTCTGTTTAGCTTTGTTCCCTATTTTTTATTAGGGTTGTTTGGTTCTCTGGAGTCTAACTTCTTGAGGTTTTTATATATATATATATTGGATATTAGCCCTCTATGGTATGTAGGGTTGGTAAAGATCTCTTACCAATCTGTAGGTTGCTGTTTTGTCCTACTCACAGTATCCTTTGCCTTACAGAAGCTTTGAAATTTTATGAGGTCCCATTTGTCAGTTGTTGATCTTAGAGCATAAGCCATTGGTGTTCCCTTCAGGAACTTTTCCCCGGTGGCCATGTTTTTGAGACATTTCCCCACTTTCTCTTCTACTAGATTCAATGTATCTGATTTTGTGTGGAGGTCCATGATCCACCTGAACTTTGTACAGGGAGACAGGAATGGATCAATTTGCATTCTTCTGCATGCTAACTGCCAGTTGAACCAGCATCATTGTCTTTTTCCACTGGATGGTTTTAGGTCCTTTGTCAAAGATCAATTGACCACAGGTATGTGGGTTCATTTCTGGGTCTTTAATTCTTTTTTTTTTTTTCCGAAGGATAGCTTTAATTGTATTGGGTAGTGTGATTATTAGCATTAAACATCTGAATTTTATTATTAAGGATTTCAATGATGGCTTTTAAGAAAATTTGGTGCATGTACTATGAATAATTATACCAGCATATTAAGGAATTTTTAATTTTAGGAATACCAACTTTTGAATATTATAGCCCCATTTCAAAAAGTAGAAATAGGCAATATTTTTAGATTAAGTTAGAATAATTATCACCATAAGAATGTCAACAGGAGCGTCTGGAATCAGGTGCGTGGACAGAGATATAGCTTAGCTTAGCTCTGCAGGAGATCTGGGCACAGACAGCTCAGCTGCGGGTGCAGACCACCGCGGCTGGCTCTCCGAGCGGGCTGGCAGCGAGGGGCCATGTTGCCTTGGGACACAACGCGGAATTCTAGCAGCTGGAGTCAGGGGCTTGGACTGAGAGCTAGCATAGTCCAGCACAGACAATGCCTCCAGAAAAGATCAGCAGAGCCGGGTACCAACAGCTCACCCAAGGTCACGCTGTGCTTTCAGCGGGGCTGCCATCTTGCCTCGGGACACCACGCACCAAAGGCAGGCACAGCAAGCTGGTAGAGTCAGATATGTGGACAGAGATATAGCTTAGCTTAGCTCTGCAGGAGATCTGGGCACAGACAGATCAGCTGCTGGTGCAGACCACCGCGGCCGGCTCTCCAGGTGGGCTGGCAGCGAGGGGCCAGCTTGCCTCTGCACACAGCTTGGAATTCTAGCAGCTGGAGTCAGGGGCTTGGACTGAGAGCTAGCATAGTCCAGCAAAGACAACGCCGCCAGGCTCTGGCCTGCACCCAGAGCCAGAAGAGATCTACAGATCTGGGTACCAACAGCTCAGCCAAGGTCACTGTCTCCTGGGGACAGGCATGCTGTGCTTTCAGCGGGGCTGCCATCTACAATAAGACCAACTAACTTCAGAGAAAAAGAGATGGCAAAAGGCAAACGTAGGAACGTTATTAACAGAAATCAAGGCAATATGGCACCATCTGAACCCTATTCGCCAACCACAGCAAGTCCTGGATACCCCAGCACAACAGAAAAACAAGAGTTAGATATAAAAGCACAGGTCATGATGCTCCTAGAGGAACAAAAAAAAAGACATAAACAAATCTCTTAAAGAAATGCAGGGGAACATCAATAGGGTAGAAGCTCTTACAATCCAAACACAAAAAATACTTAAAGAACTCCAGGAGAATATAGGCCATCAGACAGAAACCAATAAAGAGGACATGAGAAAATCAGTTAAAGAAATGCAGGAGAACTTGAAACAACAGGCAGAAGTCATGAAAAAGGGAGCACAAAAATATATTAAAGAATTACATGAAAACACAAACAAACAAATGAAGGAACTGAGCAAAACCATCCAAGATCTGAACACAGAAGTAGAAACAACTAAGAAATCACAAAAGGAGGCAACTTTGGAGATAGAAAACCTTGGGAAGAAATCAGGGGTCGTAGATGCAAACTTAAACAACAGAATACAAGAGATAGAAATAAGAATCTCAGATGCTGAAGATAATATAGTAACCATTGACTCCACAGTCAAAGAAAACGCAAAATCCAAAAGGCTTGTAACCCAAAATATCCAGGAAATCCAGGACAAAATGAGAAGACCAAACCTAAGGATTATAGGGATAGAAGAGAGTGAAGATCTACAACTTGAAGGGCCAGCACATATCTTTAACAAAATTATGGAAGAAAACTTCCCTAACTTAAAGAAAGAGATGCCCATGAATATACAAGAAGCCTATAGAACTCCAAACAGACTGGACCAGAAGAGAAACACCTCCCTTCACATAATAATCAAAACCCCAAATGTACTAAACAAAGAAAGAATATTAAAGGCAGTAAGAGAAAAAGGCCAAGTAACATATAAAGGAAGACCTATCAGAATCACACCAGACTTCTCTCCAGAAACAATGAAAGCTAGAAGATCCTGGGCAGACCTCATGCAGACCCTAAGAGAACACAAATGTCAGCCAAGACTACTATACCCAGCAAAACTCTCAATCAACATAGATGGAGAAATCAAAATATTCCATGACAGGACCAAATTTACACAATATCTTTCCACTAACCCAGCTCTACAAAGGATAATAGGAGGAAAACTCCAACACAAGGAAGGGAATGGCACCCAAGAAAAAGCAAGACAGTAAAATTCTTCCATCAAACTCAAAGGAAGATAACTACTCAAAAACAAAAATAACATCAAAAATGTCAGGAAGTAATAATCTCTATTCCTTAATATCTCTTAACATCAATGGACTCAATTCCCCAATAAAAAGACATAGACTAACAGACTGGATATGGAAACAGAACCCTACATTTTGCTGCTTACAGGAAACACACCTCAGAGTCAAAGACAAACACTACCTTAGAGTAAAAGGATGGAAGACAATTTTGCAAGCAAATGGTCACAGGAAGCAAGCTGGAATAGCCATTTTCATATCAGATAAAATTGACTTTCAACCCAAAGTCATCAAAAGAGACACAGAAGGTCACTTCTTGCTAGTCAAAGGAAGAATTCACCAAGAAGAACTCAGAATTCTAAACATCTACGCTCCAAATGTAAGGGCACCCTCATTCTTAAAAGAAACTGTACTAAAGCTCAAAGCACACATTGCACCTAACACAATGATTGTGGGGGACCTCAATACTCCACTATCCTCAGTGGACCGACCAGGAAAACTGAAACTAAACAGGGACACGGAGAAACTCATCAAAACTTTGGACCAATTGGATTTAACAGATATATATAGAACATTTCACCCTAAAGCAAAAGACTATACCTTTTTCTCAGCTCCTCATGGTACCTTCTCCAAAATCGAACACATAATTGGACACAAGACAGATCTCAACAAATATAAAAAGATCGAAATAATCCCATGCCTCTTATCAGATCACCATAGAGTAAGAGTGTTCTTCAATAGCAACAAAAACAACAGAAAATCCTCATACACGTGGAGGCTGAACAATATTCTACTCAATGATACCTTAGTCCAGGAAGAAATAAAGAAAAAAATCAAAGATTTCTTAGAATTTAATGAAAATGAAGGCACAACATACCCAAATCTATGGGACACAATGAAAGCAGTGCTTAGAGGAAAACTCATAGCCCTGAGTGTCTCCAAAAAGAAACAGGGGAGAGCATATACTAGCAATTTAATGGCGCACTTGAAAGCTCTGGAACAAAAAGAAGCAATTTCATCCAGGAGGAGTAGAAGACAGGAAATTATCAAACTCAGGGCTGAAATCAATCAAGTTGAAACAAAAAGAACCATACAAAGAATCAACAAAACCAGGAGCTGGTTCTTTGAGAAAATCAACAAGATAGATAAACCACTAGCCAGACTTACCAAAGGGCACAGAGACAGTATTCAAATTAACAACATTAGAAATGAAAAGGGAGATATAACAACAGAAACTGAGGAAATTCAAAAAATCATCAGATCCTACTACAAAAACCTATACTCAACACAACTGAAGAATCTGGAGGAAATGGACAATTTCCTAGACAGTTACCAAATACCAAAATTAAACCAGGATCAAATAGATCGTCTAAAGAGACCCATAACCCCCAAAGAAATAGAAGGGGTCATAGACAGTCTTCCAACCAAAAAGAGCACAGGACCAGACGGTTTTAGTGCAGAATTCTATCAGACCTTCAAAGAAGTCCTGATACCAATACTCTTCAAACTATTCCACAAAATAGAAACAGAAGGAACACTACCCAACTCATTCTATGAAGCCACAATTACCCTGATACCAAAACCACACAAAGATCCAACTAAGAAAGAGAACTACAGGCCAATTTCTCTTATGAATATCAATGCAAAAATACTAAACAAAATACTTGCCAAAGGAATCCAAGAACACATCAAAACGATCATTCACCATGATCAAGTTGGCTTCAACCCAGGGATGCAGGGATGGTTCAATATACAGAAATCCATCAACGTAATCCACTACATAAACAAACTCAAAGAAAAAAAACCACATGGTCATCTCATTGGATGCTGAAAAAGCATTTGACAAAATTCAGCATCCTTTCATGCTAAAGGTCTTAGAAAGAGCAGGAATTCAAGGCCCATATCTAAACATAGTAAAAGCAATATACAGCAGACCAGTAGTCAACATCAAGGTAAACGGAGAAAAACTTGAAGCAATCCCACTAAAATCAGGGACTAGACAAGGCTGCCCCCTCTCACCATATCTCTTGAATATAGTACTTGAGGTACTAGCTAGAGCAATTCGACAATAGAGGTAAGTCAAAGGGATACAAATTGGAAAGGAAGAAGTCAAACTATCACTATTCGCAGATGATATGATAGTATACTTAAGTGACACAAAAACCTCCACCAGAGAACTCCTGCAACTGATAAATAACTTCAGCAAAGTGGCTGGCTATAAAGTCAACTCAAGCAAATCAGTAGCCTTCCTATACGGGAAGGATAAGCAGGCCGAGAAAGAAATTAGGGAAAAGACACCCTTCACAATAGCCACAAATGATATAAAGTATCTTGGAGTGACACTAACCAAACATGTGGAAGATTTATACAACAAAAACTTCAGGTCTCTGAAGAGGGAAATTGAAGAAGACATCAGAAAATGGGAAAATCTTCCATGCTCGTGGGTTGGCAGGACTAATATAGTCAAAATGGCAATCTTGCCCAAAGCAATATACAGATTCAACGCAATCCCCATCAAAATCCCAACTCCGTTCTTCATAGAGTTAGAAAGAGCAATTATCAAATTCATCTGGAATAACAAAAAACCCAGGATAGCTAAAACTATCATCAACAGCAAAAGAACTTCTGGGGGAATCAATATCCTGGTGTGTTGAGATATGTGAGATTTAATTGGGTTTGCCTTATAAGGGCTTCTAGCTTTTGATCTATTTTCTCATGTATTACTTTAAGAGATTTATCTAAGTGTTCCTCTATCAGCATCCTGACCAGTGATTTTAGATCTGAGTCTTGTTTTTCTGGTGTTTCGGGGTATCCAAGATTTATTGCTGTCGGGGAACTGGGTTCGGATGCTGCCATACTGCCTTGATTTCTGTTAGTAATGATCTTACGTTTGCCTTTTGCCATCTGGTTAACTCTGGTGTTAGTTGGTCCTGTAGTTACTAGCTGGTGCTTGACCCTCCTTTGGGCTCGTAAGGCTATTTCCCCGCGACTGGGACACCTGAACCACTGCCCTGCAGGGCTCCTGCTCACAGATTGATGACAGGTGGCCTGAGTCCCCCGAGGTCTTAAACTCAGGATATCCCAGGTACTTGGTTCCGCCTGTTGGGCAGCTGCTCTGCACTGCTCCTGCTCAGGATTTGCTGTTTGGTGTCCTGATTCCCCAGAGGTCTTAAACTCGGGATATCTCAGTTATCTGGTTCTGCCTGTTGATCCAAAGCTGCTGGGAAGCTGGCTGAGGCTGGCTCTGCCGCCAGCTGGATGGGAAACAGCTGGGAAGATGGTGCTGGCTGCAGGGAGTTTGGGGTCCACCCTGGTTCCGCAGGCTGTGTCTGAGCACCTGGGAAGCTGGCTGAGGCTGGCTCTGCTGCTGGCTGGCTGGGAAACAGCCGGGAAGATGGCGCTGGCTGCAGGGAGTTCGGGGTCTGCCCTGCGAGCACAGAGCGGAGTCTTTAATTCTATTCCATTCATCTTCGTGCCTGTCATTGTACCAATACCATGCAGTTTTTATCACTATAGCCCTGTAGTACAGTTTGAGGTCAGGGATGGTGATTTCCCCAGATATTTTTTCTTTTTTGTTTCTTTTCTATATTCTTTGTTTACATTCCAAATGCCTTCCCCTTTCCCCATTCCTGCCTCCGTATAAGTCCCATAAGCCCTCTTCCCTCTGCCCATTCCCTAGTCACACCCCTCCCATTTCTCTGTCATGGTAATCCCCTACAATGCTAGATCAAGCCTTTTCAGGACCAGGACCCTCACCTTCCTTCTTCTTGGGAATCATTTGATATGTTAATTGTGTCTTGAGTATTCAGAGCTTCTGGGCTAATTAATATCCACTTATCAATGAATGCATTCCATGTGTATTCTTTTGTGATTGGGTTGCCTCACTTAGGATGATATTTTCCAGTTCCAACCATTTGCCTAAAAATTTAATGAATTCATTGTTTTTAATTGCTGAGTAGTACTCCATTGTGTAAATATACCACATTTTCTGTATCCATTCCTCCATTGAGGGACATCTGGGTTCTTTCCAGCTTCTGGCTATTATAAATAAGGCTGCTATGAACATAGTGGAGCATGTGTCCTTATTGTATGCCAGGGAATCCTCTGTGTATATGCTAAGGAGTGGTATAACAGGGTCCTCTGGAAGTATCATGCCCAGTTTTCTGAGGAACAACCAGACTGATTTCCAGAGTGGTTGTACCATCTTGCAATCCCACCAGCAGTGGAGGAGTGTTCCTCTCTCTCCACATCATCACCAACACCTGCTGTCTCCTCAGTTTTTAATCTTAGCCATTCTGACTGGTGTGAGGTGAAATCTCAGATTTTCTATTTTTGAGAATAGTATCTTCTATTGTTTTTTTGTTATTCCAGATGAATTTGAGAATTGCTCTTTCTACTTCTATGAAAAATTATTGGGAATTTTGATGGGGATTGCATTGAATCTACAGATTGCTTTTGGCAAGACGGCCATTTTTACTATATTAATCCTGCCAATCCATGAACATGGGAGATCCCTCCATCTTCTGAGGTCTTCAACTTCTTTCTTCAGAGGCTTGAAATTCTTGACCTAATGATCTTTCACTTGTTTGGTTAGAGCCACATCAAGATACTTTATATTGTTTGTGACTATCGTGAAGGGTATCATTTCCCTAATTTCCTTCTCAGCCCATTTATCCTTTCAGTATAGGAAGGCTACTGATTTTCTTGAGTTGATTTTGTAATCAGCCACTTTGCTGAAGTTGTTTGTCAGCTGTAGGAGTGAGCTCTCTGGTGGAACTTTTTGGGTCACTTAAGAATACTATCATACCATCTACAAATAATGATATTTTGACTTCTTCCTTTCCAATTTGTATCCCTTTGACCTCCTTTTGTTGGCTAATTGCTCTAGCTAGAACTTCTAGTACTATATTGAATAGAGAGGGGGCAGCCTTGTCTAGTCCCTGATTTTAGTGGTATTGCTTCAAGTTTCTCTCCATTTAGTTTGATGTTGGCTACTTGTTTGCTGTACATTGCTTTTACTATGTTTAGGTATGGGCCTTGAATTCTAATGACATTCCTGTAGCCTTCAAATCCATCAAACTGTGTCATGCACTAATGCCCATAGCCTAATAAAAGCAGCACAACCCTGTGGGAGACTGATGTCATTACAGAACTCAACAAGGCCACATCAGCCACAGATAAAGCTAACAAGTCTAATAGTTTAACTTGGGGTTTTCTACATTCCAAGAGACTGCATGTTTTCACAGACCCCACCCTAAAGATGAAGGTTATCAGTGTAGACATTTTTGCAACCTATTTTTTTAATTACTTTTATTTTTCATTCAAGCTGTTGCACCCCTCCTGGTATCCCCTCCCACAGTACCTCATCCCATTCCTCTTACCCTTTGTTTCTAAGAGGATGCCCCCCAAGGCCTCCCCACTCCCTGGGACCTCAAGTCTCTCAAGGGTTAGGTGCTTCTTCTCCCACTGAGGCCAGACCAGGCACTTTTCTGCTATATATTTGTAGGGAGCCTTCTATCAGCTCATGTGTGCTGGCTGGCTGGTGTGGCTCAGTGTCTGAGAGATCTCAGGGGTCTGGGTTAGATGAGACTATTGGTCTTCCTATGGGGTCGCCCTCCTCCTCAGGTTCTTCCAGACTTTCCATAATTTAACCACATGAGTCCCTGACTTAAAAACAATGCTTGGGTTTAAGTATCTGCTTCTGTCTCAGTCAGCTGGTTGTTGGGCCACTCAGAGAACAGCCACGCTAGGCTCCTGTCTGTAAGCACACCATAGCATCAGTGTCAGGCCTTAGAGCCTCCCATTGAGCTGGATCCCACTTTGGACTGGTCACTGCACTGCCTTTCCTTGAGTTTCTTCTCCAATTTTGTCCCTGAAGTTCTTTTAGACAGGAACAACTCTGGGTCAGGATTTTTGACTGTGGGATGGCAACCCCATGCCACCACTTGCTATATATGTATCTTTCTATTGAAGATGGACTCTCCCCACCATAGGGCATTACATCTAAATTTCCTCCCTTTGAGTCTTGAGAGTCTCTCACCTCCAAGGCCTGCTGTACTTTCTAGAGTGTCCCTCCCCCATTTCCTACCCCCCAAGGTTGCATATTTCCATTCATTCTGCTGGCCCTCAGACCTTCTGTCCTTTCTCCCCCAACCCCATACCTGAATCATCTTCCCTTTTTTCTCTCCCTCCTCCTCTCCCACCCATGTCCCTCCCTCCTTCTGCCTCCCAGGATTATTTTCTTCTCCCTCTCGATTGGGATAGAAACATCCTCACTTGGGCCCTTATGCTTGTTAACTTTCTTGAGTTCTATGGATTGTATTCTAGGCATTCTGTACATTTTTGGCCAATATCCACTTATTAATGAGTACACACAATGCATTTCCTTCTGGGTCTGAGTTACCTCATTCAGGGTGGTTTTTCTAGTTCCATTACCTGCAAACACTATGATGTCCTCAAAACCTACTTTTAACAAACCTTCAACCTCTCCTCTATCCAACCACCCAGAAGAAGTTCTGGAAGAGAAAATTATTTAGGATATGGGTGAAGTGGACCTATTCAGCAATAGTTGTTTGGGAGTGAGCTCAATCTTCTTTGCCAGCAGTTAAGTCCTGAAGAAAATACCAAATATAACTCAGCAGCTACAGAACGACCAGTCCTCTAGGCAGGCAGATACCACAGATGAACTGACAGCTATATTGCACTCCTTTCTGCAGGCAGACATCAGGCATGAACCAGCAACTATAGTTCAATTTTGAAAAAGCTTTCAGTCTCACCAATCTGCCTAAGGAAAGCAAGGCCACTGAAGCAGTTCTAGGGCAGCTTTCTCTCAATGGTATCATCATCATATGTTGACTTCAACAACACTATGTAATGTAAATCAATAGTTTTACTTTTAGCAAAGTATAGCAAGACAGAGGAAGTTAAAGCAAGGTTCAGTGCTCATCTCCCACTGTCTATAGAGGGTCGTATTTATACTCCTTCATCAAACATCCCTTCACGTGTTTGCTATATCCAAACATCATTTCACCTGTGTCTGCTTCAAGAAAAACTGTCTTTCATGCATTTGCTTTATCAAGACATCCTTTCACCTGTGTGCCCCAGCAAAGCAACATTTGACATAACTAACTTTCCAAAGAAACTAGAAGTTTCCACATTACATTGGGATCTTCTTTGTCTTGAGTTTCATCACCCAAGCACAAATTCTACAGCAAAGTCTTGTCCTGTAACCCTGCGATCCAAGATTAGAGTAGTGTTGGTGAAGGCAATCATTTGGACACCAAGGCTTATGCTAAGCTCAACTAATCTTGAGTTTCACAGATACAGACTAATGCTAAGGTGAATTAATCTTAAATTTCATAGATTCATGAATCCACAGAGTATCAGGAGTACACCAAGTCCCATCTATCATCAATGTGAATATGTTCCACCAGGGAGCTAGACATTGTCAGATAACAGTAGTTTCAGTGCTGTTAGTAAACAGTCTCCTGGTAATACCTGCACTACCTCAAGATAGGTGGTAGGAATAATAGCTTGGCTACCAAGACTAACATTACTGATCTTGACTGTTTCTCAAAGTTGTATGTAGGCACCTGCAAATTTTCAGTACAATGACAGGTGTTTTCTATCTAGGCCCATTCCATAGATCCACATGGTATAACTCAAAACTTGTGTCTTACTAACATGAAGAACTTTGTCTGATACTAGTGCTGAATTAGAGGCTTGATTTGTGAGCTCTTGCCTATGTATCTTGTCTTCTACTCAGTGCTAGATCTCACTGTAATAGAGAGCGAGGCTCAAGGCAAATACATGTGCAAAATACTGTACCTTGCTCCCCAGTGAGGGGACTTTCCTTATCTACTACTTGTCGGCATAATGTTTGTATGTTGTGTAAAGTTTATCCTTATATTATTAAAAGCTTATTTCTCTGCCCTCATATCTTGTTTCAATCTTGATATGACATTGTAAAGCTTACACCAAAAATCTCCTATCTCAAGTTTGTGTAAACAGTTCTTTCCATTTATTCTCTGCCTTGTCAATAAATGCTGATTATCCAATGGCTGGACAGAATAGAGAATAGGGTAGGACATCTGCCAGCCAAAAAGAGAGAGATGGAGAAGGAAAGTCAGATCAGCAGCAGAGTGGAGGAATTTGACCTATGAAGAAGGGGTCCGAACACCCAGATCAATAATAATAATCAACTATCATGTGATGGGGCTGAGAGGTAGCCAGATTTTCATACAAGGTAAAGATAGATTATCTAACTGCTTATCTATTGAGGTGTAGCTTTGACTAAATCTTATTTCTTCTGCATGGTTACTGGAGAATAACATCAGGTAAAAATTACACCTGCTGTATTAATTTACTGTTATATTTATATTAATCCCAGCACTTGGGAGGCAGAGGCAGGCAGATTTCTGAGTTCGAGGCCAGCCTAGTCTACAGAGCGAGTTCCAGGACAGCCAGGGCTATACAGAGAAACCCTGTCTCGAAAGAAAAAAAAAACAAAGAATAATTCATTTACAGCAACTAGCTATCAAAGATGAGAGATTCATTGTCAGCACCAGTGCTCCAACACGTGGCTATAGGCCTGATAGTCTGGATGCTGCTGCTTTACTGAAAGCCATGTCTCATCATATACAGTCTAGTATATAATATTGAGTTTAAGATTTGGAGTTACGTCTCTATCCCTATCTCAGGCATAAATTCCCTCCCCTAAATGCTGAACTATTTGTAGTTGAGGGAGATAGGATATGGTTCTTTTCTCTTCCTTTCTTTAATGTCTTTACTTTGCCATACTGAGAGCAGTCACTATGATCTCTCTACTGATTCTTTCAGTTTGCATAAAGGAAGACATATGATATATAAATTTTGTGACTATGAAGAGATATTCCTTAAAAGAGCTTACTAAGCTATCATCTTGTTTATATCCTGAATTATTTTTAATTATGCACTTATCTGTGTATAAGTGTGGATATGTACACCTAAGTGCAATGTGAGCTGATTAGTGTTAGTGCTGGACACTGAGCTCTGGTGTTCAGGGATAGCATTATGTCCTCTCAACCACTGCTGAAACATTTCTCCAGCTTCCGTTTTTCATGTTACAAAACTCAATCTCAAACCTGCGCCAACTAGTCTAGTTTCTATATAGATCCTTTAGTCATTTAGTAAATATGCAAATGCTGTCATTCCAGGCACAGAAGTAGTAGTAGGAAATAAAATAGGCAAGTATAGTGAAAAGGTCAGTCTGCAAACTACAATGAGCAACTTGATTTTTGTTCTTGATTTTCTATAGTCCTGGTTTATAAATGGAAGCATTTTTATTTGTTTTTTTTGAGATTATAATTACAAAATCTTCCCTTCTTCCTCCCTTCCACCACTCCTCCCATATAGCCCCTCCTGTTCTCTCTCAAATTCATGTCCTCCTTTTACCATTAATTCAACAAACTTTTTTCACAAATATTTGGCATGATCATTGAAATATTGTTCATCCAAATTAAGGTAAATGAAAAGTGAAAATCCATGAAGGACACTAATAGAAATTAGTCAAAAGATTTAGTAGATCATTTGCTAGAGAATAATTATGGTGGCAATGTTTGTATAAGAACTCTAGGAAGTTAGACCATTATGAGGAACAGAATACTTGTTACAGGTGGGACATTTTGTGGGACACTGCAATGATACCATCTTTGTTATTAAAAGTGTAGCTGATCTGATCTCTCTGATTCCAGGTGTCATGACTAAATTTTTACTCCTCCTTACCATTTATTTTTTAAATTTATAAACTCACTGTGGTAGTACTTGGCAGTAGAAGTACTGAAAAGAAATTTTGTTTACTTGTGTTCCTGTGGATAACATTGTCATGATGGGATCCTCTTAAGAATAAGAATAAACAGTAGTTCCTCTGTCGTGTAAGAGGAGACAGTTGTATTGCAAATCAGAAAGAGAGCTGTAACCAAGAGGTGAATCAACTGGTGCCTGGAAAGGCTTTATCCAGCATTGTAGGGGAGTACCAGGACAGAGAAATGGGAGGGGGTGATTGGGGAATGGGCAGAGGGAAGAGGGCTTATGGGACTTATGGGGAGGGGGGAACCAGGAAAGGGGAAGTCATTTGGAATGTAAACAAAGAATATAGAAAAAAAAGATTCTAGCCTCTAGAAATGTGTGAAAATAAGTACCAGTCTGGTAATTAAGTACAGCAGATCCCACAGGTAAAGATATCAACCTAGAATGGCAATGAACATTATACCTTCAGAATAAACCTTTTCACTGTTGATGAGTTACTTAAGACTATTATTCTGAAACATTATAAGCATTCAATAGTTCTTCTTTTGTTTGGGGTCTTACCCTGAGGTCCCAACTTTACTACACTTAGCCTCAAGCTTTTCCTTAAACATTTTATCTCCTTGATCATTGGATTTAGCTCTATTGCACTTTCTGGTGCTCCTTTTCACCACACACTACACATTTTATATTTTTTCTTGTTTAGCTTGCTAACTCACTTTCACTATAGATCTGCATATTCATTGCCACCAATAAAGCAAGCAACACAGTAAATACTAGACTGTTTGTTTGTTTGTTTGTTTTTAGCTCTTCTAACAACACAATTATCCCAAAACTCTTCAATTTAGTTTCAGGCAGATAGTTTGGACAAAGGCATAAAACAGCCACATTCTTTGCCAAGTTGTCACATAAAAAAATCATCTCTATGTACACCACTTATTCCTATACTTCTCTAAAACTTCATGAGCCAAACCATTGTCACAATAATCTACATTGCTCTGAGCAGCACTGTGTTCCCTGTTCCTATGAGTATGGCCAATTAAGTCCCACTTAAAGAGCTCAACTGCTTTCCTAATCTAAAAAAAAAAAAAAAAAAAAAAAAAAAAAAAAACTCCAGTGCCATATTCCATCAACAAGAAGAGTGGTCAGGCTTGTCTCAGTAAGAACTCTCAGCCACCTCTTCAGTGTCCTGTCTGCAGGCATGCCATCATGCTTTCATGATGACAGTGAACTAAACTCTAAAACTGTAAGCAAGCCTCAATTAAATGCTTTCCCTTATAAGACTTGCCATGGTCATGGTGTTTCTTCAAAGCAACAAAACATTGATTAAGACAGAAGTGAATCGCAAGAAAGTTTATTTCAGGAAACTTCCTCTCATTGTTTTGAGGCAATTACCACCTTGGGACATAGGTTATAGGAAATCTATCAATGTATATACATGTAATTTCTCCATAGACCATTCGAAAACTTCCAAGTCTTTATCAGATCATTTAAAATTTGTGGATTCTTCATACTAGCTATTTCAGCAGACATCATGTGTCATAGTAAGAATATTTAGATTGCTAACTGTGACAAGTAATGAGATTTATTTTATCCCTACTTTGTCTAATTAGCAATTCTAAAGTGAATGTTTCTTTTATGAATTTTGTTTTGAAACAGAGTTGGAATTATATTAAAGGTATGTTATAAAATAGTCTTAAAATGAGGATTAGTAAGGAGGTTTACTCATAAGGAAATATGCACCCAACAATGTAGATATTAGTTTCCTTAAATAGTTTCTTCATTTGTATCTATATATTAAAGAAAAGTTTAATGTTGTAAAATGGATAGAAAGAAAATCACAAATAATGTATTTACACAAACAATGGTACTTATATTGATTTATAAAGTACATATTCTTTTTTCCTATGCAGATTCTATATTTGTTGCATATGAAGATTATTTCCATTTTATTCATTTTATATTTCTCCTTTCAAATATTTCCTCAAAATACCATTTAAAGACATTTAAACCATTCCCCATTGGTATTTATATTAAAAGAATCCTCCCCACAAGCTGAATAACATTTAGCAAGTCAACCTTTATTCTTAGTATCAGAATAATAACTGGGCCTATGGTGATTGGTGGCTAGAAACAGAACTTTAATGAATGATTCTGGAGGACTTGAAAACAGGATTTGTGTATATACTGCAGGCCACATACCAATTCTAACATGCATGATGCTACATAATACTTTGTCTATGATAGTAGGTAGTAATGATGGTGGTGGTGACAATGATGATGACAATTGTGGGGGGTGATATTATGGTTCCAGGATGATATACATCATGAGTCTATCAAATCACCAAATAGGTAGTATACGGAAAGCTGATAATTTGATTGATTTGAGAAGAATCAACTGGACTGGACCTCAGAAGCCTTGAGTACTAATGCCAGTCAGATCACTAAGTAATTTCGTAGGAAATTTCTTTCCTTCTCTTTGGGAATCTAATTTCCATGTATAAAATAATAATGTTGAATTGAGGCTTTGATTTTGAGACTAAGACTACTCAATTATTTGCTAAATGCAGAAAAGGAAGCAAAGGGAATCTAATCTGTCAGTTATATCAAAGTGACTCCTACTCTTTTTTTAAAGAGTATCTGTTCACTAACACATGATTTCATGTGCATGCATATTTAAAAATAGAGAGAAAAGCTATGTGTTTCATTTTCTCCATTTGCCAAAGGGAAAATCAAGCTAGACTGTCCACACAGGGCTTTAGGTCTGTGTTGTTTAGAACTTTTCAATATCTAATATAGAAAATAAAAGATCTTCCAAGGGCATGTAACAGCTGGTTTATTTGTCCTCTAGAGAAAAAAAAATGCTATTTGATACTGTTGTCATGTATTCATGAAAAGCATCTAACTCCATCCTCCTGAGCCTTAAGAAACAGCGCCTGGCCTAAAGGAAGAATGTCAGCCTCTACTTGGGAAAAGGCCCCGCTGCTATTTAATCTCCAAATGACAATGCTCCAAGAGTATTCAATAGGTTTACTAAAGCATAGTTGAATTCTTAAAGGAAAGGAAAAGAACCACCCAAGTCCCTAGGAGTCTGACCTTTTCCTTAACTTTTTTTAAAATCTACTCAAAGTCTGTTTACTAGAAATTTGAACCACTTGCAATAATACAGGAGAGTTAAAGTTCAGCAAATAGCCTATCTATGAAATTCAGGAAGTCTCATGTAAAAACGAGGTCACTGACAATTGATGCTTCACATAATAATCTACCTTAAGTTTATTCAGGAAGTGAAAGTAAAAGCTATATCACAACTCGATGAGCTACCAATTTCTCAGCTTTACGGAGAAATTACAGAGTGATTGAAGAACCTAGCTGTTCATAAAAACGATTCAATATTTTGGAAGTTGAAGTCAGTATAACTTGATTTGGATATCATCATTTTAGATATGTTATTGAGAATACTTATTTAAAGGTTGTTTTGTAAATTTGTAGTGTGATCTTGAACATTTACAAATATTAAACCAAGACATGACCATTTGAAATGTGACTCGGTGAAAGAGATCTTGCCTAGTTTAATGACTCCTATACCATATATACAAAAGCAAAAAGACAGTCTCTACTAGCCCTTGATGAAAAGCACACAATGGTGTGATTGGGGATCTGAAGTTCTAAACTATGTGTGTGCACTTTAATTATATCAGTCTTAACATTTTGATAGGTTTATTCAATACTCTTCTGTCATTTTACTTACAAGTGTTTCTATTTTCATAGTTTTCACACATGCATTAGCTATTAAATACTTTTTTATTTATCTGGCTGATTTTTTTCCAGCCTGTTTTGACTAAAAAAAACAATTGTGGACCTAAATGAACAATTATTCCAGTTTATTCTACCATAATAATTACCAAACCAGCCTTTCATTCTTCATCCAAGCACACATTATGTAGTAATCCTACATTAACTTAATCCACTGTTTAAATGTTAGCTTCCATCTTAGAAAACTCAGGAAGTCTGGCTTCATTGGAAAGCTAACCCATTAAAAGGATCAAGTCTGAAAATTTCAAGAACCTAAGGTATGCTCTGTCCCTCATCTTCACTGTTCTGGAGTTTCCTGGCCAAAAAAAAAAAAAAAAAAGTTACTCAAGATTGGGTAAAGCCATTTTGGGCCCTATAATTGGAAGCTGGAATCCAAAGATGAGTATAAATTATACTGACCTATACAAGCACATAACAATGTACTAGGAAGGTTTTTTCATTAATTATTTATTTACTTTACATTTAAATTTGAGCCCCCATTGCCCCCTCCTTTCAGTTCCAGCCTTATAAATGCCTCCCCCATTACCTACTCCCGTTCTCCTCAAAGGGAAAGTCCACCCATGGGTACCACCCCAACCTGGGACATCAAATCCCAGCAGGACTAAGTGCATCCTCTCCCATTGAGGCCCAACCAGGCAGTCCAGGAGGAATATTTTGTAAGTTTGTAAAATTATTTTCTGTCAAGAAACATGATGACCATCCCCATGTACTGAATCACTAATACTGCCAATTTCCATAAAACCACTAATGTTTTCTACACCTGGAGTAGTGAGACAGAAATTAATTATCCTAAATGGAGAGTGTTGTCATATATGATATATCCATAATGAAAAATAATATGAAGACTACTTAAATCCAAACTGCAAAATCACATCCATACATGAATATTTTATTCAAATACTGAAATAAGCTGGTATAAGGTCACAATAAAGCAGTACACAAAATGTAGCATCTTTATTTAATTATTGCATTAATTTAGGCCATTGTATTCATGTGACTATCAGCATATAGTAGGTATTTTGATGAAATGGGAAAGTAAGCATAGGAATGTGAAATTTTTAAATCTGAAGCTATAAATGCAGTATTAAATTTGATATTAGCAAATAATTTGATATTGGCTAAACGTTATTATTTTATATAGTACAATATAATCACAATACTATGGATATATCTGCTACATAAATAAAATACTAGTACACACTACTGTGCCTTAAGGCACAAGAATGCTGTCTAAATATATTTCATTCAATTTTTAAAGTACAAATTTTAATAAAATGTATTTTCATGTGGATAATCTGCATTGAAATATTAAAATCAAACAAATCAATAGGTAATATACACAATATTTTCAGACTCTATATAACAGTAAATCAGTTTTCCAAAACTTGCTTATTGTCTTTTCAGAATCAAACATCTGAATTATTGAAATTGATTGGACAAATATGGCAGATGATGAGAAGGAGTGAGGGAGAAAAACAAGCTACTCTGAGGATTTCAAGCTACAGGACTGAAGGACAATGTGTGATTTAAAAATCATAAGCTATGAGGACATTGAACTGGTTCATTCTATAGAATTGAATAAGAAGCAAGCATTTATTTTGAGGAGATTATTAGTACATAAAGTAATTAACATAGTATACATTCAAACAACGTTTATCACAGAAGCCCATAGCACTCTACTTACAAGCAATAATGTGTAATGATTATTTCACTATTCATAGGAGAAATGGGAGCTGTTAGCCATGGGATCTTGTTTTCAATTGGGCAATAGAATTTAACATTTTAAAAGGTGAATTAGGTTAGTTTGGTTTCAATTTCAAATTTTACACATTCTTTTATCTTATGTCAAGATTATGATTGTAGAGAATCTGAATAGTGCAAAACATTGCCAAGTGAATTTCAGAAGTAGATGATGGTTTGTCATACACTTCAGTCACTCAACCTGTGCACCTTCCTCTCAGACTTAAAAACAATGAGGAATAACACTGTAATATAAGAGTTCTTCTTTGTGCCAGAAGAGTTTAAAATAAAGTAGTTTAATTCAAATGGAACCAACTAAATTCTCCATTTTCCTTAATCTTTCCATCAAAGTCTCTTACAAATGTCAGATAAATTGTATTTCTTTTTCTATAGGCTCTTCGAAACTATATGTGGAAATAGTATATGCACATGCAAAAGAAATCTCCCAGGATATTCTAGTTGTCAGTGTAAATGGTCTTGTGTACCATAAATAAGAGGAAAGTTAGTGAAACACTGATCATATGCCTTTAAATTTTTTTGATACAATTCCTTCCTCATACCACTTTTGTGGTACACAAAGCTTAGTGACAATATGTAAATACAGAGCATACAAACTCAAATATAAAAACTCCTAAAGGTGTCAAAACAGAAAGAAAACATAAATGGTCATGAATCTTATATATTGTACTTATCTTCTACAAGAATTCAAGTGAACCAAAATAATTTCTCAAAAAGTAACACCACCACAAAGGAAACTTTATGAGAGCTAAAAAGCATGAGAACACAATTGTTACTGTAGTTTCTTATTTGACCCAACCAATCATTAGTTGATTACCACTATAGATGTCATACAAATTCCCGACTAGCCTGGTTTGATATTTGTAAGTTAGGAGTGCTTAATTCAGTACTGTTTCTGTGGGAAACATTACGAAGATTACATAGTGCTAAAGAGTGGAGGAGGGCTTCTCGAGCTTTGGATGCCTCTATGTTCTGCTCTTGAGAAATTTGAAGGCTGATTTGATTGACATTATTCATCAGTATGCTAGAAGCCATGAGGTTGGATATAGAGAGGCACCTGGTAAGATTTTCTTCCAAAAACTGTTTGTAGAGTTCATCCACCTTTCTTTCCATATAATTATTAAGCATAGAATTAGAGAGGGGTTGCTTATGTAATAGCATGCTTTTTTCACGAATTTCATCACCATTGAATAATTTCAAGGTAGATGTTTTCTCCAAAGGCTCCATTTTAGGAGAGTGTCCCAATGGGATATCCACCGAAAGTAAAAGAGGACCATTACAAACATCATCTTGCGTGTGTTCCACAAAGCAGCCGGAATCATACATGTTTCTAATGTGGTCACCTCCTATCTGTAGGTCAGAATAATTCTGGCAAATACTTGTACATGACCAGGATCGATATAAATCCAGCTGTGTTTCATCATGTCCCCTCTTTGGAATGGGCAATGCAACAGATACATTTCCTGGAAGAGGTGTACTTTTGCATTTTGCAACAGGGAGCTCATCCATAGATTTCATTTGAGATGAATCATTGTCTTGTTCAGTTAGACTTCCTTCTATAACTTTCTCTTGACTTCCAGTCTTTAAAGGGGGAAGTGAATTGTCCGGTATATCTAAAAGCTTATTTTCCCAATTTTCCTTTTTGTCATTTGATGTCTTCTTACATCTTAGTGGTTTGTAAAGTTTTGCATGTCTCTGTTCTTTGTAGAAGAATTTAGTTAGGAAGGCTTCTCCAAGCATTTTCTTAGACAAGTTATAAAATATGAGTGAACTATAGTCCTAAAATATAAAATAACTAATTAAGGCCATGGAATATAAAATTTTTCTCTGACATGAACTATGTTTTAGGGAAGTACTGTTGCTTAAAAAACAAAGAATGAATCTTGAAATGCTTTATCACTGTTTAGCCCTGAAGAATTTACTTATTTCTGGCTCTTGATTTTCTCAAAAGTTAAATTATAATAATACCCCCTTCCGTTTTCATTGGGCTTTTGTGAGAATATTACATAGCATCCATTCAAATGTTTAAAAACTGCAAAATCAGGGACACATATAGCACTACATTAAGCTGGATTTTTTAGTATTTATTTAGAAATTAATAAAATGCTTTGCCTTTTACTGTCTAAAAGTCCACTTAAAATAAAACATATACCTATGGAAACTATATACCTATGAACTAAACTATAATCATAGCTGTCTATATTTTTCCTATAATGTAGGTCTCTGCTTTTTCTTTCTCCTTTCTTTTTAATTTTTTCTTATTTGATATCATGCTTTTACATTATTTATTAATACAATTCTAAGAGTTTCAAATTTCACTGTAAAATCTATGTAAAAAGCCATGCATGATGCCTCACACCTGTAATCCCAGCATTCAGCAGGTTGAGGCAATTGTATCTTAAATTCAAGGGTAGCCTGGGCTAAATGGCAGAACCTGCCTCTTACATAGCAAAATTAAATGTCAACTCTATAAAACAAAAAAGGTCCATTGTCTTCATTCAAGATAAAGCTTTCATCTCATAGATCTATGTTATATATTACATATGTTTTCATGAAACCTATCTATGTTACTATTTGAAAGAATTTGAGAAGAAAATAAAACACAAATAAAACTAATTAAGAGTTTATACTTACGTTTTCCAAATATCAGGATACCTAAAGATTTGGTCCTCTGAGATACCAACAGTCCAAACCCAGAAAAAGTCCTTTCTGTCTGGTTTGCTTCTCAGCGTCTGCTTACATCTTACAAAGATGACAGCTTTAATCACATAAATTGCTTCTGCTTTCCGTTATTACCCCAGGACTGAAAACCTAATAGGAAAATGATGTGGGCTGGTCACATGTGAGGTATGGTAATGACCATGTACCAAAAGAGGATCTTGAAAGTGTTTCTTCAAGTTCCCAATGACAATGGGTGGGAAAATGTTAACAGTTGTAGAGTTCTTAATGTACGTAAAGACAGAGACAAGGTTATTTTTACTTTTAAGTAGGAAAAAGGTGGAACAGCCTCAACATCTTTTATAAAAAGGAGTAATTTGAAACAAACTAAATGAACATTAAAAGGAAATTGATTGAATACATTTTGATATACCCATGACAGGAAATACTAAAAGTCTTTCTTTTAAAAAAATTAATTCATACACACATGAGGGGAAATATTAAATTAAAAAGTTCTTTAAACGTATTTTTGTTAACTCTTTCAAGGATTACACCTTTCTTTTCCTCCCCGCAGAAACCACTAATTGTCGATAGATGTTCAGTTATGAAGTGTGAGGTCATTAGCCACTCTGCCCTCCATGTCCAAATGTTGACTAGCTTGACATTGTACAGGTCTTACACAGGTACTCACAGCTGCTGTGAGCTCATGTGTGCAGTGGTCATGTCCTGTCCAGAAGACACTGTTTTCCTCTGCTTCTTCCTGACCTCTAGATTATATAATCTTTCCATGCCCTCTTCCATGATGGCCCCTAAACAAATGGAGCATTTCTAATGATTTTTCCTTAACCATCACAGCAAATCTTCAAGCTATAATTATCTGCATTTTTTACAATAGTAAAAACCCTCAGGAGTATTAAAAATCAAAATCCAATATGATACCAGATGTGATTTCCTGCATTTATCCCAATTTCTGTTTTTTTTAATTTTTATGTGCTCCTAAATCTCCAATAACCAGCTTGCTAAATAGCAAAGACAAAAAAGTCAGCAGTAATGTTTTAATATCTCCGCCATCTACCTGGAGCTCAATATTAGTGACACAATGTTTTATGCAAACACGTGGAGGCTAACTTTTACTGACCAGTGGTAACTGAACAAAAATGGCCAGTCTCAAAAAAAGGATAAGTTATTCTGTAAAATCTACTACTAAAGAGACAGTAAGAAAACCACCTCTGTATCTCATTAGGGCACTTGTACTAACAGCCCTTGAGATAAGACCAAGAACTTCCCTCTCAACTGCTACAAAATTCCTAAATACTTTCATGACCTGTGGTCTCTGCAATGAACTCATCATCTGTGTATGTCCTTGAAGCTCATTTCAATAAATATGCACTTATACTGTTTTCATCTTGGGCAAATATCATTTTCACCCTACACATTACTAACTTTTCCAAATGCTATCTCAAACATGGCATTCTTGACTTTTTCTTCTCCCTTAAAATGCTTTATTCTCTGTTCCTGTGTAAAGGAAACTCAGGGGCAAAAATGGACCAGAGACTGAAGGAAAGGCCATCCAGAGACTATGCCACCTTGGGATCCAGCCCATCCTCCCACACTAAACCCTGACACTATTGCTGATGCCAAGAAGTACTTACTGACAGGAGCCTGATATAGGTGTCTTCTGAAAGGCTGTGCCAGCCTGACTAAAACAGATGCAGATACTCACAGCCAAACATTGAACTGAGCCTGAGGATCCCCAGTGGAGGAGTTAGAGAAAGGACTGAAAGAGCTTAGGGTTTTGCAGCCCCATAGGAAGAACAACATCAATCAACCAGACACCTGAGAGCTCCCAGGGACTAAGCCATTAACCAAGGAGTTCTTCCTATGGGGATGCATCCTCCTCTATTTCTCCTTCAAGACTCATGTCTCATATATCCCAGGCTAGCTGTAACTCTCTATGCATCTAAGCATACCCTAAAACTTCTAATGTTCCTGAATCCACTTCTTTTGAATGCTGACATTACAGTTATGTGCCACAACCCCTACTATATGTGCTGCCAGGCATGAACCCAGGACCTCTGAAACACTAGGCAAATATTCTACCAAGTGGGCTGCATGTTCAGTCACGAATCCACTCATTAGTGGGTAGAGTCATGCAATACAATATTTACTGAAAATAATTAGGATAAAGCTGTAATGAAGAACTTAACTTTCATTATAGATCCACTTTTGCCAAACTCCTCACGGTACAAATATATCTGTAACTTACACTAGGATTTGAACAGATCACTGTTTAACCTTGTGTACTGGTCTTCAAGAGGACCAGAGTTCGAATCCCAATATATCAATGCCAGGTGGCTTCCAACTTGTTGGCTATAACTCCAGGCCTATAGGGCCTGCACTCCTACCTTCAGATAGGCACAGATAAAATAATTAGTACACAGATCTTCAGGCAAATGCAGATATATAATTTTTTTTTTAATTTTAAAAAAAGTTGTAGCTAGCTGGGCAGTGGTGGCGCATGCCTTTAATCCCAGCACTTGGGAGGCAGAGGCAGGTGGATTTCTGAGTTCGAGGCCAGCCTGGTCTACAAAGTTGAGTTCCAGGACATACAGGGCTATACAGAGAAACCCTGTCTCAAAAAACCAAAAAAAAAAAGTTGTAGCTAGAAAATGTACACTAAAAATGAACTATGAATATAAGGAAGAGGAAGCAGACATTTTTTTTTTTACACAGCAAGTGGAGGGTGGGGTGGGGGAGAAGAGGAAGTAGCAGGAGCTGCAGAGACTATTGCACACATTGCAAGGTTGACCTCAAGAAGAAAAGGGCAGACTGCAAAGCATGTTTCACCAAGGGAGCCTGGTGGGAGAGAGGAAAAGAGAACTTTCCTGTGTCAAGACTTGGGGAAATGTTGCTATGTTGGTCATATCCTGCCTGGATCTGTTTGTACCGACCTTACAAACTAAGGCAACACGGGTTTATTTGTCTTTTTTTCCTTCATATGCCACACTGTACTTTTAATGAATTTTCTCCCTTTTCTCTGTACCAGGAGAGGCAGGAGTGGCCAACAACAACAAAAAAAAAAAAAAAAAAAAAAAAAAAAAAAAAAAAAACCAAAAACGCAAAACAAAACAAAACAAACAAACAAACAAACAAAAAAAACCTAGCTGGCCTTCCTTTCTAAAGGAAGAAAAGGGGAAAGAGTTATCAGAACTGTAGAGTGCATTAGTTTTGCCTGTTTTGACCCCATAACTTGGCGGATGGGCAAAAAAAGAGAGGTGTTAGCTAGTGGGTATTACTCTAGGGAGCACAATCTTCCCTGCAGAGCAGGTGGGTGGGGCTTTCTGCCCTCTAGTTGCTAGGCACCAATTTTTCTCAGAAAGGACACTAGCCTGCACTTAGCCAATCCTGAGCGCAGGCCCTTAACAACTCTCAGAGAGAAAGCAAAGCTTAGCCCAGTTCCACGTTCAGACTTCAGGAAGCTGTAACCAGAAAGAGAGCTGACTGCAAGACAGCAGTAAAGGGTTAGACACAATAGAAGACGGAAAACCATGAGTAATATTATAATTTACTATGCCAGCATGTCTGGCCCTAGGAAGTGCCTCAGCTGGAGGGAGGCAGCAGGAGGATATTAGAGTAAAAACACCATAGTTGGGGACTTCAAGAGTTTGTTAAGATTATCATGCCTTTCCCGCTTTTTTTAATTTTTTTTTTACTTTATTTTATCATGTTGGATGGAAGTGGGACATGCAAGGACCTACCAAAATGGCTATTAACTCGCTTACTCCTGTTGTGCTCTAAGAATTGACTGATATTAGAAGTTTCTGGTATTTTGAACTCAACTACCTTAAGGAATCCAATAGTTTTGTCAATATCTCAAGTGTACAAGAAATAGTGAATCCCATTTAGGATGGGAGAGAAAAAAAAAACACAGTACATGTATAACTCAAATCCCTCAGAGAAGACCAAGAAACTCATAAAAGGGCCAATTGTTTTTTATTTCTAATAAGTTGGTATATTTTCGTAGGTCACATATTTCTTACACAAAATGAATTATTTTGATCAATATTTTGGAAGTATTACAGAACAGCACTGCTCAATAAAAGCATAATGAGAACTACCTAAGTAATTTACAATTTATTACTAGTCATTAAAAGAGAAAAAAATTAGTATACACATTTAACATAAAGCATTCGAAGTATCATTGCAAAAATGTAATCACAAATGTAGGTATGTTACATATTCTTTTATCATAGTCTTCAAAAGCTACCATACACTGTACTCACATAAAGAGTGAAGGACTAGAATTCTTACCCTTCAGAGTTTCACTTTCAAGACAACCAATAAATGATTGCCAAGCAGATGTCACGCCCTTGCTACACATCACACAGGTCACACACTAGGTGAAGGGAGGAATGAGATTTGATCTCAGCCTAGGAAAAGGAGATTGCTTTTACATAAAGCCTGGTTAAGTCGATTACTATTTTTGCATAAAAGTAAGAAGCAGTTTTTTTAGACAATTATAAAATACATAGTTTATATAATACTTATATGCACTATGCAATTTACTTAATAATATATATATATATTTGAACCTTTTTTTTTTTTTTACGAGACAGGGTTTCTCTGTATAGCCCTGGCTGTCCTGGAACTCACTCAGTAGATCAGGCTGACCTCGAACTCAGAAATCTGACTGCCTCTGCCTCCCAAGTGCTGGGATTACAGGTGTGTGCCACCACTGCCCGGCTAAGAAGCAGTTTTAAAGTAAATTATAACATATTTCTCTAGTTCTAAACTAGCAACAACAAACATCATGTGACTTGCATGCTATTATGCATAACAGCCTACAGCAAGGAACAATTTCAAGTAAGAACCACAAGGAATGCAACACTAAACTGCTGATCTATGACACTCAAACTGTTGCATAACCATCATTGGGCAGGGATGCTAGAACAGATTATTCATGGTACTACCCTCAGCATTTCTATTAATGTAGATTTGAGGTGGAAGTGATGCTGGGGCTGCCAGTCTGTGAATCACAAACTGAATATCACTGTTCTATATAACTGTTCTCTTAATGGGTTGGTCTGCAACGGTTTAGAAAAATACTATGGAAAGATGACTCAAGTCTCATGCAACATATTTTGCAATTTTAAAAACTTAATAAGAAAGTAGAAACACTTAATTTTGGAATTTTAGAAATTTTCTGCTGTCATTTGCATACAGACAAGCCATTTTGAAGTATAACTGGGTTGCATGTTTTGAACATTAAAAATCTTACTGGCATGCATTTTACAGAAAGCCCATTTCAATAAGTTGGGGATTGGTGGTGTTAAATTGTGATCACATTCTAGTATCAAAATTGTTATTTTAAAAACTTACTCAAGATTATGACATGAAAACAAAGTACCTCAATTTTACCTATTATTTATGGTACAGTTACTCAATTTTCAGTTACAAAGTAAGTTTAAAAACCAAGCTGTTAGAATTGTACTTTAACCATTGTGTATTCTTTGTTTTATTTTATTTTTATTAGATATTTGCTTTATTTACATTTCAAATGTTATCCCTGTCCTTTTTACCCCTCTGAAAACTCCCTATCCCATGCCCCATACCCCTGCTCACCAACCCACCCACTCCTGTTTCCCTGTCCTGGAATTCCCCTACACTGGGGCATTGAGCCTTCACAGGACCATTGTGCATTTTAAAAGAGAGTTAAATATTAGGTATAGTCTATTAATATATGACACAAATTTGGCAATTCAAGAGCACAGCACAAATTAAGCATTCATTTTTTATATCTTTATTTCATGAAGTATTTAATTTTCATTCTATTTTCTGATTTAATGTCTGATTATTGTTTTCCCTCTTCTATATGCATATATATATATATATATATATATATGCAAACATATACATACAGGTTGTTGGTTTTTCAAAGCAAGGTCTAACGCCTTGGAATTGTTCATTTTGGCCATCTTTTTAATTTTTGATATGCATGATTGTACAAGCATATATATTGTATATAGATAGTTAAGTAGTTTCATAGTCTTTTATAACTTAATGAATAGGTAAGAAAAGAATACATAAATGTATTAGGGCAAATTGAATAACATGCTCTCTCTTTTTTTCTATCTAGGTAAAACAAAGATGAAGTTATGAGAATTTTAGACGCAAAATTAAGTATGAGTTAAGCGACATAGCTGTCAGTGCCAAAGTACTGGAAGAAATGGGTATTAAGGTTGCCTCTCCCAAGGCTAATCTACAAGACAAACAAATATTCAACAGATAAGAATATTGTGGCATAAGCATAACTGTTCATCTTAATTGTATTTTGTAACTTAAAGTCATATATGTAGGTAAAAAAAATCAATGTGTGGAGTATTTTATTTATTTATATATTTTATGTATATGAGTACACTGTTGCTGACACACCAGAAGAGGGCATCAGATCTCATTACAGATGGTTGTAAGCCACCATGTGGTTGCTCGGAATTGAACTCAGAACCTCTAAAAGAGCAGTCAGTGCTCTTATCCCCTGAGCCATCTCTCTAGCCCCTAATGTATGTAATATTAAAGTCAGGTTTACTCATCAACAGAATAACTTAATTGTGTTTCTGACAAGAAAATGGGCATTTAATCATAAAAAGATGGTCACTTCTTAGTGAGGGATAATTAGGTATATTTATTATAATATGGAATAACTGGTAATCTGAGAAAATTATTCATCTTCCTCAGCTACCAGAGATTTGCAAAATTCTCAGCAAAATAATTAGTAGTCCAGTCTTGAATTTAGTTAGTAATTGATAATGGTCAAAACTGGTTAACTATACTTTTATTTTTAGAATTTCATGCATTTCCATAATGTTAAAGAGAACAAGGAAATTCTGAAGTTCCTGATGATGGAGTAAGTGAACATTTATGATAAAAGATAAATTCACCATTTGATCTTAACTATAAAAGAATCACACCATTAAAGTAGCCACCAAAACTAATGGGCTCCTACTGTTTCATTGATTAGTTAAAAATATTTCTTAAACTGTAAACATTCTAACAAACGGCTTTTATTATCTCTGTGTGTGTGACTGTCTATATCTATCTATCTATCTATCTATCTATCTCTATCTCTATCTCTCTGTGTGTGGGGGGGGGTGGAGGGCTGTGCTAACACACACATGTGGGAGCCTACATCAACCAGAAGAGGATGTCAGGCTCCCTATATTTACAGGCAGCTCAGAGCTGGCCAGCATGGACTCTGGGAACAAAAATTGTGTCTTTTGAAAGACCAGAAACAACTCTTAATTTCTAAGTCATCTTTTCAGCTCTAACTGTGAATACTTTACAACAAACAAATAAACAAAAAAAAAAAACCAATGTACTAGCATGCATCCATCAATGTGAAACTTTTTCAAATTCACTAGTAACTATGGGCATGAATAGATTTCTAGTACAATCTTCAGTTAGCTTTTTTTTAAATGTTTGTCACAATATTTAACATGGGTTTACATACCTAATGATTGCAATGTTTCATAAAATTAAAGACAAGAGCACTATGTAGACTTTTATAAAAGTTTATTTAAGTCTAACAATCTGCAACAGAAACTTTGAAATTATATGATATAGAAAGGTCATATTCCTGACAATTATCTAGAGTGCTACTGAATATTCAGATGCTAAATCCATTCTTGCATTTTTATGTTGAAATAAAGATCTAAGAATCTAGTTAAGATGCTCCTGGTGATAAAGCATAGTAATATCTCAGAAATACAGGTCAAATGGAAATTCCATGCACATTTTTGGAAACTAATAGTTATAAACCATTTTCTCCCACGTTTTAATTAGCCTTCCCTTGAGATCTTTACTCTGTTCTTTGCATTTTCTTGCCTTTTCTCCACACTTTCAGGTCATACATCCTCCTGCCATCTGGTGATAATGAATTATTTATTGATCTTTCAGGTGTGAGTTCTCATGATGGTCTTGGTGATTTCTTCCTACCAGAATGTAGCTTCATTTTCCTTTTGGATTCAGGTATAACCTAATGTCCACTTCTCTAAGAACAAAAATAACGGGCTTACAACTATAGTCTCCCTTAAAAATAGTATCTGCCAACCCTTTTTCATGTGTTTCTACAATCTCACATTTTGTTGAATAAGAAAAAATTTACAAGATATAGTTGTTCCCTGACAGTAATAGTCCTACTTGCCTGGATAGATTCCTTTGGGAAATTTTTTTCAAAATATTATGATTGCCTGTATACATACATGTAAATATAACCTGCTTGGCTCCACTTAGTGTTGCTTGTATACATGTTTTTTGTAGAGATGATCCACTTGGTATTGGATAACTATTTAGGAAACTCATCTCAGGGAAAGACTGATTCTTTTTTTCTCAGCAGTTATTAACTGCCTCTAGTTCTTAATCTAGGGGTGGAGGTTTGTGAGAACCAGTAATTCCTAACATCTTTGTAAATATTATCCTTATAACCATAGATGATAAGTGTAGCTTTCACTTCAAAGAAAGACATTTCTTTCTTCATCAGATGGAGACCATAAATACTAGTCAAAGTACAGAAAACAGCTGACCATGGGGTACCCAGCTCAAGGTAATACACCTTCAATAAAAGTCATATACCCAAGGCTCTGGAAAGTTGTGGAAGAAAGAATGGAAAGATTGGGAATGCCAAAGGATCAGACATTCTGCTGTGAGAGAGCTGAAAAATGACATAAGTTAATAACCAACATTTCTTATAAAACATGTGTTTGGTACATGTTGGGCATGTGTTCTGCATGATAACTTCATTTAACCATCTCAATTTCATGATCTACGCATGAGGAAAATAAAGTGAAAAATAGAAATTTGCAAAAGACTGCAACGAGTAAGAAGATGAGAAAGCCGCAGTGAGTGACGTCTGAAGTCATAAAAAGTTCTACAGTTCAATCACTTTAAAAGATTCATCTTTTTTATGTATATGAGCATTTTTGCCTGCATGTGCATCTGTGTACCATGCATGGTCACTGCCCCAGAGGCCAGAAAAGATCATTTGATCCCCTAGGACTGACATTAAAGATGGTGATAAGCTGCAATGTAGGTGATAGGACCTGAACCCCGGTCATCTGAAAGAGTAGCAAGTGCTCTAAACTGCTAAGCCATCTCTCCATTCTAACTTGAACCTTCTTTCAGGCAAAAATCCCAGGAAAGTAGAAGATTGGCAATCTTGAAAAATAGCTACTTTTAGGGGGTAATAAGGACAGAAAGGAGGTCTGCATGTTATTTCATAAGTCTTTCAAGAGAAGCCCAGCAACTTTTCATTGAAATATTGCTACACAGCGATGTTGTCTAAGTGAGTCTATGGTGATGAAACTGACAGTAGTCACACAGAGCCCTCCTTTACAGTGAGGCAACATTTCCGTTTCCCATGCCTCCAGAGAAACTAAATGAAGACCACCCAATAAGAACAATTGAAGCCCGATTTTTCAGAACTTGTTAAAAGTTAGGCATCGTTACTACTAGTGTTTTGCAGAGACATTCAAAGGCAGGTAAAAGAATGGGAAGTTTTGTAAATGAAAGACATCAGGTATGTGCCAATTGACAGCTATTGGCTGTACGATTCTGGGAGCAGGATAACTAGAAATAGGCCACCCTATGTGATAACTGATTTTCTCCATTTGAAGTCAATGGTTAGGGAGGCTAATAATGAAGTATTGAAAGTCTGGGACTGATTGCTACAGAGACTGTGGATCAGACTCATGAATGGTTTGTCACAAAGGCTATGGTTTTTGGTTGTGCTGATCATTACAAGTTATGGGCCAGCGTTCTATTTTTTTTAAATCTATGATCTGACCACTCCCAACAAGGTTCTATGCTGCTGTCTGTGAACAGAGAGCCGTCTTGAAGTTCAGGAAATGAACGGTGGGAAATGACTGTGACCCTAGTAACCAGTAAGTAGAGCAATACTGCAGTCATAGTTAAAAAAAAAAAAAAACCAGTTTCTCCCTTAGGGATAAAAAAGGATACCATGTACAAATAAGTCCTTTCTTCTTAAGATCTATTCTCAAAAGCTTCATACACAAACTAAGAAAACTGAGGATGCTCATTTTGCTTGTTCAGTGGAGTTACCCATAAGATACTTAATCTGGGTAGCATAAACATTCTACTAGTTTTGCAAATTCAATAACCTAACAGAAATCCATTGAGAAGAGACTCTCCAATAAGATATCAAAAGGTGACACCCCCATATATGTGTATGTGCATGCCTGCATGCACACATGTGTACACATACACAAACACATACACACACACTCCCCATAATTTCTGAGATTTAGGAAGTTGCCTTATTTGAATAAAGGGTTTTTGCAAATGTAATTTAGGATTTTGATATTTAAGATAATGTAATGAACCAAGTGAATCCTAACATTGATTTTCAAGCACAAAGCAGAGGAGGACAAGTCAGAGAGAAAAAGAGAAGGATCAAAGGGGCAGACTGAACTGACTGCTGTACCAACAAGCTGAAAGCAGGCAACGGGTCTCCTTTTCCTGTGATCTTGGTGGGGCACAGTACTTTTAACCTTCTGGCCTTCAGAGCTCTGTAAGCAATGTCTGCTCTTTGTGGCATTTTTTTTCAAACGCACAGGAAACTATTGCATCCTCTAGCTGTGATCTCTTAAAAAAGAATCAACACACTAGAGTTATGAGTGAGGTCACAATTTCAGAAGCTGGATTCAGACTATTTCTAAGGTCCTGCTATGGTTGGGTTAATGAGTAGACTAGGACAGGGCACTCTCAAGTCCTAAGAATCTTTCATAAATTTTAACACAGAGGCTGGGAAAAGGCAGTTAGTGACACCATGAAGTTCATGCCCTAACTTCTTGTCATCTCTGTCCTGCAAAAAGAAGTTTTGCAATTTGAAAAACATGTTCATTAATAAGATGAAAACATGAAGGTATCAAATTCACATTCAGAATGCTCTAATGTTATAGATATGGTACATAAACATCTTTTACCTTTCAAACTAAGGAAAAGAGGTAAAATAAGAGCTACATAAATGAGATACTACATTAAGAGTTAGTTCATATAGACAAAATATATGGAAGGATGTTAGACTTTTCTTACTGGCAGATTTATTTTGTTCTTTACGAAGTAGCTTCTTGTAAGAAAAGAATGTTTGCAAGCCACATGGTAACCTTAAAGCAAAAATTAGTAAAAAAAAAAAAAAAAAAATGATAAGCAAGAAATCAACATGACAATGGAGGCAATCAATTAACTACAAAGGAAGATTATAATCTGTAGGAAGCCACTCTTGCCATTGCAAGGTGGCGCCCATTTCCTTTGATGAGTCAGCACTGTGCTGTTATTTACTCCACTCCATGCCCTACTGTGCATGCGCAAGTAGAGGTTTGGTGGGCCTTGGCTCAGTACTGGAGCATGCTAATGAGGCATCATGGCGTGCACCAATCAGGTAGAAACACGTCTAGCCTAGGCCTATTTAAGCAGCACCGTTCCTTCTTTCTGGGTCTTTTGTCTCTGCAATCTACCCCGCAATAAACGTCTGTGGAAGGATCCTGATTCTCTAGTGTCATTCTTGCTGGTGAGATAGTCACAACCAACAATAATCAAAGGAAAGAAACAAAAGCAAAACTTGAATTAGAGATTCAAAATAACTTCTCTATCAAGTCTCACACCAAACTGCATGATTTGACTATCTAACAAGCACAAAGTGACTCCACCAAGGATAAACAAAAGCAAAACTTGAATTAGAGATTCAAAATAACTTCTCTATCAAGTCTCACACCAAACTGCATGATTTGACTATCTAACAAGCACAAAGTGACTCCACCAAGGATTATGTATTGTATACCTCATCTCTAAGAACATGCATGGAATAAAATCTTAAAAAAAATGCAAGAATAGTCACAGCAGTAGCACATAAAACAGATGTTAAATGAAAAGCAGTAAAAATCAGAAAAAGGTAAAAAATAACATTAACTCTCCCAAACCAGCAAGAATAAATAATAATGTATTGAACTCGATATCACATCACATAAAGCAAATATCAATCAATGTTAAGGAATTATATACTGCTACATAGTAACAATTGATGACTTTAAAACTCTCTCAATGGAAAGACCATTCAGACGCTACACTTGCAAAATGAAATTAAACTATACTCAAAGCCCCTAACATATATGTGTGTGTGTGTGTGTGTGTGTGTGTGTGTGTGTGTATACTGCACCTCCCACTGAGCACTGCCAACACACACATTTTATTTTTGCTTGAGCAGAATATTTTCTAAAACAGGTAATGTCACAGGCCACAAGTATTGTCACAACATACTTTTTTAAAATTCTATAGATATCTTTTCTGACTTCTGTGTAATAAAACTAAAGCCAGAAATCATTTGCTTGGATAGTTTGGAAACAACAAAAATGTGTGAAAATCAAATGTGTTGAAAACTAATACTGAGAAAGTCAACAAGGAAATTTTATAAAACTACAATAAAGTGAAAATTGGAAAATCAATCTATCAAATCTTGGGATTGAGAAGAGAGTTTGGTTCAATCAATGCTTACATGTCACAGAGTAGGGATAGTTCGAACACATTAATTACTACTCTTCGTCAAACAACTGCAAAAAGAACCTAAATACTAGTTATAAAAATTAGTAGATAAAGTGTAATTAAGATTAGAGTATGAATAAAAGACTAAAATATGCAGAAACATGTCATTGTTTAAAAAATATCAAAAATTGTAGACAAAATTTTAGGACTAAGAAAAGGGGAGACGTCTCTAATAATATTAGGTAAAAATGCAGTATTGTAACTGCCACCATGGAAATACTAAGGACTATCACATATTATTATGTACAAGTACCTATCAACAAGCTGAACAACCTAGAAATACATGGCAAATTCCCTGACTCAGAAACCTTACCAAGACTGAATTTCAATAAATAAAACAACAGAGCTAGTTCAATTGGAAACTGCTTGCCTATCATGTGTAAGGCCCTGGGTTCAATATACAGAAATGTAACAAATAATAAAAGAAAGCTTAAAGAGATAAAACACTGTGCATTTATAATCTATTTTTTAATTGTTTCCAAAAAGTAAAGAGGAAGAATCTTCCAAGCTCATTCAATAAAGTCATCATCCTGAAATTAAAATCATGCAAGCACACAAGAAAGGAAAATGATTACATGTTGATATCATGTTAACAGAGATTCCATAATGTTTGCCAATGGACTAGAGAGATTAGTCAGTGGTTAAGAGCACTTGCAGAGGACTTAGTTTCAATTCCCAGAACACATGGTGGTACCCAACTGTCTGGAACTCCAGTACTATGACACCTTCTCCTTGCCTCCAAGATCAGAAGGCTGCACAGACATATCTGTAGACAAACCAGCCATTCACATAAAATAATGAAAAATTTTAAATGTTCACCAAAATTTACCCAATCCAATCTAACAATTCTAAGATGAAGAAAGATTTATCAGAGAGAAGATAAGGTTGTTCACCGTACATAAGTCAGTAATTATGATACAGTACATCATCAGGATAAAAGACAAAAATCCTATGATCAGGCCTGTAAGATCATTCAGCAGGTAAAGTAACTTGCTGCCAAATTTAATGACTTGAGTTCAATTCCTAGGAATTAAAGGTAAAAGGGGAGAATTGATTTCCACTGTAGCAAATGCTGTGGCATGTGTGCATTCTCTCCTTTCTGTCTCTGTCTTTCAGTCTCTGTCTCTGTCTGCCTCTCTCTCTCCCTCCCTCCCCTTCTCTGTCTCTCTCTCTCTGTCTCTCTGTCTCTCTGTCTCTCTCTCTCTCTCTCTCTCTCTCTCTCTCTCTCTCTCTCTCTCACACACACACACACACACACACACACACACTATAAATTTTTAATCTTAAGATGATCCCAATACAAACAAACAGGGACCTGACAAAATCAGTATCCTACCAAAATAAAACTTCCAAAATTACATATAGGAGAAATATAATGGAGGTCATTTATAACAAGCCAACAATCCGCATATGTAGCAGAGGATGGCCTTGTCTGATATTAATGGGAGGAGAGTTTCTTGGTCCTGTGAAAGGCTCAATGTTACAGTGTAGGGGAATGCCAGGACAGGGAAGCGGGAGTGGGTATGTTGGTGAGCAGGGGAACGGGGAATCAGATAGGGGTTTTTGGAGGGTGTCTTAGTCAGGGTTTCTATTCCTGCACAAACATCATGACCAAGAAGCAAGTTGGGGAGGAAAGGGTTTATTGAGCTTACACTTCCACACAGCTGTTCATCACCAAAGGAAGTCAGGACTGGAACTCAAGCAGGTCAGGAAGCAGGAGCTGATGCAGAGGCCATGGAGGGATGTTCCTTACTGGCTTGCTTCCCCTGGCTTGCTCAACCTGCTCTCTTACAGAACCCAAGAATACCAGCCCAGAGATGGCACCACCCACAAGGGGCCCTCCCTCACTTGATCACTAATTGAGAAAATGCCCCACAGCTGGATCTCATAGAGGCACTTCCCCAAGTGAAGCTCCTTTTCCTATGATAACTCCAGCCTGTGTCAAGTTGACACACAAAACTAGCCAGTACAGAGGGGAAATGAGAAAAGGGGATAACATTTGAAATATAAATAATGGATATATCTAATAAAAATGAAAAAATGGTTATGAAAATTAAAATAAAAAGAGACATGCTAGCACTAGAGAAACTCAGAGTAAATTTGAAAACTCACAGAAAATGCTTGAAAATATAGAATTCTGTCCATATATTTCATTTATTGCAGGACAAATAAATGGATTTGCAGGTCTATGTAGCATTTCTTCAGAAATCTATTGCCTTCTTGACATTTTATTTCATCAGGTCAAGTAGAATTTGCTTTAGTTTATTTGACTACTAAGATTAATTTGCACTAATGTGTTAAATCCCAAACCATTTGAACTTCAGAACTATGTCTTTAATGTTGACATGAGAAGTTGTTTACTATTAGAAGACTTTTTTGCATTTGAAAACTTGACTGCAAAGTATTTTTAGCCAAGGAGTACACATGACTCCAGCTGCATATGTAGCAAAGGATTGCCTTGTCAGGCATCAATGGGAGGAGAGGTTCTTGGTCCTATGAAGGCTTGATAGATGCCCCAGTGTAGAGGAATTGAGGGTGCAGGAACACCCTCATAGAAGCAGGGGGGGGGTGGGATAGGGGTTTTCCAGGAGTTGGGAGACCAGGAAAGGGGATAACATTTGAAATGTAAATAAAGAAAATATCCAATAAAAAATAAAGGTAAGAACAAAAAAATATGCCAACATGCAGTTAACATTGTACTGGACAGGAAAAGCTGAAATCCCACCTGGAACATGGTAAAGATAAATGCCTATTCCTACCACTTTTTTTAAACATAGAGCTAGATCTCTGGCAAGAATAATTATTTAGTGAAAGAAATGACAGGCATCTAAATTGGAAACTAGGTCAATTTGTCATGCAGATAAATATAGTTGTATGTACTAAACACTTCAAAAACTTAAGCAAAGACGCTATTTTTTTAATTTTTTTATTCTTGGATATATTCTATATTTACATTTCATTTCCCTTTTTTGGTTCACCACCCCCCAAAGGTCCCACATGCCCTTTTCCCTCCCCCTGCTCCCCCATGCACCCCTTCCCACTTCCCTGTTCTGGTATTCCCCTATACGGATGCTTTGATCTTTCCAGCACCAGTGTCCACTCCTTCCTTCTTGTCAGACATCATTTGGCATGTGAATTGTGTCTTTGGTGTCCCAAGATTCTAGGCTAATATCCACTTATCAGTGAGTGCATACCATGGGTATTCTTTTGAGACTGGGTTCCCTCACTTAGTATGATGTTCTCCAGCTCCATCCATTTCTCTAAGAATTTCATGAATTCATTGTTTCTAATGGCTGAATAGTATTCCATTGTGTATATATACCACATTTTTTTGTATCCATTCCTCTGTTGAGGGACATCTGGGTTCTTTCCAGCTTCTGGCTATTATAAATAAGGCTGCTATGAACATAGTGGAGCATGTATCCTTATTGCATGCTGGGGAATCTTCTGGGTATATTCCCAGGAGTGGTATGGCTGGGTCCTCTGGAAGTATCATGTACAGTTTTCTGAGGAACAGCCAGACTGATTTCCAGAGTGGTTGTACCAGCTTAGTCCCACCAGCAGTGGAGGAGTGTTCCTCTTTCTCCACATCCACGACAACACCTGATGTCTCCTGAGTTTTTAATCATAGCCATTCTGACTGGTATGAGGTTAAATCTCAGGGTTGTTTTGATTTGCATTTCTCTAATGACTAATGATGTTGAACATTTTTTAAGATGTTTCTCAGCCATCCGAATTTCTTCAGGTGAAAAGTCTTTGTTTAGCTCTGTACCCCATTTTTGGATAGGGTTATTTGGTTTTCTGGGGTCTAACTTCTTGAGTTCTTTGTATACATTGGATATTAGCCCTCTGTCAGATGTGGGGTTGGTGAAGATCTTTTCCCAATTCAGCAAAGACACTATTGTGCCAGTTAGATTTATCTGGAAGACACAAATCTAGAAGAGGGAAACTGAATTGAGGAACTGCCTCCCCTCCATTAGACTGGACTGTAGCAAGTCTGTGGACCATTTTCTTGAACCAGATTACTGTGCATTGACATCCCTGGGCAGGTGAGCTTTGGCTCTCTATGAAGGGTTGCTGAGCAAACCAGTATTCCTCTATGGCCACTGTTTAAATTCCTGCCTCCAGATTCCTGCTTGTGCTTTCCTTGATCACTGGCTCTACCTGTAAGTTAAAAATAAAATCTTTCTTTCCATAAGTTTCATTTATTCAGTATTTTATAAAGAAGAAGAAGAAGAAGAAGAAGAAGAAGAAGAAGAAGAAGAAGAAGAAGAAGAAGAAGAAGAAGAAAACCGTGATGTGAATCCAGTACATAAACATAATCATACTCATAAGCAGCATTCGTAAAAGTTGACCTGGTCGAACCATTCCCAAACTCTAGGCCTAGTGCTAGTTGTATAGCCTTTGTTCCAATAGAGGCTGGTGAGTCTCACAGACTCCCAACCATCCATGCCTCCCTCAAACCCCAGATTCAGCCTTAGTCACTCACCCATCCAACCATAGGAATTCTCAGAGCCTTACTCACCTGTTCCATTCCCGGGCATAACTCCAGTTGCAATGTTTGTGCTAGTCTAACCTGGTTGAGTGCTTGAGATCCCAGTTAAACTATGCCATCCTCACATTCTTAGGCACAGCTCTAGATCAGCTTGTGTAGCATCTCAGGCACATCCAGCCACTTGTCCCATTCACATACTTTCTTGGTTACCACTGAAGTGGAATAATCCCCAGCCTTCCAATCAAAAATTAACACTAAGTATATGAAGGATGGACCTACCAACTCTTCTATGGCCAATGAAGTTTGAGCAACTACAAAATTAAAATCAAACTTGGATTTAACAAAGATAGGTCTGAAACTCATAACAGATATACAACTAATGAATAAAGTCCACATACCCAGGTCTCTGATTTGTTTGGAACTGAAGATATTATCTCTTAGTTTCTTGCCATGACATAGTCATCATATGAATTATAACCCTCTGGAACTGTAAACCCAAATAAACTCTTTAAGTTGTTTTAGTCATGCGACTTTATCATAGCAAAAGAAACGCAACCAAAACTGGGAGAGACTCTAACTGGATCAAAAAAGGTACAAGACACAGAGAGACAAATGTGGCCAAATCTGATGACCTGAGTCAATTCCCAGGATCTACACACTGGAGAGAGGAAATTCCTTCAGTTTGTCCTGTGACCTCCACATATGTAAGGCAACAGGACTGCATGTTCTCTCTCTCACACACAATAATAGCAAATAATGACAAAAATATAATAATGAATAATAACAAAAATAAAGATGGCTTGGTGTTGAGGTGTATATACTGCTTCTGCTGTGGGCAGGATTTCAGTTTCCAGTACCCACATCACGTGGTACACAGTTCCTTGATACTTCATCTCCAGGGAGATCAATGCTTTTGATCCAAAAACATCCACACTCATGTGCAAACACCTCTCCACCACCCACACTTAAACATTCAATCTTAAAAAACTAAAATATTAAAAGTTAACATATTTAGAAGGTAGTTAGGGACTTTGCTGGTTTAGTGAACTGGTGGTTGTGGATCCTCCTCCAAGAACAATGATTTCCCTAGCTCTGGCCATTATCTGGGTTTTCAGTATCAAGAATGATTTTCCTTTGTTAAACAGGTTGTAAATACAATTAGAAACCTTTTGTTTATATGTATATATGAAATAAAGAGGAAAATGAGACCATGAATTTGAAAGAGAGGAAAGGAGAGGTACATGGACAAGTTTCAAGGGAGTCAAGGAAGAGGGAAATAATGGAGAGATGTTGACTAATTGGTAGAACATATAGTTTGGCAGGAATGATATGTCATGGCGCACTACCACACAGTCCATATTGTATTTAAAAGGTTTCAAATATGTTCTGCAAAGAAATAATTTAGTGCATATGTTTATCCAATTACATTCATGTTCTATAGTTACTGTATTCACAAGCACATTATACACAGAATTTTAAAATAAACCCTTAAGCTTATGTAGTTCCATTTGCTCACAGCACCACCTCCAGCTCCTCCACTGCTGCCTCTCTGAGTCACTGCAAAGGCAGCTCGGCCCTTCCAGCTCTCCTGTCCTAGCCTCCTAGAACAATATTTGGAGATCTTACAAGATGTCATATATTAACAACAAAGAACAGTCTGAACTTGATCAAGATTTGAAGAAGTAGAAAAAACAAAAATCAAAGCTCCTCAGTTAACTGTTCAGATGATGCAAACTTCACAGATTCTTGCAGCCCTCCAAGAAAGACTTGATGGTGTTCTAGGCAAACCAACAGGAAACATTGACAGCTTGCCTACGGTAGTCAAAAAATGGGTGAATGCTCTCAAAAATCTTCAAGTTATATTGCCTTGGGTTTTGTTGATTGTGTTGATAGTCATGGCTATCCTCTGAGAAGCTCCACCCAGCATCTGACTCAGACAGACACCCACAGCCAAACAGTAAATAGAGCTTGGGGACTCTAATGCAAGAATAGGAGGAAAGGATGTGGGCCTGCAAGGGGATAGGAACTCCACAGGACCAACTGGAGTCAACTAGCCTGGACCCTTGGGGCTCTCAGAGTCTAGACCACCAACCAAAGAACATACAAGGGTTGGACCTAGGCCTCACCACACATATGTAGCACATGTGCAGGTTGGTTTTCATGTGGATCCTGAACAAGTAGAATGGGGGCTGTCCCAAAAGCTGTTGCCTATATGTTCTTCTAGCTTGGCTGCTTTGTCTAGCCTCAGTAGAGAGAGGAAGTACCTAACCCCTCAGAGACTTGAAGTGCTAGGGTTAGGGGATAACCTGGGGGGACCCCACACACTCAGAGGTGAAGGGAAGTGGGGGACGTGGGAAGTATTGTGGGAGGGGTGATTTGGAGGGAGCAGTGAATGAGCAGGATATAAAGAGAGTAAGTAAAAAATAAATTAATTTTAAAAATCTTCAAGTTAAATGTACATAGGGAGAAGCCAAACTCTATGAGGAATTTCATGATCTCTAGAGAAAGTATACTGTCCTCTATCAGCCTTTATTTGATATGCAATTTGAGACCATTAATGCAATTTATTAACCTACAGAAGAATGTGAATGGAAATCAGATGAGGAAGATGAAGTTTCAGAAGAGCTGAAAGAAATGTCGAAGACTGAAGAAAAGGGATGGATGGCCTTTCCTTCAGTCTCTGTTCCATATTTAGTCCCTGTCTTTCCTTTGGATGGGAACAATTCTGGGTTTAAAATTTTTGAGATGGGTGGTTGGCTCCATCCCTCAACTGGGAGCCATGCTTCTCTGCTGGAGGTGGTCTCTACAGTGCTCTCCACTTTGTTGGGTATTTCAGCTAAAGTCATCCTTGTTGTGTACTGGGAGCCTCTTGCTTCCCTGGCATCTGGTACTTTCTAGTGGCTACCCCCTGTTTCTCATCCCCCACAGCTACATATTTCTATTCAAAGACCAATTTGTTATACCTAGCATCCCAAGTATAGCTCTGTTAGATATGTTGAATGCATAAATCATTTCTACTGCATGCTCATTTACTGTTGATTGTGTTATTCCATATTATTTTCTTCATGTAACTATTGGAATAAAATTATGAAAAATCAACTGTTGAACAAACTTGATTGCTGAACAAAGACAAGTAGTTGTTTCTTTCCTAAAGAACCAAAGTCCCAACAAAGAAAGAGAATTGCACATCAATATTTGATATGAACATAGATGCAAAAGTTCTCAATAAAATACTTGCAAACTGAATCCAAAAACACATCATAAAGATCATTCACGATAATCAAGTAAGCTTCATCCCAGAAATGCAAAGATGGTTGGTTCAACATACATAAATTGGCAAATGTAATCCTGGAGAGATTAGTAATACAATATGTCAACATAATAAAGACAATTTATAGCAAACCTATAGACAACATTAACATAAATGAAAATTTCTCTACAATCAGGAACAAGACAAGTTGCCACTCTTTTCCTACCTATTCAGTACAGTACTTAAAGTCTTGGTTAGAGCAATAAGACAAGTGAAGGAAATCAAAGAGAAAGGAAGAAGACAAAGGACCTTTATTTGCAGATGATATGATAGTATGCACAAGTGACTCTAAAAATTCCACTATGAAACTCCTACAGCTGTGTACTGGCTGCTTTTATGTGTCACCTTGACACAAGCTGCAGTTATCAGAAAGAAGGGAGTCTCTTCTTTTGAGGTAATACCTCCATGAGATCCAGCTGTGGAGCATTTTCTCAATTAGTGATCAAGGAAGGAGGGCCTCTTGGGGGTGGTGCCATCCCTGGGCTGGTAGTCTTGGCTTCTATAAGAAAGCAAGGTGAGCAAGCGAGGGGAAGCAAGCCAGTAAGTAACATCCCTCCATGGCCTCTGCATCAGCTCCTGCTTCCTGACCTGCTTGAGTTTCTGTTCTGACCTCCTTTGGTGATCAACAGCAATGTGGAAGTGTAAGCTAAATAAATCCGTTCCTCTCCCCACCCCACCCGCCGGAAAAAAAGAATCAAAGTCATTTTCATCTGGTAGTACAGGTTGAAATCTGCCTGCATCAGCTCTGCTTTCTGTTATGTTCTTAGAGGGATGTAGTGACCAACATCAAGACGGGTCATCACTTGAGGGAGAAAAAGTATGATTAAGAATTTCCAGTAAAATCCAATTTAGTAACTGAGATTATTAAGGGATATTTTTTATGTTTTAGGTGCTATAACAAAAGTCAACTCATGCTTATTATCAGAGCAAGGTGAACAAGCCCTAGGTTCAGAAGTTAATTGATGGTATTTAATGTACGTTGAAAATTAGCTCCTATTAATTAAATATTTTCTTTGTAATATTGCCTACATTTTGCTTTCCTGCAAAAGATGAATATACATGATTTGAACCTATTTTGAGTTGTTCTGTTCAGCTAGCTTTTGTTTTTCAGCGTAAAATAAGTCACAGAGTTTTAGCCCTCACTGGATGCTGTCTCAGTTTGTACTGATTGAGGGTATTGCAGAGGGTTAGTTTGAATTCAGGCATGCCCAGTTTTCCATACTGAACAACTTTGGAGGAGAGAATATGCATATGCTTTAATAAAAGTGATGTGCTATAGATAGTTTTTTAACATAAAAGTGAATTTCCATTTGTTAGAACTGAATACTTTATTGACTTGTGTTTATTCTAGTCCTCCATTCTGAAGGGATGAGGAGTGCTACGAGCCATGCTGCTTACTGTGTGGAACTAAAAATGGGTGGTACTGGTGAGACAACCACCTCACAGCGGGTCCCCAATGGAGGAGTCAGAGATAGGACTGAAGGAGCTGAAGGGGTTTACAACCTCATAGGAAGAACAACATCAATCAACCAGACCCCCGAGAGCTCCCAGGGACTAAGCCATTAACCAAGGAGTACACATGGCTCCAGTTGCATATGTAGCAGAGGACTGCCTTGTCAGGCATCAATGAGAGGAGAGGTCCTTGGTCCTATGAAGGCTCTATAGATGCCCTGGGGTAGGGGAATAGAGGGTGGAGAGGTGGGAGTGGGTGGGTGGAGGAACACCCTCATAGAAGCAGGGGGAGGGAGGGTGGGTTAGGGGGTTTCTGGGAGGGGAGAAACCAGGAAAGGGAATAACATTTGAAATGTAAATGAGAAAATATCCAATAAAAAATTTTAAAAAGATATATTTGGGTAAATCTCACATAGTTTCTCAGATTTAAAAAAAGGCTCAAAAATATTGGGTCTCTATACCATGAGTGTAATATTCAGGAGCATGTAGCTCCTGTTCTAGTAGGAATAAATGAAATTAATGTATAATTTCAAGAGATTGAATGGTTTGGGTATTTTTGAGTTAGCTTCCCCTGCTTCAGATATTTCAAGTGACCACATTGTAATAAACCCTAAAGTGGTAATAAGGCTATTACAGGGAGGGTGGTATTAAGTTTTCAATCACTGAGAACCACATTTAAAATACCCCAGGCTAATTACTGTTCATTTTGAGGGACGGAACATTTTCGACAGCGTATATTAATTGTATTGTACTTCAAAGAAAGTCTATAGCTCCTGCTGTTAATAAAACTTACATCGAGAATTTTTTTTTCTTTTGAGGTGATAGCTTTTTTGGTGAAATTACATTCTGTAACTGACCTTTCTGAGATTTTTAACTACTGGAAATCCTTAACAAATTATATTATTTCCTTTATTTTGAAAATGACTTGGTTGCATTTTTCAGATGGGTTATGCTATTTTCTGTAATCATTGTTCATCTAAATACAGCTTATTTTCTTGAATTTTAAAGTTTATAACCTAAAGATAGTATCTCACTTTTGGTGAACTTATACCCTTCCTTCCGTAGGACATAACTACTGCCAAAGCAAAGGGGGAGCTGGTTGGTGCTTGCTGGATGATGGGGATGTGCTGGGTGGAGCTTCAGGGATCAGTGTTCATTATGACAATCTGTCCGTCCCCAACAGGTTCTATTTCACTCTTAAAGTCTGAAATATGTAATCTGAAATCCTTAATAAAACTGCATCTAGTTTCATTAAAAAAAAACATAAAAATAACCTTTAAAAAAAAAAACCTTTAAAAAAAAGTACCGTATGACTCAGCTATACCATTCCTCAGCGTACAAAGAAGAATCCTTAGTCAACAGACCAGATATACTGCTTATTGTTGTTTTCTCCAGCATTACTCACAAGAGCTGTTACTGAACCAGTTAGGTGTCCATCAATGGGTGAATGGAGATAGAAAAAATATATATTCTCAGAAAGGCAAATATTACATGTTTGTTTTCTTTCATCTGTAAATGATGTATTTTATGTAGACATAAATTATTTAGTGGATATACATCATCAAAGTAAAAATGTAGAAGTGAAAGTGGCACAAGTTAGAGTCAGAAATTTCTAATGGGACAAAAAGGTCTTTTTAGCAAATGGTGCTTGGACAAATGAAAACCCACATGCAAAATAAAATGACCTAAAATCCCTACCCTCTAGCACACATAAAATAATTCAAAACATATCACAAACATAAGTGTATAAAGTGTGGCTGTAAAAATATTCAATGAATGACAGGAATTTGTAGGAATGATATCATCATGACCTTGGTTTAGGATTGTTCCCCCTTAGTTATGATAGCAAAAGTAAAAGGAAATAAATGATCCACATATGAAAGTTGACTTTGTCAAGCTTGAAAACTTGAACATCAAATACCTATCTTCAAAAATAAAATCCATGGAATGGAAATTAACATTTCAGATCATGTCTACAATAATAAGTAAGTACTCCTATGATAGAAGAGATGATTATAATCCAGGAATAAAAACATCAAAACTAAACAGAACTGGAAGATATTTTTTTCAAAACTGCTACACAAACAGCCATAACTGCATAAGAAAATGTTCTACATATTTAGCCACCAAAGAAACATAAACTACAACTCTACTGAGATGCCATAAAATAGTTCCTACAATAGCCATAATGAAAAACTATATAATAACAAACATTTCCCTAGCAGTAGAGAATTTATCCCATTAGTACCCCGTGACTGGTGATGTAAAATACTAAAGCCAATTTGAAAACAGGTGGTAGTTACTCAAATTTTTAAACAGAATTTCCACATGAACCACACCTACAAATATGCAAAATAATTCAAAACAGGTTTTTCAAACAAAACATCAGCATTCATAGTAGCATTGTGCATGATAAACAAAGGTAAATATGTATAAAATATCCACCAAATGATTAATAAAGCGAAATGTGATTCTACCCACATAATGAAATATTATCTTACAATATAAAGGAATACAGATGTCTATTCATTAATGACTTACAAGTTGTGGCAGAGATATGAAATTCAAAAGCATAGTTACTGAAGGAACCACTAACCAAAAATCAAATGCTTCATGATTCCATTCATGTGACACTTGCAGAACTGTTAAGTCCATAAGGTTTAAAAGTAAATTACTGGTTGCATATGGATAATGGAGTAAGAACTAACAGGTAAGGAAGTCTGTTCGATGCGGAAGTGTTTCACACAGTGCTGGTGATTGCATAAATTCCCTTGAATCTTGCATTTTAAATAGGTAAATTTTAAGGTATATAAAATACCTCAATGAACATAAAAAAATCATAGCAAAACAATAATTACATTAACGGTTGTGATCCACCATGTGTGTGCTTGAAACAGAACCTGGTTTCTCTGGAAGAGCCTTAAGTGCTCTTAAACACTGAGTCATCTCCCCAGCCCCAAGAATAAGTTACTCTTTCTAATGAAATGTTAAAATTAGTTACAAAGGGATGACTAGTAATATTCAAAAACAGAAACTGTGGAAGAGGGATAGAAGACCAGAAAATTAAAAGTAATCAAACATGAATCACTTAATCAGTTTTATTAAAATTCATCAGATGAAAAGAAGTATCTGTGTACCATAGAAAAGGATTAATGTTGTACTTTATGTATTTTAAACACCAACAACTGCTTAAGAAAATCCATGTGAGTTCTACTTTTTTGTTGTTTTAACTTAAGGAGTGAAGTCTTTTTTTTTTTTTCACAAAAAATCCCTGTACTCAATCTTTCCCAATAAAAACAATCTTTGTTTCAAAATTCTTTATTCACCTATATTCAGGTTCCCAAAGAAGTATCCACATTTAGCAATACAATTGACAATTTATAGTATTTTTGAAAATGGAACTTTTTCTAAATATCAAAATTTCTAAGAGGCAAATCAGCTCTAAAATGTGAAATTCACAGATAACTAGGTCTGATTTAGAAACACAAATATGCCAATCATACTATGTAAAGCAGCAAGAAATTCACTTCCAAGTATATATTGTGGAAGTTTTTAAAAAACTCATCTTAATTCTTAGACTTCTATTTCGTTTTCTTTCACCTATCAGGAATGTTTCTCAGTTGACAAAATGAGAGGCTTCAATCGGAGAAGACTCAATTCAGACTTGTACTTTAAATCTACAGATTTCAAGGTATTATCCCATGGACATAAACATTCTCCAATGCGAAACAAAAAAAAAGTTAAATTGTCCACTTAGAATATTGCAAGTATCACCTGTAGCATTTAGCAATGTTGAGGAAAAATATTGGCTAGCACTCCAAAATTAATTTAAAGCACTATCTTCCATAGAGATCCCCAAAACCTTTTTTTTTACTTTTCTTTTTTTTTTAATTTTTATTTTCTATATTCTATGTTTACATTCCAAAGGCTTTCCCCTTTCCCAGTCCCCCCCTCCCTATGTCCCATAATTCATCTCCCCCCACAACTATTCCCCAATCACTCCCCCTCCCCCCACGGTTTCTCTACAAAAAGAAAAAATGGAATACTTTTGATTCCAATTCATACTTCAAAATTTAGTCCACTAAAAATTGCCTTCAAATTGTTTGTTGTTGTTGTTGTTGTTGTTGTTTGGTTTGGTTCATTTTGGTTTTTCTCCTTTCTAAACACCTATAAACAACAATTACTCATCAATATAAACAACAATTACTCATCAAAATTACTGTATAACATTTAGAGTCGGGTAGCATAAATTTTAAAAACATTTATTTTAAAGCATAAATTCACGTTGGAGTTTCAGTAAACAAAGCTATGGCTTCATTATATGTTGAATTTTTGCTGAGTACAGTCTAGCAAACAGCAGCTATGATGATAATAGTAATTTGAAGTAAAAGGTGTTTTAAAAAATCAAGTATGAGACAAAGGTATAATATCAACATTTTCTGGTTGAATGCTTTGGGTCCTGCTTATCCTCAAACTATTTCAAAAGTTGTTGCTTTTCTTTGATACTTGACTTTCTCAGAAGAACAAGGTGTGCTTAGTGATTCTTTATATTTGAATGGATGTGTTGACACAGTCTACCTAAACTGAAACTAAAAGCATACCTATTAAGAACAGTATCATTCATGATCACCAACAGTGTTAAAGCAAGAGACAGCCACTGCTACTTCTTTCAGCAAACACCTAAAGAAAATAAATCTTAAACAATGAGGGGCAAGATACTGTATTAATACTGGGGCCTTCTCAGGCAAGAGAGGAATCCACTACTGTTTTGCAAAAGGAATGAAATTAAGACTGTGTTCTTTTCAAGGGAGGGCCAATTTAAAATGAACTGCAATCTTTTCTCCATTACTTATATATCCACATTTTATTGAGAAAAGCAACTTAGAAACATGATTATAACTGCATGCATAATTGAGGAATTTGTCAGTTGAATGCACTCAATACTTGTCTTATGGGAAGTCAACTATTTTGATCATTGACTGTGCAATGAAAAGTTACATTTAGAAGCCTGGAAACTTGTGGTTCAGGGCATTCAATGTTTCTTTGATAAAAGGAGAATGTCACAATCACAAGAAATTACAATGACTAACACATCATGAACATAACCTGTAAATACATTTCAACAACAGTAACATCACATGAAAATATTCGTGTTCATTAAAGATAACAGGCATTTTTGGAATATGAGTCTCTCTCTCTCTCTCTCTCTCTCTCTCTCTCTCTCTCTCTCTCTCTCTCTCTCTCTCTCCCCTCTTGCAATTCCTCAAACTTGAAATGAAGATATCCTTAAGCTACACAGTAATATAAAAGCAGGAGCATATTGATTTTTTGTAAAATCCTTACGGAACAGAAATGCCTTGGCAGATAACAATGCTATTCTACATAAAGTTTTAACTTCATCTCTCATTTCTTACCACCATGTTCACATTTTCATTATGCTTGCTTGCATGCGAGAACATCAACTAATCTATTATTTCAACATGTAAGCCTATTTGTTTTGAAGCAAGGATTTCTATAAAAGCAATGGAGATTTCTTTATTTTTCAGGATGCTGAAGGAAGAACTTGGAACATTCATGCTTGCTGCTTTGCCTGGGCTTCTGCTTCCTGGAATACAAAACAAACAAACAAAACTTACATTTAAATATCAAAAGGCAGATACTCTTCTACATTCTGATTAAAATAAACTATCTCAAGTGACTAAGATTATTAAGAAAATATAGCAATTACTTTCATGATATAAAAAAAGACTTTAAAATAATAAACAGAGGCTTTCACCATGCCATAGTGTTATGGAGACTGCTCTAAGCAGATCAGCATCATGTCCTTACTCAAAGCTGTGGATCCTGTATACCACACAACCAATTCTCAGGCAAGAGAAGCCCCTGAGAAAGTGTGACTTTTATAGGAGTTAGCAGCTATTTTCTGATTGGACTTGAAGCCTGCTCCATAAGAGGAAATTCATATCTGGTTCTATAAGCCTGGTAAAAAGCCCATGAGCAAGGAGGTCACAAGTACTTAGAGGAATCCACTACTGTTTTGCTAAATAGTCATGTTGCATTCATCACACTGCCTTCTAAATGACTCGATTTATGACCATATAGTGCTACTTAAAAACTTGGTCAGCGTCATTTCTTTTTGCTGTGAACAGCAGTTGATAATCAAAGTACTAGGAAAATCAGCGCACTAGGAAAAGTAACTGTTGAATGCTCAGTTATGAATGGTACATCTGTACCACACTCTACAAGTCTGAAAGAGCACTTTGGAAAAGGGAGTGGAAAATAAAAAGTGCCAGAGGATGGAAATGTTATAGAATGTTGTCTTTGGGCACAGCATAACTTTACACTCATTTCATCAACTCACAGTGAGGTTACCTACAGAAGATGGGGCCCTGAGGATATTCTCTCATGGAATTAAGGGAGGGGCTTCTGAGGTCATGCCTATTCTTGAGAAGCTATTGGCAGTTAACAGGTAAAGACTGCAGTTAACAGTTACTCATTGCAGTTAATGGTTGCTAGGGGATAGAAAGTAAATTTTCTTCAGTGATATATGGCTTTGGTAAACGGCTCCCTATCATTAACAGCAACCCTTTGTAAACTCAATAGGTCATACACAAAGACACAAGAAGAGGTTCTGGGAGAGGGACCCAAGGTAATGGGGTGAATACGATCAGAATCCACTACATATATGTATAAAATTATCAAAATAAATACAAAATGAAAAATTTAAAATCTTGGCAGAAAACCAAACCATAATACAACTATGAAAGAGCAAGTAACATATGCAGCTGGAGCATATGTTACTTGTGTCGTGTTTCTTCACATAAATGCACATCTATTTCCAATGACCAGTACTCTCCCCATAGTCACACTCCATTTTTCCTAATGAAAGAAATTGGTAACAGGGGCATCTAAAGGAAAGGGGAAATCTACACCTTCAATTCCACTACTGGGAGAGAAGGGCAGAGGCAGGTGGGTATGTTTGAATTCAAGGCCAGCCTGGTCTACAAATCAAGTTCATATTTAATTTTAAGAATAAAATATAATGTAGGACCAGTGAAATGGCTCAGAAGGCAAAGATGTTTGCTGTCCAGGATGCAAGTCTGATGACGTGAGTTCAAATCTTGGAACTTTTACATACATACGTGCATTGTAGCACTAATGCTCCCTCCCAAGACACACACTCACATACACACAAACATGCACGTACATGCACACACACACACACACACACACACACACACACCCCAATGTGCATATACACTGGATAACAAACAATAAGATCCATAAAATATATTCATTTAAATAGCAATTATTGTCCCCTGGCCTCCATATACACATGCATGTCCATGTACATGCACTTTATGCACATACATACATACAAACAAGGATGATAAGAAACTTAATTTTTAAGAAGATACCCTATGTACTTCACCCTGTGCCTGCACAGGTTTTTTTTTTTTAATTTTTTTTTATTTTTATTTTCTATATTCTATGTTTACATTCCAAAGGCTTTCCCCTTTCCCAGTTCCCACCCACCATAGTTCCCATAGTTCCTCTCCCCCCCAACTATTCCCCAATCATTCCCCTCCCCCCTCGGTTTCTTTACTAAACTGGATGCAATCTTTACATGCCCAGTGTCCTCTCCTTTCTTCTTCTTGGGAATCATTTGACTTGCTATTTGTGTCTTGAGTATTTAGGGCTTCTGGGCTCATTAATATCCACTTATCAGTGATTGCATTTCATGTGCATTCTTTTGTGATTGGGTTAATTCACTCAGGATGATATTTTCCAGGTCTAACCATTTGCCTACAAATTGCATGAATTCATTATTTTTAATTGCTGAGTAGTATTCCATTGTATAAATATACCACATTTTCTGTATCCATTCCTCCTTTGAGGGATATTTGGGCTCCTTCCAACTTCTGGCTATTATAAACAAGGCTGCTATAAACATAGTGGAGCATGTGTCCTTATTGCATGCAGGGGAATCCTCTGGGTATATGCCCAGGAGTGGTATGCCAGGGTCCTCTGGAAGTGACATGCCCAATTTTCTGAGGAACCGCCAAACTGATTTCCAGAGCGGTTTTACCATTTTGCAATCCCACCAAGAGTGGAGGAGTGTTCCTCTTTCTCCACATCCTTGCCAGCACTTGTTGTCTCTTGAGTTTTTAATCTTAGCCATTCTGACTGGTGAGAGGTGGAATCTCAGGGTTGTTTTGATTTGCATTTCCCTGATGACTAATGATGTTGAACATCTCTTAAGGTGTTTCTCGGCCATCCAAATTTCTTCTGGTGAAAATTCTTTGTTTAGCTCTGTACCCCATTTTTTGATAGGGTTATTTGGTTCTTTGGGGTCTAACTTCTTGAGTTCTTTGTATATATTGGATATTAGCCCTCTGTCGGATGTGGGGTTGGTGAAGATCTTTTCCCACTTTGTTGGTTGCCGTTTTGTCCTTCTGACAGTATCCTTTGCTTTGCAGAAACTTTGTAATTTTATGAGGTCCCATTTGTCGATTCTTGATCTTAGTGCGTAAGCTATTGGTGTTCTGTTCAGGAACTTTTCCCCTGTGCCCAAGTCCTCCAGGGTCTTCCCAAGTTTCTTTTCTAATAGTTTCAGTGTGTCTGGTTTTATGTGGAGGTCCTTGATCCACTTGGAGTTGATCTTAGTGCAAAGAGATAAGAGTGGGTCAATTCGCATTCTTCTGCATGTTGACCTCCAGTTGAACCAGCACCATTTGTTGAAAAGGCTATCTTTATTCCATCGGATGGTTGTGGCTCCTTTATCAAAGATCAAGTGACCATAAGTCTGGCCTGCACAGGTTTTAAGTTAATTAATTCAGGATTCAGATCTTAAAAAAATAATATGGCAGTTGTTTCCTAGAACAAAATGTTGTGTACAGCAGAAATAAAGCTTCCATAGGATTCAAATCTTAGCTATGCCAGTCAATTATGCATTCTTGGATAAAGTAAATTAAGTCTTCATTTCTTCTGAAGAATTTCAATGCAGACACTTAGCTCACAAAGAACGTGTAAGGATAAAAAACTGAGGGGGGTATATACAGAGTGTGCAGCTCACTGAGTAACCCCATCACAGGCACAAACTCTTTCTGATTTTCCTCCACTCTTGTTTTTGACTGAAACTAAGTTCACTGTTAAGTGATATTAATCTTAGTTATTAATCTCTTGAGTAGATTACTTTCAATTAAAATAGGATTGTTTCACATACCACAACTGAAGCAGTTTCCATGGCCACTTTCCACACATAATGATTCAAACTGGATTACTGAAAACATCTTTCTAACCATAACTCTCTACCATATTAAAATGTTACTGCAAGTGGTTTTTCTAGCCAAATCATTTTCTCCCTAAAGACAAATGCCACTGGATTTATATTTCTGTCAAAGTAGAAACTAACTTATTATTTCCTATCTTAAAATCAGCACATTCACTACAAAGAACTACCAATGCTAAGAAGTATTTCTGAAATGATAGAAGCAAGAAATGAGTACTTTTAAGTACCCTGGGTACACAAAGGGATAATAGAGCATATTTATCCTCCACAAGAATGTACTTTATGGAAATATTTGCTGGGCAGTTCTATTAGGTAGCAATCTTTCTAGTACATTAGTTTTTAATAATTTTAAAGGGTATGCACAATTAATGATTTGAAAATTAAGGAATGAGAGAAAGCCATTCCTGTTGGCTATTAGTCCTTCCAGGCTTCTTTTTTTGCCCCATGCACAGGTTCTAAACATAGAGAATTATCTAGTAAATACAAATCTATAACTCATTTTTTTTATATTTTTCCACAAGCTACATAGTTCCCTCTTACCAACAACCATAAAAATTTTGACTAGATGTTTCTTATATAGATAGTTTAACTAAGAAAATAAGATTGTTTGCAACTACCAAAAATGACAGTGCATTATGACAGTAGACTATAATAAAATTCATGTGGATGTGATCCCCCTCCCTCTCTTTTGCCTACTGAACAAGTGGTACAAATGTACTGGATAATCTTGGAAGGACAGCATGGGATGGACTGGGGTGGAGAGAAATTTCATCATACTACCCAGAGTGACAAAAACATATAAATCATTTGTTCTAGAATTCTGAATTAATATTTCCAGATCAGTGTTGAAAGAACTATGGGAAGCGAGACTGTATAAAAGGAAGCCATGATATAACTTTTCAAATGGTAACATGAATTTATGGAATGGAGTAATATTTTTGGTAGGCTTTATTGTTGGATATTTGTTTCCAACATTATAGAAAATAGACATATACGTACTACATATATTTAAGATATATGGGACTTTCATATTATATCCATGAAATTCAATGATGAATTAATTTATTTGACACTTTTTTGAAACATTTACCATTCCTCCAAAGATTATGATGAGATTATGAATTATAATCTGAATCATGCCTTTATACAAACACATTGTTAATTGCCAATGCTTATAATGTGACTTGGCTCACTTGACTTCTAACTTGATCATTCATTCACTTTCTTAAAACTATTTCACGTAAAGACCTTTTTATTGATTTGAGGACTTAAATGCATTGTAAGGTAGAAGTCTTTGTCTACCATATCCTTCTTCTAATGCTCACACTGCACACACTTACCAAACTTAATTTCTTAAGACAAATGTTCTTTGCAGGGTGACAGACCTGACAATGATCCCATCACAGGGGAAATCAAGCTGCTCTGATCAGTTCAGGGCAAAAAGAATGAGATCCTGACTCAGAGTAAGCGAGAAAGGGGAAGAAAGGAAGGAATGGAAAATATGTAGATTAAAGTAAACCATATCTTTTTTGTATATTTTTATTATGTTTTTTATTTTCTATATTCTTTGTTTACATTCCAAATGCTTTCCCCTTTCCTGGTTACCCCCTCCCCATATGTCCCATAAGTCGTCTTGCCTCTGCCCATCCCCCAATAAGACCCCTCCCATTTCTCTGTCCTGGTACTCCCCTACAATCCTGGATCAAGTCTTTTCAGGACCAGGGCCCTCTCCTTCCTTCTTCTTGGAAATCATTTGATATATTAATTGTGTCTTGAATATTCAGAGATTCTGGGCTAATTAATATCCACTTATCAGTGAATGCATTCCATGTGTATTCTTTTGTGATTGGGTTGCCTCACTTAGGATGATATTTTCCAGTTCCAACCATTTGCCTAAAAATTTAATGAATTCATTGTTTTTAATTGCTGAGTAGTACTCCATTGTGTAAAATACCATATTTTCTGTATCCATTCCTCCATTGAGGGACATCTGGGTTCTTTCTAGCTTCTGGCTATTATAAATGAGGCTGCTATGAACATAGTAGAGCATGTGTCCTTATTGCATGCCCAGGAATCCTCTGGTTATATGTCCAGGAGTGGTATAGCAGGGTTCTCTGGAAGTGTCATGCCCAGTTTTCTAAGGAACTGCCATACTGATTTCCAGAGTGGTTGTATCAACTTGCATTCCCAACAACAGTGGAGAAGTGTACCTCTTTCTCCACTTCCACGCCAACATCTGCTGTTTCCTTAGTTTTTAATCTTAGCCATTCTGACTGGTGTGAAGTGAAATCTCAGGATTGTTTTTGTTGCATTTCCCTAATGATTAATGATGTAGAATATTTCTTAAGGTGCTTCTCAGACATTGGAAATTCTACAGGTGAAAATTCTTTATTTAGCTCTGTAACCCATTTTTTAATATGGTTATTTGGCTCTCTGGAGTCTACCTTCTTGAGTTCTTTGTATACACTGGATATTAGCCCTCTGTTGGATATAGGGTTGGTGAAGGACTTTTCCCAATTTGTTGGCTGCCATTTTGTCAATTTGACAGTGTCCTTTGCCTTACAGAAATTTTATGAGGTCCCATCTGTCAATTATTGATCTTACAGCATAAGCTATTGGTGTTCTGTTCAGGAACTTTCTCCCTGTGACCATGCCCTCAAGGGTCTTCCCCAGTTCCTTTTCTATTAGTTTCACTGTGTCTGGTTTTATGTGGAGGTCCGTGATCCACTTGGACTTGAGCTTAGTACAAGGAGATAAGAATGGATCAATTTGCATTCTTCTGCATGCTGACCTCCACTTGAACCAGCACCATTTGTCGAAAAGGCTCTTTTTTCCACTGGATGGTTTCAGCTCCTTTGTCGAAGATCAAGTAACCATAGGTGTGTGGGTTCATTTCTGGGTCTTCAATTCTATTCCATTGATCTAATGGCTTATCTCTGTACCAATATCATGCAGTTTTTAACACTGTTGCTCTATAGTACTGCTTGAGGTCTTGGATACTGATTCCCCTGTATTTCTTTAAGAGATTTATTTATGTCCTTCTTGTGTTCCTCTAACAGCATCATTACCAGTGATTTTAAATCCAAATCTTGTTTTTCTGGTGTGTTGGGGTATCCAGGACTTGCTGTTGTCAGAGAATTGGGTTCAGATGCTGCCATACTGCCTTGATTTCTGTTAGTAACGTTCCCATGTTTGCCTTTTGCCATCTGGTTATCTTTGGCGTTAGTTGGTCCTGTTGTCACTGTCTGGTTCTTGAACCTCCTGTAATCCTGTAGGGATATTTCTGCTCCTCTGGATGACTGGGTTTCCCCTGGCACAGATTTCTGGTGGTCTGCCCTACTCTTGGGTGCCATTTGTGCCCTGCTGTGCCTTGCCCCAAGCAATGTTATACTCGGCATTGTCTCTGTGTACCTGGAGCTGCCTGTCCTGTCCGACTGGGAGCAAACATGGTGGTGGGGAGCCCCTCCAAGTGCTGATTACTCTGCAGGGCAAGTGAACTATGAGAGGGCTAACACAGAGATGAACCACAGAGCTGCCCAGGTCTTGGGCAGAGGCAGATGCCTGGCGGTCTGTGTCCCAAGTGATGTTAAACTCGGGATATCTCTGTACCTGGAGCTGCCTGTCTGTCTGCCTGGGAGTGAAGATGGCAGTAGGGGACCCCTGTAAACTGTATCTTAAACTACTGAAATAATCATCCCATGAGCCAAGTATGGTGGTGCACACCTTTAATCCCTTGGGAGGGAAAGGATGGAGGATCAATATGAATTAGAGGCCAGACTGATCTACATAGTAAGTTCCAGATCAGCAAGGGCTACACAGTCCAACACCAACCAAAGAAATAAACAAAAAAATAAAATGCACACCATTGCTTTCTCAGATTTTGCATGGTGACTTTTGGGTGTCTAATAGAAAAAGGTGAAGCTACCTGATACAGTAATCATTACCTGGCCCTAAAGTACCTAGCTAATCTTAAATCTTCTAACAGTCCTTTGTTTAATATCCTCAATTCAAAAGTCACACTGCACTCCACTCTGTCCCCTTGATGTAAGATCATCATATATAGCTATATGCACCTATGCAGTGCTTTTCTTTGCTGTGCTATCAAAATTACTTAGTATCATTTCAATATTTTGAACTTTCCACCAGGTCAAATAACAACATTCTACTCAAAACTTCTCCAGTCTCTTCAATAAGAAATAAAAACTACTGCCCTCAATTCTTATGTCCTTTATTTATGAGTCTTATAAAATTGACCATAGTATTTCTTCAATTATAATTACCTATAAACATACTTATATAATCTTCTGCACATATACACTCACTAGGTTATGAACAGAATGTAAGGATTATTTCATATGTTATATTTGCTCCACCTTTGATTTCAGTGATTGGCAACTGATAAACATTTGGTGACTGAATGAATGTTAATTTTAACTGAAGGGCACAAAGTCATCAGCTACAAGAAATAGACTGTCCTTTCTTTTGCACTCTCTGATCTGCATTAAACTCACTGGCTTAACTTGAGCCCTAGCAATTATTTAAACAACAACAAGAAAAAAAAATGTTCTTCTAGTTTGATTCAGTTTTTACAAAACCTAAAATATAACATTTATCCATGGGAAAGGAATGTTTGGCAAGGAAGCAGAACCTCAGAATGAAACAAACATATTTACAAAGCCTATCTTGTGAAAACGTAGATGGTATTATAGGTTCTCAAGATTGAAGAAGGAACTAGAGCTTAAATAAATTACTGATCATAAAAATCTACTCTTAAGAGTGGAACACAAATGAGTGTTACTGGGGAAACCTATTTTGATTAAGTGATCTGGTACAAAAAAGGCCAAATGGAAAAGGCAAAGGTCTATTGAAAGTCCCTAGCTTTAAGGCATCTTGCTGGACAAGTAATTTCGTTTTTGCTTTCCTTCTTTATTTGGGCTCCCTCGGGAACACTGTCACTTGAAAAATTAATTTGTCTTGGCAAGGAATAAAATACCAAAGTTAGCTAGCAAATTAATGACCAGTTTTGTAACTCAAAGATTCTTATTATTCTTGAATAGCTGACTATATCATTTACTCTCACAGAAGCTAACAGCTGCTGCTAAGGAGATGACCATGAACTAAGACACTTGATGGCCATGTAGAACTGAGCATGACATCTGGAGGTCTAAAGCTGGAAATCACATCTTTGAGAATGAATAACGGTGCATCTGCTACCTCTGGAAGCTTGATAGAGAAGTTTACTTCTCTACGTGTACTTCACTAAATGTACTATGCACATTTGTCTGCCCCATTAGGGGTTAAGTATATTACCACAACCACTGTTCTAGACTTAATCTGAATATTAACAGGTGTGACTTTTATTGATTTAAAAAAAAGCAGCAATAAGATGGTCAGCAATGAAGGAAACAGAGGAAGCATACCTTTGAACCAGGTGGTGCTGTCAAGCCTAAAAAGGCATAAACCGCATTATTTTCTCGGGCTTCAAAGAAGGCATCATAGTCCTGTGTGTAAAGAAGACAAGAAAAATTATCAGTCTGCAACCCAATAAAGATGTGCTCATAATGACTTGACTGGGTGACAGGATTGGGTATCTCCTTGGGGCCTACACTCCATAATGCTGAAATTCAGGAAGGAGTAATAGACAGACAGACAGACAGACAGACAGACAGATAGACAGACAGACAGGCTTCTAAGACTACACATGTATAATACCAACTTTGGAGGCTGAGGCAAAAGGATCACTAATTCCAGGCCAGAGTATGTTCCACAAGAAAACAATCTCAAAACAGAACAAAACAAAACAAACAAACAACAACAACAACAAAAAACAAAACCTCCCAAGTGAGGAGCAGAAATGGCTGGTGTGTCATTGGAAAATGTTTACATTGCCAGCTTGCAAAATCTCAAAGTTGGTTTGTATTCATCTTGATTTAAAATAAAGAGAGTAAGAAAAAATTCAGACAAAGCATTGTTAGACAAAAATAAATGAATAAAAAATTAACTAAACCTCCAAAACTATCAGTAAATTTGTTTTGTAATAGGTTTTGTGTTTTTATGAGATTTCCATGTGTGTGAGTGTATCTCTGAAGCTACATGTATGTTTTTGTGCTTTCTCTTTGACTGTATTTTTCCCTTTCTGTTTTGTCCTTTGATGGTTTGTTTGCTTTCATCATATTGCATTTTATTTTACTGTCTTTTTAAAGGTAATTATATGTTTTCTAACAATAAGAAAGGTATAGAAATGGGTGGGTGAGGAAATGCAGACGTCACAGGAGGAGTTTGGGGAGGGGAAACTAATCTTATATTGTTGGGGAAAAAACAACAACAAAATAAATTCAAAGAGTAAAGGATGGGGGAAGGGAGAAACATTTGGATACTATTTAATGTGTTCTAGAAGGTCAGTTGGTCTTTGGGTCAGAAAACGCCTAATGGTTATTGCACATAAAAAGGAGTTACAGCTGCTTGTATCTTACTCCACCACTCAAAGCCAGCATTTCTCAACAGTAGATTGCTTCTTTCCAGTGGGAGGCTCATTCCAACTCTTCATATTTCTCTTCCCTTACTAAATTTAATAGTGATTTCCTCATCCTGAAACCAATATCAGCTACTTAAGGCCAGAAAAACAGTGGGGCTGTACTCTGTTTGCAAAGAGAGTCAATCATTCTTGAAATATGAGCAAAGAAAGCTAAAGCTTTCTTTGGTTAAAACCCTGAGAATATAAGAGAATCCTGACAAGTCTCAATTTGGTTCAACTTAATGCTGATGCCCTCCCCCAAGCCACTAAGCTTTCACCAAAAGTAACAAGTGGAAGTGTCTACAATTGTAACTTGTAATCAACAGCAAACATAGTTAAATGTCTACTTTCTGTATGTGGCCTTGATTAGTGTGATTTCTAGATATGCATAGGGAAGGGGGCAGTAAACAAAATAATAAGGAAAATAAAATAAAATAAAAAACATAAAGTACTTTCTTTCCCTCATATTCTTTATAGTCTAAACTTAAAACATTTTGCATTATGAAAGATAATGTTAAGAGAATCAAAAGATGACCCGCAGCATGGAAGAAAAGAATTGCAAAACATGAAAGTGGCAAAGAATGCATTTCTAAAATACATAAAAATCATGAACTAATAGTAATAAAACAACAAAATTAAAAGTGATCCTGGCTAAAGTAAGCAGACACTTAAAGAGAATAGATGGATGTCAAATAAGCACATAAATGTGTTAATTTTGATCATTACATAAAAGACATTATAATGATCAGAAGCTACCAAGACACCAAGCTATTTAGAGTTGGTTTAAAAGGCTGACAATAGGTCTGAGAAGTGGCTGAGGGCTGCAGCCTTTGTCTATTGTGTGTACAACACTGGGTGAAATGTGCAGCTACATAGGAAAAAAAACCAAAGAAACATAAAACTTCAGGCAATATCAAGAGCTGAAGGGAAAGACTGAGTACCAGGAACCTGTGCAAAATGGCAGTTAATCCAGAAACATTCCACATTCCTTACAGATTAAAAGTACAATCGCTGTGTTCATCAGTAAACACATCCCTGGGATTCACCCCTGAGAGGTTATTAGTAATGATTATTAGTGTTATACAAAAATCAAAGCACTTATAATCACAATAGCTCAGATTTGGAAACAATGAAAATGTCTACCAATGAATAATATACCGACACCCAACTATATGAGGGGGAAAATATTTAAGCAAAAAACAATTAGATCTCAAACACATCCAATTATTTCAAAGAAACCAGCATCAAAAGACCGCATACTGTATGAACACATTTAGATGAACTTATTAAAAGGACAAAACTATATTGATATGATAGATTAGTATTGGTCACAGATTAGGGGAAGGCATAGCATGTACATATAAAGGAATATCATGAGAGTTTGAGAGATGGTTTTGTATTTTTATTGTAGCACTAGTTTCACAAACCAATGCATGTATTAAAATTCAGAGAAAACCATATACCAAAAATAGCAGCTACCATATACTAAAATTTTAAACATTAAACTTACAAAATATAATTACATAAGAAAAATAACAAAAACTAAAATATACAAATTCAAGATTACCCAACTAAAACTGGACTGAAACATCCAAATAAGACATGCCTCAAATGAATAGCTACAAAGGTCAATAGGTTTATTAAAAATGCCCAACATAATGAATTATTGAATCCCAAATAAAACCACAGGGAAATACCTTTAACCATGCAAAAATGAGGTTTTTCAAAAGGACAAAAATGTAATGACTATTGGGAAAAACATAGAGGAAGTAAACCCTTCTGTACTATTGCATACGAATGTAAATTAGTACAACCATCATGGAAAATGAAATACAGAGGTTCCCCAAACCATTCAAAAAAGAACTACCTTAAGCCAGTCTGGTCTATATACCAAGCTCTGGGACAGCCAGGAATAAATAGAGAGATCCTGTCTTAAAAAGAAGAAGAAAAACAAGAGAAGAGAAAAGAAAGATGGGAAGAGGAAGAGAAAGAGGAGAAGGAGAAGCAGCAGCAGCAGCAGCATTCTTATCCCTTTGCAGCACATATACAAAGGAAGTGAGGTCATTATGGGTATAGGTCTTATACAGGTAGTCATAGTATTCATAGTGGAGGCAAGAGAATTGCCTGAGTTTAAGGCCAAACTAGTCTGTCTATAGGGAACCCTGGGTTTAAATCAGTCTGTCAAAGAGATTGCTACAATCAGATATTACTGCAACACTAGTCACAACAGGCAATATATGAAATCAGCTTGTGTCCTACAATGGATGAAGGAAAAAAGAAAATTCTGTATGTGTATACAGTAAAAACACTATTCAGCCTTTAAAATAAAACTTTTATCTGTGACATGGATGAACCTATGTTAAGCAAAAATCAGCCATCAGAAATACAAATACCTTGTGTTTTCTACTTTTGAATTACTGAATTTACATCTAAAGTTAGCATTTTGATGAGTATATGAAGTAACAGATTTCATGATGGAATTTGTAAGTTGCATATGAGTTTTTGTGTGTATGCATACACATGTGCATATGCTTATAGAAGCCAGTGGTCATCATCAGATGTCCTCTACCTATATTTTGGAACAGGGACTCCCATTGAAGTTGGAACATTACAGACATGCATTGCCTTGCCCATTCTTCACTAGGGAAATAAGATGAACTTAGGTTCTCATGCTTCTGCAGTAAGAACTTAATGGAGTCGCTTCCCCAGTCTTGCATTATGGTAATTTTGTTGCTTTGCTTCCCCTCCTCTCTTCCCCAACTGGCTTTTCCCATCTCTCCTTCCAAGATTCTATTACCTTCTTTTATGCTGTTTCCATTCCCTCCACATTCTTCCTTTAAAACTTCTTTCCCCTGTCTTGTGGTCTTTTGCCTAGTTTTATGAGACTTTAGAACACTCAGTCCTAAATGGGATGTCTCTATCAAATCCTTCTCCTTAGGGCTGAGGGAACCCTGTGTTAGAGAGGATAGAGGCACCAAGGAAACAAGGCTTTCTAAACATAGCAGGACCTATGCAAGTATTAACTCACAGATACTGAGACAGCATGCACAGAGCTTGAACAGGTCTACACCAGATTGGGCCCCATTATGGAGAGAAGTGGACACATGCCTCCATCCCTAAGCCAGAAGATATCACCAATTGGCAAAGTAGAGTCTCATCTGGATATATAAACCACATTTACAGGGAGTTGTGCCCAGCAGTAAACAGCCAACACAAAATGAACTTGGCGATATTTAGAGAGATATTTTTGTATCATATTTTGGACATTTTTTGAGACAGGGTTTCTGTTTAACAGAGCTCTGACAGTCCTGCACTTGATTTGTAGACCAGGCTGACCTCAAACTCATAAAAATCCACCTGCCTCTGCTTCCTAAGTGCTGGAATTAAAGTTGTGTGCCACCAAGCCGAGCCTTTTTGGACATTTTTTTTTCTTTTATCTCACTGGTCTTTTGCTTGTATATTGTGGTTTCTGGTTTTGTGTTTTTATGGTGTGTGCTTCTAGTGCTCAATCTATTCATCTATTTGCTGATTTGTTTTCTAAAGAGTCAAAGTGAAGATCTGGAGTCTAATGGGTGGGGAAGGGGAGATGATCTGGAAGGAGTTGGGGGGAAGGAAATTGTCATCAAAATATTTTGTATGAAAAAATATTTTCAATAGAATTACTAGTTCTAGCTATTTTTTTTATAAATTTCATGCCTTTGTTTTTCATTATAGCTATTTATCTGTTAATATACAATTATTTGTGTTCTTATATGTGAAATTTAAGCAATTCAAGCTTATAAAAGCAGAGAATAGACCACTGGTACCAACATGTTTCTTATTGTTCAGATAAACTGAGTTCCTTAGTCGAAAGTAAAATTAGCTGGATTCTGATAGCAATTCTATGCTGAGACTGGTAAGTTATCCAAGGTTTAAAGACACATAGTCACTATCTACACTTAACAAGTGGTAAGGAAGCAAAGTACAACATTCAAAAGAATCAAGCGTACCAGGCATTGTGGCACATGCCTGTAACCCTAGCATTTGATGGGCAGAAGCATAGTCAGCCTAGGTCAGCCAGGGACATATGTCACCCTGAACTACAAAGTGAGGTCCTGGAGACCTTCTCTCTAAAGGACAAAAAAAGCCACACAGGGAAGTATTTTATTATCAAAAAATTAATAAAAACAACTTATATAAGTCTTTAGGTTCATGTAAAATAAAGCAATTCTTCATCTGTATAAAAATCTGGTAATATAATACCATGTAAGGGATCTAGTTGTCTTGGTTCAGACACTGAAAAAAATGTTTGTGAATCTAAGGAGAAAAAGAACATTTTTCCCTTAATTAAACCAGGTCAATTTAATTATTCCACAAATATTTATTAAGTATGTAATTATATAGACTAAACATCATTTGCTATTGTTATTTTTAGTTTGAGAAATGTTCTCAATATGTAGTCCAGGGTGGATTCAAGGTCTGATCTTTGGGACTCTATTTCCCAACTGACTTGGGACTGCAGGCTTATACCCCTATGCCTGGCATAAGCAGGTTCTTGATGTTAAATATATACCAGTAAGCAAGGTAGTTTCTGTTCTGGACAAAAAAGTAAAGAAAATTAATGTGCATCGCTGTAACTCCAGTGTCATTAACCAAGAATGTACAATTCTTTCAGAACAAGGATACTTCAATTTTATATCTTCAATAGCATAGTTTCACATATATAGGTAAAATAGCAGTCTCTGTCATCGCCTCATAATAAGATCCTGCACCACAGTCCAGTGACATTCAGTAGCACATCATCTCCATATAGGGGAAGCATTTTTCACTGTTCAAAACATAGAATGCTATTGCCATTGCATAGGTAGAAGCCAAGGGTCTTGTGAAAGATCCAGCAATACACAGGGGATCTCTACAAACAAAAAAAGATTGTCCTTCTGAGGCGCCAGTAGTACCAAGGTTGACTAATCCTCAGATAAGTAAAAGCAAATTAATATGGAAAGCGAATTGCTTAATATTTCAGAGTAAAACAAAACCAAGCAGGAAATAGTAAGGAAATCCCAAGATTAGCAATAGTAAGATATTTCTAGCAAAGCTGTGTGGTACTCTAGATTAGCATGAAAGTTATTGTAATGCACAAAGTACACACCACTGGTATCTAAGATTGATGCCAATGACTGCCACAAGTTTTTCTGTCTGAGAGTTTATAAAATAAAATCTTAACTCTCATTGTCACTAAACTTCTAAGTCTGTTAGGCACAAAGCAGCACCAAATAGAAGATGCCTTCCTTTTCCACTAACAGATATGTATTTGGTTTATTGAGTCTCACATCTTTATGTTTCATTTCCATCTTTGCAATTCTTAGTGATTACTTGACTTTTTTCCCTATAAGGTAATCTATTCCCCCTGAAGTGTTGCTTCCAAGAAAGAGGTAATCCAGATAGATATGGATTCCCTAATGCATACTGTGCTTGTTTACAAAAATAAAACAGACATTTGAAAAAGGAGACAGCAATAATGTAGTTTATATTTTCCAAAAGCTATGAGGATTTTGAAAGTATCTAACACCAAAAACAAAACAAAACAAAACAAAACAAAACAAAAACAGAAAACAAAACAGAGAAAAGGGGGTGGGCAAATGGTTGGAGATAAAGGGTGCTTATCTTTTCTGTGGTGTGAACATAAGTTGGATCAAAACATCACATAGTAAAATACAAATATGTTCTGACTTCTATGCCTCTAAAAAGTAACAGTTTTAAAATGAACAGTCAAAATCACACATCTTACTGATAACTTTTTAAATTGTTTTATTTTTCTTAATTAAAATAGAATTACATTGTTAACCCCCTTTCCATGAATCCCCTTGAATTCATGGCCTCTGTTTTAAATTGTGTGTGTGTGCCTGGCACCTCTATATAAGCCTGGCATAGTGGAAACTCATTGTAATCCCAGCAATCAGAGATTAAGTTAGGAGGATCAGGAGTACATGTTCTTCTTAGCAACATTGGAATCGGACGCCAGTCTCAACTGTCTCAAAAATAATAGCAAGATTGAGAAAGAGGGGAGTATGGGATTGCTCATCAAAGAGGAAGTCCCACAGCGGAGGAACTCCCAGTGACAAAACTCCATTCCAGGAGCCAGGAAAGGACTGTGAGAGAGTCCAGATAACAGCTAACAATCAGGCATGGTTATCTGTGTTGATGTTGTTGAACCCAAAATGAAGAAATATAAAGCCAAATTATGTCCAGTGCCTGTGCTTACACATTCACATGTTTTGTTTATTCATTTGAATATTGATCCTAGAGAGCAAAATACCATGTAGCTGCTTAGGGTGGATTCAGAGGGCAAATGGAGGTAAAGATGAAAGGTATAAATTCATTTGAGACAATCTAATTCAATAAACAAGAATTTAAATTGTTTCCTTACCCCACGGTACTGGCTTTCATTGAAAATCTGAGGTGGCAGGGGGTACCCTGTGGCTGGTCGACTGTCTTCAGGTACATTTTCTCTCATCCACTTCCGATTCTCTTCATTAGCTGCAATATCCTTTTCTTCAAATCCTATTTTGTTGGCTTCTAAGAAACCAAGCACATCTTGCTGTTTCTTCTTAATCTAGAAGGCAAAAGGAAGGGGGCAAATACTGTTAAGCAAATAGTATTTATGGGTTTTCTTTTTCTTCTTTGTTCAGATTCAACAGGTTTAATTTAGGAATATAAGTTTATTTAAATACATACAGGCATACAATAACAACTGATGGCAAAAGAGGCCATGACTGTGGAGGAGAGTAGAGGAGGCTGTGTATGGGAGTGTTAGATGGAGAACAGGGAAGAAAGAAATGTCAATTACAATCCCAAACATTAACAAAAATCATCAAGCTTGCTTTAAACTAAGACACGCTTTACTAGGAGGTCAAAATAATTTATCATTCAATTCTAGTGATAGATTAAAATCAGAGTTCAAAGATTTTTACTTTTCAAATTCAAAAAAGTCAGTGCTTATGAACCAGCAAACATGAATTTAGACAAATCAAATCTGCAGTGCAAAAGCTACATTTTCCCCTCATTACTGTCTTGTTGATGATGTCTCACAAGTAAAGAGCCTGAAGGTCCTTTTTATCTAATTCTCCTTTTTGCACTAAAAGCCCAGTATCTAATGATGCTGATATAATTCTAGCTCATGAATATTAGGAGCTGTACAAAGTATGGTTAATTCAAGCATCATAATCAGTAACAATGTCTCCTTTTTATGGTTCAGACCAAAATCTATAATATAAAAGAGCTAAGCCTGTCTGTATATTAAGTGTGTAATATAACCTGTGTTGCCCATTAGCTCATAATATGCATAGTTAGGACACCTTTCACATGTCAGTGCTACCTCATTAGATGATTAGTAGATTACATACTTGTCTCCTTATCAAATCAAGGTCAGAGAGCTTTGGAAATAATAAAATTAACCCTTCCTAGGATCCTCCTATGAAATGCATTTGAGTACCTGATTTCATATACCTATGCTCATATAATTATGATTAATGCCTCTTCCTAACACATCTGAACTATATAGAAAATATGGAAGAAAAAAGCCTTCTTTAATGGAGTCATACTCAAAGGACACATATGGCAGAAACATTTAAAACAAAACAAAATAAAATATATTATAAAGAAGTAATCCACACAATGGCAATCAAACATGTGAAAAAGGAACTCACCAGCAGGCCACTTTAAATTCACACTTTCCTCCTCTACTACTGTGTGCATGTACAGGGGTTATATTTTCATAGAAATTACTTCTGGTTATGGCTATATAATTCACTTTAAATAATACAACTCACAACTCCAGTAAAAACTAGAATTTCTGGTACCTATTTGGATTCAATACTAAAAGTCCTTTCAAAAAGATCAATTATAATCCAATAAAATGTACCACAACATTCATTTTTCTAATAGTACTATTTCTTCATTGCTATATACAATTAAACTTTCATTTCTAAATAGAAAATTCGGAAAAACATCACTGAGAGTCAATATGTTTAAACATCTAGTGTACTAATACACATGAGGGAAGTCTCAACTCAGTGACTTTCAACTTATGTCACATAGTAGGGGAGTTCAGTTAACATGAAATGTATCAAGTAATTTGTAAGTGTTTAGACTATTTACAGATATAAGTAGATAAAGATGTGGCACTTTCTGAAACCTAGAATTTCACCAATAAGTATTATACAGAGTCCTAGCAGACTATCACCGTCGTGTTTGTGTAGACAAAGATCAGAGGCCATCTAAGATAAAATGCCCTTTGAGACCTCTCCTGCCTTACTGGATGCTCTTTATGTTGAGAACACTGTGCTGAGTCAATACAGTGCCCTTGACTGGTATCAGTGTGTACAATCGGATATTTTTACTAGTAACTTCATCTGTATGTCAGGGGTTGAGTTTCTTTAAAAAAAAAAATTGACAAGGTTTTTGCTTTAGAAGGTTCCGATGTAAAAGAACAAAGCTTCATCCCAGTGGTAAGATAGGAACACCAACATAGCTGCAAAACTTTCCATCCCAAATTTATTCTGTCTACAAGAAATGTAGGGAAGGGGGATAGAGACCCATCCCATGAGCAACCATCATTCTGACACTATTAATAGTAATCTTTTATGCTTGCATACCAGAGACTAGCAAGGCTGTCCTCTAAGAGGCTCCACCTATCAGCTAACTGAGACAGATGCAGAGACCCACAGCCAAACAGTGGATGGAGCTTGGGGACTCTTATGGAAGAGTTAGAAGAAGGATTGAGGACCCAAAGGGGGAATGGGAACTCCATGGAAAGACCAACAGAGTCAACCAACCTGGGCCTTTAGGACTCTCAGAGACTGAACCACCAACCAAAGAGCATATACTTGCTGGACCTAGGCTCCCGACACATATGTAGCAGATGTGCAGCTTGGTCTTCATGTGGGTCCTGAACAACTGGAGTGCGGGCTGTCCCAGAAACTGTTTCATGTCTGTGAGATACTGTGGAATATGTTCTATCTGGGCTGCCTTGTCTGGCCTCAGTGTTAGAGGATGCATCTAGCCCCTCAGAGACTTGATGTACCAGAGTAGGGAGATACCCCGGGGGGCAACACCCTCTAAGAAGAGAAGGGGACAGTGTTGTGGTGGGGGGGAGGAATGGTGGAAGAGGGTGACCGGAGATTGGAATATAAACTGAATAACAGAAACCTTCTCTAATGATGTTTCAAATGCGATAAGAAACAAACGTTGTTTCTGTTTTTCTAAAACAAATCTGCCAGCCGAACACAAAGCATTTTCTCTTTTAATATTTTAATGATACTAACAGAGGTTCTAACTGTGAGGAACAAAAATCTGAAGCGATGGCCAGAAAGTATACCTAGTAATTATTTAATAGTAATTCTTAGATGTATCATTAGTGATAAGCAAAACATTTTATCAGTCTTTATGCCTAAAGGAAAGTAGCACTCAAAATCTCTGCTTTTTACAGTCTACTGGGAGAGCATATAGACAAAGGCTCAAATTTAACACAGCATTTAAAGTAGTTGCTAAGACAACATTGCAAGATGTGAGAAGGGACCAGTGAATTACAAAGTCAGTAAAAAGAAAAGATGCCCTTAGGCTAAATGTAACAATGACGAGCACCAATGTAAGAGTCTCTACTGATCTTCATGGTTTTAGTCAAAGAAGCTGAAGTTACTAGTAGAGATTAGTAAAACTAAAAGTGGGGCTGTGAAGATAAATTGCCTCACAAGCACACAATTCTGAATTTTACCCAGAACTCGAGTTTTTAATCAAAGCTGAGCATGATGGTACACACTTGGAAACCCAGCATCGGCAAGGCAAAGGTAGGTAGGTAAATGGCTGGTTCTCACTAGTCTATTTGGCAAGCCTCAGACAGTATGGAGCGTATGGAGCCTCTCTTAAAAAAACAGCATGGACAGAACCTAAGGAAAACCATCTCTCTCTCTCTCTCTCTCTCTCTCTCTCTCTCTCTCTCTCTCTCTCTCTCTCACACACACACACACACACACACACACACACACACATTCACACTCAGTCAAAACTATGCAACTGCACATATGCACCCCACATGCATACACATAAAAATTGAGAAAAAAAGGGAGGGAAGAAGGGAGGAAGGGAGGGAAGGAAGGAAGAATAAGAAGGAATTCCTCTTCCCAGGCAGTCACTCATGCCTATGAATCAATCCCATCATTTACAGAGACAGCCAGAGTATCACTGAGTTTTGAGGCCAGCCTGGGTTACAAATTGAAATTTTCCCCTAGAGCTCCCCCTATATAAATTCTATGTGTCATGTGATAAAAACAAAGAAAATGCCTTCCCATGTAATTCCAAGAAGCAATTTCCAAGACTTTATCCATGCTAGTATCGATGGTTGTTTAAGAAGGGAGACTATTACTTGTCCACACTACTGTTATTCTAACCCATCCATCCAGGTCCACTCCATGTGAGGTTTTTCCTTAGGTCTCTACCCTCTCCTTCTGACTTCCAGTCTTCTACATCAGCCAGATTTGACCAGGTCCCCCTTACCCACAGAGTAGCAGGCTCCTGCTTATCACTGAAATTGCAGATAGGATTGAGCCTTTATGTACTATATTCTTCTGGAACATGAATAACAATAATAAAGTTTGAGTGACATACTAGGCATAGTAAAATAGCAATAAGAATTAATAATAACATAGTAGGGTTACAAAAATATATTATCAGAAATGTTATGTGAACATGCTCTCTCTCAACTAGTACACACAACGAGTGATTAGTGCATACTACATGGGTATCCTGGCAGTGATGGCTCCCATCCTGGGTGAAATGAACAGGATGGCGTGAGATTCCATCAGATCACTCTAGATGGCAATTGAAATTTTATGAACTATATTTCTGGATGCATCAATATTTTGGACAGCTATTTGCCACAAAGAACTAGAAAGTGAAATTCAGGAAACAGAGAACTTCTGGGAACAAAGTTGGCCATCATTTCACACAATGAAGTTAGAGTCCTTTAATGAGCTGATAAGGCACCTGGGTATAGGGATCATACCTTTAACATCTGGTACCCCATACACATAGTGCATATGTCTGGTAACAAAGTATTTAATTATCTACTATAGTTTTGCTTTAAATTTGGGGCAATCTAACTATCTTTTGGGGCTTTTAATTTAAACCAAAGTTATTTATGGAATTATCTTAAATTCATAAAAATACAGTTCCCAGCCAGGCGGTGGTGGCACACGCCTTTAATCCCAGCACTTGGGAGGCAGAGGCAGGTGGATTTCTGAGTTCGAGGCCAGCCTGGTCTACAGAGTGAGTTCCAGGACAGCCAGGGCTACACAGAGAAACCCTGTCTCAAAAAACAAACAAAAAAAAAGTTTAAAAAAAATACAGTTCCCATATATCTGTTACCCAGTTCACCTATTATTGACATCTTACAATGTCGATAGAAGAAGTACATTTGTCACTAAGAAAAAAGCCCACACCATTGCAACACTATCAATTAAACCCCAGACTAGGATCTCACCACTTCTTCCTTTAATGCCATTTTTCTGTTCCCCTGGAGATATTTAGTCATCATGTCTCCTTAGTTTCTTTTTGGTGTGTGAGTACTCAGATCCCTTTTCTCCATGATCTTGGCAATTTTATAGTGTACTGGTCAGATATATGGTAATGCCTTTCCAGTGAGATTTATCTAGTTTTCTCTTATGATTAGACTGGGATTATGAATTTTGGGGAAAAAGAGTATAAAAGTTAAACAACTTTCTCATTCTACCATACCAGAGAACACCTGATAGAGACCTAACTCACTAGGATGACATTAACCTGGAGTTCTTAGTAAACGGAGTATGAGTTAGGTTTCTTCACAATTTTTCCCTTCTCCACACTGTGTGTTTGAAAGGAAATCATTTTCCCTTTCCACACTGTGTATCTGGGAGTCAGTAAGCCCAGTCTACACTTGAGCAAAGAATTTGTTATAAAACTCCAACTTCATAGTGAAAATCTGAGAGTACTTCTTAGTCAGAGATTCTGGGAAATTTGAGAAACAGCAATATGTGAGAGACTACGGAAAAATAATATACATCCATCTTTGGGGACACATAGTGTGGCTTTGTCATAATACAATATTTTTTACTCTTTTCATTATATATTACATCCACACCACAATTTCCTTTTCCTCTCCTCCCCCAGTCTCTTCCCCAGATCCACTGCCCTCTACCTTCCCTTAGAAAAAAAGCAACCAGGGGGAGGGAAAAGGCCATGTGGGACCTTTGGGGGGCGGCGAACCAGAAAAAGGGAAATGAAATGTAAATATAGAATATATCCAATAAAAAATTAAAAAAAAAAAGAAAAGAGCAAACAGCCCCCCTCCCCGCCCGAGAAATCAACCAAACATGGCATAACAAGCTACAATAAGACCGGGCACATACTACCAAGGCAACCACAAGGCAACCCAGTAGGAGAGAAAGTTTCCCACAAGTAGGCAAAAGAGTCAGAGACACCCCCTGCTCCTACTGTAAAGATTTCCTACAAGAACGCTGAGCAACTCAGCCATAACATATATGCTGAGAACCAAGGTCAAATCCCTATAGGATCCCTGATGTCTGAGAGCTCCCCTGAGTCCTAGTCAGTTGATTTAGTGCCCCATGATCTCCTGGTGTCCTTGACCCAGTACTCACTTATAAGTGGATATTAATTGTAAAGCAAAAGACAATCATGCTATGGTCCACAGAACCAAAGAGGCTAAGTAATGAAGAGGGCTGAGGAGGGGGCACAAGGATCTCCCTGGGAAGGGGAAGCAATATCTTTTCAGGGTGGTCTGGGGTCAGGTGGTGTTGGAAACAGGAGGTGATCGGGTTGGGGAGTAGGAGGAAATACCAGGAGAAATGACTGGAAGTAAGGGGGCGAGGGGATATTCCAGGTTTCTACTCAGTGGAATGGAAACTCCATGGATTCTATGAGAGTAACACTAGGAAAGTCTCCTAGTAATAGGGCACACTTGAACTGTAACCAGCCTCAAGAGGAGGGATTGGGACACCAACCCAACTGCATAACTTTTGACCTACAGTTCATCCTGCCTGCAGAGGCCACAGAACCTTCGACCTACATATAGCTTTTCCTGCCTGTAGAGTGTTCTTGGACCAGAGCCTAGCATAACTGTCTTCAGAGACCAAAGAAACTTGATTCAGCAACTTATGGGAGTAGAACCACAGCCAAACATTAAGCTGAACTCCAGAAGTCATAATTCAATTTTTATTTGGAAGCATATCTTTTTAAAAAAATCCTTGGACTAAACATGTGAATATGATACCTATTAGAGTGATTGGTACTTAAATTACATTCCTTTTAGGCCCACATACATCCTTCTAGCAAAACTTCTTGTACACAGAAATAATGGAAATAATCAATGTGTGCAAACAGATTTTCCTCCATCCTTACATTTTCCAAAATAACACTTATAAACAGTAAAAAGCTGATGAAAATTTTGTACCTTTATATACATCACCAGAGTTGTATAAAGTACCTAAATGTTAACATATTCCACAACAGGAAGAAGACTGCTAAGTATGTGTGTATATATATATATATATATATATATATATATATATATATAAACATAACAGCTGTGAGTTCACCTCAATTAGAGAGAAACTTTGGGCTATCAGAAAGAGTTCACTGCTATTATTTCCAAATTTAGCAGATTTCTAATTGCAGCTATTTTTTAAAAGACTGGGAGGAGCTAGAGAGCAGGCTCAGCAGTTAAGAGCACTTGCTGTTCTTACAGAGGTCCTGAGTTCACTTCCCGTCACATGCATTCACACACACACAAACACAAGCACATACATGGTGGCTCACAGCCACAAGTAACTCCGGTTCTATGTGGAGACCCAAACACCTTCTTCCAGACCCACAGGTACCAAGCAGTTACATTGTGCACGCATAGATGCAGTCAAAAGACCCATGCACAAAGGTAAGTAAAAAAAAAAATAAAATAAAATAAATAGGTAAATTGCTGGGAAACAAATTTGGCTTCCTATTCATACCAATATTAGTTATCACTGTAGATGGATGACAATGAAGAGAAAGTTAGCTAACTAATATTATCATTAGCACTTCATGCTTATTTTTCCACTTCCTATTCAAAATACCTTGTAGGGTAGCTATCCTGATTTTCATGTTATGGATTAGATGGCCAAGACTCATAGTAACTAATGAAATGTACTCAAATTCACAAAATCAATACAAGACCAAAATTCAAATTTAGATATCCTTTAACAGCAAATCCTACATTATTTCATTACATTTGCCCGTTTTCTTTTATTTTATCTTCTATGTTTGTTTTCTTTAAGAAATTCTTAATTCAGCAATGTGGTTCATTGGGTAGATACCTGCAGCCAAGCCAGACAACCTGAGTTTGAGTCTCAGCCCACATAGCAGAAAGATAAAATCAAGTTCTACAAGTTATCCTCTGGCAAACACACACACACACACACACACACACACACACACACACACACACAGAGAGAGAGAGAGAGAGAGAGAGAGAGAGAGAGAGAGAGAGAGAGATACTCTAAACAAAGAAACAAATAATATGAAAAGCAATCTATATAAAACTGATAAAATCTTATAAGAAGTAATACTCCTTAGCACACTAGCATGCACATGTATTTCCAGGTCCCTGAGAGAAGATGATAATCACATGAGCCTAGAACCTGAGAACAGTCTGGGCAGCATAATGAGAGACACTATTTGCAAGGCAATATTTTTTATGTGTTCTTGTTATAGAAGTTAATTGTGAATTCTATGTAACAAAGTATGTTTTTAATCTTATTTTCCAAATGACTATGTGCACAAAAGAATAAATTTCCACAGCATTCAAAGAAAAAAACAAAGACATCTGAAATAGCCACTTTCTTTTTTTTTTTAACCTTCTTCTTTTTTATTGGATATATTCTATATTTACATTTCATTTCCCTTTTCCTGGTTCCCCGCCCCCCAAAGGTCCCACATGCTCTTTTCCCTCCCCCTGTTCCCCCATTCACCCTTTCCCATTTCCCTGTTCTGGTATTCCCCTACACTGATGCATTGAGCCTTTCCAGAACCAGGGTCCACTCCTTCCTTCTTGTCGGACATCATTTGGTATGTGGGTTGTGTCTTTGGTGAAATAGCCACTTTCAACTCAGGATTCTCTACCAGTAGAAAAGGTTCAGTATTTAACTCTATCTGGTAATGTTATGGGGTTACCAGTTCATTGAAAGTGTAACTCTTTAATACAATCTATGCCTCAAGGATTCTATACATTAAAAATAACAATAGCAGTTTTATGATCTGTGAATTATAATTATAAAATATAAATTCTAAACTAATCCATGATTTTAAATGATTAGATCTAAGCAGCCTTTAATCAAAGTCTGGCATAATTCTGCTGCAGGCAAGTACATGAATTAATGCTAGAATAACAAGGAAAAAGAATAGATATGCTGAATTAGCTAGCAATACGCTATATGCACCAGGTCCCTTTTGCATTGCACCATGTGTGATCTTGTTGTAAAATATAATGTGATAATTATTATTTATAAAGCATTTCCTATGAACCAGGCACTGTGATAAGCTCTTTACATGTTTATTTTATTTTATTCTCACAATAATCTTCTGAAGCAGCTGCTATTATTTTCATTCCAGACATTCTGAGAAAGAAACTAATACTCAGATGGATTAGGGAACTTGTTCCAAATTACTTATTTGTCCAATCTCTGCCAGAGTAGAAATCACCATTTAAAATCTAAGTATACAGAATAACAAATAATGCACTGCCGTGCTTGCTGCCTCCTGCTAATTACATCATCTGTTGACTTACTGAAGCTCTCTTGAGCGCAGATGTGGCTCATAATAATTTTTGTATCAGTCTTCATTTCAAAGCCTGGTGTAAAGCAGCAGCAAGAAAACCTGGAGATTATTTTTTTAGTATCATTTTGTGTTTATTTTTGAGAACGTAATTGCAACATTTTTCCTATCCCTTTAAGAGTTTTGTTGCTGTCGCTCTTGTTTTGCAGTGCTGATGATCAAGCTCAAGGCCTCATATACCATAAGGAAGTATCCTATCACTGAATCACATTCCTAGCCCTTGGGATATTTTTTGTTTGGAGATAGGGTCTCACTATATGGTCCACGATGACCTCCAACTTATAATCCTCTTGCTTCAGCATCCTGAGTCCTAGCATGACAGGCATGCCCGACCACACCACAACTCAAGAATTACAGAGCAATGTTAGTGGCTTGTGACTATGAATTTATACAGGAAATGGTTGTCAGATGAATTATACTGCCGATACATTAAGGTATCTATGTAAAACCTTTCATGTACATGGACAAATTCAAGTGTAAAAGGAAGAGCATTGTGACATGCTTCCACAAGAGTGCCAGTGCACTAGACTATAGGGAATGGCTCTTCAAATGAAATAGGGTTAGCAGGCACCCTAGGCTATTCTCAAAATTTTGGGAGTATTCTTAAAGAAAAACACCTCACACTGTTAGCAGCAACAATCAGAGCTCAATAATTGGTACATGTGCTATCCTAACATTATGGTTCTTCCATTCAAAAATGTCAGGCTTGTGTCATGCTAAGATTTTTGAAAATAAATTTGTTCATCCCAGCCCCCACATTCCTGCCTTAATCACTGTCATTAAGAAGTCAGTACAATGGCTTTCTGTATAGATTCCTATCCTCTTTAAGAGAATAGCATTAATAATAGAATAAAAGGAACTTGTGTTTAGAAGAAACATTATGAGCAACAATGTTTCCAACCCACCTATCTCTTTACATAACAAATTCCAGCAGTAAGGAAACTGTGTCCTAAAACCACTTCCTGCTAATGCTACAGGGCTTCTAAGTCCGGTCAGACAGAGTCACCAGGCAGCCTTCCCATATAAGGATAAGCAAAAACACAAATCCTCAAACAGCCTGATGTGAAGTCACAGGGCAGGCATACGAGAACCAAATATGGTAGCTAAAAACTGCAGCTCACAAGATGCCTTTTTTAAAAAAGAAGGCTGTAACTATCAACTCTATCAGTTCTTGAATCATAAGAAAAGCAATAAGCTTGCTAGTGTTAACTACATGACAAATATTAGCCACACTGCACTGTGTCACATTAGCTAGTCATCTTCTTCCACAGACAGGCTATTATGAAATGTGCGGCCAGAGGGTATGCATATAAAATCAAAATGATGTATGTGAATAAGTAAAGTCATTCATTCTACCTCCTCTAAAAGAAGCAAATAGAGCTCCCAAGTGACTCAGGAAACTAGCTCTGTCCTACTACAGGAAAACCTTATTGTAACCGGGGGAAAAAAAACAGATATGGTATAATTCGATAAGACTAAGTCCTAAGGGGATCCATGTTCTCTTCAATTACAGGGTAGAACCTGATTCTGAGAGCAGTTGTATAGCCATGAAGAGACCATAATACTCCATATTCCTCTCCAGCCAAACATGAGAATTAAACAGCACACATAGACATGATCTTTATTTTCAGTGGGTTCCTTCCTAGTAGTATGATCAAGTATGTTGCTAGTAATGAAGGGGGTTAATTCAGACAAAGTCAAGTAAAATCAGAAACATTTTTCTAGTGTGTGGTAATAGCCATGGAAATATTCATAATTTTTAATCTTGTAATTTCAGGTCCAGATGCTTTAAGTAAATAAACAAAAGAGAGCTAAATGATGTGCCTGAAGAAATTATGTGTGATATATTCTGGTTAGTTTGTTATTTGTTTCTTTGTGACAGTGGAGATTTGAAAATTGTCTGCATATTTACCCATTCAGGCTTGCGTAAATGTTTGTGAAGTAATTACTTGAAAGACTACTGCATGCACAGTGAAAGCAAGCACATGCTGTATGATTATGTAGCAACAAGGGAAAATATTTACAACATGGAGAGGAAAATCAAGAAAATTATATATTTTTGTGATTCCAACTGTGAAAAGCAAAAAAAAAAAAAAAGGTATATTCTTAAAAGACTAGCAAGAATGTAAACAGTATTATGACTGCTTCATAAGTAAAACACATCATATATATTAAGGCCTTTCTAGTGCTAGCATATCATAAAGGTAAGGCTGTGCACCACTGAACTTTTGGCACAAACACTCTAATGTGTTCCTTCCTCAGAAACCCTACCAGAGACTTACTTGGGGGTGGTAGGACTTCTTGTTTATATTCAAGAGAATATGGCAAAGGTGATAGGATGTCATTGCTATGTTGTGGGAGGTGAGGTTCTCTCTACAAGACTCACACAAGAGTTTCCTTTGTTTAGAAAGAAGTAAACAAATCCTGTAGTCTCAAGGAACTCTGTCAACCACCACATAACATGAAAGTAGATTCTGCCTTAGTGCAACCCTGCCAGGCAGAAGTCAGTACATCTTGACTGCAGTTTTATAGAGAATACAGCTAAATTATGCCAGGACTTCTGACCCATAGGCACTGTACTATAATAAATCGATGTTGATTTAAATGGACAAAATTACAATAATCTGCTCTATAACACAGAAAACCAATGCAGGACCAAACTGACATGGCTTTGAAACTATTGTGTATAGCTGAGCAAGCTGATTAACCCTGTGAATCTCAAACTCATTATCTGTTGAAAATAATAATAATAATAATAATAATAATACCCACCTCTCATAAATGTTGCACATAAAATCATAGATAAAAGAAGCCTATTGCATTACCAGCTAGAAAATTGTTGCGATTGTGAATTAGAGGTTCTCATATAGCTGGAGCCTATTTTGCTCATCGTGTTATTTAGGATCCACAGCAGGTATTTGATAAATATGTGGTGAAGGAATTAATAAACCAACGAAAGTAAGATCACACGTGCATGTGCGTGCGTGTGCGTGTGCGTGTGCGTGCGTGCGTGCGTGCGTGCGTGTGTGTGTGTGTGTGTGTGTGTGTAAAATAAAGAACATTGAGAGAAAGTCTCTGCCCTCAGAGTACTAAACATAATGAATGACACCATAGTGCAAAAGTCATAAAGCAGAAAAAGTCCTTCTGGAGTTTTATGAGAATGAAAGTGTGTCAAGCTTTGGAATCAAATATAGTAAGGCTTATATGCACAACTCAATGAAACTTTTCTGAAGACCCTATCAGTATCAATATAAAAAAACTCCACATGAGTATTATATAAGGTGTTAAAAGAAATCAATGCAGTTGCTAGGAAGCCACTGTAAGGCAAATGATATGTGCCACGCTGGGCAAATGTCTGAGCAGTCACAAAGCCTAGTTACTTTCCTCACTCATATCACAGGGCTTTGAGAAGTAAAAGTTTAAAAGACCACTAGGAAACCAAATTCTCTTTATAACGTGTCGAAAGATGAAAGTATTTATTCTATCCCAGCAAAACTCCTAAGTACAAAGATCAGAAGTTATATTGTTTAAACAACTGTCCATAAGGAAGTTAGACTATAACAGCCTATGAAAAAGCTGACCAGAGGTTAAACATTGTCAAAAAATACATTTTTTTAAAAAATTCTTCAGCCTCAAAGTCAATCACCAGGTTAAAAAAAAAATCTAGCCACATTTTAAAATTGCTGTATTTTCTTAAAATTGGCTACATTATGTGACAATTTCCTCCAAAAGGAAAAGAACTACCACTCCCCGCATAAACAAGTGTGGAGCAGTAGACCAAGTTCCTAAGGCAATCCAAACTTGAATCCTGAAAACTTACCAATGCAATTTGTCACTTGTGTTCACAGTAAAATTCCACCAATATTCATGTGTGAGAAGAGGAGGTAACAGAAAATATTGTGAAATAATAGAGTTAGAAAGTCATTGTCATAACCTCAAAAAGTTCCCCAAACCATTCTGTGAATAATATGAATAATACCAATAATACCCATACAGAGCCACATGCAAGTTCTCAGAAATACAGTTCTTAATCATTTACCATTGAAAGAAAATTTGTTTTTTAAAGGGAAAGAAAAATAGTTTTACATTTGTCTCAGTGCATTTTCTGCCCTGTAAATGCTTTTCCCATAATCAAAATCTGCCCCAATATAATAAACATATTTAAGTCATTAAATTTCTCAGTTTCAAAGATGGCATTATGGTAGAAAGTAATAAAAATGAGGCAAGACAGAGAAAAGATTCAAAGACATTTGAACAACTGATAATTGCATTAATGAAATCAGAAAAGAGAGTGTCTGAAAAAAAATCAAATGCAAATTATAATCTTTGGCCATCATGAACAAATTACTACAAATGGATCACAATTCCAAATCCAATTTTTGTTGCTGTTTGTATTTTTGCTTATTTGTAAGGCAAAGTTCTGCTAGCCATCCATTCTTCAATGGATGGCTTAGTAATTGCAAATAAACCAGGTCGTCTGAAACTCCCAGCAGTTCCACTTTAGCCTCAGAAGGAATAACTCATGCACACACAGGCCTGTCTAACTGTCAGTTCAACTTTTAAAATTCAGTATATTTGTATTTAATAATTACTATTCACTCAAAGGCCCCAATAGTAAGGGACCTCAAATCTCTCTATATACATTGTAATTAAGTAATACCTGCAAACAATTCTTTGTGATTTTGTATGTCACATGGTCAACATTACAAATAACAGAAACCTTGTTTAGTTAAAAAAAAAAAAGACCTTTTTTTTAAATGCAGATTTTTTTTATTTTGTACATGGAATAGTTTAGAAGCTGCTGCCCAACTAAAAAGGATTGTCAGGTAAAGTTAAGATAAATGAGTTCAAGTGACTTTATGCCAACATTGACATTGCAATTTGTTTTACTTTTTGTTTTGTTCAAAACTTCACAGGAAAATATATATTGATGAATATTTAACAATGTATTTTTTTATCCTGGTGCTTCTTTAAGACTGTACAGGCTGAGTTAGGAAACTGTTCTTCAAGGACCATTACAGCGCGGTCGGTCTCCATACTGAAAACAAAAACAACAGAAAGCCCACATACACATGGAAACTGAACAATACTCTACTCAATGACACTTGGTCAAGGAAGAAATAAAAAAAGAAATCAAAGACTTTATAGAATTCAATGAAAATGAAGGTGCAACCTACCCAAATCTATGGGACACAATGAAAGTAGTGCTAAGAGGAAAACTCATAGCTCTAAGTGCCTCCAAAAAGAAAATGGAGAGAGCAAACACTAGCAGCTTAACAGCACACCTTAAGGCCCAGGAACAAAAAAAAAGCTAATACACCCAGGAGGACTAGAAGACAGGAAATCATCAAACTCAGGGCTGAAATCAATCAAGTAGAAACAAAGAGAACCATACAAAGAATCAACAAGACCAGGAGCTGGTTCTTTGAGAAAATCAACAAGATAGATAAACCCTTAGCCAGACTAACCAAAGAACACAGAGACAGTATTCAAATTAACAAAATTAGAAATGAAAAGGGAGACATAACAACAGAAACTGAGGAAATTCAAAAGATCATCAGATCCTACTACAAAGGTCTATACTCAAAACAACTGGAGAATCTGGAGGAAATGGACAATTTCCTAGACAGATATCAAATACCAAAATTAAATCAGCATCAAATAGATCAGCTAAATAGTCCCATAACCCCTAAAGAAATAGAAGGGGTTATAGAAAGCCTCCCAACCAAGAAAAGTACGGGACCAGATGGTTTTAGTGCAGAATTCTACCAGACATTCAAAGAAGACTTAACATCAATTCTCTTCAAACTATTCCACAAAATAGAAACAGAAGGGACACTGCCCAACTCATTCTTCGAAGCCACAATTACGCTGATACCAAAACCACACAAAGATCCAACAAAGAAAGAGATCTACAGGCCAATTTCCCTTATGAATATCGATGCAAAAAATACTCAATAAAATTCTTGCCAACCGAATCCAAGAACACATCAAAACGATCAGTTACCATGATCAAGTAGGCTTCATCCCAGGGATGTAGGGATGGTTCAATATACGGAAATCCATGAATGTAATCCACTACATAAACAAACTGAAAGAAAAAAACCACATGGTCATCTCATTAGATGCTGAAAAAGCATTCGACAAAATTCAGCATCCTTTCATGCTAAAAGTCTTAGAAAAAGCAGGAATTCAAGGCCCATACCTAAACATAGTAAAAGCAATCTACAGCAAACCAGTAGCCAACATCAAAATAAATGGAGAGAAACTTGAAGCAATCCACTAAAATCAGGGACTACACAAGGCTGCCCTCTCTCTCCATATCTTTTCAATATAGTACTTGAAGTTCTAGTGAGAGCAATTAGACAACATAAGGAAGTCAAAGGGATACAAATTGGAAAGGAAGAAGTCAAAGTATCATTATTTGCAGATGATATGATAGTTTACTTAAGCGACCCAAAAAAAACTCCACCAGAGAACTTCTATAGCTGATAAACAACTTCAGCAAAGTGGCTGGTTATAAAATCAACTCAAGTAGCCTTCCTGTACTCAAAGGACAAGCAGGCTGAGAAAGAAGTTAGGGAAATAACACCCTTCACAATAGCCACAAACAACATAAAGTACCTTGGCATGACTCTAACCAAACAAGCAAAAGATCTGTATGACAGGAACTTCAAGTCCTTGAAGAAAGAAATCGAAGAAGACCTCAGAAGATGGAAAAATCTTCCATGCTCTTGGATTGGCAGGATCAAAATAGTAAAAATGGTCATCTTGTCAAAAGCAATATACAGATTCAATGCAATCCCCATCAAAATCCCAATTCAATTCTTCATAGATCTAGAAAGAGCAATTCTCAAATTCATCTGGAGCAACAAAAAACCCAGGATAGCTAAAACTATTCTCAACAATAAAAGGACTTCTGGCGGAATCAATATCCCTGACCTCAAGCAGTACTACAGAGCAATTGTGTTAAAAACTGTATGGTATTAGTACAGCAACAGGCAAGTAGATCAATGGAATAGGATTGAAGACCCAGAATTGAACCCACACATCTGTGGCCAATTGATCTTCGACAAAGGAGCTGAAAACATCCAGTCGAAAAAAGATAGCCTTTTCAACAAATGGTGCTGGTTCAACTGGAGGTCAACATGCAGAAGAATGTGAATTGACCCACTCTTATCTCCTTGTACTAAGATCAACTCCAAGTGGATCAAGGACCTCCACATAAAACCAGACACACTGAAACTAATAGAAAAGAAACTTGGGAAGACCCTGGAGGACATGGGCACAGGGGGAAAGTTCCTGAACGGAACACCAATAGCTTATGCTCTAAGATCAAGAATTGACAAATGGGACCTCATAAAATTATAAAGTTTCTGTAAGTCAAAGGACACTGTCAGATGGACAAAATGCAACCAACAAATTGGGAAAAGATTTTCACCAACCCCATATCCAACAGAGGGCTAATATCCAATATATACAAAGAACTCAAGAAGTTAAACCCCAAAGAACCAAATAAGCCTATTAAAAAATGGGGTACAGAGCTAAATAAAGAATTGTCACCAGAAGAAATTCAGATGGCTGAAAAACACCTTAAGAGATTTTCAACATCATTAGTCATCAAAGAAATGCAAATCAAAACAACCCTGAGATTCCACCTCACACCAGTCAGAATGGCTAAGATTAAAAATTCAGGAGACAACAGGTGCTGGCGAAAATGTGGAGAAAGAGGAACACTCCTCCACTGTTTGGGGGATTGCAAGATGGTACAACCACTCTGGAAATCAGTCTGGCAGTTCCTCAAAAAATTGTGCATGACACTCCCAGAGGACCCTGTTATACCACTCCTGGGCATATACCCAGAGGATTCCCCTGCATGCAATAAAGACACATGCTCCACTATGTTCATAGCAGCCTTATTTATAATAGCCAGAAGCTGGAAAGAACCCACATGTCCCTCAAAGGAGGAATGGATACAGAAAATGTGGTATATTTATACAATGGAATACTACTCAGCAATTAAAAATAATGAATTCATGCAATTTGTAGGCAAATGGTTGGATCTGGAAAATATCATCCTAAGCGAGTTAACCCAATCACAAAAGAATACACATGAAATGCAATCACTGATAAGTGGATATTAATGTGCCCAGAAGTCCTGAATATGCAAGGCACAATTAGCAAGTCAAAAGATTCCCAAGAAGAAGAAAGGAGAGGACCCTGGGCCTGAAAATATTGGATCCAGTTTCGTAGGAGGGCACCAGAACAGAGAAATGGCGGTGGGCGGGGGTGATTGGGGAATAGTTGGGGGGGGGAGAGGACTTATGGGACATATGGTGGAGGGAGGACTGGGGAAGGGGAAAGCCTTCGGAATCTTTGGAATGTAAACAAAGAATATAGAATAAAAAATTATAAAAAAAATTGAAATTAAAAAAGGAAACTATTCTTCATCTAGTTACACACACACACACACACACACACACACACACACACACACACACACCCATATACCAAGGTATGTCACAAATAGGAAAAAATGATGAACTGAAGATGTCTATCAGTTGGCAATGGGTTTGCCTTTCACTGGAGGTAAAAGCAAGAGTATCAGGCATTTAAGGTCACCCAAAGCTACATAGCAAATTAAGAGCCAACTTGGAATCTGTGTGATCCTATCACAGAGAAGAAAAAAATACTCTGCATGTCCAAAGTAATTCTCCTCTTCCTAGGCTTTTCTCTGAAAACAAATGCTAAATACACACAAACTGCTGGTGAATCTTTTATCATATCTTTCATATTTAAAAGGCTACTCATTTGTGCAGGAAGCACTTTTTTGTAGAACCAAAAATAAAATACCAAATACTAGTTTTTGACTACCTTAGCTACAGTATGGTTCCACCATCCCTCATTGACAATTGGTGAGGTGCTGTCATTACAAAGACAATTGAAGGACTTTACATCAATAGACCAGAAAATTCTGTGTTCTTATGTTAACAAATTCATTTGCTATAGGCAAAGGGACAAGTCTGAGGCCTGAGCTGAACAGAGTGCCCCAGATGACATTCCAGAGAGCACCAAGAATGTACTCTCACACTTAGGCCAATAAAACAAGTTCCAAACTGTCCAGTTGAGAACAGCTGCCACATATTGCCTAATTACTTAAACAAGACCAGACTCAAATAGATCAAAAAGTCAGTAAGCTAGTGAATTGCTACACACGGACACACACACACACAGACACACACACACACACACACACACACACACACACACACACACAAAGAAGAAAGAAGTCTGGGCAGTATATTTGCAAATTTGTATGTAATGTAATTACTGACATAGTTATATGAATGGCTATCAAAACAAATAGTACATCCAGCAATACATTCTACTGGAAAAACTACTGAAGGGTCTGAAACTTTATCCTACTTGACATCAGGTAAATCAGTCATAATTTTTAAGGATCTACAAGAAAACACAGAACTCCTGAGAACATCAGCATCTCCTTGGATCTCTTTCCTATTCTACAGGGGGACAAACAGTCTGACTAAAAGACTTGTTATCTTTTATAATGAGCAGTAAGCAAACTTACCCTTTGCTCTGGAGATAACAGCATGTTTCAACGCTGTTTCTCTGTATAAGAGCAAACTAGGATCAGTGGCTCTATCCCCAAGATCTGTGTGAAAGCAAGGGTTCAACAAAAGATATTGTTGCCAACACCTACCACTTACAATATACTTTGGCTATAAAAAAGCGTCTCATTCTTGTCTTGCAGGTTTTCCAAGGTGAAGCTCATCTGAGAGTCAAATGCTATGTCGGGTAATGAAAGCCTATAATTCTACCACCTGCTTAACCAAAACCCCTGTGGGAGTGAATTTGTATAACAATTCAATTAAAAACTATAAATCCTGATTATTTTCAAAATTCATGGAGCAGACTGAACTTCATAGCTCCAGACACAATGTATTCGCCCAACAGTCCCTGGTGGAGGACGGTTGTTTATTTGTGAAATCAATTCTCTTGAGTGGTGTTATACCTTAACTTTTTTACTCTCTAAACCAAATCTCTTTGTGTCTGCCAAAAGACAAAAGTGAATCATGACCTCGTTGAAAGGCTAGACAAGCTGAAAACCATTTATTCTCTCTATATAGAAACACTTCTGTCTTAGGCATTTTGATCCTGATTCAGTGTTGAGTTGCTGAAATAAATGTAATTTCATTCAAGTTTTAAAAACAACTGGCAACTGTCAAAGAGAAACCTTTTTAAACATACAGTACACAGGGTAGACAGTGTTGTTCAGTGGTAGAGCCCTTTGTCTACTATGTTCTGGGCCCTTGGCTCATATCACAGCACCATAAAAACTAATAATAAATGGGAAAAAAGACGCTAATGCCTACTATAAAAACTGAGGTGTTATGTAAACAAATGTTTCCTTTTCATTTTTATCTTATGAGTAATAAGAACATGAATATCTTACAGGAAATAAAATTGCAGGAATTAAAAATATTTTATATCATGCTTTTTAAAAGTCCTCACCTTCTTGCCATGAGTGTACCCCAAATCTGTTTATGTTTCAACAAGAATTCACATACCCCAAAGAGGTTGGCATATATATATATATATATATATATATATATATACACATATATATATTCATATGTGTGTATGTGCTAGTTTTATAATAAGATAGTAAAAGATATTTCATTCTCTTCATTAAGTACACTAAGGAAGTGACCCATTCTAAGGCATTACCTGATGATCTCATGATAGTAAACTTGCTGAAATATATCTAAAGTATCATATGTATAATTAACCACAGACAGATATGGAGTTCCTGATAATCATCCATTTCTTAAAAAGTATTATGCTTTGTTTCTTGGCAAATATAAAGTTTCCTTAACCATGTATGGGTCTTTGAAAAGATCTATATGACAAACATTTGTTAATAATTCATTATAGAATATGGCAAGCTTCTAACACTGACACTTTTGATGACTTTGTAGAAAGTAGAGCAAAGGCAACAACCTTGTAGGATGAATGAAACTCCTTATAAATATTTGTATTTGGATATAAAAACACAGTATTGAAAAGACTAACTTCAGATTTCCTGCTTTGCTGTCCTTACCTAAATTGGGGCTTGAAATAAAACCAGCAATTTTCATTTTTTTCTTCAGTCCATGTTTATATGTAATATCCAGCAATCTAACCACCACCCCCATATTCTGTAGGGAGAATAAAGTATGCAAATGCTATTTCTGTTTCATAAACATTTAAAATTTCAATTTTCCATACTTTAGTAAAATACTTATAAATACTTACATGTCTGCTATTACACTAAGCACTTTGCATAGCTCATGTTAGTTAATGAGTAAACAGTTTGCACAGTACTTAACTCTCTTGCCAAAAACAAGACAGCTAGAAAATTGTAGAAAAGAGGATTCAAACTAAACAAATCAATACTTAAACATACAATTAAAACAAAAACTCTCATGTTTACGTGAAAATCACATTTTAAATAGTTACTCCCACTTAAATATACGTGTTGTCAAATATATTTCTCCAGGATTAATTTATTTTCAAGTCCACATCTGAAACTAAAAATAAAATTTAAGTGCTATTGCATAAAATCATCCACCAATCTCATTTTATGATAATTAGGAGAGTATTAGGTGCTTCGTGCTTCAGAAAAATCTTAGGAAAGTTCTTTAATTGTGTGGTGTTCATTAAATCCAGTAAGGCTTTAAGGACTATATCAGAAATTTAAGATTAGGAGCATAATCAAATAATATTTTATTTTACTCTTTACCTAATGGTATGCTATGAAATACACCTCCCTCCCCCAAGGGTACACTGAATACATTCATTTCCCAAATAAAGACACACATTCCACGCATTCAGAAAATGGTTTGCTGAAATAAGTCACATTCTATTCAAGATTTTTTAGTCAAAGAAAAACAACTGGCCGCTTTCACTACAGAATCTTTATGAAAAGTAAAAGCATATGACACTGGTACTCTGTTATTTGGTGTTAGTACAAAAATACAAGGATTTGGTTAGGTTTTTGGTTTGATTTTTGGGTTTCTTTTTTTGGGGGGTGAGCCTTGATAAGTTTTGATTTTATAAACATTCAGAGTTCATCTATAACAAATACTCGGTTAAGATAAACAGTCCAGAAACATATCTTATCACTACATCCCTGTGAAGTTCATTTGCATGAAGGCCTGATTTGTGAGGACCTGTAAATTCCTCTTTCTTACAGCACCCTATGCAACCAATTTTACGAAAAGCTAAGACACAAACATTTGCTGTAACAACTTCATGTGTTATTATTGATAATATTATAAACTTGTGCACGCATAGAACAATTACAATCATTTTATCCTTTTCTAACAAAATGCCTACACATTGCATTAATTTTCCCTTTTGACTTTCCACAGAGAAGAAAGCCACAACTCCTCAGGACTGAGAATGCATTTCCTCAGAATGGTCTACTCTAGAAAGCAAATGTCTCTGGTCTCAGGTGATTCATTAGCATATCCAGTCACAGAAAAAGACTCTCATACTCTTCCATACAACCGAGAGAAGGAACAGTTTTGGAAATAATCACTGCGTGCCTAATACCAAGAAATCTAGTACCACTGGGAAAAACATGCTTCATACCTGTTTGCGAATTTGGTTTACTAAGAAAAAAAGAAAATTAAAGTCAATTCTGATTTTTTTTTTCAACGTGCATTTATGGCTCCTCATAAAGAAGCAGAATTTCACCCTAAAATTTTGATTCCAGAAAGAAAAACTTTAAATTTTGTAGCCTTTACATAAATCAGGCTGATGCATATAAATGAGTGAATGTTATAATAATAACTTAGTTTCAAAGAGGACAAGGAGCTGAGCATCATTGTGCATGTCAGTAATCCCAATACTCAGGAAGGATCACACAAGCTCTAGGCCAGTCTAGTCTACATAATTTATCTCAAAACTAAAGCAGGGACCATGTGCTAGGGACATGGCTCAATGGTAAACCATTAGTCTAGTAAGCATGCTACCTTGTATTCAATTCCCAGCACTGAAAAAAAATGGGAAGGATGGAATACCAAATGAGCTACTTTACCTGGATTAAGCAGGGCATTTGTTGTCATTTCCATCCCCATTATACTATTGCCTGCTTTGCTGCTCTTGCTGGAACCCTTCTCAAGATATTATAAATGCCCCTCCATGTCCCTCTTCTACTTTCCTGTCCTTTGTGTATGCACAGGATCCACTGAATTTAATTTGAGTGGCTTCTATGAACATAGGTAGGAAGCTATTTGCTGGGCCCTGGGCAACTTATCAGTGTTTATGTCACAGAAAAAAATGATGCACCTTGCCTCAGGAAATATTAATTGCCAATATTCCCTCAGAGAGGATTGGGACTTACTGGGTCCCTGGCCTATCCATGATGAAATGTTGATAGGCGCAATACTATGCAAGTCTTGTGAAGGTAACTATAACTACAATAACTTCATGAGTTCAACGGCTATGTTTTCTCCAGGTATCTTCTTTTTGTTGCACATTCTGCTTTTTGTAAGACATTCCCTGAGTGTTTGAAAATGCGGCAGACTTCTTTGTAACGTTATTCTAATTTTTAATTTATGTTGGCTACATATGCTCACCAGCACCACCAGCACCACCAGCACCCCACCCCTACCACCACCACAGATGTCCCTTGACTTTATTTAGAATAATTTCTTTGCCTTTGTCTTACAGACCTTATTTCAACCAGTTCCCCCAAACAATACCAATTCCAAACATGGAGCCTTCCTTTAGAAATCCAGTACTAGTACTGATCCTGGAAAGGATACTGTTCTCGATCCTTTGAGACACGGCCAAGTTTTCTCAGGTCCTCACTCAGTTCTCTATCTGTGTGTGTGTGTGTGTGTGTGTGTGTGTGTGTGTGTGTGTGTGTGTGTTTGTGTGTGTGTGTATGCGTGTGCGCGTGCACACATATGTGTATGTGAGAGACTAATTTGTCTAATTGATCTTTTTCATGATATAAATCTTGTTTAAAATGCAAAAAGGTGAGTCACATTCCCATGGATACTTATTTAAAATTTTGAATATGACCCATCCAAGATTCCAAGAACAGATGGTCCTCGTATTACACAGTAAGAAACAATGTAATGTTTATAGTACACTCAATATTGCTTTTCTTTTTCCTGCTCTCAGTAATGTCCATTCCCTTCACTTAATAATAAAAGGCTTGCTCAGTTTCTTAGCTCCAATTCCAATGCAGCCTCCTGGGTCATTTCTCACACACCCCTTGCATGTGGTCTTTCACACTGAACAAAATACAGGACATTGTCTACATAGGACACAAAGAAGTGAATACAGAATGATAATAAATCTGTGCCCCTGAGTTGACTATTAATATTCTAAATCAGATACACCAATAAAAGGAAATTAATGCTGTTCATATGACTGGTCAGGGTAGAAACTCAGACCATAAAAAAAAGAAAAGAAAAAGAAAAAAATAGAGACAGCAAGAAGCTATGTCAAGACCAAAGATAAAAGATGGTAAGTTGGAAAAAAAAGAATTATCAGCCAGAAAACTACCATTTCAGTAAGGCAGAGTTGGTGATAATCCTTTGATAGGCTATAGACAAGTGGCAGCAGACTGTAAAACTACGTAACTACCTATATACAATTAATGTAGGTTGTGTGACAACACTGAAATGTGAGGACAGGTGGGCAGGAGCAAAGGAGGCTGTGAGAAGGACAAATGCTACTGGTCAGATACCAAGGGACTAAATGAAGATTTGAGCCCAGATCAACCTCTTTTCACTATACCAACATATTTTCATGCCTTAATGTGACCAGGAGGTGTCAAGCTAGGATTAGGAACCTTCATTTTTAAAGAAGTCATCTAGTGGCAATGGACAGTCAATACAGCACATATAGGAAATAGTGACTACTGTATCATGGGGCTAACTTACAACATTGGTGGTTTTTTGCCCATTTCTTACTAACATTTTTTTCAACTGAGGCAAGTTTCAAAGACAATTTTCCAGACATACTCAGCTCCCTTCAAAGCACACATATTCTTGCACCACCTAAGCTCTGAGTTCTGATGTCTAGAAACGCTCTCAAAACTTTGTCAGTGTGCACTTACATTCTGAGACAGGTTAGGAACTAGCAGCCCCTCAAATTACAAGATCTTAAACTCTCAAGCTTACAAGTTCATTTTCTGTGCTGAAGTTAAACATTCTTACCACCATAATGATGGCAGTCTTGCATTTAGTGAGTGGCTACTATATACAGTGCACAGTGGGAAATGTATCACATTACCATTTAGTCTTCAAAAGAACTCTGTAAGGTCATTTGATAAAGAAATAGTATCTAAGACAGGCATGGTGGTACATGCCTGTAGTCCCAAGCCTGTAACTTTTGGATCAGGAGTTCAAGGCCAGCCTGAACTATGAGTTTGAGGCTTGTAAGGATTCTATAAGATCCTGGATAAAAAGACAGTCTCTAGGATGAAAAACATTAACTACCAGTCAAGAGTCAAATAAGGCTTGAGTCCATGTAGCCAAAGACTATGCTCTGAATTGCTCAATTCTACGGTGTGTGGACATCTAAATGTCTCATGACAGCTAATAAATAATAACAATAACTACTGGAAGGAATTTAAGGCATTGCCATCCAACTGTGGCCCATCCATACTTATTTTTGCACTCTTCATAACTACTAGGAAACTGGCCCAATCTAGATGTTCATCAATAGATTATCAGGCAAAAAAAAAAAGTTACATATCTACAAAGGAACTATCCATCTGTTAAGGAAATACAATAACATTTTCAGGAAAATGGATAGACCAAGAAACCATTATCTTAAATGAAATAAGAACAGCAGAAAGGCAAAAGCTTCATGATTTCTCTCATGTGTGGGGTATCACTTTAATTCTGTGTGCATGTGCAGATCATATAACGAGAACGGAGACCATGAGAAGGGAGGACGAGGTATTAAAGGAGGGACCCAAGCTGCGGAGGGAGGAGAGCCCAGGTGGCACAAAAGCTAACACAGGACGATTTGGGGCACAGTAAGGAGAGTGGCAGGTAGGTTAGGGCAAAGCAATGAATGAATAAACATATTCACATATTATGCATGAAGGAGGAATGAATATTCACATATTATGTCTGAAGACATCACGAAGCCAATTACACTGCTAATTTAAAAGATTAAGTTAAAAATAATACAAAAAAATCTGAAGGGTAACAAAAAGAGACATAGCCCAAAGTCCCAAGTTATAATAACTTAGAACTTCCTGATATTTAAACATACTCAGGAAGTAAGTATAACTAATACATACAGTTCTGGTCATATTACAATGTGCCTTAAATCCAAAAGAGCTTTAATTATTTCAAAGGGAGATAGATTTTTCAAAACAACAAAAGATGATAAGTGGTAGCAGAGACTTACCTGAGGACTTAGAAATTCCTGTAGTCAGCTCTTACTGAATATCACACTTCCCCTTACAGCAAGAAGGTTATCCATGTTATGGGATTAAAATGTCCTATGACTTAATGTCCATAAAGAACATTTTGCTGTTAACATAAGTGGTAAAGCAGTATTAACAACTACCTCTGCAGTATTAACAATAATGTCTGCTGGCCATATTTACTATAGGAAAATCAAAATTATACCGAAAAGAGAATAATTAAAATTTTAAAAATAGACAGGTGTAGTGGTGCCCACCTTTAATCCCATCAGACAGAGGCAGGCAGATATTTGAGTTTAAAGACAGTAAGGTCTATATAGTGAGTTGTAGGACAAGCAGGGCTACAATAGAGAAGGTCTCAAAAGTAAAGCCCCCCCCCAAAAAAAAATCTTAAAATACACTGAACTGTTCATGTTTTGTACAAGTCATGCATGAAAGGAAAAAAATGGGCCAGTGAGATGGCAGAGTAAAGGCAATTGCCACGAGACATAAATACCTGAATTCATTCTCAAACCCACACAATAGAAAGAGAGGGGACTGGCTTCTGCAAGTTGTCCTTTGACTTCCACACATGTGCTGTGATACATTCTCTCTCTCTCTCTCTCTCTCTCTCTCTCTCTCTCTCTCTCTCTCTCTCTCTCTCTCTCTCTCTCTCTCTCTCTCTCCATGCTGTGATGCACAGGCACACACCAAATATATAATTTTAAAGGAATCAAGGAAGCTGGGCATAGTAGTGCATGTTCTTAATCCCAGAATTTGGAAGCAGAGGCAGACTCTTTGAGTTCAAGGCCAGCTTAGTCTACTTAGTGAGGTCTAGGCCAGACAGACAGAGAGCTAAATTGTCAAACCTTATCTTGAAGAAACATTTGTACATAATACCACATTGATTGTATGTCATTTTGCAATTTGCTTATGTGAGATTAAATTGTTTCTGAATTGCTCGTCTATTTGTGATGGGAGCCTCCTTCTCCAACTGTAATTTGAATACAGAAAGGCAAATCAAGGAACCATATACATTTTTATGACCTGATTGAATAGCTTATAAAAACAGATCCTTCTGAACCATGCAAAATACTAAAGAAGAGACAGATATGATGGTACACCACTCCAGTTGGAAACATATGTTTAAGTCTATTATGCTTGAAACCCCAAAAGAAAATTTAAAAGAAAAGGAAAACTGTTGCTAAGGGTGGTAGCACGTGCCTGTAATACCAGCCGCACTTAAGAAGCCGAGGTAGGAGAATTGGGAGTTTAATAAAACTGGTCAGACTACATAGTGAGATTTTGTCTCAAAAGACATGGGGGAGGTGGCTGGCGCTCAGCAGAAGATCACTTACTTGTCCAGCAAGCCTGAAGGCCTGTATTCAACTCTCAGGACTGCTTTTAAAAGGAGCCCGAGGAGCAGTTAAACATTAACAGTCAAGCGGATGGAAGATAAAACAATTCATCAAGTGATGGAAGAAGAAAAACAGATGTCTCAACAGGATATTCAAAAACATTGAGGCAAGAAGATGTGTCTGCCAAATGGGGAAATACAAAAGCAAACAACTTCTCATTTCTGCGCATTCCAGGCTTATCAGTTCAAAGTAATACTTTATTTACCAGCATTAACTGTAGCTAACTCCAGTCAAGTGCTAACTTCAACAATGCCAAATCCTGGCTTTGTATTACTGTCTGTAGGACCTGGGGCAACCTAAATGCTCTTGAGAGTTGGTTCTCTTTTGTATAAAATTCATACAGAGTCAAAGAGTAAATGAGGGAGAAATTGGGAAGTGTCTGGCTTCATGTCTAGAACTTGAAAGGAACTCAGTAAACGGAAGTCTTCCTACACTCGTTACTCCTTTCTCCTACCTGGGCTTCAATCTTTTGCTAAAGTCCCATCATCTTTAGACCATATTTAGATATACTTATTTTCCTTCTCTGGATTATTTTTTAAAATGGGTTTTCTAATACTATAATTACGCCATCTTCCTCTTCTTCCCCTTCCTCCCCCCAAATGTGCTCCACTAATTGTTCCCTTTCAAATTCAAGGCCTCTTTCCTTTTATAATTTTGTTTCTTTTTTTTTTTACTCTCTCTCTCTCTCTCTCTCTCTCTCTCTCTCTCTCTCTCTCTGTGTGTGTGTGTGTGTGTGTGTGTGTGTGTGTGTGTGTGTGTGTGTGTGTGTCTGTGTGTGTATATATCTCTGTGTGTCTGGTGTGTGTGTGTGTGTGTGTGTGTGTGTGTTCCTAAATACATAAATGCAACCTGTTCTGTTGGTTACTGGTATTATTTTTAGCCTGTCCCTTTACTATTTTTGTTTTCATTTTAATAAAGCACATAATACATTAGTTACCATTATGACATTTCAAACAAAGTGTACCTTGTGGTTATTATTGCTGTGGTTTCTAATCTATAATGCCAGCAACTCTGGAGGCTATGCCATGAGAATTGATTTATAGATAATGGTAAGGAACAGGCGTGGGGGAGACAGTGGGTATATAGGAACAAGTTATTATAAGGGGGGTTGTGAAGTTGTATACATACAAAGCATATTATTTCACATTTGTGTGTGTGTGTGTATGTGTGTGTGTGTGTGTGTGTGTGTGTATTAACTAAACTCCAAATTTACTTAGAAGTATTTACAAAGTTAGTGGCAACTTTATTTTAGTATTTATTCTTTCAATTAATGGGTCATAAAAATTCAATAACTATGGGAAACTTTCTTAATTCAGAAAAACTGGATCTCAATATACAACTGTACGGTTGTACAATGCTCTCTAGTGAGAGTCCTGAGACAGTCACCTTGAACACAACATTTAAGAAGGCATCAAATTCAGTAATTAGATAAAAATGTCTTAAAGCAAGTGCCTTGATTTAGTTTGTGTTGCTATAACAGAATATCACAGAACAGACAGTATATGAAAAACATTTATTTCTCTATATTTTGGAGGCTGGTAAAGGCCTTTTGTTGTTTTTGCAAAAAGAATAATAAGGAAGAGAAGAAAGAGGGAAGAGGGAAGTAGAGAATGGAAGAGGAGAAAGAAGAAGACACACAAAAAAGGGCTGAACACATCCTTTTATGTACCACTCACTCTTCTCATTGCATCTGTGCATGCAGAGAAGTGGGGAGCTCCTGAGCTCCTGAGAGTTTCCTTCTTAGTATTAGCACGATGACAAATTTCAACACAAATTTGGAAAATAATCCAATACTGAAATCACAGTAGAGACAGTAAAATTAAAATTTTAAAGTCAAAATAAATACGGAACAAGCTTACAAAATCTTAAAACCCGAGGGTGGCAGAGCCACTGTAAGGATGAGGTGAGTGAGACAAGAGAAGGATTCTATCCTGGCTCATAAACCTATTGAGGATTTGACCTCAAATGCCTAAAACAGAATGAAAGGTTGGGTCCTATTTCACAATACAAAAAGTGTTAAGTAGGATGTCCAGCTGGACCTCCAAAATGTAAGCTGATCCACAGCACAGGTGCTTTCATGGAGAAAAGGCTTCCTTTGGCAAGAAAGTAAAAACAAGACAAGAGGCAGCCTGAGGAGGGAGGGCTGGGTACTTCTGTGGAAAGCTGCAGTTCCTAAGAGCAATAGCTCAGGGAGAGTGCCAATTAAGTAGTAAACTCTTGTTATTCAGAAAGCCTGCCAGGTTGCCCACAGTTCTTTCCCAGAAGGCAAACAGCAACACATTTGCTCCAACATCATCGCCACCACCCACCACTAAGACTGTTTAGTGCTTACTGTGGGCAACAAACCACACAGCAAGCTTAATCTTGTTTAATCACTCCAATGCTCCAATTCTGTGACTGGGTATGTATATTACCTACAATTTCGTCACTGAGTTCTAGAAGGAATCATATATATATATATATATATATATATGATGCCATATCTGGACAAAGATTGTAGGAGCAGTACAAAAGTTTCAGATAGACTTATAATAATAACTAAAACAAAATCAAGTAACACCATTCAACAATTACTATTTTAAGAAATATGCTGGGCATATTCTCTGATTTTACATTTTAACAGCAAAGTATTATATCGTCATTTTACATATAGACAGTCATATACACACATATGAGCATGAATCTGAATATTTAGAATTTCCTGTATAAGAAGGATTAAGCTCTATATTGTATCCCTAATCATATTTCATTTTACTTGAGCTCGCAGCGGTGGCGCACGCCTGTAATCCCAGCACTTGGGAGGCAGAGGCAGGCGGATTTCTGAGTTCGAGGCCAGCCTGGTCTACAGAGTGAGTTCCAGGACAGCCAGGGCTACATAGAGAAACCCTGTCTCAAAAAAACAAACAAACAAACAAAAACAAAAAAAAATTTTTTTACTTGACAGTACCTGCAGAAGGTTGCTGCCGTATCTCTTTTAGTTTGTCTTCTGTTGCTGTTATAAACGTTATGATCAAAAACAATTTGGGAAGGAAAAGATCTATTACTGTTTACAGCTTACTGTACATCATCATGCAGGGAAGCAAGGACAGGAACTGAAGCAGAAAACACACAATGATAGATACTGTTTAATGTTTAGCTTCCCTATACATCCCAGATCCACCTGTGCCACCAACATCAATTAGCATTCAATAAAGTGCCACATAGACACACTCCAGGGCGAATCTAATAAAAGCAATTCTCCAATTGAAGTCTAGTTTGCAGAGGAAGCTAACAAGTTGATACCTTTTACTCAAAGTTACTACTTTTATAACGAGAACCTTCTGGAAGACCAGGATTAATATCATTTTCTGCCTTCATTTTTCTTTAAAGAGTTTAGCGTAGCCTATGAAAGCAATAAAGTCAACCCAACTAGAACTGAAGAAGACATTTGGAATTTATGCAAAATATGTTTTGGTGGTCCTGGCAGCTCATGACTGAAGCTAGAGCAGAAGGATCCAAAGTCAAAGAATGCTTAAACTTTCAAGAGAGAACAAGGATCCAGGGAAAAAATTAGCAAAACAAAAGGGTGTATCAGTATCGCAGATGGAAGGACAGAGAGAGGGAGGAAGGGAAGGAGGGAGGGAAGGAAGAAGGGAGAAAAGAAAGGAAGGAGGGAGGGACTGAGGGAAGGAGGAAGGGGGGAGGGAGGAAAGAAGAGAGGGAGGGAGGGAGGGAGGAAAGAAGAGAGGGAGGGAGGGAGGGAGGGAGGGAGGGAGGGAGAAGACAGGCAAGAAGGAAGAGGTGGGTGTAGCTCAGCAGTGCAGCCCTTGTATAATGTGTGATGCTCTAGAGTGATCACTAGTACTGCAAGGAAAACCCAACCTCTTTAACCCCAAATTAAAGGAGAGAGAGAGAGAGAGAGAGAGAGAGAGAGAGAGAGAGAGAGAGTAGAGAGAGAGTCTGTTTTTTCCTTAATTCTAAATATGTTATTCAATTATACTACCAAGCCAAATTTCCTTTCTCTACCACTAATTGGGTGTCCAATAATGAGATTACATGGGCTGAAGTGAATATCAGATTCCACAGGCATAAAGGCTCAGTCAGGAGACTGCCTCCACTTAAAAACATACAAGCCCAAAGTGTGATCTTCTTATTAGCTATACTTTGGCCTCACAATTAAAAATGCAAGAGTTTGAGAGCTGGAGAGATTGCTCAGTGAGTGGTTAAGAGCACTGACTGCTCTTCCAGAGGTCTTAAAATCAATTCCCAGCAACCACATGGTGGCTTATGACCATCTGTATTGGGATCCAATGTTCTTTACCGGTGTTTCTGAAAACAGCCATACACACACACACACACACACACACACACACACACACACCAATTTTTAAAAATGCAAGGGTTTCCGTAGCCTCTGTGGTGATATGAGTGAGAATGTCCCCTCCTCATAGGCTCTGGCATTTGAATACTTGGTGCCCTAGTCACCTTAGGAGGCTTAAGAAGTGCGATCTTGCTGGAAGATATGTCTCACTGGGGAAGGGCTTTGAGGTTTCAAAGCCTCTTAGTAGTCCCAATTTGCTTTCTGCATCATAAGCCCAAACAAGACCTTCCTTTTATAAGTTAGTTGCCTTGGTCATAGTGTTTTATCATAGTAATAGGAAGGTAACTAATACAGCCTCCATTTGGGATCAATAATCCACTACATCAACTCACAGAACTGAGAAAAAAGTTCTACTTACCATTACAATTTATTATTAAAAACAGAAATGATCAGCCAGATGGCTAGGTACTGGAGGCTAGCTGTAGAGTCACAGTACTTCCTCCTTCAAGCATATAGAGTCATGGGACTCAAAATACTTCTGAATCTAGTCATCATCTGAAGTCCAGCCCCACCCTGAAGCCATAAAGCCATAACTCCACCAGTTCCTTATTAGAATAATGTCATATTTTAAAAAAAAAAAACAGTCTATACTCTTAACCCTAAGAAAATTTTAAAGGTTTTATCAGATACCAGGAATGAACAAACAAACAAACACACACACACACACACACACACACACACACACGTATTCTGAAGCATTAATAAGTAACTTTGAAAAGTGGTAACACATTAATTTTACACAACTTAGATGCTTTTTAAATACAATTGTACATTTTCAGAAAAAAAAACTTGACTAATTCATCAAGAACTTGAATATCACCTAACAGAAAGCAATTTGGTTAAATGACGACTGCTAGGCATAAGATTAACTTATTAAAGCAACATAACTGTTTCTTAGCACAGGACAAAAACCCCATACTATATTACTAGTTTGTTTCGATCCCGGGACCAGATATAATTGATCACACATATGAAAAGAATTTGCCAAAATGATACTTTAGTTCCTCCATTCTAAAAACTATGGCAACTAACATTTTAAAAGATAGTAGTATATTTCAAAGAAAATACACCTCTCCTCCTTTAAAAGCAGGCCAGTAACACGGTTGTACATCTGTTTTAAATGATAAACTAAATTAGGAGTTATGAGTATTTGTTGACTCCAAATTTACAGAGATCTTTAATTTCAAGTCCATCACATATGACTCTAGTTAATTTTCATTCACTTCACCAGAAAACAATTTTCCTGAAAGAGAGCTACCAAAGATTCTGTTGATAGGCTTCCACTAAATGTTTGAATGTATTTGTACATGACAAATTTCTGAGACAATCCAACATGACTTTCATAACTTCTCCCTGAAGAAGCACAGAACACCAACTAGTGAGTGACTTATTTCATCATATTAACATTGCTTTAAGCAGAAGTCCCTCAACAACCTAACTTGAAATCCCTCAGTGTCAAAATTCACATGGGGCAACAGAACAGACTAAATACAGGATAGTTTTGAATTTCCATCAGTGAAGGAAACTCAGTTGTCCCCTAGCTGGCTCAGAGTCAAAGTACAAACACAGGAATCCACTAGTTTACCTTTTGTGTCAAGTCAGTAGGAGTCAAACATTACAGATAGGAAAGAACACTACTTTATATAAACAGCAGAAATGCCAGGAGTACTAACAATACTTTAAACGTATGGAAAGTTTTAGAGCTTCTAACATCTGCCACTATGTCTTCAAGGCTCTACAGAGACTTCCACACCAACTTTATTCCATTTTTTTTTCCCAAGCACTTCCAGCCATAAAAGATAGTGCTCATATTTCTCAAATATGCCAAACTCATTTCCTTTCCTAGAGCTGTCCGTTTTGATTCCTTTACCCAAAAGGTTCACTTTACTGCACACTGTTCAGCTATTTCTTCCTTCTTTCCCTACTAGGCTTAAATATCACCTTTGCGGCATGACTTTCCCAGACCACATTATTTAAAACAAGGCTCTTATTATGATCCCCAGCTAAGCAGTGTCTTAGTTCTTTGTGGCATTTATCACAAGTTGAAACTATAAAGTTGAAACCACATTCTTTCATTCGGTGTTTCCTTGTTTAATGTCTATGATATCCTTTGGAATGTAGACTCAGTTTAAGGACTTTATCGATCTTGTTGATAATCCCAAGGACCTAACACAAAAGCAAGCATGCTGAAAATACTTAAAACTGAGCTCCCTCCCTGCCCTGGAGTGCACAAGTCCCACCGGCCGCCTGCCGTGTCCAGCTGTGAGCAGCAGGCCTGGGAAAGTCCCTGTCTCCTCTCCCATCTCTCCTTCCTGGAGCAGCTGGGGCACAGGCTAGCAGGGCTGGGCTTGGTGCTGGCCCACACCTGGAGTTGCTCAGGTCCCCAAGCATCTACTACTAGTTGGTGGGCCGGCAGGGACCTTGTTCTCAGGCAAGGTCCCAGTGCCTGGTGCCTGAATTCTTTGGGAACTTGTTCTGGTTTTTTGGGGGGGTTGTTTGTTTGTTTTGATTTGATTTGTTTTGATTTGATTTTGTTTGTTTAATTTCTGCTTTTGTGTTTGTGCTTACTGAGGGCATTTGCTGGGCTCTCCTTTTGAGCATGCAAACCACAACATCCTATGCTGACTTCCGCGCTACATATTATTAATGCTCAGGATGCTTTCAGATGTACAACCAAGATTTGAGATTTAGCTTTCAGGCCTTTGAGTCAGGAGATAACAAAGTCTTCCAAAAAAAAAGACAAGTGCCTCAGATGAGCCCCCTCACAGGGATGAAGGGGCAGCAGAAATCAGCTGAAACCGAAGAGGGGACAGTGCAGATTCAGGAAGGTACAATGGCTACTGGAGAGGACCCAACTAGTGTAGCTCTCGCCAGCATCCAGTCAGCTGCCACTTTCCTGACCAAGTGATGTACAGGGTGATCCAGGTGTCTGAGAGGCGGTTGGATGGCCAGACAGAGGGCTCTGGAGCCGTCAGTGGCTACCCTGCCACTCAGTCTATGACCCAGACAGAGATCCAGGGAGCTTTCACCAGTGAGGATGCTGTTGACACGGATGGAGCAGCTGCTGAGACACATTATACTTATTTCCCCAGCACCACAGTGGGAGATGGGTCAGGGGGTACCACATCTGGGAGTACAACAGCTGTTATTACCACCCAAGACTCAGAGGCACTACTGGGGCAGGCAACCCTGCCCAGCACAGGTCAATTCTTTGCGATGATGTCATCACAAAAAGTATTGCAAGGAGAGAGCCAGCAATCAATTGCCCCCCCAGGACCCACCCTTATTCCCCAAAGTCAGTGGCTTCCAGGACAACTCGAGATGAGAAACAGAGGGCTCAACAACCACCACTGGGACAAGAGCAACAACTGGATTGTACAGTTGTCCAAAATCATCCCAGACTGCTCTATGGAGAGCACCAAGTCTGGCCAGAGTAAAGGTGGAATCCTGTCCAAAGCCTGTGATTATATGATTATGTCCACGAGCTGCGGCAGAGCAACCACTGGTCCTCTGCAGAGCTGCAGGGGTTACATCAATTGCAGCTGGGCAATGATGCGCTTCAGCCACAGGTGGAAGATCTTAAAAACAAGAACCTGCTACTACGAGTTCAGTTACACAGCACAGTGGACTAGAGGTTGTCATCAAGAAGGACAGCATCTAACTCTGCGGACTCAGAGGCTTTGGACCAAGAACTGCAGATAGCCCAAGAGCAACAGGCTAATCCCAAGCCCCTCTCCATCATGGCCTACTTCTGGCATGAAAATGGGGGGTGGGGGGGGGTGGGCAAGTGTGTTTTTGAACTGAGGCCCTGTGGTGTGGCAGTCTATAGTGAGTGGTGTGAAACACAGTGTGGACGCGCATGCACAGCCTTGCCTGCCTGCTCCCACCGCACAGTTCCCAAGCCTGGTGCTCCTTCGGCACTTTCCATGTGCTGTCTCCTTGGTGGACACTGGACAGACTAAATTTGGGCTTGCTGAGTACTTGCTTAGAGTGCCTGGGAGAGGGTCTGTGGGCCTGGTACTTCCACTGGTTCTTCCTTTCTCTGGAGCAGAAGTTAAGATGTACCTGATTACTCTGGGGAGCAGGCTTACTCAAGAGGTGGGGAAGGATGCTAGCTGGCTGCTATCCCAGGAACAGTAGGAGGGCCAGTGTGCAGCTGAGGCCTGCACAGAAGGCTCTGGAGCCAGGGAGAACTATCTGCAGGGGCGAGTTCACTGAGAGCCTTCCCTGTTCCAGGGATGGTTCTTTTTTATTTCTTTACCTTGTTTTTAAAAAAGATAAAATTGTTTGGCTGGAGAGATGGCTTAGTGGTTAAAAGCACTGACTGCTCTTTGGAAGTACTGAGTTCCAGAGGTCCTGAGTTCAAATCCCAGCAACCACATGGTGGCTCACAACCATCCGTAATGGCATCTGATGCCCTCTTCTGGTGTGTCTGAAGACAGCTACAGTGTACTTACATATTATAATAAATAATTTTTAAAATGATAAAATTGTTTAGAGTCATACACACAAAAAAAAACTTAAAACACTTTTTTATGACAACACTTTCATGGAATAAGTGTGGAAGTGCTAGTATTCTCCTTTTCAAGTTAAAGTCATGAGGATTAGTAGAAACTAAGGAAATTATGAATCATGGAACTGAAACTCAACCACTAAACTTCCTCCTCCCTGTCCACAGTCCTTATACCACCATGGTAAAATGAAAATTTCCCTAATTACCAGCAACCGCACATCATATAATCCATGACAACTTTTCTACTCCCCAGAAATTAGTTCTAGGTAATAGATATAAAATCAAATCACATAGTTATTTTTAAGATGTTTTATTATTCATGTGTGTGTGCATACCAATAACTGTGGAATCCAGAAGCAGACCCCAGACCCCTGGCCCTGTAGTAACAAGCTGGAGTTACAAGGTGCTAGGAATCAATCTCTGATCCTCTGCAAAGGTAGCAGGCACTCTTAACTGCTGAGCCACCTCTCCAGTCCCAGAATTCTTTTATAAAAAAGATTATTAGTTGTTTACATTATTGTCAAAAGAGGGCTCCAGTGATATCCAGACCACTTCAGATGCCTAAAGTAGTCAGTCAGCTCTGATCTATCTAGCACCCTAGCCCCTGCCCTGTGACTTAAACCAATGCAGATTTTATCCACTTACAGCTGTCAATGTCAGTTTGGAATTAGACTGACAGAGCGGAACTCAAAGCGGTGGCACAGCTGTTTACTTCTAACAGCCCTGGTGGAAATTACATTTTCTTTATCTTCACTAATTTCTAGGGACCAGCTACACCCCCTACCTTGGGACCCCATTGTTGCATCCCTTCATCCTCGAACCTTCAGAGGAATGTCATCTACTTCCCCTCTGCCAATAAATGTCTCTCTGCCCTCTTATAAGAACACTTCTGATTACATTTATGGCTCACATAGACAACCCAGGAAATATATCCTATCTTAAAACCTTCAATAAAACCTTCAACATTTCCTTTTCCATATAAGACACACAGACAGGTTCCATAAATTAGGACCTGGCTATCTCTGGCGGGCATCATTAAAGCAAGCTCCAGAGTAAGACTGAATCGATGTATACTCACAGGATGCATCCACTAAGCCATGAGCATCTTGCCCACAGCCATATGGCTGTTGTAGGCTGTTACTGGTTTCCTATGTGACTAGGATTCTTACAAAAGAACATTTTCTATCCCTCAACTCTCTCACACACTATTTGAAGGCAAATTATTGATGAAATCTTAAGATACTCTTTTGAAAAAAACATAATAATGAAAATATGGTCAGACACAGAACTAAGAAAGACATTTTCATGATAGATAAAAATATTCCTTTAAATTATAGTTTCATAGTGGCTGCCAATAGTCCAGGTTACATTATGTAAGCAAAAATCTGGCCATATACCAAAATGTGAAGCAGATAGACAGTAATTATCTAGTGGATTCAGATATTGTAACTTAAAAAATCTAGATGGACTAGAAAATTCCTTATTTCTACCCTACTCCATTCCCCAAATATCTTTATTTCTCTCTATATATAAAATGATTGTAGACATTCCATTTGAGTCATAAAGATGGAATAAAGTTTTAACACCAGCAACATAGTAAGTTTGTATATGTTCTCTAGCTGATATTACCAATGAACTATGTGACTTCAACTAACTTCCTTCTCTATAAAACTCAATTTCATGCTAGGCAATGGTGACAAATGCCTTTAACCCCAGCACTCAGCAGGCAGAGGCAGGTGGATCTCTGTGAGTTTGAGACCAGCCTGATATACAAAGTGAATTCCAAGACAGCCAGACTCAGTTTCAGGTACAATGAGATGACTGTCCACCTAATGACAATCAAATTTCATCTTCAATCAAAAAATTATTACTGTGAATGATCTAGGTGACCATCAAGAATTTTCTTATTATAGCAAATAATTTGAGATCAAAATATTCATTTAACCATCCCAAATTCTAGCATTCAATCTGCTACGATAGTTGTAAGAATGCTATGGGTGAGACTAAGCATAGTGATTTTTCACATGCAATGACAGCACTTGGAAGGAGAAAGCAGTGAGTCTCAGAGTTTACAACCAGCCTGAGCTACTGGTCTCCAAAAACATCCAAAAAATCCATGATTAGTCACTTAATATCTGCAATTCAGTAGTAGATCAACTCCCTTAGTATTATCTAAATTCCCCATTACTTATCTTTCTCATAAAGTTTTAAGATGAACTAATGAGGCAGTTATATATAGAATGACAATTGTCTTCAATAAGATAAATATATCCTGTTAATTTATTTATAAAGATCATAAACGCAAAAACAAAAAGACCTTCTAAAAGTCCCCCTCAAGGGAAAAAAATGGCATTATACTTTAAGATATCCATGTGTTAGGTCCTATACATAGGTGTTCTCTCTCTCTCTCTCTCTCTCTCTCTCTCTCTCTCTCTCTCTCTCTCTCTCTGTGTGTGTGTGTGTGTGTGTGTGTGAGAGAGAGAGAGAGAGAGAGAGAGAGAATTGTGGAGGGGGTGCCTGTTGTTCCTGTGTGTGTCTAACACTACTAATTACAGAAGAAGTCATAAATTTGAGAAAAGGAAGAAGGGGTTTTAGAAATTATGAAATACAAAACTTATATATATTAAACTGTCAAAAAGCCAAAAAATTAAAAATAATAATAATTCAAACTTTAAAAAGACAAGCCAATGTTTATTCCTTTTGCAAAACTTGTCACTATAAATATCTGTTAAGTTAGGTTGCATTGACAATCAGTAAAATATTGACTGTTTCTAGAGTGATATGTCTTCATCATAAAAAGTCACAATAATGTGATTCCAGATTAGATATCCCAGAGTTTTGTCCACAGGTCTGTGTGGATAACTAGAAAATGAATAAATCGTTGGAAATCTGCTGAATTGTTTCCTAGAGGAATCCCGTAGTGCCTCTTCATTACTGGTAAGATTCCAAAACCTTCTGATTTTAATTCCCAAAACTATTGCAGGGGAAACATGACAATCTAAACATTGATGTATTGGCTTTCTGATGTTTATGTAACAAAGTATAAAAACAACACAAGTCTATCTTGAAAGTTCTGAAGGACAAATTTCCAATCTTGATCTTACTATGCTAAAATACAGGTATTAGCATAGCTAGGTTCTTTAGGAATTTTAGAGAAAAATGCTTTTCTTCTTTTTTATTTCCCAGCTTATACAGTGCTGGAATTCCTGTGCTCACAGCCAGTTTTTTCCATTCTCAAATCAAAAGTCCTTACAGTTTTTTTTCCCTCATGCACTATCTCCCTGACAATTACAGTTTGGGCTCCATCTTTTACTTCCAATGAACTTGGGATGATGATACTGAGATCTCCTGGGTAATCTAAAACATTAAATTTCATAATATCTGAAAAATCTCTTCTGTGATGAACAGTAATAATATCACAAGGTCCAGGGATTAAGATGTAGACATCTTTCAGAAGCTATTATTATGCCTGCTACAATTGGCCCTAATTCTAATAATTAAGCCACCATAATTGTATAGAGACATTCAATTATGTAAGTTTATCCAATGAATTTAACCAATGGATATAACCAGAGTAGGGCACTGATCATAAAAATAATCCCTTATGAAGTAGAGAAATGGCTCTCTTGGTAAAGTGTTTGCAGTGTGACTATGAGCGCTTGAGTTTGGATCCCCAGGACCTGCACAAAAAGCTTAGTAGTTAGGCATGCACCTGTACTAACATTGCTAGGGAAACAGAAACAAGTAGGGAGCCAAGGACTTGCTGGCCAGCCAATTCACTCACATTTGGTGAGCTCTAGGTATAGGGGGAAGAGATCCTATCTTGAGAGAGAGAGAGAGAGAGAGAGAGAGAGAGAGAGAGAGAGAGAGAGAGATGAACAGTAAAGAATTCCTGGCGTCCCCATACATTTGCCCACAAATACACATGTGCAAAGTACATGTTCATTTACATGTGAGCATTCACATGCACACAAATAATATTTCCCAATTTGTTGCAATAGAAAGTAGAATAGAAGTACTTTGGAATAAGATGGTGGGTTAGAATAATAACACTGAAACTTGGTGTAAGAAAACCGTGAAAAGATTATACATAACAAGCCCTTATACTGTGAGATAAAGTGTTTAAATGAGATGAAGCAAGGGAACTCCCTGTTGGAACGCAGGTAGGAGAGCCAAATTAGAAATCAACTGCAGGCCCTCTTCCATGGGCATAACACAGCCAATTAAGGCGTTCCCCCAAGAAACAGCAGAAACTACAAAGGGGACATGCTGTTCAACATATGCATAGCACACGAAGGACCAAAAGAAACAGTGCGGTGCAGAGATGCAAAGGAACTACCAGAAAAGACTTAAAGTTTCAATTCTCCACAAGATAGAAGAACATAAACCATAGCTGCAAAGGTCAATATTTGCCTTTCCACCACCCAGCACAAAGCAGAGCCTGTAAGAGCAGAAGGACTGGAGAACAACTTTCAACTCACCACATCCATGCCAGCAATTCACACAAGAAGTAGTCTATTTCTTATTTTCTGTTGTGTAGTCTTCATTCTTGAAGACGTGTCTCATGCCAATCATGATTGTATTACCTTTGTGTACATATTGCTCAGTGAGGTTTTAGGATTGCTGTGTACATTTCTTCACCGAGTCTCAAACAAGACATTCTTTTGAGTTTTTTTTTTTTCCGAGACAGGGTTTCTCTGTGTAGCCCTGACTGTCCTGGAACTCACTCTGTAGACCAGGCTGGCCTGGAACTCAGAAATCTGCCTGCCGCTGCCTCCCAGGTGCTGGGATTAAAGGTATGCGCCACCACCGCCCGGCTCTTTTGACATTTTTAACAACCTTTCACCCATATCTCATATACTTTCCCTTTTATTTATGTCTTCTCCTCCGTCATCCTAATCACCTCCTATTTTTACCTCTTAATGTTTTTACAATCTATACATCTGCAGGCCCTAACACTATCACAGTTTTCCCCTCCAAGGCACTTCACTGGCCCTGATTCCTTTTCTGTTCTTTTCAGAGTTGACACACTACTTATTCTTAACTCCACCACCTTACTCATCTCTCAGTCCTGGACTTACAAACTAAAACTCCACTGTACTTCATACTATCCTTGGTTTATCCTCAGATATTGGAGGCAAGGAGGTGCTGTAGTCAATAGGCTAGTGCAGCACTGGCACAGTGTTAAAAATCAAGCAGTTCTGGGAGTACTGGGTGGTTCATATTGTTCCTCCTACAGCGCTGCAAACTCCTTCAGCTCCTTCGGTCCTTTCTCTACCTCCTCCATTGGGGACGCTGTGCTCAGTTCAATGGCTGACTGGCCTGTGTGGATACCAGGTACACATGGGATGCATGGGCATGCATTCAGGGAAAACACCCACACGCATAAAGTAAAAGACTATTTCTAAATTTTTATTTGAAAAAAAATACACAAACCTAAAACAAATAAGCACAAATACTGATGAGGTTGTGTGAAAGGGAGAATACTTATCCACTGTTGGTAGGAATACAAATGGGCACAGCCACTATGCAAACGAGTATAGGGAGTCTCGAAAATCTAAAACCAGTTATACCAGTCCTGTGCATATACAAGGTGTCCACGTCATATCAAACATACTTGCACATCTGTGTTTATTCCTGCTCCATTCACAATAGCTAGAAATGGGATCAGTCTATATGTCTATCAACTAATGAATGGAAGGTGAAAATACAGTATACATATGAATTTTATTCAGCTGCAAAGAAAAATGAAATTAGGAAGGTTGAGGGAAAATGTATAGGACTGGAAAATTATTAAATAAGATAGCCTAGTCTAGAAAGACAAATACCACATTTTCTCTCATAGGTGCATCTTAATTTTTAATTTTTTAGATCTAGATTTAGATGTGTTTTTAATATGGAGTATGCATCCACTGAGGTCAGGAGGCTAGAAAGGGTACATGAAATGGGTAGAAGACTGTAAAACATATATGATAGGGAAGTAGGTGTTGGAAAATAGGAGTTAAACTTTAAGGAGAAAGAAAGGATAGTAACTAAAACTGAGGATATAGGGAAACTTACAGAAACTCACTGCTTTATAAGCTAGTTACAAAATATGTAATTCTTTTAAATCAGGAATTTAAGGACAAATGCCCCTACATGAGTGGACACTGCATCCTCAGAAGAAAGCATGGGTTAAGAAATGAAAAACTCATTGCCAGATATGGGATAACCTACCCCCCACCCCCCACCCCATAAGTTTTCAACACAAAACACACTAAAGGCTCCCCAAATAACACAACTACTACCATTGCTCTTAGTTACCCTCTAAAACTAGATAGTAACAGCCTCTTGCTAAAGATACTACACACTCTCATTGCAAGACATACAGAGATCAAGTGGGGCTTTTCTGGAAACATCTTCTCTACTGAGTAGCTTTCATAGTGCCAGAAAGTACTGTGCGGGACCACTGTGGAACAAAAATGATCAATAGTTTTATCCAATAGAATCCGTATGCTACAATAGCAAGCTACTATACAAGGTGTGGCTACTTACTGGTATAATACCAGCACAAGTATTCCTGGATAACTAATTGCTCTCTGATTGGTTTTGAGATCTGCTCCACAGAAAGGAACTCATACCTCTTCAAATCTACTCAGGAGCCCATGGCTAAGGAAAGTCACAGTCCCTAAGGGGAATCCACTGGTCTTGTTTTGCTAATGAACACATTATCAAACTGCCTTCTAAACATTTTATGTGTATAGCCATACATAAATCCTACTCTCAACCTCCTCTTTCTGCAGTCAACAGCAGCCACTACAAAGATTTATAACTGTCTAATGTGCAAGGAATAATTACTATTAAGGGCTCATCCCTAAATAAGTTATTTATATTACCTCCCCAGCCCTGCTAGAAGCAGCTCAGGAAACATCACCTAACAGTGATGGGAATATAAGAACTTGAAAATGGGAAGGAATTCGATAAAATGCTATCTTCTGGACATGAAAAGACCACAGCACTCATGAACTAACAGCAATTGTGATTAGCTGCAGAAGGCCTGCACAAGATCACGTAGATCAACATTCAGACATGAATGGTACAAGTTCTTTGAGGATCTGCCCAATGCTGAAGAGCTATTGGTAAGTGATGGCTGCTTGGAGTAGGAGCTGCAGGGTTTTTGTTGTTTGTTTGTTTGTTTGTTTGTTTGTTGAGGATTGTTCGTATGCAGGCTCCTACTCTGGTGGGTGGAGCCATACTTACAGAAGTACAGGCAGTACTAACTGAACTCAGTGAATTAACTTACAAACAAGAAAGTAAAGGTGGGAAGGAAATGCCTGATGGAAAGGTGAGGGTCCAATGGGAGAAAAAAGGGGGAATATAGGTTGGGTATGACCAAAATAAACTGTGTACCTGTATGAAGTTGTCAAATAAATAAAAATATTTTAAAAGGAAAAATTAGAAATATGAAAATAATTTTCTATTTAACTAATCACAATCACAACTCTTAACTGAAACAACTGTTCATACAATATATTTTTATCATGTTTTCCTTTCCCCCAACTGCTAATTGATCCTTCCCTTCTCCTGACCCATCCAACTTTATGCTTCCACCTAACAAAAAAAAAAAAATACAAGACAGAAATACACTGAGATTCTTTTGTGTTGGCTAACTACTCCTGAGCATAGAACCTGCCCTAGAATATGACTGATATACACAGTGACACTCCAATGGCAAAAACTTAGTTTTACTTTTCTAGCAGCTATCAATTGCTTATAACTTCTTGGGTAGAGGTAGAATCCTCATGTCTACTTCCCCATCTCAGTACTGGGAGCTCATTGGCTATAACCTGTGCAAGTCTTGCACAGGCAAAACTCTTAACTGTAATATAACATTACTCTGTATATCATTGTCATTAGTTTCTATGTCATAAGGAAAACTCCGAGAACACCGTTTGTCTTATTTAAGTTTTCAGCATAGCCCTTCTCTATGTGTATGTGTGTGTGAGAGAGAAAGAGACAGAGACAGAGAGAGAGAGAGAGAGAGAGAGAGAGAGAGAGAGAGAGAGAGAGATTAAATCACCCATAGATGATTATAGCATTTCAAGAGAGTGACTGAAACTACATTTAGGAGTTACATTCAGGAATTAAAGTCTTGACTGTGAAGACAATCTGTTCACAACATCTGGTGCCCCAATCATTGTCAGGATTGATCTGGCTGCACTGGTGGCTAAGGTGGACCCTTCCTCCTTCACTATTCTTGCGCATGCCTCTAGACTCTGAAAACTTGTCAACAAGGGAACCCTTCCATGATTGAGAAGAACTGTTCTTTGGTCATGAATATACTACAAGTAACTGAAGTTCTCTGGGAGGAATCTCCAAATAAGTTCTGAGGGAATATAAATTCGAACAAGGCACCTATATAATAGTGGATATAAAACACAAGCACCATATCAGCAGACGGATAACCAAATTCTGTTTCCAGAAAACTGAGTAATGGGAATATAGCTCAATTGGTAAACTGTTTGGCTGCACAAGCATGAAGATGAAGTGCAATAGCCAGGATCGATATAAAAAGACAAACACAATGCGTTGTAGTCCCAGTATTGATCTAGGAGGAGACAGCAGATTCCTGGGGACAGTCATCGTAATATAATTAAAAAGCCCAGATCCCAATGAGAGACCCGGTCTCAAAAAGTAAACAGTAAGAGTGGAAAGCTGAGAAGCAACACTGAGGCTGACCTCCAGCCTTTCCAGGCATGCCCTTATGCATGCACATGCCACACTTAGCATGCAAACATGCGTGCATGTCTCTCTCTCTCTCTCTCTCTCTCTCTCTCTCTCACACACACACACACACACACACACACACACACACACACAGAGAGAGAGAGAGAGAGACAGAGACACACACACTCTTGCAAGCATACACACACACATGCACACACAAACAAAACTTTAGGGAGATATGACAGAGTCTTATGTTAGGTGAAGGGTTCTAGTGTCATGTTTTAGACCTCAGAATATAAAATTTTGAACAATGTTCAAATGATATCTTGTCATAGTTTTAAATCTTTTTAATAACTGGGTTATCCAGTAGTGGGGAAACTTTCCTCTCTCAATAATTATTATGAATATGAATAGAGAAAATAAATGTTTAAAATGCTACAAATTGCCAGGTGAAGTGGTACTCATACCCTGTAATCCCAGCCCTTGGGAGGCTAACACAGGTTTCTTGTCTGTTTGAGGCCATGCTGGGCTCCACAGTGAGTTCCAGGCCAGCCTAGACTACAAAATAAAACCCTTTCTCAAAAACCAAACAAGTCACAGCTCTAAACTTGTACACCTTAAATAAGATGTTTAATGGCGTGCACTATAGGTCCATTTTACCTGTAAGATTCTTTCAATCTAGAATCAGACTTAACAAATACAGTATTTCCACACAAGTTTACACAAACCTTGCTCAATCTATTAAGGCAGCAACATCATCATAAAAGTTAAATAATTCATCAGCAAATACCAAGGAACATCTTTTCCAAGCTAGAGTTGATGATACTTGACACAAGTCTGTTTAACAGTTTAACTACTTATCTCTACTTATCTCCTGTTTACAGTTTCACTTTCACAGTTTTACTGATTAGCTTCAAGAAGATTAACTGGCAATAGGATTAGTTTCTCTTTGAAAAGTCTGTTCTCTCCTCCTGTGGAGGCCTGTTTCCTGCGAGGTTTGTACTACTTCCTTCCTTTTCTGCCTGAGACTCAGGCTCTCACCTTTCTGAATTCAGCTTTTCTGCTTCCAAATCCTTCTGTTGTCCTTAGTAACCAAGATCAAAGATCTCAGCCAGGGCCTCAGAAGAGTTTATCATCACCTGAAACTAGAAGATCCCCTCAGACACTATGGAATTCCACCATGACACTGTGTGTGTGGGGGGGGGGTGCAGTTTCTACGGAATCCATGGCAAAGCAAACAGAAGGTGGCATATGAGGGTAATGGCAGCAATTAGGAGCAAGAGGGCCAACATCACCTGGCTCACATTGTTTAAAAGCCATTCGACTCCCCAACAGCCTGAGCCATGGAAGCCACTGCCAGGAAATGAGGTCTGGGATAGGCTACTGGGATTCTGAACACCAGCCAAGCAACAATGAGATCCACAGCCAAATAGATGGTCCTCCAGGACACCAACAAGGAGACCCTGACCTCTTTGTCAGCCTCCATGTCACCATTGATCCATGATCACCTTAAGCATAGCCCTTACCCTGGGAAAGTAATGAGTATACCACCTCACTGGGCATGCTGAGGTGGGAGGTGATGCCAGCTCTGAGCTGTGTAACAAGTAGAAACAGAAATGAGGACAGATCAAAACCCTAGAAAAACAGTCCTCTGTCCTTGTGCTGTCCTCAAGCCATAAAGAAGATGGTGGGAGGGAGGCAAGAACAAACTCAAATTCATTTCCTGATTAGTAGTATTAGTACCTCTTAGTGACAAAGGTTACCTGACGTTGATCTGTCCAACAGTTAAACTAGTTCTCCATTGATAAATATAGCATATAAATACTGATTTAGTAGCTGATACATGTGTGTGTGTGTGTGTATCATAGAAAAACAAAAATAACTAATGAAGGGAAAAGGAAAGAGACAAAAATGATAAAGGAGTTTGGAAGTAAAGAGAATTATTGCATTAAGAAAGAGTTTATTAGAGAGGAAAGGTTAACAATGGATAAGACCAAGGACCGTGGAATAAGGGGACAAAATTCCACTTGCCAAAACAGAGGTGAGAAAAAAAGCTTGATTATGCAAAAGTAATATGCCCAGATGTCTGGATCAAACAGTGCCTTTAGTGCAGTCTTTCCACTGACAGCACCTAAGGTGATTTTAGGATGTGAATGAGCATGTTTATTCAATTGAATATATTTATGTTAATAGAGAAAAGAAGGCTGAGCAATTACCACATCAAATACATGATTTCACCTGCATTGCTGTTTAAAATAAATTACTTTGTTCATGCATGCATTCATTCATGCATTCAAATTCCATAAACGTATATTCATTATATACTTGCCAATGACTGAGCACAGTGTGGTAGTCTGAAAACACAATAGAGATTAAGATCAACATCAGAAACGTTATAAATCTGTAAGGAAGAACTATAACAGAAAAGATGAATAACATAAAACACCTTAGACACGACACAACTAGAATGTAAAATATACTTAATCCATGGAGTTCTCTGGAGATGGTTAAAGTACTTTTTGCTAATAAGTGCATTCTGGGTAGAATGGGCGGCAGAGGGAAACAACTCAGAAAATGCTTCACTCAAGTATCAACTCAGCTGTGATTTCGTCTGTAGTTCTCAGCAATGGAAGTGTTATGAAGTGGTGGCGAACATTCATACGCTGCATACTTCTCACATTTAGCATTATCAATACAAATCCACACATCACATTAAAAGGAAACCATTAGAGCAGCATCCAAAAGTCATCCTGACTTTTTCAAATCTACTTCTTTCCCCCAAAGAATATCCAAATGAAACCTGAGGTGAATGTGATCTCTAAAAGTTGGATAAAGGTTTAATTTCAAAATGAAAGGCCAGGCCAGGGAAATAGCTCAGTGTGTAAAGATACAATATTGGCAGCCTCAGTTTGATCCTTGGGGCCATACAGTCAAAGGACAAGGACTGACCCCTTCAAGTTGTACTTTAACCACTACATGTACATACGCACATGAGCATATACAGAGAGAGAGAACAATAAAGAAAAATGTTACAAATTTTCTAAAAAGAAACTCTTCAGATAAAAACGAACTTACTTCTCACACTGAGGTCAAGGTCTAGCATTCTTCTTTTTGAGACCTTCACCTGAGTCATAACCAAGTGGATAATATAAAATAAAATAGCATATACATGTGGTTAAAACATTAACTATAATTATGGTCACCTTACTTTTGATTATATAATATTACTACAATTGGTACTGGAGATATAACCTGACTGGCAGTGTAGAGAGCCTTATTGACGTGCCATGCCACCTGGCAGGAACTTGACATCAACCAATGTGAAGTTCCTCTCCCAGCCTTTGTGAGGAAAGTCCTGTGTTAGCCATAATCCCCTCCACCTAGGGTGGAGTGCTCAGACCAAGGTGAAGCCCATTGTTCTTCAAGGACCTGCAGTTTCCTGGGAAACACTAGCCACCTGTGGAGCAACTGATCTGATTCTGCTGAGAAGCTTCCAGGCTTTTCCCCTGCCTATATATATTGGGAGTTCTCCATTAAACTTTGAGACCTTGAAAAGCAGGTGTTATCTTGGTCTGTCTCTTTTTCGCCGTCTTCCCATACATCCCCAGCTTCCTTTCCGGGTAACCTGTTCAATGTAACTGCGGGCAGTTACATGGCAGGATGCTGAGTGAAATACATTTTCATATATATATATATATATATATATATATATATATAGTTGAGAGGGAAGCTAGATTTTTGTAAAGTTTTATATAATCCATCTAGCCATCATTTGAACCATTTTTTTTAGAAAAGACTGAAGTTGAGTCATTTTTTTCCTCCTTTGAATAGAGTTTCAATTTGTACCCCGAAGAGGCCTTGCACTTGGAAGCTATCTTCCTGCCTCAGCATCCCAGGCTTTGGATTTACAGTCATGCCAGGTGCTAGAGTCAGTTTGCAATCAGGAATATCCTAGAAGAAGCTGTAACACCCCTGCCTGGTTTCTCCATGAACGCCTTTTTAAAAAAGTGTGCGCAATTCCAGAGATGAAGACAAGGTAGAAAATAGAGAGTGTTGACTGAAATATCTGAGCAAAGAGTGATTTATGGTTCATTTATTATATTAAAGCAAAAAATGGATTTGACAGTAAATGTAATGGAATTATAAATGAAGCTCAAAGTAAACTTTTTGTATAAAATGAAATTAGTATAATATGAAATTATCTTAATTTCAGTTCAACTGTGAGTAGAAACTGTCATTTCATATGTATTCGTGATGCATCCTCACAAATGTTTCCAACTTTGTGGTTTTAGGTTAAGGACATGCTCTATACCTCAGCTTGTCTTCTTGCCTAAGTTAAAAAAGTGATGGCTTTGGAACATAGTTCAGTGATGGAGTATTTCTCTAGCTTCTTAAACTGTGGGCGATTGAACACACTTAACTGTATGCACTAGATATAAAAAGTTTAGGAACAACAACGGCTTCTAAACACACAACTGTCCATTACTTAGTGAATCCAAGGTGTTTCAGTCAGCATGGGTCTATGCCGCAATGTACAACTTAGCTGTAGTCTTGGTTCTAAACACAGACTTACACAGGCAGCAATAAGTGGATTCAGTGAGTGAAAAATAAACCATGAAGTCAGGAGGGAAAAGTGGTAATGGTATATAGGGGAGGAAATGGAAAGAAGAGAATGGTGTATGGATCTGTAAACCTACTATATTTATGAATGAAACAAACAATAAAAAATATCATGAAAATTACCTCACAGTACCTACTCCAAAAGTTTATAAGCACCTCCTTATCAACAAAGATTCTCCATGCACTTTTCTGACTACTTCAGAAACTTGTTGAATATGGCTTAACTTGTATTTCACTCTGTAAAACACATATATATTGATAGCTAAAGACAGACAGATGGACAGGCACACGAACCAATGGACAGATTGATGTACTGTGTGTTGTGAGATATGGGAGTTAGCATTAGAAGTTAGGTTTCTAATAAAATAAGCTGTGTTTACCTCAGACAGATTGCCAGGGTAAGCAGATTAGCTGGCCAACTTAAATTACTGAACATCATAATTGTTACTCAATAATTCCATATTGTGAAAAGAAGTCTTGGTCCAGCCTGTGCTCCCCCAACTCAGGATATCTTATTTCTGTGTGAGCATATGCACACATATCCATCCATAGCTTAGAGGGAAAATGTTGCCATATTTGGGACATGTAGAGTAGAAAATTAAAATTCAAAAACTAATTTAAAGATAGTCTATAGTGAGACCTATCGCAAACATGCCTGAAGTAGCTAAAAAAAAAAAAAAAAAAAAAAAAAAAAAAAAGTACTCATCAAGAAAAGATGGTTAATATTGTAGAAATGAAATACTAGCTAACATATTCAGGAGAAATAGAGGATGTGAAAGAAGACATATATATAGAAATTAGATTAAACCATGTAGCAAGTTTCCAGTAGCATAGTATCCCCTACCAGAAAACAAAGATATGGAAATGTCGCTGACACTGGCAGCACAATAGCTTGTTTGCTGGAGTTCCAATCTCCCTGTCTCCCTCCTTCCTTCTGCCCCTCCTTTCCTTCCCTCACTCCCTCTCTGTCTAACCCCCTGCTTCTTCTTTCTTCTCCTGCCTTCTTCACTTTGATGACTCTGTATAATTACTTTAGCACCATTTTTATTTCCTAAAGCATAATTCCCTTAGGACACAAACTTTCAATCAAATGCCACCTTCAACTAACCACAAATCTAAGTGCATTCTTTCTTTTTTCCTTTCTTTCAAGCAGGGGGCGGGGGGATTGAATTTGGAGCTTCCCCCAAAAAAGTAACTCTGGAACATATCCAGTACTCCTTTAATGTCTGAAAAATTATTTGTTTGGTTTTTAGACAATCTCACTAGATAGCCCTGTATGGAATTCAGGCATGCAAACGGGGCTAGCTTCAGACTTCCTTCCATTCCCTTCCATCTGCCTCTGTCTCTTCAATTGCCACTGGAACCACTTGCACTGTGAATTCTTAACAAAAACAAAAACAAAAACAAAGTTAAGAGTGAGAAGAGTGAAGATGGCAGGAAAAGAAGGAAGAAGGAAGAAGGGAGGATAGAAGGAGAGGGAGCAAGGGAAGGAAGAAAGGAAGGAAGAAGGACCAGAGGGAGAGAGGGAGGAAGGAAGGAAGGAAGGGAGAGAAGGAGGGAGATTGATATTCTTCCCTCAAGAGAAAAATTCACTTACAATGGAAAACTAATAACAGGCCTCTCTTCTGTGCTAATATTAGTATTTCCAAACAAAACATGTAGCTTGAAGATCTTGTGAAGCCACGCCTACAATAACTAAGAACACAGGCAAAATTTTCATTTATATAGAAGAAGAAAGACATTTTCTTCAGCTAACAATTTTAACCAATTATTGTGGGGCTCATGAAAAGTTTCCTTCTTTCAATAAAATTCACAGTAGTTATTATTACTCTTTAAAAAAAAAGTCTAGGCATTCCCCAGGATGCAAGTTTAAGATCTTTTATTTCCACAAGGGATGGTCATTACAGGGGCTAAAGCACTCTCTAAGCCCCTTCTTTTCTCAGTCTCAACTAGGTGCTCCTGGTTGAGTAGGGCACTGATGATAGAAAAGATTGCTAGCAAAGTATCATTTAACTACCTTAAAAAGTCACCACCTGGAGTTCAGAGTCCTAAGGCAGGTATTTTTCTCTACAACTGAAACAGTTTAGTTCAAAATTTTACAATGGTTCTTTTCCTAGCAATTGAACCTTTTAAAGGCATTGCATTGGGCTTTAAATCAGTCTTGTCCTGTAATTTTCTTCATTAGTAATGCCATTCAAGAATGCCCAGTGCTTGAGCTTTAAAGGCCTACATATTTAAAAGGCTTAAAATTTCTATCTTGAAATTTATGTAAATCCAGCAGGTTGCAAGCCTCATGAAATAAGCACCACCAGTAGCGGTAATGTCGTATTATGCTCTGACTCCGTAATATACTGGTTGACAGGCATGGACAATACCCAGAATGCTTCCTGGAAAAAGGAAAGCAGAAGGAAAGAAATTGTTTGCAATATTAAATTCTGAAACAAAACGGAGAAAAAAAACATAAAAAAAATTTTATTTTATATTTTAGTGTATAAATGAGTTGCAGCTAAAGATTACCACTATAACAATGTGACACTGAAGAATTCTTACTTACACAGTAGACTTTTTTAGAAAATGAATAAACTGTAATAAATGAAGAGTAGATATTTTAAAAAATCATAGGATTTATTTTTAAGTTTCTCAAAACAAAAGGCCCATTCCAAAATAATTTTTAAAAGACTTTGCATATTATTTTAGTGGATATTGAGAAAAAATGTTCAACTAATACTAGGTGAAGGTTTATATAGTACACAGTCCTTTACTTCCTTGTTTCTGATTTCAAAAATCTGATCTCTCTTCCACAAAAGAATGGTACGCTGGCTTTCACTTGTCACCTAGATTTCCCCATCACACTCCTGGAGTCTAGAGACAGAAGGAACATAGAGTAGCACTCCAGTGCATTGCCACGGAGAGTGTATGTTTCCTCCTCGGGAGAGTTTACTAAGAGCAAATTGATCATAATCTTTCTGGGCCAGCTCCCAAGCAGTCCTTACATGGATGGGTTGGATAACCTTCTATGACCTCACCTAGATAGATGCTTCTAAAATTCTGCTTTCAATTTTATGGTTATTAAAAATAGAAGAGAATATAACATAATTTTTATCCAGTAGACACCAAACATTCTATGATATGGTCATGGAGTCTTGATAACGAAAAAGAAATTGCTTTCAATCCACGATGCTTCTACCTACATAATGTTGCTTCAGTCTACCAAGAGTACTATTACAAAACATTTGATATTTGAAATGCTGTGTTGAAAGGAGCAGCTGTGGTTGTAATAGAAAACCCATCTACCAGGACACCTGGTTTCAGACACTTATTAAATCTCCGGGATAATGCAACAATTTTCTCTCAGAGTTGAATCAGTGCATTAAGCTGAGCTAGAAATATGTTGAGAAGGGAAAAAACTAAAATTATCTATTTGTCCTATTATCTGGTAGAAACTTAAGATAAATACTAATTATTTCAGGATTTAGCTTTTTTTTTCTGTCATATGGTTGGCCAAAGGACAGTATAGTGAATAAAAGCCCCATCTTGTAAATTCTAGTGCAGGATATAACCCTTATCCAATTTAGCAGTGGTATAAATAGTAAAGCAAATTGATATACAAAACCTGAACTAAACTTCCAACCAAAAACTTGGGAAGCCTAGAAGCTTTAGGAAAGCAAGGGAAAAGCCAGAGGGAGAGGGAAACATGAGATTAGCTTAGCTGAGTTAGGCTTTTCTAAGTACTTAATGAATGCACCTCAAGTTTTTGCCAGGCATAATTATTCATACAAACTGTCCCAGCCATGTTGGTCCCAAGGTGAAGGGAATCTAGATAAGACTGGGAAGGACTGGTCAGATAATAAAAGAATACTTTAGTGTTTTCCTCTGGAATTCCAAAATAACTGATAGAAACAATTCAGCTGAGAAAATACAAATCTTTCAGCTTGTCATCACAGCTACATTTGACTCTAATGAGAACTGACCTCAATCGTGCCTCTGGTGCATATTCAAGTACAGAAAAAAAAAAAAAAACGAAATATTTCATTTTACTTAGGGTCTAATTCCCACACCCTTCCAGGGAAATGGCAAAAAAAAAAGGATAGAAATTCAGTTGAAATAATAAATTGTAACTGTTTTTAGAAAAAACTGTTCAAGGAGATGTGACTGGAAAATAAATAAAAATGCACTTGAAGCTGGGCGTGGTGGCGCACGCCTGTAATCCCAGCACTTGGGAGGCAGAGGCAGGTGGATTTCTGAGTTCGAGGCCAGCCTGGTCTACAGAGTGAGTTCCAGGACAGCCAGGACTACACAGAGAAACCCTGTCTCGAAAAGCCAAAAAAAAATAAAAATAAAAAATAGATTTGAACATCTGTTGAAGACACTAACTCCTGTGAGTTTATCAACATACTTTAATATCAATATATTAAAGTGTCTCGGCCTATGAGCACCTCATATATTCTCCTTATTTATTTGCAGACCATGTAACTAAGTCCCCTAAAATGGCACCCACATACTTTCTCATTCTGAGTCATACAAGAGTCTTAGAGGCATTTCATTTATTCCGGGCCCTCTCTTGGCCTTGGGAACTAAGGCCTGTAATCTAGTCCTGTGACTGGCATAAATGTTTTCTGAATGAATGTGTGAATTAGAGCATGAAAGGAAAGACTCCACAGCACAAATAAATCATAGACTGAGAACTGGCAGAACCTGATATAGCTAAATCTATTCAAAATGTCCTCACTTTGCAAGGTTCTTCATTCGTGTCTTTGAGTTTTCTATATAGTTTTGCATATATCCACATGTTATCAAGTTAGTTCCATGTAGAAATTTAGAGCCAAAGCTCTATAAACTCTCAAATCTAGAGTGTAACCCTTTTGTTAATATGGAACCCCATATGATTGCCTTTATCTCTTTATCTTCTTTGAATTTCATTCATAAGATTTCAAGTCAACCCATGAATCTTAAGTTATAGAAGCATCAGTTTACTGATCTCACAACACTGTACTAGGCAGCCTTCAAAAGGCTCCCGTAGCATTAGGAATTAAACTAAGTTTAAATGATTCAACTGAAAAAAAAACATTAAATTAGTTGTACTTTCTTAGTAAAGTACTAAAATAATCCATCTCCTAGAAAAAAAATTAAAGTGTACAACACATACAGACACAAGTATCTTTTTATTTCAGCAGTTGGGATCAAATCCAGGCTTTTGCTTATACTAGGTAAACCCTGCCAGCAAACTAGTATATTCTAAAGAGCCATGTTTTTAATTGGTTTGGCAAGTAAGGGTAGTGGAAATTGTCCAGCCATTCAATACTTTATGTAAAAAATTTGACTTTTCTTCTCTTACAAAAACAATGCACATCTAGTGAGTTAAAATAAAAGAACCCTCTGTATGGTCAATATATATTTTATATGAAACTTAGTAAGAATATTTATTTATTATTGTTACTGCTGTTACTTGAAAAGGGGTCTCACTGCATATTCCTAGCTGACCTGTTTATTCACTATGTACTTTTGGATAGCCTTTCCTTTTATCACACTAGTACAAAATCAGACAATACATATCTCCTCTTCTATATATATTCTATTCCTTATGCCTTTCAATCAGGATATTGCTTTCAGCATGTCACTGAAACTACTATGTCCAAGATCACTAATAATTTCCTCCTTTTAAATTCAATGGCATTTTAGTAATTTTCACAAGGCTTGTATGGCACTGCCAAACAATGCTCCCTCAACAGTCCCCTCTGTTCTAGCTCCTAGACCTCTCTTTTTCCTTAATGATTCTTCCTCCTTTGTCTGTTCCTTTCACAACCTCCTATGTGTGAACTTTCACCAAGGTTGTACCCTTATCCTCAGCACTCTTCTCATTTTGTAATTCCTTCCTCTTAATTCCTTCCCCCCCCACAGTTTCAAATAAAACCATGTAAATGGCTCCTACACTTTTTTACTTTCTAGCCATCATCTCTTCTCAACTCTAATCATACATTTCTGAATACCAACCACAAATTTCCAATTGGTAGTCTATTTGCATTTGAATTGCACCATGCCATCTATTGAAGCATCATCTGCTAATGTTTAGAATCCTACTCCATTCTAATTATACTCTGGATAATAAGAAGTAGAAAAAGTAAATGAATTATTATTCTTGGCTCTTTGTTTCATTCTAAAACAGTTCTAAAATAGGGCCCTCCACCCTAGTACTAATACTCAGCAGGCCATCAATAGAGTCTATCTAAGAAAAATAAAAACACTAACCTAGTCTCAAAATCTGCTCTTTAGATACAAGGACCTTCCTTCTACAGTTTAAAGCCATTACTACAACAAAAGGAATTTCTGCAACTTGACACAATTGTTTAGAAAAACACATTTAATATTATCATATATAACATGCCACCTGTCTTTTATCATATGTTTTCACACAAGATGAATCACAAATACAAGCCATACATGGTGATGCATATGTGTCACCCTTAGCCTCAGTTAAGTAGGAAGGCCAGTCTGGGGACTACAGGAGATTCTGTCATAAAACAAAACAAACAAGAAAGCCTAGGATTCCAATTTCAAATATTTCTAAGAAATTTTGTGACATCCAATGGTAGCACTTGTGGATGGACTCAGTGGTTAAGAGTGCTTTTTGCTCATACAAAGGACCAAATTTGGTTTCCAGCAACCAGCAACTAACAACCATCTGTAACCCTGGTTCCAGAGGATCTAATTTCCTCTTCTGGTCTCTGTAGGCATTACATGTATGTGCTACACTGGCATACATGCTGGCAAAACACCCACACCCATAAAATAAAAAGAAATGAAGAAAATAATGATCCTTTTCTCAAGTGTTGGGGCAGTCCCAGTTCCTTCACATAGTAAGAGATTGTCTAAGAATGTTTGCTTCTGTTTCAGAGCAATTGGTGTTTGAAGAATCCGAGGAAGCCAATTAGCTTACTTCACATGAATGTCTTTGGTTTTGCTTTTATATGCAATAGTATTGCATTTTTTTCAACAGTTGCTCTTCAGATGTGTTCTCTACACTATAAGTAGTATGCTTATGAATTATTTTGCTTAAATTAATCTTAAAGCAAAACTCTTAAGAACTCTCTGCCCAATAGTAGAGGGGGGGAAATCTATCTCTGTAAATGAATGATTTTCAAAATGTATTAGATATTGATTTGTGCTAAATCTACTTGAGCATCTAGGCATAAATCATAGCTAAGCCTATGATGTTTCTACACAAAATGAAGAAACACTGGCTTTAAAATAGACATATGCTATGTTGCTGGCAGGGCAGGCCTCTAACTTTAGTCTCTGACATTTGAGTAATACCCAATGAGTAATTTGGGTATGAAGTTTGGTGGTCATGTTCTATTTTTTTCTTTTTTAGTAGAATCAGATTAAATCCCAATGTGACGCACATTTTTCTCTTAAACTCACCATACAATATAAATATATAACAGTACAACATAATATATAGTAGTAAATATAAACTCCCCATAGAAGCATATAATAGTATAATACAATGTAAACAAATAAATACAAATGTCATTTACAAAAATGTACTAGATAAAATCTGTTGTTCAATTGCAATTTCTAAATTAAATCTGATGCCCTGGCACAGAGGTGTACATGTCTGGCACACAGGTGTACATGCAGATAGAGCACTCACATACATAAAATAAATAAATAATAGGGTCCAGACATCATGGTGCCTGAGAATGGCAGAGGCAGAAGACTCTCTGGGAGTTCAATGCTAGTCTGGTCTATATAGTGAGTGTTCCAGGACAGCTAGTGCTACACGGTGACATCAAATAAAAATGTGGATGGTAAGCCGGGCATGGTGGCGCACGCCTGTAATCCCAGCACTTGGGAGGCAGAGGCAGGCGGATTTCTGAGTTCGAGACCAGCCTGGTCTACAGAGTGAGTGCCAGGACAGCCCCGGACTACACAGAGAAACCCTGTCTCAAAAAACCAAAAAAAAAAAAATGTGGATGGTAGGCCCTGGTGTGGTGAGACAGAACTGTCATCCCTGAACTAAGGGTGCTAAGTGACAAATTACATATAAAGTGGTGGCTGCTGTGCCAGGTATATTTTAAGTACTCCATGAAAGACAGCAAGGCAGCTCTTAAAATTACTTCTAGACTTTTTTTATTTTTTAATTTTAATTTTTTAATTTTTTGTAGTGCTTTGAACCCAATGCTTCAGCCACACTAGGCAAGCACTCCACCACTGAGCTGTACCACCGGCCTTGTTTCATAGTGCTGTCAGCTAAAGCTGACTAATTATTTGTGCTAGAAATTAAAGCAAGTTACTTTATCATTTTTTTCCACAATAAGTAATTATCTACCCGTGTCTTCCTTCTAAATCAACTTTCAAATGTTTTACTGAAGATGATGGTTTCCTAATCCATACAACTTTGATTAAATACATACTGTTCAAATTATAACACTGAGGAATGGGCCACACTTACAATGAAACAACTGTATGAGAGGTGACGGCGACATAAACAGACCAAATTGCCTCCCAGTAGTTGTTACCGGAGATGAATATTCTCTGCTGCTTAAAACTGAAGTTTAATTAGTCTTGACTCATTGTTGGAAATCTCCCAAGCAGAAATGTTTGGCTCAAACCCAACTCTGTCACAGGCTCTTATTTCCAAAGGAACTAAACCAAAGAATATAATTTAAAGACAAGAAACCGAAGCCAGACTTTATAAATTATAAATATACTGCTTTCCAATTTAATCATAGACTCATAAAAATCTACCTTTCTTTTTTTACCATGCTGGTGTATAGCCACAAAAATACAGGGTTTTGTTGTTTTTCCTGTAATTAGGGGTTGGATGGGTATGTTTTGTTTACTTTTTTTTTTTTTTTTTTAGTTTTTTCCCCTTTTATTTTTCTTTTTTTGACACACGGTCTGACCATGGAGCCTAGTCTGGCCTCAAACTTAATATACTTGTACCTCAAATTCCAGAGTACTATGATTATCAGTTTGCACAGCCATGCTGAGCAAAAAAAAAAAAAAAAAAAAGATAGTTTTTTAAAACAGAATCAAAATCATCGAATTTCAATATGCTGCACAAGCCACTACAAAAAGGGGTAAAGACTGCTTAAAATATGGTCCTTGTAAAGCCTATGTATGCATGCATGCATGCATGCATATTAAATTGTAAAAGAAAATGCTCGTGCTGACCTCACTCTTTACCTAGTTTCCTACTTTTGCCCTAGTCTCCCTCACACCTTATTCTCAAGTGTAGGTTGTAGATGAGAACACACTTACCAAATAAGAGGATCCCCCAAGCAGTTTTTCTCATTGGATATGCACATGTACATTTATGTGATGTGTATGTACGAATGCAGGCACCGCAAGGTGAGTGTTTGGAGGACAGCTTTCAGAAGTTGAGTTTATCCTTCTCCTTCTGAACTCAAATTCAGGCCATTAGCATAAATAACATTACTATTTTTACCCACTGAATTATCCCACACTCCCTACTGAGACAGTTATTGTATTTCTTAATTTATTTCTTTTCTTTTCTTTTCTTTTTCCTTTCTTTTCTTTTGTCTTCTCTTTTCTTTTTCTTTTTTCCATTCTCTCTCTCTCTCTCTCTCTCTCTCTCTCTCTCTCTCTCTCTTTTGAGCCCTTAGTTTTGGAACTCACTCTGTAGACCAGGCTGACCCCGAAGGTAATTATAAAATGAGCATTTTAATGTTCTAGAGACATAATTTGTATGCAATATCTACATGAGAAGGTATGTAAATAGCAATGCTGAGGGTTCTGAAGGCAACACCCTGTTGTCTTTGTAATCCCAGCTCTGCCATTTCTAGCTAGCTCTTTGGTCCTGATCAATACACACCTAACATCTCTTGTGAATCTCAGGTAGAATCGCTTCAAACAAAGAAATGGATCTAATAACAGCACTTCACCGTACTTTAAGAGTTAAATGGGGTAATAGATGGAAAGCACTAGGCACAGTGCCTGGAATGCACAATGCTGGTTTCTTACTATTAGTGCCACCAAATGTTGAGCAGCCTTACTAAGGAGAAGGTAGAACAAGGACAACAAAAACCCAACAGTCCTCAACACTTTAAATGCACAGAGTTTGAATTTGCCATGGTATTTTTAAACTTTTATTTGAACTTTTATTATGTCCTGCAAGTCTACAGCCCTCTTTACAACTATATATGCAAAATGTAAAGCAGTGAGCTAGAAAACAATTCCTCTATTTAAAATTCTGCTGTGCTGGCCGAGTGTTAAATGTCACCTTTGTTTCTCATGCTAACAAAAGCGGTTGTCATAAAAGATCTGCCCTTTTTGTCTAAAAGTATGTTTGTTTCATCTTGGTCTAGATAGGAAGAATTAAATTGTAATTTTAAAAGGTCTCTACCTAGGTAGCAAGGCAGAATTGAAGGTGGACAGATCCCTTCTAATCTACTTGATTTTACTCATAAAACACAATATAAAATTAACCCTTGATAATCCAGCTAAAGCAAAACATATTCAATAAAGACACAACACCAAGCCAATCAATAGTGTAACATGGACGAGAGGAGCTCATCTGTCCCGACCTCTAGGTGAGGGGCTACTGAGAGTTGATGTCTGGCACTAGCAGAGGCAGACTCAATTTCCTTTAAAGGTGTTCTCCCCAATAGTTTACCATGCATGCTCCAGTGGAAGACCCACATCAATTTGTATAAGAGCAAAACAAATTTGACTTGATAGGTTATGTTGAAAGAAAGAAAGAAAGAAAGAAAGAAAGAAAGAAAGGAAGGAAGGAAGGAAGGAAGGAAGGAAGGAAGGAGGAAGGAAGGAAGGAAGGAAGGAAGGAAGGAAGGAAGGAAGAAACCATGAAAAACCATGAAGTTTGGATTGATGGGGGTGTGGTCTGGGAGGAGTTAAGGGGATGAGTGGGAGGTGATGAATATGAACAAAATACATGGCATGCATAAACTTCTCAAAGAATAAACATGTATATTTAAAGATACATAGTTGAATGTACAATGCATGTTTTTAAAAACCACCCCTGATAATAGACACAAAGAATTAGAGCATTTAACCTGCAAGTGTTTAGACTTTAACGCAGAGCATTCTGGGAGAAAGGTTGTTAAGGATATTATTTTTCTTCGACGGAATACTGAGTCTTCATGCTAAAGATAAATTTATATTACCCTTTTCTTCTATGAGTTTATGATGCTTGCCATTCATATTACATTCTGCCATGGAATAACTGTTAGACTTTTAGACATTTTCAGGTCATGAGAGCCACTACCATTGAGATGTTTCCTGTCTATGGCCATATAACCTTGAACACAACCCATCTCATGGGATCTCGGAAGCTAAGCAGGATGGGGCCTGATTAGTGCTTGGATGGGGAATTTGTTTCCTATGCCTTTTTAAGATGGGCTAAAGTATTCCAGTGGCTTTACTACTGTTACAGGGAAATCAGCTTTCAAGTACTGCTTACCAAACTGAAGGCACCAATTCTTGATTCAGTCTTTGCACTTGACATTGGAAAGTCAACATTCTCTACAGCTTGGGATTCATTTGGTAGTTTCTGAGTTTCATCATCTAACTAGTTTATGCATAACTTTAAATAATACCATTCCAACAAACTTGGCAGTTATGGCATGCTCGAAAGCATGTTGTAAGCCAAGGTTCAATTTATATATGCAAAAACAGAACAGCAAGGAACTCTGTCACCTAACATAAAATTACCAAAGAACCACATGACAAATAACAGTGCCTTCTTACTCTACATATAAATTCCAAATGATGAAAATAGTGTGACTTGGGAGTTGTGACTTGATTAAGAGTATTCAACTCATTCCTTTGTTTTTATTACTTGTAACTGAGTACCATCATAGAACCCACCTTAAAACTAGCTTTGTTCTTAGTAGTTATAAGAGAAACAAAAACAGAGAGAAATTCTTTGCATATGCTATCCCCTAAATGAAATCCTGAGAAACCTCCTATATACCATACTCTTCAAGTGTCTGCACCCACAGAATACATAGAGGACAGAAAATGTATCAATATATATCTGGAAAAAAGAAGGGCAAAATTCTCCTAAGCCAACTAAAGTTTTCCCAGCCTTTCATCAGTCTGATAATTTAAACAAAGGTCAATGTTGGTTTTGTTTGTTTGTTTTTTGTTAAAAGTTACTGTAATTTGCTAAGTTATGTAGACATTGGGTTTAATATATCATTTTCTTCTAGATATAAATTTACAAGGCATTGGGATCTAAATTCAAACATAGGGCATATGATCTAACTTCAAACTACATGACATCACATCAATAGTGAACACAAACAATTCTAAACAGACAGAGAATAGAAATCCAGGTGTGGGGGCACAAATCTATAGTAGTCCCGACATTTGGAAGGCACCAGGAGGATCATTGAGTTTGAGTCTAACTTGGGCAATGAGTTCTTGTCTCAAAAAATTGAGAACAAATTTTAAGTTGGACTATGAAGTGATAAGAATTGGAAACCCAATCCTTGCTAGATGGTTCCCACTTACGGGCATGCCCAGGCAATTCTTTTCAACCTACAGGACTTACTCATTCTCTAAACATCTAGGTCATGTTCACATTTACGTCTTCATGCCTACTAGCTGCTCTGCCTCACTGTCAGCATGTAATATGTTTTTTATGGCTACACAAGTTTAAACTTAAGCAGCTTTCTGTGCACTAAAACTCTGTGGCTTCAGAGCAGTGCGACACTGGAGAAGTTGTTTAACCTTTCTATATCTGCATCTCCTTTTCTGAAAGAAACGTAATCACGGCATTATTGTCAAGAAAATGACAGTGCCTGAGATAAATTAAGCATTCCTATCTGCTATTCTTATTGGAGTTACTGTCAAGAATCCACTCAGCTGGGTGGTAATAGTGCACACCTTTAATCCCAGGATTTAGGGTACAGAGGCAGGGAGATCTCTGAGTTCAAGGCCAGCCAGGTCTACAGTAAGTTCTAGGACAACCATGGATACACCAAGAAACCCTATCTTGAAAAAGAAACAAACAAACAATAGAATCCACTGCAAACTGCAAAGTCTAACCCATTTGATTGCATATCTAACCTTGAGAAACAAGCACTACTCCTGTGTACTAGGACAGAGAACACATTTTAAATGTTTTTTTTTAATCAGGCTGAGAAATATAAGATATCTTGGGCTGTATATATAATATTGTTTATTATTGCTGTTTTAGATCATTCACAAAACAACTAACCACTAATATTTCTGTTTTTTTTTAATAGTCAGGAAAATAGATTCAGAGCTGCACAGATGGCTCAATAGTCAAGAGCACTCGTTGCCCTTGCAAAGGACCTGGGTTCAGTTCCCAGCATCCTCATGGTGGCTCATAACCATCTGTAACTCTAGCTCCAGGAACTGACTCAACACCCTCTTCTGGTCTCCATGGGCATTGGATTCACATAGTACACATATGCAGGCAAACCATTCAATACATACATATTATCAAGGCAAAGTCAAACACTTAAAACACTCATTAGACACATAATAATTTACAGGTATGTATCTTTTCAATTTTTTTTAGGTTCCATGAGAACACTTGCCCCCAAATTTTTAAATCATTTGTTAAAAAGACAATGCTTTTTTGCTATCTGAAAGGAAAATTTTGGTACTGCAAACTGAAATTACCTTCCTCAAGTAAACAGCTCCCACCCCATTCATACAAAGAAGTTCTCCTTAAAGATACTCTCTTTGCACTATTTTAGGATTAGTTTTTTTTTAATTGCAAGAATATAATAAAAATATCATTCATTTTGGCATTTTCATAAAAAATGTAATTAGTGCAACTGGGACAAATCCTTAATTATCCATGAAGAAACAATAGAAACTAAGGTCAAACACCATAAGTACCTGTCATTTGGAACATCTAATTAAAATTCTTAATCCCTTCTAGGGCACTTAGAAATATGTTATGTCTTAACAAAGAGGGGGGGTGTGACTCTATTACTTGATGAAATTCTTAAAAGCAGTTTCTCCTTGAGTTTACTTCTGGAAGAGAAAGAAAAGATTAAAGAAAGCAAAGAACAAATATCAGTAATGAAACTACATGCCCTCACAAAACAACAACGACGACGACCATGACAGAAACCTAAGTGCTTGAGAGGTTCAATCTAATAAGGATTAACCAAAGGCATTAAGCTGGTTTTTGAAAATGCAGTTATTGTAGTAGGCTGATATTCAGTAATCCATGTTTTACTTTGAAGTATCAGAATGTTAGATATGGAAGAGTAGATGCTTCTAAAGTGGGGTCCAAAGGAAATAATAAACATTTCTTTTTTTTTCAAACAAAACGTTCAATAACTTTAAGAGTAGGTTTTCTTATATTTTGAAACACAATCTAAACACACCCACACATGTTGGCAAAAGGCAAAGTTCAAGGTTCAGGGTTCTGGTGATTTCATATAGCTTTCAGTTCTATTGCAAATCCTACTCAATGTAAATAACAACCCAACAACCTGGGACCTCTGCCACTCTAAAGCTAGATGAGTTTTCTACATTCAAATTCCTGAGCCCACACATCTGCTGCTGCCACTGCTGGCCTTTCTTTTTCCTTCTGGGGTTGCTGGAACAGAGGCTCTTTCATTTAACAGGAGTATGCATTCAGCTTTCACCTCAGTTTACCCAATGCTCCTCAGACATGGTAAAAACTGTTTTTCTAAGTTAACAATTGGCAAATGAACCAAGAAAGAAAACCAAATCCTATGCAGAGATAGCAACTCAGTTGCCACATGTTCTTTCCCCAGTTTTCACCAGTCTTGAAGGAGTGGGTTTTAGAAGGAAAAATCTTTCGAAGGAAAAGAAAAACTCAAAATAAGCGCCAATGGGGGGGGGGTGCTGGGGGCATGTTTCAGACTACATTAAATTAAAAAAAAAAAAAAATGGCCTCATACTCCAGAAAGAAAAAGAAGAGAGGAGAAGGAGGAGGAAAAGGGGAGGAGGAAGCAATAACAAAACATTTTTATCATTGCTTCTGAGTTTCTCCTATTTTTTAAATTATATACCCCACCTGCATGCTCTCAAAATAATTCCATTCCAGTGGTTTCACAATAATTCCAGTACCTCAGGAGTCTTCCCCTCCCTTCCCATCAGTACCCTCATCATTTACAGAAATGCACTACTTCCCCTGAACTTAGAGCATATCTGTTAAATGTCTCACTCTAAACAGCCAGAAAGGACTTTAAAAAATATATATTTGACTTCAACTAACCGTGAAGACCCTTTACCAGTTATCTCTTAAACTTGGTAGTTTTCTTTTTCCTTTAGAAACGAAATGTGGTACTCCTGTGTCAAGGCAAACAAAGCTAACTCCACGGGGGGAAAAAAATGAAATCGACACAACAAAGGAAGAAAGGAAAGAAGGGGGGTATTGTGGGCGATGCTTGCGTCTTCTAAGGAGAAGCTTCCAGTGTAACTTCTGCAATTTAACGGTTCTGGGGCAGAAGACGTCTAGTGTGTTGGAAAACAACAAAGGTGGGCTCCCACTCTCCTTACCGCTGTAGAGCCAGAAGAAGATGCAATATATACACGGATCACCATCCTGGAAACAAGGGCTTCTGGTCGGTCGCTGGAGTCTTGAAAAGGGCTGGGAAACAGCTGCAGCAACGGCTGGAACCAAGCTAGGGGCCAAACAGAGGTTGGACGAGGAGGGTGGGGGAAGGTGGAAGGGGAACTGGCCAGAGCCCCGCCTCCACCAGCGACTGCTTTCAATGAGCTTCCAGCACTGCAGTCCCAGCCCCAAACCCCGGAAGGCACAGGCTCATTTGCATCATTTCTAAATTGTTTTTTTAAAACACCGGATCTCGAACAGCACCGCGAGATCTGTTGAAACAATTCTTTTTGACTATTCCCTATCCAGGAAGGAGGCGAGGAAGAAATAAAAGAAAGGGTAAAAAAAAAAAAAATCACTCTATTAGAATAAAGGACCCTTTCCCAGGAACACCAGAAGTTTTGCTTGTTACTTCCTGCTCAGAAATGTATGCAAATAAGATAGCCGAAACCTAGCTTTGTATTGAATCCAGACAATAGTTTAGATTTCTTTAAACCCACGTTATTTTAAGACGCCAATAATAAGGTGAGTGATTTTTTTAACCTTACTTGGCAGAAGGAATTGAATGCTGAAACGCTGCACAAGGAGGAGGCTAGACAGAAGTTTCAAGTTTCCCCAAACCGGAAAGCACAGAATAGGTTTTCTTTTTGTTCGGAGTTTTCTTAAAACTTGGAACAATCGTTTAGAGAGAATTTGCAGATCTAAGCGACAACTCTAGAATGAAGGAGGAAATTGTAAAGGAAAAAAAAAAAAACTAGTCTACAACCCTAGAATGAGAGAGGAAATTGTAGAGAAAAAAAATCAACAACTCCAAAATGAAGAGGGGAATTGCAGAGAGAGAGAGAGGGAAAAAAAACAATCATCTGAAAATACTTTGGAAGTACTTTTTGTCCTTGGTATTTCATACCTGTAATCTCTGCACTTAGAATAATAAGACATGATTGCCAGGAATTATAAGCTACACTATGCTACAGAGCAAGACTCTTAAAAACAAAATCAACCAAAAAAAAAAAAAAAAGACTTTCTACAAATTATCAAGTACAACAAACAAGGAAAATCTAGGCACCATCTTCATTACCAACATCATGGCTACTGTTAATTTTACTTGCCAATTCACATGACAAGAAAAATCTTCATAAACAAAAGTGAAAATCATAATCATGATTTTGAAAAAAAATCTATAGTTTCTTTTATGTTATCACTGGAGAGCTTGTTTGGTGTTCTACATCAACTGTTTGGACTTATAGACTCTTAAAATAATGAAAAAAAAGGCAGAAAGAACAAAATATTCCTAATTAGTCTATAAACTATTGAATGCAATCAATTATTCCCAGAAACTGAATGGTAGCATTAGCAGAGAATCTGGTGTGCTTTATCTATCTATACCTTAGAGAAATGAGGCTGGACATGTAGTTCCCTTATAGATCACGTTAAGACCCAAAGTTGGATTTCTAGTACACACAAAAGCACATATGTGGTAGATATACTTGTCTTAGAGAATATAAGCCAATAACTAGTTTTATACATAAAACCTGATGATTCTTAAAGATAAGACTTCTGATATATTTTTAAGGAGAGACTATTACCAATATTTCTAAGGTAAAGATAATGGATATTGTTATGCCATTAGGCTTGTTCTTCACTACTTTCAGCTATCTTTGAAATGAGCATCATAGAAGGGTCATTCTAGAATGGCCATTTCTGCTTAAATTTTCTATAAAGAATTTGTCCTAGTGTGCTGGCTTTTATTATTTGCCTGGAAAGGTTACAGTCAATTTGAATAAACTCGGTTGGATCAAAGAGTTTTCAAATAGCACGTATAATCCATTCCCTTAGGAAATCATGACAACCAAATGCCAATGCCTCTCAAAAAATAAAAATAAACCCAGATTATGTGCAGAAAACTTAAAAATCATTGAACACCATGCATGCCATGTGCCCATAGTCCCTGCTACTCAATTAGGAAGATTACTTGGTTCAGAAATTCCAAGCCAACATAGACAACTTAATGAGATTGTGTCTCTTAATTGAGCACAGCCCCAGTACCTAAAGATAATTACCATTACTACTGTGTTACAGATCAGCTTTTCCAGATAGAGGAGAGAGAGCAGAAGTTAAAAGTAATGGTATGAAAGGGGAGGGTATTTTGAATTTTTATGTATTATAAAATAATAATTACAAAAAATATACTTATATATTCTCCCATGTTAAAAAATATGATTTTGAATGGTTTTATGTGTTTAAAATTTATAGGCAGACCAAAAGTTATATAAAAAATTATCTTGGCTAGTTTTTTGAAAGCTTGACCCAAACTAGATTTATCTGGAATGAGTATATCAATTCAGAAAAAACCTCTATCAGATTGCCTGTAGGAAAGTCTGTTCTGTAGGGTGCATTCTTGATTAACAACTGAGGTGGGTAGAACAAAATAACTGACTCCTAAAAACTGTCTTTGATCTCCACACATATACCATGGCACATGTATGATCATACACACATGAACACCACACAAGCAGACATACACAAACACACATACACACACATGCACACATGTGTGTACCCCATGTGTATCAGTCACACATAATAATAATAATAATAATAATAATAATAATAATAACACAACTTTAAATTTTTATTATTTGATACAGAACTGCTGATAAACTGAATAGACCCTGACACTACAGTTATAATACTATAATGTAAGCCCAGTAACACTGTTGACTAAAATGAAAAAAGAATGTTAATTGAAGTATTAATTTGATGTTACCCTAGTCATGATGATTGAACTGTGGAGATTTAAGCTAAGTGCTTCTGTTTTTGTTGCAGAGAATAATCTGAATATAATCTTTTTATATTTATTCATTTATTTACCAGTCCTACATCTGATAGAAAGCTAAAATCCAATATATACAAAGAACTCAAGAAGTTAGACTCCAGAGAATCAAAATACCCTATTAAAAATGGAGCACAGAGTTAAACAAAGAATTCTCAATTGAGGAACATGAGATGGCCAGGAAGCACTGAAAGAAACATTCAACATCCTTAGTTATCAAGAAATGCAAATCAAAACAACCCTGAGATTCCACCGCACAACACGCAGAATGGCTAAGATGAAAAACTCAGGAGACAGCAGGTGTTGGCGAGGATGTGGAGAAAGCAGAACACTCCTCCATTGTTTTTGGGATTGCAAGATGGTACAACCACTTTGGAAATCAGTTTGGTGGTTCCTCAGAAAATTAGACATAATACTACCTCATAATACATCAGCTATACCACTCCTGGGCATATATACAAAAGATGTTCCGACATATAACAAGGACACAGGTTCCACTATGTTCATAGCAGTCTTATTTAGAATAGTCAGAAGCTGGAAAGAACCTAGATGTCTTTCAACAGCAAAATGGATACAGATAACGTGGTACATTTACACAATGGAGTACTACTCAGCTATTAAAAACAATGAATTCATGAAATTCTTAGGCAAATGGATGAAACTAGAAAAAAAAAACTCATCCTGAGTAAAGTAACCCAATCACAAAAGAAAACACATAGTATGAACTCACTGATAATTGAATATTAGCCCAAAAGCTTGGAATACCCAACATGCAATTCAAGACCAAAATGTGGATGCTTCAGTCTTTTTTTTATTGAATATAATCTTTTTTTTATTTTCTATATTCTATGTTTACATTCCAAAGGCTTTCCCCTTTCCCAATTCCCACCCACCATAGTTCCCATAGTTCCTCTCCCCCCCCCAACTATTCCCCAATCATTCCCCTCCCCCCTCGGTTTCTTTACTAAACTGGATGCAATCTTTACAGGCCCAGGGTCCTCTCCTTTCTTCTTCTTGGGAATCATTTGACTTGCTATTTGTGTCTTGAATATTTAGGGCTTCTGGGCTCATTAATATCCACTTATCAGTGATTGCATTTCATGTGCATTCTTTTGTGATTGGGTTAATTCACTCAGGATGATATTTTCCAGGTCTAACCATTTACCTACACATTGCATGAATTCATTATTTTTAATTGCTGAGTAGTATTCCATTGTATAAATATACCACATTTTCTGTATCCATTCCTCCTTTGAGGGATATTTGGGCTCCTTCCAATTTCTGGCTATTATAAACAAGACTGCTATAAACATAGTGGAGCATGTGTCTTTATTGCGTGCAGGGGAATCCTCTGGGTATATGCCCAGGAGTGGTATGCCAGGGTCCTCTGGAAGGGACATGCCCAATTTTCTGAGGAACCGCCAAACTGATTTCCAGAGCGGTTTTACCATTTTGCAATCCCACCAACAGTGGAGGAGTGTTCCTCTTTCTCCTCATCCTCGCCAGCACTTGTTGTCTCTTGAGTTTTTAAACTTAGCCATTCTGACTGGTGTGAGGTGGAATCTCAGGGTTGTTTTGACTTGCATTTCCCTGATGACTAATGATGTTGAACATCTTTTAAGGTGTTTCTCGGCCATCCGAATTTCTTCTGGTGAAAATTCTTTGTTTAGCTCTGTGCCCCATTTTTTGATAGGGTTATTTGTTTCTTTGCGGTCTAACTTCTTGAGTTCTTTGTATATATTGGATATTAGCCCTCTGTCGGATGTGGGGTTGGTGAAGATCTTTTCCCACTTTGTTGGTTGCCGTTTTGTCCTTCTGACAGTGTCCTTTGCTTTGCAGAAACTTTGCAATTTTATGAGGTCCCATTTGTCGATTCTTGATCTTAGTGCGTAAGCTATTGGTGTTCTGTTCAGGAACTTTTCCCCTGTGCCCAAGTCCTCCAGGGTCTTCCCAAGTTTCTTTTCTAATAGTTTCAGTGTGTCTGGTTTTATGTGGAGGTCCTTGATCCACTTGGAGTTGATCTTAGTGCAAAGAGATAAGAGTGGGTCAATTTGCATTCTTCTGCATGTTGAACTCCAGTTGAACCAGCACCATTTGTTGAAAAGGCTATCTTTATTCCATCGGATGGTTGTGGCTCCTTTATCAAAGATCAAGTGACCATAAGTCTGTGGGTTAATTTCTGGGTCTTCAATCCTGTTCCATTGATTTGCTTGCCTGTTGCTATACCAATACCATGCAGTTTTTAACACAATTGCTCTGTAGTACTGCTTGAGGTCAGGGATATTGATTCCCCCAGAAGTCCTTTTATTGTTGAGAATAGTTCTAGCTATCCTGGGTTTTTTGTTGCTCCAGATGAATTTGAGAATTGCTCTTTCTAGATCTATGAAGAATTGAGTTGGGATTTTGATGAGGATTGCATTGAATCTGTATATTGCTTTTGGCAAGATGGCCATTTTTACTATATTGATCCTGCCAATCCAGGAGCAAGAAATATTTTTCCATCTTCTGAGGTCTTCTTCGATTTCTTTCTTCAAGGACTTGAAGTTCCTGTTGTAAAGATCTTTCACTTGTTTGGTTAGAATTACGCCAAGATACTTTATGTTGTTTGTGGCTATTGTGAAGGGTGTTATTTCCCTAATTTCTTTCTCAGCCTGCTTGTCCTTTGAGTACAAGAAGGCCACTGACTTGCTTGAGTTAATTTTATAACCTGCCACTTTGCTGAAGTTGTTTATCAGCTGTAGAAGTTCTCTGGTGGAGTTTTTTGGGTCGCTTAGGTAAACTATCATATCGTCTGCAAATAATGATAGTTTCACTTCTTCCTTTCCAATTTGTATCCCTTTGACTTCCTTATGTTGTCTAATTGCTCTTGCTAGAACTTCAAGTACTATATTGAAAAGATATGGAGAGAGAGGGCAGCCTTGTCTAGTCCCTGATTTTAGTGGGAATGCTTCAAGTTTCTCTCCATTTATTTTGCTGTTGGCTACTGGTTTGCTGTAGATTGCTTTTACTATGTTTAGGTATGGGCCTTGAATTCCTGCTCTTTCCAAGACTTTTAGCATGAAAGGATGCTGAATTTTGTCGAATGCTTTTTCAGCATCTAATGAGATGACCATGTGGTTTTTTTCTTTCAGTTTGTTTATGTAGTGGATTACATTGATGGATTTCCGTATATTGAACCATCCCTAAAATCTTCATTTACATTTCAAATGCTAAAACCTTTCCTGGTTTTCCCCCTACCCAAAAACCTCCAACCCCTCCTCCCTCCCCCTGCCTCTAAGTATATGACTCTCCACCCAAACCACTCCCACCTCCCCCCAACCTCGATTTCCCTTTGTTGGGGCATCTATTGAGCCTTTACCTGACCAAGGACCTCTCCTCCCACTGATGCCCAACAAGGTATTCCTTTGCCACATTTTTGGCTGGAAACATGTGTACCCCTTGGTTGATGGTTTAGTCCCTGGGAGTCCTGGGACATCTGGGTGGCCAACCTCGTTGCTTTTCCCATGGGGCTGTAAAACCCTCCAGATCCTCCATTGGGGACCGCACACCTAGTCCAATGGTTGGCCACTAGCATCTGCCTCTGTATGTGTAAGGCTCTGGCAGGGCCCCTCCGGAGACAACCATGACATGCTCCTTTTGGTATGTACTTCTTGTCTACCATAATAGTGTCAGGGTTTTGGTGACTGTTTATAGGATGAATCCTCTCTACTCCACACTTTGTCTCCTTTATTGCTCCTTGCATATTTTGTTCCCTTTCTCAGAGGAACCAAAGCACCCCGACTTCAGTCCTCCTCCTTCTTGAGCTTCCTGTGGTCTATGAATTGTAACTTGCTTATTTTGAGCTTTTGGACTAACATCCACTTATCAGTGAGTGTATACCATGTCTGTTCTTTTGTGATTGGGTTACCTCACTCAGGAAATACACTCACAGGAGGTAGAGCGTTGGAGGGACTTGGGAAGAAGAAAAGAGTGGGAGGGAAAAAGGGAGGCAGGAGAAGGTGTGGGAGGAGATGGGGATAATATACAGAGGGTCAGGAATCTGAACAGAGGTGTGTAGCAATGGGGGATGGGGAACTCAAGGTAGCAACCAGCAAGTCCCAGATGCCAGGAAAGCAAGAGGCCCCTAGGACCCAACAAAGCGGAGGGAGAACCTGTAAAGACCATACCCAGAGGTTAGGCAAGGCCCCTGGGTTGGGGATGGGGCCACCCACTCATCTCGAAATTTTTAACCCAGAATGGCTCCTGTCTAAAGGAAATATGGGGAGAAAGTGTAGAGCAGAGACTTAAGGAAAGGCCATCCAGAGACTGTCCCACCTGGGCATCCATCCCATATACAGACACCAAATCCAGACACTATTGCTGATTCCAACAGGGGCTTGCTGACAGGATATAGCTGTCTCCTGAGAGGCTAGGCCAGTGACTGACAAATATAGAAGTGGATGCTCATAGCTAACCATTGGACTGAGCACAGGGCCCCAGTGGAGGAGTTAGAGAAAGGACTGAAGGAGTTGAAGGGGTTTGCAACACATAGGAGGAACAACAATATCAACCAACCAGACCCCCCCCCCAAAGCTCCCAGGGACTAAACTACCAACCAAAGAGTACACATGGCTCCAGCCACATATGTGGCAGAGGATGGTATTGTCTGCCATCAGTAGGAGGAAAGGCCCCTGGTCCTGCGAAGGCTTGATTCCTCAGTATACGGAAATGCCAAGGCAGTGACATGGTTGTGGGTGGCTGAGAGGAGGACCACCCTCATTGATGCATGGGGAGGGGGATGGAAGAGGGATGGAATGAGGAATTTGCAGAGGGGAAACCAGGAAAGGGGAATAACATTTGAAATGTAAATAAAGAAAATATCCAATAGGCCCTCTTGCCTTGGGTCACTGCAGACAGCTGGCAGCTGGGGCCAGGTGTGTGGACAAAGTCCGAGCCTAACATCTACTACCCAGTCAGGCTCTTGCCTGCACCCAGAGACAGATCAGCTCGAAGGGTGGTCTCTGCACCAACCCACTCGGGCACCAACTTGCTCGGGGGTCTGTGCCTGGATTACAGCAGAGGCCGCCATCTTGCATCAGGGCACCACAGACAGCTAAATAGACAGAGCCCTGTGGACTTAGACCGCCACCATCTAGGCTCCAGCAGTCCAACCAGGGAAGCTCCTGATCCTGCAGGGAATCCCACAGTTGCACATGGCCCCAAGACCTGCCACCACCTTGGAGCGGGTGGCCTGACCAGATCACCACAGCACACCAACAGAGGAGCCCAGGTCACCATAAAGATCTAAGAGACAAGCCCAGATCAGTGGGAAAAAATATCTGATTCTTAAGAGCTGGCAACTAGGAAGGCCAGGAGGAGACTGCGGGAGGCCAATTGCATATCCTGTAGCCAGGCAGGAGGAGACTGGCATCCGGCCCATCAGAGCTTAGGAGGTAATTCAGAGCCCAGTAGCACAAACCTTCCAGTCTCCACATCTAGAGCACAGACGCTCTCTATGACAGCAACACCAAATGCCAGGCTCATAGGAGCTTCAAATACCAACCAGTAACAATAAGACCAACTAACTCCAAAGATAAACAGATGGCAAAAGGCAAACATAGGAACGTTACTAACAGAAATCAAGGCAATATGGCAGCATCTAAACCCAATTATCCACCCATAGCAAGTCCTGGATACCCCAACACACCAGAAAAACAAGAGTTGGATATAAAAGCACTGGTCATGATGCTGCTAGAGGAACACAAACAAAAGACATAAAGTAATCTCTTAAACAAATGCAGGGGAACATGAATAGGGTAGAAGCTCTTACAATGTAAACACAAAAATCACTTAAAGAAATCCAGGAGAATATGGATCAACAGAGAGAAGCAAATAAAGAGGAAATGAAAAAAATCACTTAACGAAATGCAGGAGAAATTGAGTCAACAGGCAGAAGTCATGAAAGAGGAAACACAAAAATCTTTTAAAGAATTGCAAGAAAACACAAAAAACAAGTGAAGGAACTGAGAAAAAACATCCAGGATTTAGAACACAGAGGCAGAAACAACTAAGAAATCACAAAGGGAGAACTTTGGAGACAGAAAACCTTGGGAAGAAATCAGGGGTCATGGATGCAAATATCAACAACAGAATACAAGAGATAGAAGTAAGAATCTCAGATGCTGAAGATACCATAGAAATAACTGACTCAACAGTCAAAGAAAATGCAAAATGCAAAAGGCTTGTAGCCCAAAACATCCGGGAAATCCAGGACACAATGAGAAGACCAAACCTAAGGATTATAGGGATAGATGAGAGTGAAGATCTACAAGTTAAAGGGCCAGCAAATATCTTCAACAAAATTATGGAAGAAAACTTTCCCAACCTAAAGAGAGAGATGCCCATCAATATACAAGAAGCCTACAGAACTCCAAACAGACTGGACCAGAACAGAAATACCTCCCATCACATAATAAAAAAAACCCCAAATGTGCTAAACAAAGGAAGAATATTGAAGGCAGTAAGAGAAAAAGGTCAAGTAACATATAAAGGCAGACCTATCAGAATAACCCCAGACTTCTCAACAGAGAACATGAAAGCTAGAAGATAATGGGCAGATCTCATGCAGGCTCTAAGAGAGCACAAATTCCAGTCAAAACTACTATACCCAGAAAAACTCTCAATCAATGTAGATGTAGAAATGAAAATATTCCATGACAAGACCAAATTTACACAATATCGTTCCACTAACCTAACCCTACAAAGGATAATAGGAGGAAAACTCCAATACAAGTAGGGAAACTACACCCTGGAAAAAGCAAGATAGTAACCTTCTTCCATCAAACTCAAAAGAAGATAACCACTCAAAAACAAAGATAAAATAAAAAAATGACATCAAAAATGACAGGAAGAAATAATCACTATTCCTTAATATCTCTTAACATCAATGGACTCAATTCCCCAGTAAAAAGACACAGATTAACAAACTGGATACGGAAACAGGACCCTACATTGTGCTGCATACAGGAAACACACCTCAGGGTCAAAGACAAATACTACCTTAGAGTAAAAGGCTGGAAGACAAATTTACAAGCAAATGGTCTAAGGAAGCGAGCTAGAATAGCCATTCTAATATCATATAAAATTGACTTTCAACCTAAAGTCATCAAAAGAGACACAGAAGGTCACTTCTTGCTGGTCAAAGGAAAAATCCACCAAGAAGAACTCACAATTCTAAACAGCTATGCTCCAAATGCAAGGGAACCCTCATTCGTAAAAAAAACTTTACTAAAGCTCAAAGCACACACTGTACCTAACATAATAATTGGGTGACTTCAACACTACACTCTCATCAATGGACTTATCTGGAAAACAGAAACTAAACAGGGACACAGGGAAACTCATTGAAGCTTTGGACCCATTGGATTTAACAGATATATATAGAACATTTCATCCCTCAATGGAGGAATGGATACAGAAAAATGTGATATATATATATATATATATATATATATATATATACACACACACACACACACACAATGGAGTACTATTCAGCCATTAGAAACAATGAATTCATGAAATTCTTAGAGAAATGGATGGAGCTGGAGAACATCATACTAAGTGAGGTAACCCAGTCTCAAAAGAATACCCATGGTATGCACTCACTGATAAGTGGATATTAGCCTAGAATCTTGGGACAGCAAAGACACAATCCACATACCAAATGATGTCCCACAAGAAGGAAGGAGTGGATCCTGGTGCTGGAAAGGCTCATTGCATCAGTGTAGGGGAATACCAGAACAGGGAAGTGGAAAGGGTGGATGGGGGAACAGGGGGAGGGAAGAGGGCATGTGGGACCTTTGGGGAACAGGGAACCAGGAAAGGAGAAATGAAATGTAACTATAGAATATATCCAATAAAATTTTTTAAAAAAATCAAAATTTACAGAAAAGCCAAAGAAAAAAAAAAGAAAGAAAATATCCAATAAAAATAAATAAATATATTATTTTTTCAAAAAGAAGTAGAGGAATCCTCCCAGCCAGAGATTCTATCTTGTGTTTCAAATTTCATTTTATCACTCCTAGTAAATTCTTATCTATACCCTCTCGAGAGTCCATTTCATAATGAGATATTGCTCCTCCTAATCTGATATTTTTCTCTGAATGTTCCTCCCACTTCATTGTCTGAACTGATTGCCTCTTCAGGAAAGCATGTCTCCAGTTTTCGAGCAGTGACTATTTCTATACTTTCATATCCTTCTTAGAATTAAAAATTCCAAGGAGATTTGTCTATTCATGCATATGCCCTGGAAAAAGAAAATCTTTTCTTTTAACATTTTTTATATTTACTTCTTTGTTTATAGAATTTACCCTGCTTTTTGTGGTGTGTGTGTGTGTGTGTGTGTGTGTGTGTGTGTGCGCGCGTGCATATGAGCACATACTCATGACATGTCATGAGATTGAAGAGTGGTAGTCTGTTCTTTCCTTTCACCATGTGAATCCTAGGGATAAAAATCAGATCCCCAGCCTGGTAACAAACCCCTTTACCCACTAAACAGTCTTGCTATGCCTAAAAAATGTTATTTTTCTCAGTCCAAACATTTGAACACCTTGGCAGAAGAAGCTTTAAATAATGTCTGATCTCTTTTTGACTGCAACTGTTTCCCCCTCTCTCCCTCACTCCTTTATTCCTTTTTTCCTTTTGTTTCTTTTTGAAAATTGCTTTCATTGAGCTGAAAAGATGGTTCAGTGGTTCAAAAAGCACTGGCTGCTCTTCCAGAGGACCTAGGTTCAATTCCCAGCTCATAACATTCTGTAATTCCAATTACAGGGGATCTGTTGCCCTCTTCTGGTCTCCACAAGCACTGCATGCCCTTGGTACCAAGAGATGCATGGGAAATACCCATATACATAAAATAATAATTTAAAAAAACTCAAAAGATATTTTGAGGGCAACCTAAACTACATAGGGAGGGGAGTTTGTTTAGAGGTTTATTTTATTTTTTATATATATGAGATTTTTTTCCTGTCTGCCTGACTGTTGGCATGTGCACCACCTGCATTCCAGATGCCTTCAGAGTCCAGAGATCTGGCATGGTGATTCCCCCAGAAATTCTTTAGTTGTGGAGAATAGTTTTAGCTATTCAGGGTTTTTTTGTTATTCCAAATGAATTTGCAGATTGCTCTTTCTAGGTCTATGAAGAATTGATTTGAAATTTTGATGGGGAGATTTTTTTACCTGTATTTGATAGATTGTTTTCAGTAAGATGGGCATTTTTACTATATTAATCCTTCCAATCCATGAGCTTGGGAGATCTTTCCATTTTCTGAGATCTTCTTCAATTTCTTTCTTCAGAGGATTGAGGTTCTTGTCATACAGATCTTTCACTTGCTTGGTTAGAGTCACACCAAGGTATGTAATATTATTTGTGACCATTGTGGAGGGTGTCATGTCTCTAATTTCTTTCTCAGCTCTTTTATCCTTTGAGTAGAGGAAGGCTATTGATTTGTTTCAGTTAATTTTATATCCAGCCTCTTTGCTGAAGTTAATCAGCTTTAGGAGTTCTCTGGTGGAATCTTTGCTGTCACTTAAGTATATGATCATATCATCTGCAAATAGTGATATTTTACTTCTTCCTTTCCAATTTGTATCCCTTTGATGTCCGTTTGCTCCCTGATTGCTCTGGCTAGAACTTCAAGTACTATATTGAATATATAGAGAGAGAGTGGAGAAACTTTTCTGGTGCCCGATTTCAGTGGGAATGCTTCAAGTTTCTCTCCATTTAGTTTGATATTGGCTACTGGTTTGCATTATATTGCTTTCACTATGTTTAGGTATTGGCCTTGGATTTCGGATCTCTCCAAGACTTTTATCATGAAGGGATGCTGGATTTTGCCATAAGCCTTTTCAGCATCTAATGAAATTACCATGTGTTTTTTTTTCCTTGAGTTTGTTTATGTAGAGGATTACATTGGATTACAGTGGATTTCCATATATTGAACCATCCCTGCATCCCTGGGATGAAGCCTACTTGATTGTGGTGAATTATCATTTTGATGCATTCTTGGATTTGGTTGGCCAGAATTTTGTTGAGTATTTTTGCATCTATAGTCATAAGGAAAATTGAACTAAAGTTCTCTTTCCTTGTTTGGTCCATATTTGGTTTAGGTATAAACATTATTGTGGCTTTGTAGCATGAATTGGGTGGTGTTCCTTGTGTTTCTATTTTATGGAATAGTTTGAAGGGTATCAGTATTAGCGCTTCAGCCCCCCCCACCCCCCCACTCCCGCCAGGTTAGGAGACTTAATGACAGCTTCTATTTCCTCAGAGCTTATGGAACTATTTAGATGGTTTATCTGATTCTGTTTTAAAATTGGCACTTGATATGTATCTAGAAAATTGTCTATTTTGTCCAGATTTTCCAATTTTGTTGAGTATAAGCTTTTGTAGTAGGATTTGATGATTATTTGAATTTCCAGTTTTTCTTTTATGTCTCCCTTTTCATTTTTGATTTTATTAGTTTGGGTAGTGCCTCTGTGCCCTCTGGTTAGTCTGGCTAAGTGTTTATCTATCTTGTTGATTTTCTCAAAGAAACAACTCCTGGTTTTGTTGATTCTTTGTATAGATTCTTTGTTTTTATTTGGTTGATTTTGGCCCTGATTTTGATTATTTTCTGCCATCTACTCCTCTTGGCTGTATTTGCTCCTTTTTCTTCTAGAGCTTTCAGGTTTGTTGTCAAGCTGCTAGTGTAAGCTCTCTCCATTTTCTTTTTCTTTTTTTTCTTTTTTTTTTTCACTTAAAATTTTCCAGATTGTTTTTATGTTAGATATATGGGAACTTTCCTGCATGCATATCCGTTCAAATTTTACAGAAGTCAGAAATTGTTGCATACCTTCAAATTGGATTTAAAGATGGTTGTGACTATTCCATGTAAGAACTAGAAATTGAATACAGGTCTTTCTTTTTTTTTAATTTTTTTTTATTCTATATTCTTTGTTTACGTTCCAAAGGCTTTCCCCTTTCCTAGTCCCCCCACCATATGTCCCATAAGTACTCTTCCCCCCCCCAATTATTCTCCAATCACCCCCCCACACACAAACACCATTTCTCTGTTCAGGTACTCTCCTACAAAACTGGATCCAATCTTTTCAGGCCCAGGGTCCTCTCCTTTCTCCTTCTTGGGAATCATTTGACTTGCTAATTGTGCCTTGAGTATTTAGGGCTTCTGGGCTCATTGATATCCACTTATCAGTTATTGCATTTCATGTGTATTCTTTTGTGATTGGGTTAACTCGCTTAGAATGATATTTTCCAGATCGAACCATTTGCCTACAAACTGCATGAATTCATTATTTTTAATTGCAGAGTAGTATTCACTCAGAGCTATGAGTTTTCCTTTTAACACTGCTTTCATTGTGTCCCATAAGCTTTCGTATGATGAGTCTTCATTTTCATCGATTTCTAAAACGTCTTTAATTTCTTTCTCTATTTCTTCCTTGACCATGTTATCATTGAGTAGAGAATTGTTCAATGTCCATGTGTATGTGTGTTTTCCATTATATTTGTTTAGCCTTAGACCATGGTCATCTGATAGGATGCATGGAATTATTTCATTACTCCTGTATTGGTTGCGTCCTGTTTTGTGACCAATTACATGGTCAATTTTGGAGAAGGTACCATGAGGTGCTGAGAAGGTATATCCTTTTGCTTTAGGATGAAATATCTGTTAGATCCATTTGGTTTATGACTTCTGTTAGTTTCACTGTGTCTCTGTTTAGTTTCTGTTCCCATTTGTCCATTTCTGACATTGGCGTGTTAAAGTCTCCCACTATTATTGTGTGGGGTATGTGCCCTTCCCCTAGCCTTTGAGAGGGAATTTTAGACCTTGATGCTAGCCACTACTTCCCACCCAAGGAGGAGCTCTAGCCTATTGTTCTTCAAGAACCTGCAGTTTTCTGGGAAGCACTAGCCACCTGCTGAGCAACCAAACCAGTTCTGAAGATGAGTTTTCAGCCTTGGGGGGGGGGAAGGTTCCCCCCCCACTCCCCATCTTTATATTTGGAGCCCCCCATTAAAACTTTGAGGCTTGATCAGAAAACCTTTTGTTTTGGTTCCTTATTCTCTCTCGAAGTCCCATTCTATTTCATCCCCAGCTTTCCTTCCAGGTAACCCATTCGATGTAACTTCGGGCAGTTACAGATTGGCGCCCAAGTGGAGCTTGGAAACAGAGAGACCAACTGAGGGATGCTGTCTTGGGTGGAGTTCCACAAGAATGACAAAAGTTATGTATCCAGCACGGTAAACAACATGCAACATTAATGTTAGTGCTATAAATGTCATATTCTGAAGGCTGTTGTTGCAGGGGTACAAAAGAGATACAGGCTAGACTGAATCATTGTAGGCCTAACGCTGAGATCAGCTTGGGTGTGACAGCAAATTGGGATAGCAAGTTTTATGAGACAAATTGTCCGCAGTCTAGAACTGCATCATGTGAGAGTACTAGGGTATAAAATAAAATAAAATAAAATGAGTAACAAAACAAAAAACAAAAAAAAACCCCACAGATTTTAGAAACATGAGAGATAAAGAGAGAGAAGGAAAATGGATTTCAAAACTCTCCTAGGGACAAGGGAGAGATCTGGAGACATCCTGTTCCCTCTGTGGACCCTACTGGAGTTATTCTTAGTATTGTACAACAAGTGCACTTCCCTCTCTATGTTTTGTTTGTCTTTGGTGCACCAATTTGTCCACGTGTCAATTTGTGTCTGTCCTTGTTTTGTTGTTTGAATGGTTGTTGTTCTGTTTCATGCTGAAAAGCAAAAATGGTAAAAACTTTATCTGCTGGAAGACCATCTCTTAATCTAGTCTCAGTTTACACAGCGAAGGCTGGTTTAAGCTGTCTTGCATTCAGTTAGAAATGCACAGCTGGAGAAAACACTGCTTTTAAAAGGGCCAGCAACTTCTCAAGTTCTAGGGCAAGTAGGCTGATGGTTATTTCTCTTAGAAAAATCTCTACAATTGTGATTATCATGCCCAAAGTGTTTTTTCTCTTGAAATTACAGCTAGAAAAGGAAATTTTTTGTTTGGTTTAAATTTATAAGATTCATGCAGTTGATTCATTTTTGTTTCTGATTGCTCTTAAAGGTATAAATATGCTTTGCATGTCTTAACTATAAAGTTATAAGTTATTGTTCATGATTAAAAATTACATTGGTAACAGATGGTTAGTTTAAAACTGATAACTCAGGGTTGGACTCATCTTAAACAACAACATGTAGCATGACCCAACCCAGGAAAAACAGGCCTCTAAAGCTACTTCTAAATTGGCATAATATTTTATGTCATTTTTATCCTAGAAATTAGACTTATAAGGGATAAGATTTAAAATAATGTCTCTTTAATGAGCTATTATAAGTTGTTCTGTCATGCATTCAAACATAAGAACTGGCAGACAAACTTTGTAATGTGAAAGTAATGCATTTGCCATTGATTTTAAAGATTGTTTAAAATTGGGTTTAGCTTTCCGAAGTTGTAGTTTTACTCTAATATTGCAAGTGAAATTTAAGAGTTATACTTAGTAACTGCCAGTGTACCACTGACTGCATGCAGTCTAATCAAAGGCTTGAGATTCTTAACTCACCATATTTTGTAATTAAGATAATTTCAAGAGTGATAAAAGTTAAAAACAGCTATGGCCAATATAGGCCTGTTGCCAGTTTTTCGCAAGTTTATTGGATACAGTGGTAGAAGCAAAATTTAGCGCGCGCACACACACACACACACACACACACACACACAGATTGAAAAGGGGATCTCATTGGGAATTTATTTGGTATCTAACAGGATCCTTTTGAACTGTTTCAAAAAATGTAGATAAGACTACTAAAACAGCTAGTAGAATTTTTCCTGGAAACCTCAAACACAGGTTCCTCTTGTTATTCAACCCTCATACACTGGGGTCTGGTTGCAGGCTGATGCCCTGCAGGACAGATGGGTATTGGGCCTGGGCTTGGGCAATAGGCTCAGATTAGAAAATATTTACATTTGAATTAATGCAAAGTTCAGAGCTACCTCAGCAGAGACTTCCAAGGCACTGCTTTTGTCTTGCAAAGCCCACTGAAGTTGTTTCAGGCCAAAACACCATCATTGACAGATCTATCCAGGTTTGGTTCAAAATACAGTTCAAACTTAATATCTATGAAAGGTTAATATGGCTATGTAGAACTTATGAAGGCATTAACATCTGGCCTGTCTACTCCATACAAAATTATTATATATTTAGAAGGTTGTTTTTTGCTTTGCATCCTGTTATATTGGAGCAGGTCCAGAGTTAAAAGTAAGAAATCATCCCAAATGCTGTGATAAATACCACTGGATGTGTGTTACTTCTAACGTTTACAATGAATAGTCACTATAATTAGGAAAAAGTTCAAAGACACTTGCACGGTGTTTGGCAACAAATCGACTCCCTGGCATCAAAGACCACGGACTTGATGAGCACACTGTAAGTGGACCTCCTACAGGAGCTGCATAGAACTCAGATCTATGTATGTCCACTTACGATTGAGCAAGGGCAGCAGTGGGAGGTGCAAGGCAAAGCACTGAAAGAGTTTTCTGCCTTGTTTTCTGCCTCTGAATCCCCTGTGAAGCAAACCTGGTTGTACAGAGGTTGGTGTTTAAAGGCATTCCTTAGAATAACAACCAACAAGGAAGCCTAGACCCTCTCTTCCCCAAAAGACACCATAAAGTATTTAGGAAGACCAGGTCAATTCTTCCCCTCCCTGGTTAAGGCTTCCCACTGTCCTTTGACAGATGACTATCCACTTGGTTGTTACTTTCTCACCTTAAAAGTAATAAAAAGGGAAGAATTGTGCCCTCCCCCAAGCCTTTGAGAGGGAATTTCACACCACTACATCCTACCTAGGGTGGAGCTCTAGCCCATTGTTCTTCAAGGACCTGCAGTTTTGTGGGAGGCACTAGCCACCTGCTGAGCAATGTAAGCAGTTCTGCAGATGAGTTTCCAGTCTCTGGAGGAAGGGTTTCCCCCCTGCCTTTATATTTGCAACCCCCTCTTAAAACTTCCAGCCTTGATCAGAAAACCTTTTGTCTTGTCTCCTCATTCTCTCTCGCAGTCCCATTCTATTTCATCCCCAGCTTTCCTTCCAGGTAACCTGTTCTATGTAACTGCAGGCAATTATAGGGGTGCAATGTGTGCTTTGAGCTTTAGTAAAGTCTCTTTCATGAATATGAGTGCCCTTGCCCTTGCATTTGGAGCATAGATGATCAGAATTGAGAGTTCATCTTGGTAGATGTTTTTCCTTTGACCAGTATGAAGTATCCCTCCTTATCCTTTTTTTTGGCAACTTTTGGTTGAAAGTCAATTTTATCCAATATAAGAATGACCACTCCAGCATTTTCCTTGGGACCATTTGATTGGAACATTGTTTTCCAACCTTTGAGTCTGAGGTAGTGACTCTCTGTCACTGAGGTGTGTTTCTTGTATGCAGCAAACTGTTGGGTCCTGTTTACGTATCCAGTTGGTTAGTCTATGTCTTTTTATTGGGGAATTGATTCTATGTCTTTTTATTGAAGAATTGATGTTAAGAGATATTAAGGAAAAGTGATTGTGACTTCCTGTTATTTTTGTAGTTAAATGTGAAATTCTGTTTGTGTGGCTATCTTCTTTGGGTTTTGTTGAAAGATTACTTTATTGTTTTTTCTAGGGTGTTGTTTTCTACCCTGTGTTGGTATTTTCCATCCATTATCCTTTGTAGAGCTGGGTTTGTGGAAAGATATTGTGTAAATTTGGTTTTGTCATGGAATATCTTGCTTTCTCCATCTATGGTAATTGAGAGTTTTGTTCAGTATAGTAACCTAGGCTGACATTTATGTTCTCTTAGGATCTGTATGACATCTGCCCAGGATCTTCTAGCTTTCATTTTTTCTGGAGAGAAGTCTGGTATAATTCTGATAGGTCTGCCTTTATATCTTACTTGACATTTTTACCTTATTGCTTTTAACATTCTTTCCTTGTTTAGTGCATTTGGTGTTTTGATTATTATGTGACGGGAGGAATTTCTGGTCTGGTCCAGTCTGTTTGGAGTTCTGTAGGCCTCTTGTATGTTCCTTGGCATTTCTTTCTTGAGGTTAGGGCAGTTTTCTTCTATAATTTTGTTGAAGATATTTACTGACCTTTTAAATTGGAAATCTTCACTCTCTTCTATACCTATAATCCTTAGGGTTGGTCTTCTCATTTTGTCCTGGATTTCCTGGATGTTTTGGGTTACAAACTTTTTGCATTTTGTATTTTCTTTGACTGTTGTGTCAATGTTTTCTATGGTATCTTCAGCTCCTGAGATTCTTTCTTCTATCTCTTGTATTCTGTTGTTGATGCTTGCATTTATGCCTCCTGATTTCTTTCCAAGGTTTTCTATCTCGAGAGTTGTTTTCCTTTGTGATTTCTTTGTTGTTTCTACTTCTATTTTTAGATCCTGGATGGTTTTGTTCCATTCCTTCACTTGTTTGTGTTTTCCTGTAATTCTTTAAGGGATTTTTGTGTTTCCTTTTTAAGGGCTTCTGCCTTTTGACCCATGTTCTCCTGTATTTCTTTAAGGGAGTTAAATATGTCCTTCTTGAAGCACTCTATCAGCATCATAAGATGTGATTTTAAATCCAGCTCTTGCTTTTCTAATGTGATGGAGTATCCAGGATTTGCTGTTTTGGGAGAACTGGGTTCTGATGGTGCCATGTTGCCTTGGTTTCTGTTTGTAATGTTCTTGTGTTTGCCTTTTGCCATCTGGTTAACTCTGGTGTTAGCTGGTCTTGCTGTCTCTGACTGTGGCTTATCTGTCCTGCAAGCCTGTGTATCTGTACTCCTGGGATTCCCATTCTCTCTGTGTATACAGGTATGTAGGTACTCCTGGGATACCAGCTCTCTTGTGGTGTTATTTGTCTATGTAGCTCTGTGGCCAAGGATTAGCTCTGCACTCTCAGGCCTCTCCACAGGCCTGGGAGGTTAGCTATCTCCCTGCTCTACCTGGATATGGTGCACTGTGAAGAGGATGGTCCCCAGCAGGAGACAGAAACCAGAAGGCTCCTACCTGAGTGTTCTGGTGGTAGAAGGTGTGGAATGAATGGAAGGGGAGTGGTATTCTGGAGGGCAGTGTTTTGGTGGTTGATGGGTGGTGATCTTCCAGGCGCCTAGCAGCAGCTCTTGGACTCCAGAGGTGGGAGGGGGTTCTTAACTTCTCTGAGTGCAGCAGGTTCACTAGCATGGGTCAGGAGATGGTGTCTTCACTGTAGCAGACCAGCCAAGAGTCTGCCCCAGCAGAAAGCTTGTTTTGTTTTTCCAATACCCACATGTTAAGATTCCCCTGCCCCAGTGACTTCTTTCTAATTTCCTGGCTTCCCTGTGTTAGAATAACACTTGCTAAAGGCAATTGTGGTACACACATCCAATTTCAGCACCTTGGAAGAAGAAATAATCAAATTTCTGTGAGTTTAATGATAACTAACAACATGGTTTACACAGTGAATTCCAGGCCATCCAGGACTACATATTGGGACACTTTATCAAAACAAAGAAACAGAAAATATCCAAGAGTGGTGGCTGCTGAAATGGCTCAGGAAGAAGCACAACTGCCACTAAGCTCTTTGACCTGAGTTCCATCCCCACAGCCCACACAGTGAAAGGAGAAAACTGACTTCCACAAATTGTTCTCTGTGTTCCACATACATGCCATGGTATGTGGATACCCAGTTATGTATACACAATGCACACACAATATAAACAAAAATGTAACAAAAAAATGAAAAAAAAAATCCTGAACATCTAAGCTAGGAAGAAGTAGGTTGCCTGGATTGAAAAACAAAACCCTTGCAGTGCTTTGCCTTGCACCTCCCACCGGTGCCCTTGCCCAATCGTAAGTGGACATACATAGATCTGAGTTCTATGTAGCTCCTGTAGGAGGTCCACTTACAGTGTGTTCATCAAGTCCGTGGTATGAAGGAGAAAGGGAAATATCAAATAAGGAGATCTAATAAAGCATGGAAGTGGATGGAAGGGGAAAATAACTAACACTGAGGGCCTGAGGGCATTTGAAAAGTCTGTATGGAAATTTGTATACACACACACACACTTCCATCATGAAACATGCAGGATCACATGAGTGGGACTTTTGACTTTAATCTTGCCCAGCATCCCTAATAGCTGCTTCTAGAACCACAGGATGTAACTCTCAGAAAGAGGATCAATCCATTCAGTCCTTGCTTTGTTTCTCCAAGTCTAGCAACCATCTTCAGCAATATGGCCCTACCATTTTATTCTATAATGCAACCAACAATGATGGAAATACTTCTTACCTTTTGTGGGCTTTTAAGTCCACCTCAACTAAAAAGCACTAGGAAGGTAACTGACTCCTGGTACTGGGAGTTTAAAGTACCATCATCATGGCTTTAGGGAGCTTGTGTTTCTTCTCTTACATTATAAGACTTACCAGATAACCTGTTTACTCTCCATGGTCAGATATTTTGTGCTTACTTGTTCAGGCTGGCTCACATGCTTTTATAATAGTGCTCTAAATCTGTAAAATATTCATAGGTCAGCATTATGTCATCTATATAACAAACATTTTTCAGAAGGTGAGCAGGATAAGGCAACATCCTGAACTACCATCCTATAACAGGAGAGAGATTACAAAATAACTGGTGAAACACTCTAAAAGTGAATGGTCATCTGTTCTCAGGGTCAGCTGATCCCAGAATTTCAAAACTAAGAAGATGCTAAACACAACCATAAGCAAGGTCTAAACAGAATAGAAAGGTCCCATTCATTTGTAGTTATTGTTCTCTCAACCAAATTAATTTTGTGTACCGTAGCCCTGCTAGAGAGGTGCTAACTTAATTGGCTCTCTCCAGGTCGTAGTTTTTCTGAGCAATCCCACACATCCTTATCCTGGAGCTCTTTCACAGAATCTGCCTCCATTTCTCCATCTCTGATAAACTTTGTGGACCTGACTCAAGCTGCTGTGCCCTCCCAGGACTAAGTGGAAATGTGGCCCCACCTCCCTTGTTGTACATACTAGCTCCCCAGGTCCAGAGGCTTTGGGTTGGCACCATGGTTGAGGCCATAGCTTTCACAACTCCATTCACCATACTTGGTTGCTGGGGGAGGCCCTTGTTGAGCAAATCACCTCTACCTCCAGCATAAACGTGTACAGGAGGAAAATATACCATCTTCGTTGGGGATATTACCCACACCTAGGACAGCTTGTCTTTACCTGTATTTTTTTTTATCATAGATGTCTTACATAAACTGCTCCTTGGGTTTGAAACCCTTCCAAATGCTACTTAGCACACAGGATTTCTGCCATTTTTTTTCCTTAGGAACTCTGGCCTGATGCAAATCTTGCTACATCTGTCTTTGAGTGACACAGACAAATCTCTTCCTCGGCTTTAACTTTTTCTTATCCCTTCCTAGGATTCTCTCTCATTTTCCAACATTCTTTACATGATTCACTTTAGATCCTCCAAAACTTTTCCTATTTTATAAAGCGCTCTCCCTACTAAAGGTCTCAACAAAGTCATTAAAACTCCATATTGTTCTCCAGATCCGTGTTCAATTCCATTCTCCCCTAAAGCTATGGTGAATACTATCCTATCTGGCTCAGTGAACTGGGCCTCAAATATAGCCTTCTTTTCACTTAGTTCCCTCTGTAGTCCCTCCCTTTTCCTCTATGTTCCTCCAGCTGCTGATACTTATACAGTCTTCAAATGGAACTAACCAAGTGTTCCTGGTGACTCTGATAAGCCAGTCTATGAAGGCATGAATTTCCTCATGTTGCCCCGGGTTATGCAGTCTTTGCCTTATGGAAAGATGGGTAGTTATAGTGCTCATTTGTTTGTTTGTTTGTTTGTTTTCTGCCTCCACAGCACTTAGACTGATCCCATCTGCTTCCATGTTCCACAGCCTCACAAGGCAGGCTGAAATCAGCTCTTCTAGTACTTAAAAATTTTCCACAGGGAACATAACTCAGAGGTCCTGTTCTTCCACAGGACCCAGGCTGGATTCCCTACACCCACATGGAAGATCACAACCATCTGTAACTTGAATTCTGGGTAATCCAACACCCTCCTCTGGCCACTGTGGGCATAGCACACATGTAATACACAGAGATGCATGTAAACAAAACACCCATACATGTAAAAATAAAAATAAAAACCTCTGGTTCCGTCAATTAATGAGCCAAGTATTCATTCCCTGGTTACCAGTTTCTTGTCCTAAGCCATTGGTAAGGCCCCCATATGATTATTGGATCACAGATCTTTTCTTCTCTTCTTTCTTCTTCATTCTCTTCTCTCTTCTCCTTTCCTCTCTTATCCTACTCCTCCTCTTCCCCCTCCTATTTCTTCTTCTCCCCTTCTTTTCTAATAAAGTTCAGACCTGACAGATATCTTCTATCACTTCTACCTTGTTCTCTTCCTCTTCACTCTGATTCTTTCCAAGTTCTTAGATCCCTGATTCTTTCCAAGTTGTTGGATCCCAGGAAGGGCTTTTGAACACAGTTTTAACTTCTATTTGTACTCTTTTCTTCCCTTCAAACTCCAAGTCTTAAGAAATGGAAAAAACCACATGTCTTAGTTTTAAAGTTACCATTGCTGTGATAAAATACCAAAAATTGTTCCCAAAAGCAATTTGGGGAGGAAAGGTTTTTGTCTGGCTTACATATCCTGGATCATAGTCCTTTGAGTGGAGCCAAGGCACAGAAACCATGGAGGGATGCTGCTAATTTGTTTGTTCCCCATAGCTAGCCTGCTTTCTTATAGAAGTCAGTACCACCAGCCAAGGGATGACACCACCTGCATTGGGCTGAGGCCTCCCCATCAATGACTAATTAAGAAAATACTCTGTACCTTATGGAGTCATTTTCTCAGTTGAGGCTCCTTCCTCTCAAATGACTATACCTTGTGACAAGTTGACATAAAACTAGCCAGCACAGCACCTCTATCTTATTCTTTCAGTTATGCAATTTGTGTACTAGAACAGAGGTTAGCACAGAGGATGCTAATCTCAATTCTCTTTTCTTGTTGTCATTTATCCTTTAAACAATCAAGTTCCTGCTTAGCTACCATCTCAGTCTCTGATGCATCTCTTACTATACATAACAGTGGCCAGACAATCTCTGATGCTACATGCTACATTCTAAACCATGGGTGTGACTGACTGCAAAGTTGTCTCCAAACTTTTAACTGTTTTCAGAACATCTCTGTACTCATGTAATAGATACCATTCCTCATACAAGTATGCCACCCCATACCACCTAGGTGAAGACTACAATCCTGAGATCCTGAGATTTTTACCACAGGTAATCTTAATCCTGATGGTTCAGTCTTAGTTGCTCATTTCACTACCTATAGCAAAAATAAATTTAACCACTGTCATAGCACAAAGGTACATTAATACATACTGCATGTCTGTATTGGAATTTCCTCAGAGGGTACTTCAGGCTGCTATCCCTCAGTTGCATACCTTGCTAGTCACAACCAGAACCAGGTAATCACTCCTCTGAAACTTGCCTTTGGTTCTGTCTCTGTTTGAGTGTCAAGCGTTATGTAATAGGTAATTCCTGAGGGGAGAGGCATCACACACATGTCTACTCACCCTAGAAAGGAAGACTTCAATTGACCAAAATTGAATTTGTTACACCAATGTTCAATTTGTTGAACCAAAGAGTTTTTTTTAAATTGGGTTTGCTAGTAAAGGAGTGTGAACAAGAAGCAGGAATAATACAAAAGCAGCTGATTCATCTCAACAAGGGTGATAATTACCCAAACTGTGCCCCTGGAGCTCTCTCCACAGTTTGCAGGCAGCTCTACAGTCCAATATCTTTCTTCCTTTCTGCAGTGAGTCTCCTGACTCTCTTTGCCACTGACAAGCAACTGTTTTTCATAGGATTTCCTGCTTGTCAGAAGACCCCAAGAATACTCTACATACTTGTATTCCATCCCCCACAGGATATAAGACCCTTTATTCACCTCCTGTTTACCACCTGAAATGACTGAGCTGCCCCTTTCTTCCTTGGGCAAATGTCTCAATTTAGACAAAATGTCACAATTGGGAGAACATGCTAGACAACAGCACGCCAACTCAGAGCAGCTGTGTTTGGCTGCACATGACCTGCACAGAATCAAGCTAGTCAACACTCTAACATGAATGGGAGAAGAGCTCATGAGGCTTCACTTCTGAGGAGCTCTTGTCAAGTTGATGGCTTCCATAGGGCAGATAGCTTTTAGGGGTATGATTTCCGACATGTTCATGACATTTCAGTGCATATCTTTATGCTTCATATATATGCTTAGTACAAATTGTACTCAGTAGGATTTTTTAAAGGAGAAGGTCATGAAGTAAGAGGGAGAAATGGAGAGGGGGTGAATATGATCAAGTACATTGTATGGAATTCTCAAGAAGCAATAAAACATATTTAATAAAAAAAACAAGTCTTTTTGTAAGAATTGTGTGTAACTGTAGTGGGCTACTGAAAGATTATGCCAACTCATAAAAACTATCTTACATAAACTGGTCTCTGGTCACTTAGATAATTCATAAACCCCTAGAGTAAACTGGGCTCCAGACCAGCCATAAACCCCTAGAGTAATCTGATTTCTGGACCAGCAATAAACTCCTAAAGTAATCTGGTCTCTGGACCAGTCCTAAATTCCTATACCATGTGTTCCTGAACTAAAGGTCATGAGAACTGCCTGACCACTTAACTGCTATCTCTCCACTTCTGTAAACAACGCTTACTTGCAGCAGATGTCTGGAGCTGCCTTTCTATATATGTCACAATTGTAGATTTTGACTTTAAAATCTCAGACAAGTTGGAGGTTAGGTTGCTCCCACTATATTTTCGGGAACAGCTAGGCCTATGGTAAATAAAGACTCCATATGACTTATTCAGGTATCTTGGGACTTTTTCTCTGAGGGTATCCTGTAACACAACATTATTTTTAACTAGAAACTTTAGGTGGCAGGAAAGATTACTTAGTGGGTAAGAGTACTTGCTATGTAAACACGGGGACCTGAGTTGTGATCCAAGTACTTGTGACTTTCAAGGGGGAAAAAAAAGCCTGGAGAGGCCACATTTCTCTGAGCCTCCTGCTGTGGGAGATGGAAACAGGAGGATTTCAAGAGCTTGCTGGGTTCAAGTCTAGATTCAGGCTTTGCAAGGAACTGTGCCTCAAAGGAATAAGGTAGAGAACTATGGACTAGGACAGTCAACACATTCCCCTGGCCTCTTGTATGTATGTGCACATGCAACTTCACCATGTACATACACCATACACACATATACTACATTCATACACATATATGCTCTCGAACACACACAATCACACACACACGTACACACTTATGCTTATATGCATATATTGTTTCTCAGACATACACACACACACACACAATCACACAAATATGCACTAAAATATTTATACAAAAAGGATTTGTAAAACTGTTTGGATGATTTGTTTTGGATGAATTTTGTGAATATGAATTTTGTTTTCTAACAAGAATGACTTCGTGGTATTGGTGGAAATTTAAAAAATTAAGCATATCATTATTGTAATATTATAATGTTGTCATTTGTCTTCTTAAATATTTCTACTTTCTTAAAAGTTTAAACAGAAAAGAATTCTGCTTTTAGAAATAGTGTGCTAGTTTACCTGAACCAACCTTTTCAATAATACTTTTATTAATTATTTGATAATTTCATAAATGCATACAATGTACCTTGTTCATATTTAATGTGTACTACTCCCCTAATTCTTCCCATATCCTCCCCCTCCTCACCCCTCTCCCACTGTCCAACATTATGTGCTCTTTTTTTAAATAACTCACTGAGTTCAGTTTGTGCTGCCTATATATTATCAGATCCACTGGAGCATGGTTGACCTATTAGGGATAGCTTCTTAACTACACATTACCATTGACGAGCCACATCCCCTCCATGCTAAAATGTTGGCTGTCTTGATTTTTTTCCCCAGTTCTTATGAACGTAACTACAACTTTTTATGAGTTCATGAGTGCAGTGAACCTGTTCGATACAGTTCTATGATCTCTTGTCTCATAATCTTTCTTCCCCCTCTTCCAGGATGCTCTGAATAGTATTTTTGTTTTGTTTTGTTTTGTTTTGTTTTGTTTTGTTTTGTTTTGTTTTGTTTTGTTTTGTTTTACAAACTTGACATGAGCCAGGGTCTTACATTCCTCTTCCCACTTAAATCCACTTCCCCACTTATCTTAGTCTGTTTCCTATTGCTGAGAGAGAAAAAAAACTCACCATGATTAAAAGCAGCACGGAGAGGAAAGAGTTTAATTTCATCTCACCAGGTACAGCTTATCATTGAGGAAAGCCAAGACAGGAACCCTAGTAGTGACCAAGAGGAAACACTGCTTGCTGGCTTGCTGCCTAGGGCGTTCTCAGTTTGCTTTCTTATACAGTTCAGGACCACCGGCCAAGGGGTGGCATTACTCACCCTCCTATATCAATCATTAATTAAGAAATCCCCACAGATTTGCCTTCAGTCCTATCTGATGGAGGAGATTTCAGAGAGGTTTCTTCTTCCCAGATGATCCTAGATAACAAGTTTGTTATAAGAAAAAGTACTAACCAATGCACTGTCATTCCAACCCTTTCCTCTTTATACCACCTATGATTTTCAACCCTCCCCCAATACCTTTCTTCTTGTTTCCCACACATGGTTTCTTTCTACTTCCATAGGTTCTACCTTTATGTCAAATTAAACATAAATTTAAATATTAGTTGTTAAGATCTACATACGCTAAAAATACATGGGAAGTTTGTCTTTTGGGGGCTGTTATCTCACTCAAAATTATTATTTTTAAATCCATCAACTTACCTGAAAACTTTTTTTCTTTAGAGCTGAATAAAATTCCAGGGTATTAATTATTCCTCTGATGATAACCAACAAGAAATAATATACATATTTCAGCTGTATATTTAACTAGAATTGCATGTACAGTTACATTTTATGTGTTCAATATACAATACATTGGTTGTTTCAAAATAAAGATCATTTTGGTGGTCTTCAAAAGCCTTGGTTATTGCATGTATCATGCGCAATATCACTCAGAACACCTGAAGTCTTCCTTCCTGACTTTTCTAAAATATGGAGGACAAGGCATATGACACACAGACATCAACATGTAAATATTTAAATCACACACACACACACACACACACACACACACACACTACATTTTGGTGGACTTCTTTCGTTCTTGCCAACTAAAGAAAACAAGAATATCAGCAGTGGAGATCAGATGAATTAACATACAATGTTTGGCTGAGTAATTCTTCACTTTTAGTCCTCACTTGGGATGAAGTTATGTGCAAGAAAAGAAAGCAGCCTTAGGACACTTGCATGTAAGTATTGAGTTCAGGGTTCTGACAACATACAAATTGCGGTTTATTGGTACAATCACTAGAGGGCACCACTGGCTCATGGAAGAAAACCGTCTGGCACCCAGGAAAGCAGAGACTTTTCGAGAACTTTCTTTTTTTCTTTATCAGTTCTGCACAGAATTTCAACAGGATAGAATGTTCTGACATCCATTGTCCCAGAGCACTTATAATTGAGAGTTTCATCAAGTAATAGAATTACAGGTAAAATCAACAACAGTTTTCAAAACATTCTGATACTTGGAGGGGAAAAAAATCTGATACTTAGATGAAAAAAAAAAAGCTATTGGCGTAGTCCTCTTTCATCAGCTATTGATTCCAGAAGAGGAAAAGGTTAATTCGGTTACCATAAGAACAGATTAAATAACACTATGCTCAAGGTTTTATTTCCGAAGAGTCTGGTTTGACTACCCTCCCCCATCTTCCCACACACTTTATAGATTTTTTTGAGGTTTTATTTTATATTTTATTTTGTTATGTCTTAGTTAGGGTTCCTATTGCTGTGGCAAAACACTATGAACTAAAGGCAAGCTGAGAAAGAAAGGGTTGATTTGACTTATACTCTACATTTCTGTTCATTTTAAAGGAAGTCAAGACAGGAACTCAGAGACGGGACCTGGAGGCAGGGGCTGACTCACAGGCCCTGGAGGGGTGCTGCTTACTGGCTTGCTTCCCAAGGCTTGCTTAGCCTGCTCTCTTATAGAACTCAAGACCACCAGTCCAGATGAGGTACCATCCACAATGGGCTCTGTCCTCTCCCCTCAATCAGTAATTAAGAAAATGCCTTACCACCTGATCTCACATTTTTCTCAATTGAGTTTCCCTTCTTTCAGATAACTCTAGCTTGTGTCAAGTTAATATAAGGCTAGTCAGCACAAGTTACTACTACAGACATTTGTGATTGTCTAAAAACAAGACAAAACAAAAAAATTTTTTGACTTATGGTAAAGGAAGTTGATACATTTTCAGTAATTATTTTCATATTTTTCTGATTTCTCTTCCCAATAGTACTAATTAAGAGCCTTGGTACCTTGAGAAAAGAATCTATTTTCTAAATAGAACAATTCATATTTAGTCTTTCCCAAGACTCTCCCAAACACATACATTCACATTTTACATATTGTCACTGTAATGATCAAGTTTCTGGACTCTAGTGGTTAGCTTCTGAATCCTAGATGTAATTGTGTTATGACTTTGAGCTAGATTTAATTAGTATAAAATTCAGCTTCTACTTTTTGTGCAGAATGATCATATTACCCAAATCCTAAAATGATAAAGCTATTAGATCATGCATGTTATTGCTCTTAGCACAGGCAGTAGTGTAGTGTACAGTCAATACATAGCTTCTTTTTAATGATTCTGTAAGTAACATACTTATATATTGATATGATCTCATTAAGTAAAAGCTGTTTATAGTGTTGAATGTGATTTTCCATCATCTGTTCAGCAATAAATTCTGTGGCCAAAATACAAGATATAATAAAATTTACTTTAAAAAAACCCACATAAACCAATTTGTACAATCATTTGAGTGTATTTCTAGTATATAGTACTCATTATATATTTTAGAACTGAGTAGACATAATTATTTTCATAATAGCAAACATTTTGTATGCATTTACTTACATAATTGCCACAGTTAAATGAGGTACACACTCATGATACCTGTACCATCTGAGTTCAGGAAACAAACTTTCAATGTTGAGGTACTTCCCAAGAACTTTTAGATAATACACAGTAAAGTGAGGATCTTGAGTTTTAAAAACCAATCTGCTGTTTTCCTTTTATTAAAAATTGATGTTTCTTCATATAATATATCCTAGTTATAGTTTCCTCTCCCTCTACCCCCCAGTGTGTCCCCACCTCCTGTCCCCCTTTCTGTCTCTCATTAGAAAACAAACAAGCTTCTAATGGATAGTAATATAATATAATATAATATAATATAATATAATATAATATAATATATGATAAACAAAAACTAATCCAAAAAGACCCAGACAATGAGAAAAAAAGAGGCACAAGAAACAGACCTACGTATTCTCACACTCAGGAATCCCAGAAAAACACTAAACTGTGAACCATGACATATATACAAAAGACCTGGTGTAGACTATTTGCTGCTTCAGTCTCCGCATTCCTAAGAGCTTCCATCATGCTGATTTAGTGGGCCTCTTTCTCCAGGTGTCCTCCATCCCCTCTGGCTCTTACTTTCTACTTCCTCTTCCCTAGTGTTCCCTGAGGCCTGGGGGAAGAATTTGAAGACATCCTGTTTACTGCTGATTGTTCCAAGGTGTCTCACTCTCTGCACAATGTCTGGCTAAAGGTCTCCATATTTGTTCCCATCTGCTGCATGAGGAAGTTTCTCTGATGAAGGCTGAAAAAGGCACTTATCTTTGAGTATAAGTTAATGTCATTGGGAATCATTTTATTGCTTTTTTTAAGAGCAGTAGTAGCCGGGTGGTGGTGGCGTACACCTTTAATCCCAGCACTTGGAAGGCAGAGGCAGGCAGGCGGCTTTCTGAGTTGGAGGCCAGCCTGGTCTACAGAGTGAGTTCCAGAACAGCCAGGGCTACAGAGAGAAACCCTGTCTCGGGGGTGGGGGGGAGGGGGGGGACCCAAAACAAACAAACAAACAAAAAAATCAAGCAAGCAAGCAAACAAACAAACAAAAGAGCAGTAGTATTGGGCTGGAGATATGGCTTAGTGGTTAAGGGCCCTGACAGCTCTCCTAGAGGTCCTGGGTTCAATTCCCAGCAGTCACATGGTGGCTCACAACCATCTGTAATGGGATCTGATGCCCTCTTCTGGTGTGTCTGAAGACAACGACAGTGTACTCATAAATAAAATAAATAAGTTTTTAAAAAGAGCAGTAGTATTTAGTTTTGACTTTATACTTGGTTTCTGGGTTATCTAATATCTCGTTCTTGGTCCCATTTCCACAGAGTGTAGGGTATAGGAATCATAAGTCATGTTTAGTCTTTCTCAAAAACTTTGTACCACTAGCCTATCTTGTAGTCAGGACACTATTGTCAAAGCTTTTGTGGCTGGATTGGTGTTTGTTTCTCTTTTGGTAGCATGTAGAGCACCAAAGATGCTAGAATGTAAGGTGAGGTTCTATGTAGGCACCAGCTCATTTTCTCCATGTTCAATGAGTTGTGGAGGAGTGGGCTTCAGCAATGAGGTCTTGTCATCAGTTTGAGGAGAACAACCTATAATCTTGGCAACAGCCTGTGTTGTTTGGGACTTCCCATGGGCCCCTCTTTGCCCCCCCCCTTGACCTTTGACTAACTAGATTAGATGTAATCAAGTAAGTGACTTAAAGCTTCATTTAATGACCAAAGATGGCCAGGTGGGGCTCTGTCTCCCCTATGTTTTGGCAATTTCATTTAACTTACCTTCATTATATATTATAAATTTCACATATATAATATATTACATAATATTAAGTTATATATAATATATGTTACTGTTGTAGTTAGGGTTTTACCTCTGTGAACAGACACCATGACCAAGGCAACTCTTATAAAGACTTTAATTGGGGCTGGCTTACAGATTCAGAGGTTCAGTTCATTATCAAGGTGGGAACACAGCAGCATCCAGGCAAGCATGGAACAGGAGGAGCTGAGAGTTTTACATCTTCATCTGAAGGCTGCTAGCAGAAGACTGACTTCCAGACAGCTAGGGCAAGGGTATTAAAGCCCACACCCACAATGACACACTTACTTCAACAAGGCCACACCTTCTAATAGAGCTAATCCCTGGGTCGAGCATATACACACCATCACAGATGGGGTTGATTTCTTCTTTTGGTCTCTACTAGCACCAGGCACATATGTGGTACATACACACCAGAAAAACATCCATGAACATACAACAAAATCAACCAGTTAATTATAAAATTATACATGCAATTTTCAAAAAGACTTTACATAAACTAAACTATAAACTCAGATTTTTTTCATTGAAAAATTGAAAGTAAGAAATAATAACAATTTACCCATACTCTTTTGGATAATAGAAGAAAAGAGATATTCTTAGTCATTTCAAGATAGTTGTATACTCATTCTAAACCTTAATGAGTACGTTACAGAAAGCAGAAACACTCTTTAGAAGCAGAGTTACTACACAAAGTAGTATAGTTTTTGTTTCCTAGGGATTTTGTTGTGAGAGCAACAGAATATGGAATATGGAATGTGGGATATGGAATATGGAATGTGGAATATGGGTCAGACTGGCCTCTACCTATGTAGCTCAGAGAGGCCTTGAACTCCCCTATTGCCCTGCCTCCCACACTGACTCTTAGGAGTATAGGGAAGTGTTACTAGGTCAGTTTGAAGAGGTGCTAGAAGTTTGACCCAGGGCTTCAAACATCTTCCACAAGCACTCTATCAATTAAATGGCATCCCTAGCATGAAAATAGCAATTCTTTATGATCGAGTAGTGTTATTTTAACTCCTAAACAGGAAACTACATATGTACAACTAATCTCAAGAGAGGACTATGATCATTCTTGCCCATTGCATCTGGATTTTAGAATTAATTAATGGATAGAACAGCATTTTATTTATACACAAAAAGAGAACAATCTGCTTCAATGATATGTAAACACACACATACAGAAACACACACACACACACACACACACACACACACTCCTGCAGCTACTGCATGTTCTTCAGACAAGCCAGACAACTGACTAAGTGTATCTGTCATGAACTGCAGTGCACGGCTCTGCCTCTCACCCCCATTTGAATTCCCAGGCTGAAAGCTGAGGGCATGCCTAAGAACCATTGATACATGTACTTATCATAACAAAAGAACATTCATTGCTGATTGAAAAAGGAAATACATTCCCATACAAGGTAATAAACTCAACACAGTCTAAATGAACATTTTGTTTTATGGTAAGTAATTTATTAAATTCAAAAACCCTTCACGATTAGAAACAAATTGCAGCCAGGCTGTGGTGGCGCACGCCTTTAATCCCAGCACTTGGGAGGCAGAGGCAGGCGGATTTCTGAGTTCGAGGCCATCCTGGTCTACAGAGTGAGTTCCAGGACAGCCGTAACTACACAGAGAAACCCTGTCTCGAAAAAAACCAAAAAAAAAAAAAAAAAAAAAAAAAAGAAAAAGAAAAGAAAAGAAACAAATTGCAAAATATGAATAAAAGAATAAAAGAGAGCTTCTATATCCACTCTTCAGTTGTGGGACATCTGGGTTGTTTCCAGCTTCTGGCTAATACAGATAAGGCTGAAATGAATAGAGTGGAGCATGTGTCCCTATGGTATCATGGGGCATCTTTGTGGTATATGCTCTAGAATGGAATAGATGGGTCTTCAGGTCGATGTATTTGCAGTTTTCTGAGGAACCTCCAGATTGATTTCTAGAGTGGTTGTACCAGTTTGCAGTCCTACCAGCAATGAATGGAAGAGTGTTCTTCCTCTTTGTCCACATCCTCTCCAACAAGTGCTGTCACCTGAGTTTTTGAACTACACATATGTGACTAATCTCAAGAGAGGACTGTGATCAATCTGGCCTTAGATTTTGTGTCAGGATTTTGAAAATAAATAATGGATATTAATTCTGATCAGCTATTCTGATTGGTTTGAGGTGGAATCTCAGGGTCATTTTGATTTGCATTTCCCTGATGACTAGAGACTTTGAACAATTCTTTAAGTGCTTCTTGGGCATTAGAGATTCCTCTGTTGTGAAATCTCTGTTTAGCTTCATACCTCATTTCTTGATTGGGTTATTTTGTTTGTTTGTTTGTTTGCTTGTTTTTTTGGAGGTTGGCATTTAAACAATGGAATGCTATTCAGCTATTAAGAATGAGTACATGCTGAATTTTGTAAGCAAATGGATGGAACTAGAAAATATCATTCTGAGTGAGTTAACTCAGACCCAAAAGATCATGCATGGTATATGGTATATACACATATTAGCCAAAAATGTACAGAATACCTCGGATACAATCCACAGAACTCAGGAAGGTTAGCAAGCAGAAGGGCCCAAGAGAGGATGCTGCAATTCCCCTTGGGAAGTTGGAGGCAAAGGGAGGGAGGGACCTGGTTGGGAGAGGGGAGTGGGAGGGGAAATGGGGAACATGAACAGGTATGAAGGGGGGAGGGAGACAGGAAAGAAGCCCTGGGGTCAGCTGATTGAATTGAAATATGCAACTCAGGAGATAGGAGGTGGGGGAACCTCTAGAATGTAGCAGAGACTTAGGCAGTGAGAGACCCTCAGGACTCAAAGATGAAATGCCCAATAGTGGGGAAAGGGAACTTGTAGAGTTTACTTCCAGTAGAAAAATCAAGGGGAGGAATGGGGTTGCCATTCCACAGTCAAAACTGTGACTCAGAGTTGTTCCTGTCTAAAAGAACTGCAGGAACAAAAATGGAGAAGAGACTGAGGGAAAGGAGGTCCAATGACCCCAATGACTGGCCCAACTTGGGATCCATCCCAAGGGGAGGGTTCAAGGTTTGATACTATTACTGATGCTATGGTGTGCTTACAGGTAGAAGCCTAGCATGGCTGTCCACTGAGAGGACTAACAAGCAGCTGAGTAAAACAGACACAGATACTTACACCCAACTATTGCACTGAAGTCGGACATCCCTGTGGTTGAATTGGGAAAGGCTGGAAGAAGCTGAGGAGAAGGGTGACCCCATAGGACAACCAGGAGTCTCAACTAACCTGGATCCCTGAGATCTCTCAGGCACTGATCCACCAACCAGGCAGCATACAGCAGCTGATATGAGGCCCCTGACACTTATACAGCAGAGGACTGCTGGGTCTGGCCTCATTGGGAGAAGATGTGCCTAATCCTAGAGTGACTTGAGGCCTTAGGGAAGGTGGAAGGCTGGTACAGGAGAGTACCCTCTCTGAAGCAAGGGGGGAAAGGAATGGGATGAGAAATTGTGGGAGGGCAGAGCGGGAGAGGGGCAAAGACTGGACTCTAAAATAAATAAAAGTAAAATATTTAAAAAAAGAGAGAGCTTCTTTATGCTATTAAAAGATTTGAACTAAAAACCTAAGCAAATACCATACTAAAGGTTTTATTCCCTAACAGTAACCTAAAAGAACTAGAATACTTACCAATACCTTTCTATCCAACATTGCGCTAGATATTTTAGACAAGATTAAGAGAAGAAATAAGAGGGGCTTAATGGTCAAAGGAAGCAAATATAACTTCATTAATTGTAAATAATATTTATGTACACAGAATAAAAGTATTTAAACTATCCTTTAAAATGTAATGTTATGCCAGGTGATGGTGACACATGTCTCAAATCACAGCACTTGGGAGACACAGGCAGATCTCTATGAGTTCAAGGTCAGCCTGGTCTACAGAGCAAGTTCCAGGACAGCCAGGGCTACACAGAGAAACCATATCTAGTAAAAAAAAAAGTATTGTTATTATTATTATCATTAATTAGCACACACACACAAGTGGGGGGAGGAGTATGTGCATGCACACGTAATAGGCAGAAGACAATGTTCAGGAGTTGGTACACTCTGGGAATGAAATTCAATTATGTTTATGTTATGTTTATTACTTTTACCATTGAGCTATCAGTCTGGCCAGTTTTATTTTACTTTTAATTAATTAATTTAGGACAGGGTCTCTATTTTTTTAGGGCAGCCTCAATCTCTCTATATAGCTAAAGATGATCTTGAAGTTTTTAATCGTCCTTCCTAAGCATTATGACTACAAGTAAGTACAACAAAGACCTTGTTCATGATAGATAAGCATTCTACCATCTGAGTTACATCCTCAGTCTCTAACCTGTCTTTAAATGATGTTAGCAAGACAAGTTCATTACAAAATGAACGTAAAAATAGGACAACTAATTCACAAAATTGAAGACATAAATACCATTTAACATTATAAAAAAAACTGTTGTTGGAAAAAAGCTAAGTTGGATGTCAGACACTATCCTATTTTAAGACTTACTAGAAAAAAACTACAATGTTGGAGACAATTGCTAAAAAAAAAATAGACAAATAGGTCAATGGACCAAAATATAGGGTTTAGAAAATAAATATTGTCAGATGTCAACATGAGTGAAAACAACACAATGAAGAAAAGAGAGTTTTTCAACAAGAGCTGAAGTACCTGGCCATCCCTATGCAAACAACAGCTATACACACAGAGCACATACACTTGAAAAAGGCACCTCAGAAAACCCTACAAACCGAAATGGAAATATAAATGTAAAGCTAGGCACAGCAGCTCACATCTGTAATCATAGCACTTTCAGAATATGGTCCATAAACCCTGCACATGAAGGTTTATAGCAATTTTGTCCATAATTTCTAGCACTAGCAAAAAAATCCAAGATGCCCTTCAGTATGTTAATGGGTAAATTATAGTTCATCTGAAATGGAACATTATTCAACACCAAAAATAAATGAGCTAACAGGTTATAAAAGTACATGAGAGAAATTATATATATATATATATATATATATATATATATATATATATATATTCCCATTGCATGAAATAAACCAGTCTCAAAAAGAGTTTGGATCCCATTGCAAGAAATCAGCCAGTCTCAAAAAGAGTTTGTATCTTGAAAGTTCCCCAAAGGACTAAATGTTAAGGACTGAGTCTAAGTGAGGCAAAGTAGTAGGAAGGAAGAATATTAGAAGACTACATTTGAAACACCATTGAGACCCTAGCCCTTCTTTCCATGCTCTTTATTTGCTGGTTGTCAGGAGGTGAGCAACTTTCTCTGTCCCACACTCATGCTATATTGTACTGTCTCACCACAGTAATAAAGGCAATGAGCTAAATGATGATGGACTGCCAAACTGTGGTGCATTGTAAATTTTTCTTCTTTATAAATTGGTTGTCATTGATATTTTATCACACTGTGTTAAGGTAAATAACGCAATAACAAATATCAAATAATATATCTATGCAGTTGTGAAGCTAGTTTTGTAAAAAATAATTCAAGTAATTAATCCAACTAGATTTAAATACATTGAGTCAAAAATACTGAGAGATAGAGAGACAGAGAGAGAGAGAGAGTAGGAGAGACTAGGAAATGGGGTTTAGAGGGAGAAGATGGAGGACAAGAGGTAATGCTTCCTGTAACCACAAAACACACACATGTCGATAGGTAGGTGGATGGATGGATGGATGGATGGATGGATGGATGGATGGATGGGTGGATGGGTGGATGGGTGGATAAGTGGGTGGGTGGGTGGGTGGATGGATGGATGGATGGATGGATGGATGGGTGGATGGGTGGATGGGTGGATAAGTGGGTGGGTGGGTGGGTGGATGTATAGATGGACAGATAGATGTGTGTGTGTGTGTGTGTGTGTGTGTGAGAGAGAGAGAGAGAGAGAGAGAGAGAGAGAGAGAGAGAGAGAGCAGCCTGAACTGCATCTGCATGACATGCTGCCATAAGATGTCTTTCAGATGTTTTCCTCTCTCTCTCTCTCTCTCTCTCTCTCTCTCTCTCTCTCCCTCTCCCTCTCCCTCTCCCTCTCCCTCTCCCTCTCCCTCTCCCTCTCCCTCTCCCTCTCCCTCTCCCTCTCTCTCTCTCACCTTGTTTTATTTCTTGTTTCCTATTTTTTCTTTATTTTTGTTTAATGTGTTAATGTGTCAGTGTTCTCTCTCTCTCTCTCTCTCTCTCTCTCTCTCTCTCTCTCTCTCTCTCTGTGTGTGTGTGTGTGTGTGTGTGTGTGTACTATCCTTGAATCCAGAAAGCTGTGTGTGTGTGTGTGTGTGTGTGTGTGTACTATCCTTGAAGCCAGAAAGCTGTGTGTGTGTGTGTGTGTGTGTGTGTGTGTGTGTGTGTGTGTACTATCCTTGAAGCCAGAAGCTGGATCTCCGGGACTAGAGTTAGAGACTGGTTGGGCTGCCATGTGAATGCTGAGGATGGAACCCTGGTCCTCTGGAAGAGGTGCTCTTAACCCCTGAACCAACACTATAGTCCCCCTTATTTTATTTCTTAGTACCTCAAAATACCCAGAATAATATTTGCTCAAAAGTATTTTCTATATATGAGATCAAAAGGTAAAAGTCCTTGCTTTGAAGATGAATGACCTGAGTTCAGTTCCCAGAAGAAGAACCAACTTCAAAAAGTTGGCCTTCAAGTTTTACACTCGCACTATGCCTGTACATCTATATAACCCCATACAATAAATTAATATGCTTACTTTTTTACTACATGAGTAACTGTATAAGTAAGTGTATTTTAGCTGGGTTAAACAACTTACATGCCTTGCCAGCATTTATGTGCTGTATCATTATTAGTCTTGTAACTTGATTTGTATTTATTAATGCCATTCTACTCTTGATGGTTTATGGAAGTCTGCATACACACTGCTAATATCTCTCAAAATTAATCCTTGAAATTCTGGAAAGCAAACAAAAGGAGCTTTTTTAAAAATGGTTAAACAAAATTCTACATGTCCTTGGATAAAGGGCTGAAGGATACATAATGAACAAAGAAATTCTTTTCATCCAGGGGGAGGTTCTCATTTTATTAGAAAGTAATCTTAGATATTATGGTAATGGCACCATTTCCTAATGGTGTTATAACTGTAGAAAAATGATTTCTTGCTTTTCAAGGTCTTTCAATTCACCAGCTTAATTGAACACCTACTATATCTCCTGGATTTACAATCTCTAAGACAAAATAAAATAAAATAAAACATGCTAAGTAAAAATAATTGTAGTTCATGAGAAAGAAAACCCAACAAAATAGAAACAAATAAAATGCTGTGGGTGGAAACTCATTAATTCAGAGAGGATCTGAAGAAACTACATTTATTCAAAACAAAAGTTGCTGTGCAACTGCCACATACCGGACACTGTGCTGTTCATGAGACAGGATTTCCACAACCAAGATAATTCATAGCTTTGTAGGGACGAGTGAAAAAGAAACTAAAACTTATAGTAGACTTGAAGAGTATTAGAAAATAATGTATATAAAGCAGACTATCTTAAATAGTATGAAAATACAATACAGGTAGAGTTTAAATGCTGGGGAAAATGGGGTACTTTATCAATTTATATTATATTTATATTTATATTCTTTTTTATTTTTAAAGGGTAACCAAAGCAAAATAATCATGTTTACCAAAAAGGAGAGAAATTGTGTTCTTATTGCCTCTGTTGACTGCTCTGAATTAGTAAATACTATTTCTTTACATATATACAAAAAACAAAGGCATGTATCATTATTATTTACATCCCTCCTACAAAGAGGTATGCTATACATACTTTCTTTCCTTGCTTTTATTGCTCATTCAATTTAATAGTGTGAGCTCTTCCTGTGCCACTTCATAGAGACATAGAAAGTTCCCATGCTTTATTATATACATTCATACTTTGAAGAATAAGCCAAGAAAAAAGTTCTATTTCCAATGTTTTACTGCTTCAACAATACAGCCACAAATAGTTTTGTATTCATATATAAGGTATCCCTGTAGATGTAAATTTTCAATGTAATTATTTAATCAAAGAAAAATCAGTATTTTTTTTAAAAATACTGCCAAATTATATGGGTATATGTTCTGAAAGTAACTGCTGAAAATTCCCTTATTGTGGTCTAGTGTATATTTCATTACAACTGAAATTGAACATTTTTATATGTATGAGCAATATATCCCCCCCCCGTGAACTATTAATTCACATCTTATTCACATTTCTGTTAAAATGTTTGTCCTTTGATAGTTAATTTGCACAATTTCTTTTTATTGGCTTTTTTCATATGATGCATTTTGATGGTATCTGTTCCCCTAAGCCACTGCCCAGTCCAACTTTATGTTCTTAACCCCACCTCAACCCTAGAAAAATCCTGAAATATGTGAGCAAGCAAACAAACAACAACTGAAAAGACAAAAATTACCCAAAGAAAACAAATAAACAACAAGAGCAGACAGAAAAAAAAGTGGAGTCCATTTTGTGTTGTCCAGCCACTTCTGAGCATGCGGCCTGCTCTGGAGTATGATTGATATTTCTTTTTTTTTAAGATTTATTTATTTATTTCATGTATGCTAGTACACTGTGGCTCTCTTCAGACACCCCAGAAGAGGGCATCGGATCCCATTACAGATGGCTGTGAGCCACCATGTGGTTGCTGGGACTTGAACTCAGGACCTCTGGAAGAGCAGTCAGGGCTCTTAACCACTGAGCCATCTCTCCAGCCCTGATATTTCTTTATAAATTATGTTAGTTCACTTTGCTGTCAGTTGCAACTATTTTATATAGTATTTTTCAGTTGCCATTAAAAATTAAGATTTTGTTTCTCTTTGATATGAATTTTAAATTATGCTTAAAAAGCCTTTCATCATCATCTATTATAAAGAAATTTACTGACACTTTCTCTTTATTCTTCTATAGATTTATATATTTTTTAAATTCAGTTTTATTCTGAATGTTCAATGTACATTTGACAAATCTTTACATCTTTTCCATCCTTTGCTTTTTGGTATAACATTTCAAATAAAATTCCAGATATCATTTCAGTATTTTAGCACATCTATCTAACCAAAAGAATTTATTTGTCCACATAATGACCATGTCATTGTCACACTAACAAAAATAAACAATTCTGCATTATTGCCCAATGTTGATACTGTTAAAAATGTTTCTAATTATCTAAAAATAGCTTTTTAAAACTTATTGTCATCCTATCATATTTGGTGTGTTTATATATTTTATTATTTATTTTTAAATATGTCATCTTTCTCTCTGTTAAGTTTATACATTTAGTAAACAGAGATAGGGGATCCAGAAAGGAGTAGTGCTAATCTTTGATACTGGATTTAGAGCAACCTCAAACTCAAGGGAAAGGCAAGAATTAAATAGCATTTAGCTTTGTTCAGTATATCAAACATGTGACTCTTAGCAGTACTTTGTTTTTGTTAAAGCCGACCTTTATGGCATTAATCTGGGATTTTTCAAACAGTTCTTTGTAAACGTACTTATCAGTTCTCAGCTTTTACACACTGTTGCATTTGAAATATTTTCTAACAGGAAGACAGAATCATTTTGGGGGATGTACCATGATATGGAACAATGACCTTGGAGTGATGTGCTTGGTGTGTGGTGGTCAAGGGTTGGTGTGGTTTGAGATGGGGTGCAAAAGAAAAGGCATATTGCTAAGCAAGCAGAGCTTTCTAGGTCATCCAGCCTGGAGGACATGGAAATCATTGGAGATTTTAATTTATAGTTGGACTTCTTCAACTGAGGACCCTTCTGAATATTCTATGTGTGATTAGCTAGCCAACATAAAAATATATATAAGAGAATGTAAGATGTTTGGCTTTTATCCATGACTATGTGAAACAAAATTAGTTGAATTACTATTTACTCTCATAACTTTCAAGGTAATAACATGTTCTGTTTGAAAGGAAAGAAAGACAAAAAAAGAAATAAAAAGAAAAACTATTCATTATATTTTTATGTTAATCCATGCCATTCATTTTCCTTCCTGATTACCTAAGACATATTTTCTGTGGTAAAATGAAAACTAGTACTTTACAACTAGTGGTTGGTGCCGTTATCAGATTCCACTCATGCAAATCTCTAAAATGTATTTTTATCATTAACTCAATATCCACGAAATGAGAATTAAGATATAAACCACAAATAAATTATATAATAAAATAAAAGTCCATCCAGTGAGTTCTAATAGTTGTAAAATTTTGTGATTATGAATAAATACTGTATCTACACATCCCTCTCTCTCAAAATTTTTAGGGGAAAAGCCTTTGAGGGGAAGGCTGGCCCAGTGGGCAAAAGTGCTTGTCATCAAGCCTGAGGATTGGAGCTCAATTCCTGGAATTCATATTGTAAAAGACCTGACTCATTTGTCCTCCACACATGTGTCATAATTTTTCCCTATACACACATGCACACACACACACACACACACACACACACACACACAAAACACATTGCATTTTTTAAAAAAATGTTCTCAGAAAGAAGTATATTGTAACAGCAGGAGCAAAAACAATCAGAATAAAATTACAAGCTCAGTTTTATTATAACTTTTTAGTACTTCAGTGCCATGACCATTCTGGCCTCAGTATTTTTCATCCACAGAATGTGTTACTTAAAACAAAGGTAAATTTGAACAATTTGAGATATATTTGCAATTTCAAGTATTGGTTGATAATTCTTACTGATAATTGATAACTTTATTAATGATATATCACAATGATGTCTCTAATTGACAATATTTGAAAGATCATTGGTTTTATTCTTTATGCTTTTAATGGATTAACATTATAAAATCAGGTACTTCACATTACTAAATAGTGTGTCTAATTTTACTTGTTAATAGAGTCACATATTTGCATACTGAATTTTAGCTAAAGAAGAAAGATAACCTTAGGTGATTTTCTTATCCCAGGCCACATAATCTTGAATACAAGCTCAAGTTATGCTAACAATTGTTTATTTGCATTATTCTGGACATATTTACTCTAAAAAAGAATGAGTGCCTATTCTGCTTCATACCTCGTATGACCCAGTGCATCAAAAATAAGCTTAAGAGTACGGACAGGACATTTCTCAGATACCACAGGAACCAATTCTCTTGGATTCCACATAATGCCTCCAATTTTCTTCCTCTTCTTGCTGTAATATTGCCCTCTCTTTCAAAGCTATGGAATCCACTGCCTCTTAAGGCACCACTTGGTACTAATGATTATTGATGGTTTTTTCTGTTATCACGCTCTTGGACATTTTTTGATGCAATTGCTGGTGTCTTTATCTGAGAGAGCTATATGGACTGAAGATGACATTTCACATTAGGGATTACTGATATTAATGTTCCTGACTTATCAGTTTCAGGCTTAAACACTTAGTATGTCAAGAAAATGTATATGGGACAGCTCATTACATTTGCTTCTTTTTAACATCTTCTAAAAAATTTCCTGGTATTTCTTTAGTACTAAAGTACAAGTACATATGAATAAGCTGAGTCATAAAGTCGTACAACTATGCTGTAATTCGGGTCATCTTTTTTAATGGACTGACCTATTTATCTTTGAACACACCCTGAATTCTGCATTATTTGTTTCCCTAAGATTTCATTTCCAGGAGGTTATTTGGCTCCTTGGGTAGTTGGGCTCCTGGTATTACTTATGTAAAAATCCTTTCAGTATGTCTACAAATGTTGACATCTCAAATGGAGTAGAACTAGGGAGCATATAGAGACCCTCTTCCTGTCAATATGTACATGGTACATTCAGTACAGCCATATCTTTGCTAGGCAATTAATTTTTCCAAAAAAAGAAAGAAAAAGAAAGAAAGAAAGAAAGAAAGAAAGAAAGAAAGAAAGAAAGAAAGAAAGAAAGAAACTGAGGGGTAGCAACCAGAAAGTCCAAGATGCCAGGAAAGCAAGAGCCTCCCATGACTCCATGGGGATGACATTAGCTGAAATACCTCACAAAGGGGAGGGAGAACCTTTTGAGACCATATTCAGAGGCTAGGCATGGGCTCCTGGTTGAGGGAGGGGGCCAACCCCCCATCTCTAAAATTTTAACCTAGAATTTCTCCTGTCTAAAAGAAATACAGGGACAAAAAGTGGAGCAGAGTGAATAAAAGGCCATCCAGAGACTGCCCCTCCTGGGTATCCATGTAGACACCAAACCCAGACACTATTGTGGATGCCAAGAAGCACTTGCTAACAGGAGTCTGATATAGCTGTCTCCTGAGTGGCTCTGCCAGATCCTGACCAATACAGATGCAGATGCAGATAAATGCTAGAAGCCAACCATTGGACTGAGCACAGGGACCCAATAGAGTTAGGGGAAGGACTGAAAGAGCTGAAAAGGCCTTATCTGGCATCAGTGGGAGGGGAAGCCCTTGGTCCTGTGATGGCTCGATGCCCCAGTGTAGAGGAATGCTGGGGTGGTGAGGTGGGAGTTGTGGGGGAGCACCCTCATAGAAATAGGGTAAGAGGGTTGGCATAGGGAGTTTACAGAGGGAAAACCAGGAAAGGGGATAACACTTGAAATATAAATAAATATGATATTCAATTTTAAAATAAAGAAAATAGACTTCATCCTAAAATATCTAAGCAGTAATGAAGAAATGAAGATGGGCCTTGAATTTTGAGCATGATAGATTAAATAACCACTTGTAGTTTTTTTTAGGTTTTTTTTTTTTTTTTTTTTTTTTTTTTTTTTTTTTGTCCCACAAATCTGTTATCTGGTTCTTGAAACATTAAATCTTTGTTCATTAACTCTATGTGCTTGGTATTATAGATTGTTTCTAGATAGGCTTCTAAATTTGGAAGTCCTTTGCAGCATGCAGAAGTTTTACAGTGAATTCAATGACTTCAATCACACTTGGCAAACATAAACAAAAGAAAATCCAAGCCAAATTAGTTTTCTCTTTTCAAGCATAACCACCACTCAGTACTTACAATCAAATACATTCTGGAATTCTCTGAAGAATCAAATGTGTAAAACTATCAGATATTTTTAGTTTATTTGCACAAACCAATGAAAATCTTGACACAATACAGAACGTTCAGTAACAATATTTCCAAATTACATTATTTGATAACTAAAATCCTTTTTAAATTCTTTTCTTTTTATCAAAAAATTTTCATACAATATATTATGATTACTGTTTTCCCTCCTCCAGTTCCTCCTAGATGCTACCCACCTTAACTAAAATCTGGATCACACTGGAAAGACATTATTTTAAACTATAGATCATAAATAATTATAAAGATATCTCAGAGGGCCACAAAAGGAATTTTCATAAATCAAATTAAAATAAGATAGTATCCATTATTGGGATAGTTTCTTTTTTCCTGTTTGTTGAGGACCTAAAATGACAGATATGGATATATAAATCTTCATTGTGAATTTTTGAACTGTAGCATAGATTTAAGATGATTAAACGTAATCAGGATCATTCCCATCTACTTAGGCACAACAACATCTAATTGTAAATGTAGTATACAGTTCCTACCCCAACCAAGAAATAAGTGACAATGAAGACCAAGTCGGGATATTGTGACCAAAGAGTTGTGTCACGAATAATAACTGACATAAATACCTATTTGGGCTCTTGATGATCATGCAGCTTGGCTGGCTCTGGCCAACAACATGTGAGCTTTTACCCGGACTTTTCTGAGGCTTTTTGTATGAGGCCTTCTCAAAGAGCATACCATAAAACTACTATGTTTCTTTTGTCTGTGCGTTTGTATATTTATTTTACAAAAGGTGATATATATCCCAAGCTGGCCTCAAATTTGGTTATTGTGTTGTTGTAGGGATTCAACATTTGTTCTTCTTGCCTTGATTTCCCAAGTGCTGGGATTTGAAGCATGCACTATACAGTAGGGACCTGTTTTATGCAGTACTGGAGATTGAACCAGGGCCTCTTTCATGTTGGCAAGCACACTGTTCACTGAGATACACACCCACATTTCTGCTCTAGAACTAGTATTTGTCTATAGCGCTTTTAAATTGGCTACAAGTGATGGCTAGTAAGTTTAGCTAGTGTCCTTATTTTTCACATAGGTAATGCTCTTTTTTTAAATTTAGCACTACTGATTTAATACAGTTATATAACCCATTACCTTTTTATTAGATATTTTGAAAGAGCAAAAATACTTTTTTCTATAAATTATACTTTTAAACTAATAAAAGTAATTCATTATCTTCTTTAGTTAATGCAATTTGGAGACCCATAACTAATAAATATAATCATTTATTGGCTTTTTAGTAAGGCATCCCATTCATATTCCATCTGTTGACAGTAAAATTTGTACTCATTCATAATTTCTTGATGCTTTTTTTCTTATCCTCACAACAGATGAGACATATGAACAAAGATATATCTCATTGGCTAATTACTATTTAGAGTGATTTCTCAAATCAATCTCTAATAAATCAATCCTCCCAAATTAGTTGTTGTAAACTGACAGGAAATTTTGACACTCAAGGAGATTCTAACAGTATTTGTAGACAATGATGTTTGTCACAACTGAGATCCCGATGCTATTAACATTGCAGGGTGCTGCTGCTAAACATTATACCCCCACAGACTTATGTAGCCCAAAATATCTGTGGTACTAATATTGAAATTTTTTAGTAATGGTGTAATTTGTTTTTTTTTTATATTTTTCATTAAGTCATTCAAATGTATAGCGAGTTAATCTTTTAATACCTATCTATTTACAAATAAAGACTTACCATAACCTTGTTTCTGAGCATCCATCTCAGTCTCATCTTATAGAGTTTGCAAAGACCTTGTTTTAGTTTGGTTCTCTGTTGCTGTGATAAAACATTGACCAAAAAACTTGGAGAGGGCGGGGTATACTTGGCTTACAGTTCTATTCCATCATTGAAAGAAGCCAAGGAAGGAGCTCAAGTCAGGAACTCGGTGGCAAGAGGAATGCATCATACTGACTTTTTCTCCCTACTTTGCTGTAGTGGCTATTCCTGATTGACAACTTGACTATATGTAGAATGAAGTACAATCCAGAATTGGAAGGCTCACCTATGATCTTAATCTGGAGACTCAGAGATACAAGTTTCTGACCTGGATCTTGGCATGGTGATCTTGAAAGCATAGTGGCTATTTATTCCAGAAGAGTAAGACAAAGAGATCTCTGAGTTGAAAAATCATCTGGGATTAAAGGCACAGTGACACACACCTTTAATCTGGGCCACACCTTCTGCTGGAAACCTACAAAAGGACGTTGGAAGAAGGAAGACTCACTCACTCTTCCTTGCCTGCTTGCCTCATGGGACTGAGCAACTACTAGATCCTTGGACTTCCATCCAGAGCTGCCTCATGGAACTGAGCAGCTGCTAGATCCTTAGACTTCCATTCACAGCTACTGCTGACCATTGTTGGGGAGTTGGACTACAGACTGTAAGTCATCAACAAATTCCCTAACTATATAGAGATTACTCATATGCTCTGTGACTCTAGAGAACCCTGACTAATACACTTGCTTAGTATTGTTTTCCAAGTTCCAACAACAGCACGTTGAACTCTGACTACTCAATGATACTTCCAGGATAAAGCTCCAAAATCCTCTACCTTGTTCCCACAAAACCTCCCAAGGTATAAAAGCAACATGGTCAGGTCCATCACACCAACTCTCAGGTACCATTTCCTCCACAGGCTGCTTTTGATCATATTGCTTATTACAGCAATAGAAAGCAAACAGACCTCAAATTCAAAATAAATAAAGTTAACAGATCTTACATTTTGAATTTTATTATGTGGTGCTATAGAGGAAAACAGAGATTGAGGATTGTTTATATCTCTTCATAATTTCTGGTGAGTTGGTGTATATAAGACAAACAATGAGAATTTTGTTAAGGGTCTATTATCAGTCTGCAGCTGGAAATAATACTCTAGTACTTTAAAAGGCAAAAATTATCCATAATCAATGCTATACATACCATGGCAGGGTTGATTCAGCTCATCTCAATGGCTTATGTGAGGGAAACATAATGAGTTCAATTTTAAATATGATGAGTTTGAGATACCTGTGACTCATTCAAGTAGAGATGTCAAGTAGGTAATTGTGAATATGTGGAATTGAAGACAGAAATGGAGAGAATGGGGAATCAGATTCATCAGTGTATATATATGATAACTGAAGCATAAGAGTAAATGGAATCAGCCTAATGGGGAGGGGGAGAGAAATTTAAAACATAGTATGGTCCACACCCAAACCACTGGTAACGCCAATGTTCTATGTCAGATAAAGGATGAGTCAAAAGACAATGTTCTTTCTACTATATCAGGCTGTCTCCCAGAAAGAAACTGTCCTGATTTTAATATTTCAATAAAATTTTAAATGAACCACGTGTTGTTTTTCAGATAATATTGTCAGACAATCAGTAAACAAAACTGACAAAACTCCAGACCATAGGAAAGCTTATAGTCTCATGAATTTCTTTATAATAAAGCAGGGGCAGTGTTTAATAGTTTGGCTGGTAGAAATATAAGGGTTATGGTGGCCTATTATGAAACAAGGGCTCCAGGTGTTTTTGCTATAAGGCCTCTGGACTTCAGTCACCCCTATTTACTATTATAAAGAACCCCTAGACGATACCTAATCATTGCCTTTTCCATATTCTAGTTTACTTGTTTAGAGTTGTATGTGATTTAGTTTTTCTACACATTTTGTAATCACCTTGAAGTAAGTAATACACCAATTCAGAAATTAGGGAGGGATTATCCTTGGGACAAAGTAGAGTACAAAAATGTCACAGGAAACAAAATGAGAAGCATTCATAATGAAATACATAACGCTATAGACACAAATTCTGATAACTGGACAAAGAATTCTCAGTTCTTAGATTAGCAGTTTATAACAGAGATTGGAAAACATAGCTACACAGTATGGGAGTGAGTGAGCAAAGTGGTGGCCTTGATATGATAACACCAGCATTTGCCTTGAAAGGGAAAATAACAGAGAAGAATGGCAAATTCACACAGTAGTCTTCCAGAGTCTCCATCTTTTATCTTGTGATCTTGGACTGAGGTTTCCTTCCATCAGGGAATAAATTGATGCAAGTCAGACTACACTATAAATGCATTCAACTAAAATTTGGTGATAAAACTTTAGATTTACTCTGTCAGCAGTTTTGAAATAGCGTTATTTGAGAGAAAGCAGATCACTAATGGAAAGGGCTCAGTAACCCTTAAAGACAGCCTTTCTGGTATTGCTTAATGTACCTTTAATTATGTGTGACTTCCATTGCTGTTGTACATTCCTGATGTTTTAGACCAATACAAAGAATTAATTTAAACAAATGTGAAAGTCCAGAGATTTATGGGGCAACCAATGACACTTATAAAATAATTCCAGTTTCTGAGGATTGATTTTTCTTAGTTGTTGATGATGTTCTTCGATATTGGAAATTAGAAGCCTGCACAATGTATTGTCTTAGGTGTCAGATGAATATTAATGTATGAAACACTGAATCTCAAATAAATGTCACATAAGAATATCTAGATTAGGGTTTTTAAAGCACATATTTCTTTCCAATCCCTTTAGATTATAATAATGATTATAATAATACTTCCTCCCTTTATGTCTAGTAATAAAACACAAATATGCATTAGAGTTTCGATAGCTACATGTGTTGGAGATTTTGAAAACAGTAGACATGATTGACAAGTTTATTTTGTGTCACATATACATCCAACAAACTACCAATAAAAGCAATAGTGAGTTTTTCATAAAAGTATTAATTACAGAATTAAAAAAAATTCAGGTTGAAGAGATGGCTTAGTTGTTTATCTGTTAAGCTGTTAAGCGTATTTGCTACACTTCAAGAGGACCTGAGTATGGCCCACACACCCGCATGGCACCCACATGCTAACACTGCATTTCAAAAACTGTAACTCCAGTTTCTGGGTTTCAATACCCTTTCTAACCTCCACTGTCTCCTGCACACATGTGGTACACACACATTCATATGGACATACATACATACATACATACATACATACATACATACATATTTTTTTAATCTAAACAAACCTGAATTATAATCCTCAACCAAAGCTGTTATACTTGGCTACAACTTGCTTTATAAATGAAGAGTACTAGGAAGACCTACCTAGTGGAACAAGCCTATAATAATCTCAGCTACTTGGGAGACTGAGGCAAGAGAATAAAAAACCTCAAGAAGTGCCTCAGATAGAATGAGTTCAAGGCCAACCTAGGCAATTTAGTGAGAATCAGATACAAGTTGACAACAAAAAATGTAAAGGAAGGTCTGGATACATAGCTCAATGGTAGACTCCTTGTTTACCATGTATATAGATCGAGGTTCAATACACAGAAAAAGGAAGAAATGAAAGTTTTTTACTGAGTTACACAATACTATTTTAGTTACTATTCTATATAACCACTCTAATTTCCAACTCACTCATTATGTTTACGACGTCTGAGTTAGTGAGCGGTATCTGGAAAGGTTTATCGCAGAGATAAATTGAAGCTTGATCCCAGCTTTCCTCAGTGGCCTATAATTCTTTGTGTGGGGTTGAGACCTCATGAGCCTTTCCCCTGTCCACTTTGGCATGTCCATTGGTGTCATTCTTGTTCAGCTCATGTTTGGGGATTCATGCTGGTGAGACTTTATAGATGTAATTTCTGATGGTCCTAGGAGATGAAATGTGGTACATATACACTATGGATTATATTCATTTGGACAGAAAAAAATGGAATGTATATAGAAGTAAGTAGAACTAGAAACATAAAATTGAGTGAAGTAACCCTGATTCTGAAAGACAAAAGTTGAGTATTCTCTTCTATTGGAGGCTCCTAGCTCTAAATCTTCAGATATGAGTACCTAGCTTGTAATAACTACAGAAACCAAGAGGACCATTTCCAGGATGGGGGGGGGGGTTGGAGTGCAATATAGCGTGAAATAGCCCAGGGGGGAGAGATAAGCAATCTCGTCAGGGAAATAGGGAAAAGGGTTGCTCTTCTGGAGGAAGAAGGAAGTAGGTACTAAACATTTTAAAAGAGCATAGAGGACAGGCTTTCAGCACACTAGAAAATACAATTGTCTACAATCTCCTCTCTGTCTACAGTAACCACCACCCTTCCCCCATGCAAAATACACTAATCCCCTCCTCCAAGACTCCAAAGTCCATTGACATTTTAGCAGCAGTTCAACTGCCAGATCTCTATCTAAATCGAGTCCAGATGAGATGAAGATCCTCAGTTCTCATTCTTTGAATTTACTTCTTTGAGCCCTTCCTAACATGAATACATAAAGCTAAAATATTATTGTTCCATGCAATCTAGCTGGCCACATGTTACCTCTGTTCTACCCTATTAGTTGAGAATTACTGTCTAGCACACCTTACTAAGCCTCTAGTCTTGTGTTCTCAAACTCTGAGACTTTTGTTCCTGTTTGTTTGTTTGTTTGGTGGGTGGGTGGGGCAGGGCTAGGAGAAAACAAGAGCAAAACCAAACTCAGGAGTAGATACTTAGCTCAGTCAGGAGAGTGCTAGGCTAACAGACGTGAAGCCTTTGTCTTCCATCCCCATTACTACATAAAGTAGGCACAAATGTACACACATGTAATGCTGGCAATCAGAAGGTAGTGACAGAAGATCAGAAGTTCACAGCTATCCTCAGCTACAAAGAAAGTTCCAGGGCAGCCTGGGATTCATGAAAGCCTGTCTCAAAACAATACTATCATCATATTTGCAGCTAATTCAATTAAATGGTTTTCTCAGACTTGTGTGTGTAATAGTCTAGGAGCACAGAGCACCCATTTTGTTATATCTCTGTTTCAGTCCTACTTGATGAGTAATTCCTTGAAAACTTCTGGTGCAATAGGCATAATTCAGAAGAAAACTGAACTTCAAAATATGCATATACTAGGAATTTAGCACTTCTAAATAGACACACAGCTATGCAAGTTCCAGATGAGGGTGGCAGATGCCATTTAAACTCAAGAACCCTGTATCTTGAAATGTTATAACCATACACCAGTAGTTGGAGACAGTTCTTCATATGAGAATTGCTAGCAGAGAGTCACCTATAATTTTGTGTGAGACACTCAGCGAATGAAGTCTAAATTGTCAAATGAATTGGTAAATTATAGACAATTAGTTGACAGTGTTTACTTAGAAAATATGTACACAATTATTTGCCTCTAAACATTAGTATATGGCCTTTGAAGAAAATGATAGTATACTTTCTGAGGTTTCTGTTGATCTTATATCTGGAAGTATGGGCTTTAACAAATCATAAAAATTCCTGAATTAAAGACTATCCAGCAAGTTGGGGATATACATTTACCAAGGTTAATGTAAGGTTGAGAACTAATATCACCTTGATAAAAACAATTTTCAACAAGCTTTTTGCATCCTGTTTCTCCAAAACAAAGGCATCGTTTACATAATTCCCTTATACTTACAACAATAGATATTAAAATACATCCCCTTAAGGTTTAGTTTGCATATTTTAATGACAAACCAAACCATTTAGGTATACCAATAAATACTAATACATTAAACATGTATTTTGAACATGTAAATGAAGTTTATTTATAAATTAGTTTTGGATGAATGGAAGAATCATTTTTAAAATCCTATGTTAAATATTGTGCCAGGACTGGAGAGATGGCTCAGTCATTAAGAGCACTGGCTGCTCTTTCAGAGAACTTGGATAGATTCCTAGCACCCACATGGTAGCTTACAACTATCTGTAACTCCATGCTCAAGGTATTTGGTGCCCTTTACTGATCTTGTGGGTACCTGACATACACATGCATGCAGGCAAAACACACCCATATGATTTTAAATATGTGCCATCATCATAAATACATTTACTTTTTTAAAATATGGGGTATTGAATTGAGGGCCTTATATATTCTAGGCAACTATTCCATCATAAAGCTATGGTCCTATTATAAAGATTTTTTTAACTATTAAAAAATGTGTCTGGAATGATAGCTCTGTTGGTAAAGTGTTTGCCTTACAAATATGAAGCTCTGATATCAGGTCATTAGCACCCCCTTAAAATACTGGCATATTGGTGTCTACCTGCAGTCCCAGTGATGGCAAGATGATAGCTGGAGACAAATAACTCTTTGGAAACTCCTGAACCAGCTAGCCTTGAACACTTGGTGATGTTATAGGCCACTGTGATACCCTTGCCCTAAACAAAACAGTGAAAGCTAACTGAGCACAAGTACCTGAAATTGTCCCCAGTACTCAACATGCACTTGTAGTTACACACACAAGCACAAAAAGTGCGGGCGTGCATGCGTGCACATGCATATACACACACACACACACACACACACACAGAGAGAGAGAGAGAGAGAGAGAGAGAGAGAGAGAGAGAGAGAGAGAATCATAATAGTACCCAGGAGAGATAAAATTATCCTACAGTCTTTGCTTACTTATTTAGCTTCCTTGTGAATTCTGCTTCATGCTGTCACAGACTGAGACCCTCTATGTGGATCTTTTATTTAACTCTCCACAGTCAAAATCACAGAACATGAATAGCATGTTCTGAAACCTATGATTCCACAGGAACTGAATACACAGACATGACTTATTTAGAAGCAATTCCTTAGTCCTTTCACTAAGACATCACTAGATCACCTTCCTGTCAGCAAGCATTTGTTGACATCCACAACAGTGTCTGGGTTTGGTGATTGTATATGCGATGGTACAGCAGTCTCTGGATGGTCTTTCAAGCTCTGCTCCACACTGTCTCTGTATCTCCTCCCATTGGTATTTTGTTCCCCTTTCTAAGAAGGACCAAAGTATCCATACTTTGGTCTTCCTTCTTCTTGAGCTTTGTTTGGGTATCTTGGGTATTCCAAGCTTCTGAGCACAAGGTCCCCAATGGAGGAGCTAGAGAAAGTACTGCAGGAGCTGAAGGGGTTTGCAGTGCCATAGCAGAACAACAATTTGAACCACCCAGTACTCCCAGAGCACTGGGACTAAACTACCAACCAACAAGTACACATGGAGGGACCCATGGCTCCAGCTGCATGTGTAGCAGAGGATGGCCTTGTTGGGAATCAAAGGGAGGGGAGGCCCTTGGTCCTGAGAGGGTCTGATGCTCAAGTATAGGGGAATGCCAGGACGGGGAAGTGGGAGCAGGGGGGTTGATGAGCAGGGGGAGGAGGGATGGGATAGGGGGTTTTTGGCGGGGAGAAAAGAAAAAAAAATGCCTTACAGGTGGATCTTATGGAGACATTTTCTCAACTGAGATTCCCTTCTGTCTGACAATCATAGCTTTAAACAAGTTGACACAACACTAAACAAACAGTGTACCTAGGGACAAATGCCTTTTCATAACTATGAAATCTCTTCTGGAATAAAGAGCCAGGCTGGAAAAAAAAGACATCACTAGAAGATACCCGGGGTGCATGGAGCTCAGTATTGGAACTGCAGCAGTATTAGCTTGCATGGAGATAAATTCAATTCCCAGGATACCCAAACAAAAAGACAGTACCAGAAAAAAAATTAACTATTTTTAGAAGGAAGTGATTTTATCTAGTAGTGTTACTTTTGCATATTTGTCCAGCGACTGAATGCCTCTTAAGAACATTTTACATGAGTTAGTTAATAAACTCTTTGTATAATCCCACAGAGATGCAGGCCTCACATTTGAGACATGAGCTTATATAGCCTGGGATAGTCCCAAACTTGCTATGTAGTAAAGCCTGCTCTTGGATTCTGATTCCCCTGTCCACACTTTGTAAGTACTGGGATGTTCACCCAACACATCTAACAATAGCAGAACATTTTAGATACCCTATCTATTGGAAGATAGAGAAAAGTTAGTCTCTCTTTCTCTGTATGTCAGTCTGACTTTCTCTCTGTCTCTTTGTCTCTCTGTCTTTCTGTCTGTCTGTCTCTGTGTGTGTTTTTTGTTTTTGGACAGAGTCACTCATGAATAATATTTTGATATATGCCTAGATGAGATTACTCAGTGACAGTACAAGGCATCACTCTGTAACTCACAATGGTATATAATTTAAAATTTTAAGTTTGCTTGTTTTGGTGTGAAGTTTATTGTTACAAACTTCTAATCCAAGCACACAGACAGTTAGGAAGATCACTATTTTGTGACACAGACTTAAAAACTGAATAATGTGTTTAGGTCTGAAAACAACCATTTAATATTTCTGAACCTTGAATGACCACAAAAACTGAAATCGTAAAGAATAAAATTGGGTAAGGGAGATGACTAAACCTATTTTTTTTAATAATTATTGACTGTTTTTGTTGTTTTTGTTTTTGTTTTGTTTTGTTTTTGAGACAAGGTCTCATCATGTAACAGGCTGACATGGAACTCACTATGTGGGCTAAGATGACCTTGAACTCATCATGATCCACATACTACTACTTCTTGAGTGCTGGGACAAAAATGCATGCACCATTATGTCTGGACATTCTTGTTGAATTTTTGTCTAATTGCTACCAGTTGTAAAAGGACCATGGAATTAACTCTGTAGACCAGACTGGCATCAAAGTCACAGAGATCTGCCTGAATCTGTGATGCTTAATGAAATAAAATACACCTACAGAGTAAATTTAAAATGTTACCACAAAATGAAACCAAAAGAAATTAAGTCTAAAACTCACCTGTAACATTCAAGTTCACTCTGAAATCAAATACAATGTCCAAACTTATGCAGATCTGAAGCTGGTTATAATCAATTCTCGTAACCAAAGTGCATAGTAACACACTTGAGAAATGGAAGAACAACATAGCATAATTTTTAGTATATTAAAGTTCATTATTTAGTCAATGTCTATGAAATATGCATAAACACTGGTTTTTTGTTTTACTCTTTGTTGGATATAAACCTATTTTTAGAGTCATTGTTATTATATTCATACATGTTTGCTGTTCATTGAAAAAACACTGTATATACATGTTCCTTGTAATAAAAAGTATAATGGAAATTCAGTTTACTGAAATTTCAGATTTTTCTTTAATTCCAGATCTTTTGATATTTAAATTTTTAATTGAAACATTGAAGTGAATTGGCAACAGAAACAAAAACCCAACACTATTAGGTTGCAAAGATGTTGGTTTGAATTTTTCATAGCATTGAAATTATGTGTCATACATATAAAGCATGTATGACACATAACACTTTTGCCTGTTTTGGCTAGTCAACATCTTATATAAAGAGGTTGAATTATTCCACACATCAGCTGGATGATCCATACCTGTTTTTACTTGCCTAACGTGGTAGCTGTCAGGGACACATTTTCTATTCTTCCTGGGCATACTTCTCAACCCAAACCAGTTCCTGTGCAAGGATGAACCTGACAGCAATCAAGGCAATTTTTTGCTTCTCTTTTCAGAAGAATGAAAAAAAGGTCATCAAGTTAGCAGTGACTGAGAAATTCATATCCCAAATGGATATTAGAATTATCCAGTAATAGAGAAATCATACAAAGTTACATTGAATCCAGGAAGCAATGTTGGTGACTTGAATAAAGCAATATCAGTCAGAATGTGATTATTTCAACACTGGTGGCCTACAAGTAAATTTGGGAGAATATATTGTCAAATATATATTGAGCTGGAGAGATGGCTCAGCGGTTAAGAGCATTGTCTGCTCTTCCAGAGGTCCTGAGTTCAATTCCCAGCAACCACATGATGGCTCATAAACATATATAACAAGATCTGGTGACTTGATCTGCAGGCACACACACAGACAGAACACTGTACACATAATCAATAAATATATCTTTTAAAAAGCTATATATTTGTTTTCATGTATATCATGAAAAATAAATGATGATATCAAAAATGTTTTAACAGATATTATTTTCCTATAATGAGTAAAAAGTTTTCCTGGTCATTCATTTATTTGGAATGCCTATTTCTTTTTTTTTTTTTTGCCTTTTTCTCCCCAAAAGTCCTTTGCTACTAGTCAGTATTACTTTTTTTATACTTATTGTCACATTGTTTTTTACACACACACTTATATAATATCAAATATCACAGTATATTATAATTTGTAATATTTGTAAACACTCTGATCTCTACCAGATCAAGAAGTATGAAATTCTTAAGGATCAGAGTCAGTTATTTATATTCATAGTGCTTAATAAAGCTGTTAGACTTTGATAACTTAAATGAATATTTGTGGAGAAAATAGATATGTATTACAATAGTGGTCAGCATAATTGTATTCTACCAGCATTGATATTCTAACTGGTTTTTCGAGACAGGGTTTCTCTGTGTAGCCCTGGCTGTCCTGGAACTCACTCGGTAGACCAGGCTGGCCTCGAACTCAGAAATCTGCCTGCCTCTGCCTCTGCCTCCCAAGTGCTGGGATTACAGGCGTGCGCCACCACACCCAGCTACCATTGATATTCTATTTCTCAATTAGAGGCAAGAAAGTACTATATTCCATAGAGGCAAGAAAGTACTATATTCCATGGAAAACTGAAAATTTAAAACTGTCAGCCAGTAAGTCCAACATTATTAATTCACTATCAGAGTAATTACATTAGCATTTTTTTTTTTTTTGGTTTTTCAAGACAGGGTTTCTCTGTGTAGTTCTGGCTGTCCTGGAACTCACTCTGTAGACCAGGCTGGCCTCGAACTCAGAAATCTGCCTGCCTCTGCCTCCCAAGTGCTGGGATTACAGGCGTGCACCACCACTGCCCAGCACATTACCAAAATTTTAAAGATAGATTTTTCTTATAATAGGTTTCTGAAGCAGTATCCAAAACCAAAACTTCCAAACAAACAAGAAATGTTAAAAGAACTGAAATGTGGTAGGAAGAGTTGAGGTTCTGATCAAACTAATCTTAGTTGGAATTCTATTTTGTTCTATTACTAACTGAGTTATTTGTAAATTGAGGATCAGAGATAATTCATATAAATTATAACCATAATTAACACATAATATCCCATTATAAATTGAAACTATTGTTATCATTATATTTTAATATGAATAAAGTTGGAAACTACATTTCTAATACTCTTCTAGGATTGATTCTGTGCTATGTGACCTAGGAAGTAGAATTTGCTGTTCTCCTGTTCTTATTCATACTCCAGTCTTCTTCATAATAGCACTGTGATTATTACCACATAACATACACCAAGAACTGGTCTAAAGCACAACTGAGCTCTCTCTCTCTCTCTCTCTCTCTCTCTCTCTCTCTCTCTCTCTCTCTCTCTCTCTTTCTCTCTCTCTTCTCTCTCCACCCCCCCTCTCTCTCTCCATCTCACTTCCTGTCCCTCTCCCTTTTCCTCTACCTCTTTGTCTCCCTCCCCCTTTAAGTTCCTGGTATAGATCTTCCTAATACAAGGAAATACATCATTTTCTAATTCACACTTTCTTGCAGGCAAGCAGATAATTGTTTATAATTAAAAAGCTTTTTCATCCAATTTCTACAGGGTTAGAGTAAATAACAATGCTGTCAAGCCAGGAAAGTACTTAATTAAGCACACAAGGTGACAATGAGTCAGTGTACTCCATTGGAAAAAAAAATATAGACCAAAAGTTGAATAGGAGACCCAGTTTCAAGTCTTAACTTTGCAAATAACATAAGTAGAAATTTCAAGTGAGTTCATTATTATGGACATCAGCTTCCTACATGTGGATGATAAATTCTAAGCTGAGACACTAGTTCACATTTTAGAAAAATAAAACGATATACTATATATTAACACAAACAGGGTGTCCAGAGGAATGAATAAGCATTTCCCTGTAAAAAGTGGAACCAGCCAGGCTCTATAGATACATATCCGTCATTTCAGAACTTGGGGTTTGGGAAGGAGGACCATGAGTTATAAGCCAGCATGTGACAATCAGAGATATCTTGTCTCAGAAAACAGAACAACAAAACACCACTCCCTGCACCCCTAAACAAGTGATATTCCTTCACTGCTAAAGGGAAGTTTGAATTAGAAAATTCTTTGAGAAGCAATACAGAAGTCCAAAGAAAAGTGATAAGACTATGCAAAACCAAAATCTTTATTTAAAAAAAAGTGCAAGTACCAAAAACCCAAGGGACCATATGATCTTACTTATATGTGGAAGCTAGAAAGTGTTGATCTCTGTTGTGGTTGGAATGAGAATGGTCCTATAGGCTCATATATTTGAATGCTTGGTTCCCAGTTGGTGAAATAGTTTAGGAAGGATTAGGAGGTGTGGTCTTATTAGAAAAGTTGTGTCACTGATGTTTGTCTTTATGGTTTCAAAAGCCTTCTATGTTTCTCTTCCTTAACTATGAATTGGCATATCAATATCGCCACCAAAGTCACTTCTTCACTCTTTACAGTCAGGGGGAGCATGGATCAGGAACTTTCACAGGGCTTCTAGTGACAGCACAGACATGGGCATCCACTGGGCTTCTGGTGTCAGCAAATGCTGTGGTCTTCAACATGGTTTCTGGTGAAAGTACAAATTATGGGCATCAAAATGGCCCTCTTCCACAATGTAGGCCATGAACACCATCATATCACTCAATGGTTATACACGCCACACACATCAACGTGGCCTCTGGGGCAACAGGGACCAAAGAAACCAGTATGTTCCCTGTGGAGCCTAGCCCATGAGCATGAGCATCAACACAGCTTCAGGTAGCAGTACAGACTACAGATTTACACCTAGCCTTCAGTGGAAACATGCAGTTCCTCCTCAACAGGGTCCCTAGTCCATGGACCCCAACATGGACCACAGTTATTCACATGTCCTCAGTTTTCTAATGCAACACACACACACACACACACACACACACACACACACACACGCATACACACACACACACACACACACACACACACGTTTGAAAAGGTAAAAATAGTAACTAACTTGATTTGAACATTATACATTGTGTTTATGTTTTGAATTATCATGCTGAACCCCATAAATGCTTACAATGATAGGGATGAATTAAAAATGTGAGAGGCATCGTCTAGCAGCAGATGGAAACAAATGCAGAGACCCACAACTAAACATCAGATAGAGCTCAATGATTCTTGTGGAAGAGTGGCAGATAGGATAGAGTCATGGACAATACAAAAAGACCTACAGAGTCAACTAACTTGTGCCCATGGGGCCTCAAAGAGACTGAACCACTAACCAAAGAGTGTGCATGGGCTGGATCTAGTCCCTCTTACACATTTGTAGCTGATGTACAACTTGGTCTTCATGTGGGTCTCTAAACAACTGGAGCAGGATTCTGTCTCTCTCTTTGTCGCCTGAATCCCCTTCTCCTAGCTGGACTTCCTGATTAGGCCTCAGTGGGAGATGATGTGCTTAGTCCTGCTGCAACTTGATGTCCCAGAATGGCACCCAAGGGGACTTCTCCTTCTCCAAGGCGAAGGGGAGGGGTAATGGGAGAAATTTGCAAGAGAGGGATGGGAAAAAGAGGAGGGGTGTCTGCAATAGGGATATAAAGTGAATAAATAAATTAATCCATGAAAAATGTGAAATAGCTCAAAAACAAAAGAAAGAAGTGCAATGGAAGAATAATGAATGTGGTAAAACAACTCACACAAAATAAATACAAATGGCCATAGAACATAAAAAGATGTTCAATTTGCAAATCAAAAGGAGGGGTTCACCTATCAAGTCACAAAACAGAATCTTTTTTAAACATATTAAATGCTGGTCATGGTAAGAGAAGTGAGCATATTCCTATACTGATAAGAGTATCCCAACCCCCCACTCACTTTCTGTTTGTTTCAGTCTTTCAGTTTGGCTCATTTCCTTTCTTCTCCTTGGAATTCCTTTGTTTGACACACAAGATCTCACAATTTGTATGAACAACTGCTTGAGAGGAACAGATGTGAGGACTTAGATAAGTTCTAATGGAAACAAAGCAAAAGTCATAATTTAAGGACAGTTTCCTGTCATGTTACAGATAAAATTGAGCTAGCAAAATATAATAAGTGTATACATTTTGTGGGCAAAACTTAGCCTAAATTCACAAAACAAGGCTTCAGCTTTAATACTTAAAAAATTGTTCATAAATTTTCATAAAGCAAACTCCTCACAACCAAAATACATTTCATCATTTTAAAAAAGGCTCCAACAAGGGCCTTAAACTAGAGAAATTAAACCCTGAAAAGGACATCATCTGAACTAGAAGATAATGCAGAAAGGACCAAGTGAATAATTAGATTTCCTCTTTAATCTGAAGCAGAAACTTATTTGTATTATGAAGAATACTAAATAGTATGTAACCCAACAAGTAGAATATTTAATGAATATATCTTAAAAAATTATCTTCTTTCTACTTAGTCAATTTAAACCTGAAAATAAAAAGTCTTAAGGATATAGTTAGTTTTCCTGAAATAATGAAAACACATAATTCTAGATTGATAATATTGCCATTATAATATGTGGGAATTGAATATAACTATCTGCATGGGCAGTTGAATATTTCAATATAAAATATAATTTCTAAGCTTCTAAGTAACTAAGAAAAGGAAATGTATTTTTTTTTAACAAAGGAAGCAAGCATGAACCAGCTTTATAAAAACAAGCTAAAACAAACAAACAGGGAGATGGCTCACCGGGTAAAAATCATTTGAGGTGAAAGCCTGATGACCTGAGTTCAATCCCCAGAAGCAGTAGAGAAAGGAGACAACACCTGACTCGGAAGTTGCCCTCTGATCTTCACATGCTCACTGTTGGATATCTTACACACACACACACACACACACACACACACACACACACACTAGGGGGAGGAAGGAGGAGACAGAGAGAGACATATACTCTCACACACAACTAATAATAAAAATGTTACATATTTTATAATTTCATATATAAAGCCAACCAATCAAAAAAGAATGTTTTCTTGAAAATAAATGGTGAATTAACATATCCCTCCGCTTTCCAGTGTCCTTTAATACTTTAAGAACACAAAGTTGCTACTGTCACCCACTCAAAATGTCTGGTTGATTCCTCTCTCTGTGTCTTTATCTTTCTCTGTCTTTTTCTCCACTCTCTCTCTACCTCTCCCCTGCTATGGTGTGTGTGTGTGTGTGTGTGTGTGTGTGTGTGTGTGTTTTCTCACACACATCTTTTAGGGGAGCAATGTGTTGATTTCTGTTTAAAAGTAAACAGTACACCATTGAGAGAAGTAAGGGAAGGAACTTGGGCCCCGTTTTGGGGATCTATTTCTCCCAACCCCCCACCATGAGTGTTGGTTACAAGTGAGTACTAATGTCTCTGGATTTTACATGGTACTGGGGAACTGAACTCAAGTCCCCATGATTTTAAAAGCAGTCATTTTATACTAAATGACTCATGTTTGCTATTCCCAAATTTCCATTAGGAAGTAATTTTATAGTGATTATTCCCTGATGGATATCATTTTCTCTTTTACTACACTTTGCCTTTGATAACTCTGGAGTACATATTTGTATATTATATAAAATATATTTGTTTTTTGAGAAGTCCATACAATTAAATCACTGCATTTACCCTCTCTTCACTAACTCTTCCCAGATAAACCCCCTTTTCATTCCTTCTCAACCTTGTGTCTTTTTATCACTATCAAGGCAAATTTGTACTGTCTAAATATTGTTAGATATGCATGGCCTTCCTCCAGAGCGTGGTCAACTTATCAAATAATACACAGTATTATAAATAGCCTAGACTTCTAATTCCCCAGGAATTAAAAAAAATGACTTACATTCTATGATATTAGTGTTTATCATTACACATTGCAGATTTTTTAAATATTAGCTTTACCCTCATCTCCGCTTTATGTATATGTAAACTGAAAAAAAAAACACCTGTAAAAAATCTCTTGAGTTTTTAATAATTTAGAAGAAAATTAAACAGTAAGTAGGGTTTCATAGGACTTAATATAAAATGACCTGTTAAGTCAGAAGTTGCAAGGCCAGAAACTAGAAAAGGAGAAAAATAAAACCCCACATGTTACAAAGTTAGAAAATCTATTACTATGAATGTCTTTTAACAACAGCATTTAACAACTTTAGCCTCTAGTTAAAATGGCATCAGGTTACTTGATTGAATATTTATTCTTAGAGAAGACATTGATTTCACACACACAATCTATTCTGCAGGCTACTGTTTTCTCAGTGGAAAGAGATTGTTTCTAATCAGGTCTCACTGGTGTCTGAGGCTCTGAGAAATAGATCCTTCCTTGAAAATAAGCTCTACTGTCAAATATTCAAATAGGAAGCCAGGGGCATTTGTCAATTGCTGTGTGCTTTCTTTTATAATAGTAGTCTGCATAGGTGAGGCTTCTAAGGAGCCAGAAGAAACATGAACCAGGAATATAGGAGATCTTCTCTAACCAGAAATACAGGAGATCTGCTCTAACCAAAGATACAAGAGAGTCCCCTAAACAGAGACAACACTACTGCCTCTTGGGAGGCTGTCTGTAGCCCAGGTCATACAGTTCTACCTGACTCCAAGGAGGCCAACTCCAGCAAGAGACACCCAGGCCAGTTAACACCAGAGATAGCCAGATGGCAAGAGGCAATCCCAAGAATATAAGGGACAGAATTGAATGCAACTTGGCACCATCAGAACTCAGTTCTTCCTCCACAGCAAGCCCTGGATACCATAACATATCTGAAAAGCAATATTCTTACCTAAAATCCCATCTCATGTGTTCAGGCACCAATCTGTAACTGCCTGCAGTTACAACAAATGGGTTACCTGGAAAGGAAGCTGGGAATGTATGGGAAGTCTGCAAAAAGAGACAGAGACCAAGACAACATTGCTGTTCAAGGTCTCAAAGTTTAATGGAGGACTCCAAATATATAGGCAGGGGAAAACCCTTCCCCTGAAGGCTGAAAGCTTCTCAGCAGAACTGGTTCAGTTGCTCTGTAGGTGGCTAGTGTTTCTCAGGAAACTGCAGGTCCTTGAAGAACAATGGGCTTCACCTTGGTCTGAGCACTCCACCCTAGGTGGAGGGGATTATGGTTAACACCGGAGTTCTCACTCAAAGGCTGGGAGAGGAACTTCACATTGGTCCATGTCAAGTTTCTGCCTGGTGGCATGGCACCTCAATAAGGCTCTCTACACTCATGAAGATGATAGAGATCTTTAAGGAAAACATAAATAACTCCATAAAGAAAACATAAAGAAATACAGGAAGTGCTTGCTTCTGCAGCACATATACTATAATTGGAATGATAGAGATAATTAGCTTGGCCCCTACACAAGGATAACATGCAAATTTGTGAACTGCTCCATATTTTTAGAACACAAATGCCAGCCCAGGATATTATACCCAGCAAAACTCTCAATCACCAAAGATGGAGAAGCCAAGATATTCCATGACAAAACCATATTTAAACAATATCTTTCTACTAATCCAGCCCTACAGAGATCTCCAACACAAGGAGGGTAACTATACCCAAGAAAACAATAAATAAATAAATAAATAAATAAATAAATAAATCACAACAAACTCAAAAGAGAATCATACACACATAAATACCACCTCCAGCAACAAAAACAATAGGAACTAACAATCATCTGTCTTTAATATCTCTCAACATCAATGAACTCAACTCCCTAATAAAAAGACATAGGCTAACAGACTGGATACATAACCAGGACACAACATTGTACTGCACACAAGAAATACACCTCAGTAACAAAGACAGAAACTACCTCAGAGTAAAAAGCTAGAAGAAAGTTTTCCAAGTAAATGGTCCCAAGAAAAAAGCTTGAGTTGCCATTCTAATATCCAATAAAAGAGACTTTCAACCAAAAGTAATCAAATGAGATGGGAAAGAACACTTCATATTCACCATAGGAAAAATTCACCAAGAGGAAGTTTCAATGCCCCAAATGCAAGGGCATTCACATTAGTAAAAGAAACTATTAATGCTAAAAATACATATTGAATCTCACACAATAATGGTGGGAGACTTCAACACCACACTCTCAACAATGGACAGGTCACTGAAACTGAAACTAAAACAGATACACAATGAAACTAACAGAAGTTATGAACCAAATGGATTTAATAGATGTCTATAGAGCATTTAACCCCCAAACAAGAGAATATACTTCCCTCTCATCACCTCATGGAACCTTCTCCAAAATTGACCATATATCGGACACAAAACAAGCCTCAATAGATACAAGAAGATTGAAATAATTCCATGCATTCTATCAGATCATCATGGACTAAGGCTAAACTTCAATAACAACAAAAACAACAGAAAGTCCACATATCCATGAAAACTGAATGAACTCTGCTCAATTATAACTTGGTCAAGGAAGAAATGAAAGACATAGAATTCAACAATGATTAAGACACATCATACCCAAATTTATGAAACACAATGAAAACAGTGTTAAGAGGAAAATTAATAGCTCTACGTGACTTCATAAAGAAATTGGAGAGATCCCATATAAGCAACTTAACAGCACACCTGAAAGATTTATAAAAGAAAGAAGCAAACACACCCAAGAATAGTAGAAGGCAGGAAATAATCAAATTCAGGGATGAAACCAACCAAGTAGGAACAAAGAGAACTATACAAAGAATCAACAAAACCAAAAGCTGGTTCTTTGAGGAAATCAACAAGATAGGTAAACCCTTAGCCAGACTAACTAAAGGGCACAGAGACAGTATCCAAATTAACAGAAATGAAAAGGGAGATATAACAACAGAAACTGAGGAAATTAAAAAAAAAATCAACAGAATCCACTACAAAAGAGTATACTCTACAAAACTGGAAAATTTAGATGAAATGGATAATTTTCTAGACTGATACCACATATGAAAGCTAAACCAAGATCAGGTAAACTATTTAAACAGTCCTATAACCCCTAAGGAATTAGAAAAAGCTATTCAAAACCTCCTATGCACCCCCCCAAAAGAGCCCAGGGCCAGGTTTTAGTGCAGAATTCTACTACACCTTCTAAGAAAAGCTAATAACAGCCGGCAGTGGTGGCACATGCCTATAATCCCAGCACTTGGGAGGCAGAGGCAGGCAGATTTCTGAGTTTGAGGCCAGCCTGGTCTACAGAGTGAGTTCCAGGACAGCTAGGGCTACACAGAGAAACCCTGTCTTGAAAAAAAAACCACTACCTAATTCATTCTATGATGCCACTGTTACTCTGGTAAACCACACAAAGACCCAACAAAAAAGAGAACTTCAGACCAATTTTGCTTATGAATACTGGTGCAAAAATACTCAATATAATTCTTAAAAACCAAATCAAGGAACACATTGTAGCTTGTAGTTTTATGCTCTACCTGTCTTTACTCTGGGAGGTGACCATGCTACCAGCCCCCTCCCAGCTTCCCTTGAATCCCCTGATAAAAGATACAGACACACAGTCGTCTAATTAAACTTGCCTTCTGGCACAATTGCTGGGTGCTGCAATCTCCTGCCTGGAAAAGCAAGCCCTTATAAACTTATCTCTATCTCTCCCACCTGCCCTCAATTTCAGTGGCCAGTCCTATCTAGCTCTTGCCAAACATCCCTGACCACCTGCCTGTAGTTATGGCCACAGGCCTTAGCTCCTCCTGAGACCTCACGTGGTTGCCTGGTTCTTCTCTCTCCATGTTGAAAGCAGCCTTATTTGTGATAGCCAGAAGCTGGAAATAAGCCAGATGTCCCTCAACTGAAGAATGGATACAGAAAATGTGGTATATTCACACCGTGGAATACTAGTCAGCTATTAAAAACAAAACAATGACTTCATGAATTTTGTAGGCAAATGGATGGAACTAGAAAATATCATCCTGAGTGAGGTATTTCAGATCCCAAAGGACATGCATGGTACGTAGTCACTGATAAGTGGATATTAGCCAGAGAGTAAGGAATACCTAGGATAAAACTCATAGACCCTAAGAGGAGTAACAAGCAGAAAGGCCCAAGTGAGGGTGTTTCTCATCCCACTTAGAAGGGGGAAGAAAATTATCATGGGACGCAGAGGGGGGGAGGGACCTGGCTAAAAGAGAGAAGAGGTAGGGGAGGGGAACAGGAAGGAAGCCCAGAGGGCCAAGAGAATGAATGGAAACCTCAGGGGGATAGGAGTGGAGGCCCTCTAGTAAGTACCAGGTGAGAAACTCTCAGGGCTTAATGGGGGTGACCTTAGCCAAAATACCCACTCAGGGAGAGGGAATTCAGGGAGTTCACCTGCAGTAGATAGACAGGGACTTAAATAGAGGGTCTCCGTTACTAACCCACAGTCAAAATTTCTGACCCAGAGTTGTTCCTGTCTAAAAGAACTGCAGGGACAAAAATGGAGAATAGACTGAAGGAAAGGCAGTCCAATGACCAGCCCAACTTGGGATCTAGCTACCTCATTGGAGGGATGGGCAGGACACCAAAGCCTGAGACTATTACTGATGTTATGACACGCTTACAGGCTGGAGCCTGGCATGGCTGTCCTCTGAGAGGCCATAACAGTAGCTGACTCAGACAGATGCAGACAGATACACCCAACCGTTGTACTGAAGTTGGGGGCCACTATGGTTGAATTAGATAAAGGACTGAAAAAGCTGAAGGGGAAAGCAACCTCATAGGAAGACCAGCAATCTCAATTAACCCAGAATCCAGGGATTTCCTAGAGACTAAGTTACCAAAGCAGGAGCATACAGTGGCTTGTGTGAGACCCCTGGCACACAGAGAGCAGAGATCTGCCTGGTCTGGCCTCAGTGTGAAAAGATATGCTTAATACTTGAGAGATATGAGGCCTCAGGGAAGGGGGAGAACACTCCTTCAGAGGCAAGGGGGAGGAGAAATGGGATGAGGAACTGTGGCGGGGGGGGGGCAAGGAGGGGGCAAGGTCTGGAATGTAATTACATAAAATAATTTAAAAGAAAAGAAAAAAAAAGAAATTCAAGGAAACACAGGGGAGCAGGTAGAAGCCATTAAAGAAACAAATAAACAAACCCCTTAAAGAAATACAGGAAAATATAATCAAGCAGATGAAGGAATTGAACAAAATGGTAGAAGACATAAAATTGGAAATAGAAACAATAAAGAAACCTCAAATGGAGGTAACCCTGGAGATAGAAAACCTAAGAAAGAGATCCAGGAGCTACAGATGCAAGTATCACCAACAGAATATGCGAGATGGAAGAGAGAATCTCAGGCATAGAAGATATTAACATTTTGGTTAAAGAAAATATAAAATATATTTTTAAGGTTTATTTATTTTATATATGTGAGTACACTCACTATTGCTTTCTTCAGACCCCATTACAGATGGTTGTGAGCCACCACGAGGTTTCTGGGATTTGAACTCAGGACCTCTGGAAGAGCAGTCAGTGCTCTTAACTGCTGAGCCATCTTTCCAGCCCCAAGATATACTTTCTTTAAACACAGACTTGCCTCAGTAACCCATAATAGCTAAACAGTTTATAGAAGTGCTTCAATCAGTATCTTAGTATTTTATTAGCTGTGCATTAGAGTGTACAGGATAATACAGAAAGCAAAACATTTCAAAATTAAGATTTAAAAGATTTTAAATTTTATGCGAGAAAATTTACATATTTTCTATACCAAAATGAATATAAAGTTTAATAGGAAAGTTCAGTAATTTTTTAGGAAAATTGCTAAGAGATGAGATTTTAGGTGTTCTTCCCACAGAATATCTTGTTGGCACATGTGTTACTTTGCCTTTCTATAATAATTATCCTTGTGTGTACATGTGCATAAATGTGTACACTTTAAGTAAATACAATTATTTTTAACATCTTAAATAGCAGCATATTAAGTAAACTAGTAGATAAATTTAAGGAAATTAGAAGACTTTAAAGCCAAATTAAGAAAATTCAAAGCTGATTTTAAATAAAGGAGGGAAATCTGAGGATGACTTAATGGCCATTGAGAAAGGTAATTTGCAATTTTATTTGAAAAACATTCTGCTTGTAAATAGCAGAGAGAATGTGTTTGAAGATTTTAGTGATTAAAACCTTTGTTCACTGAAATTATCAGAGAGAGATAGAGGCAAAGAGAGAACATAAAATCACCAAATTTTCTACATTTGATACAGTTAAAAATGATAAGAGGATTAAATTGAGGATCTTAAATGAACAAACAAATAAATATCTGAAGAGGTTGGTGGGAAGAGGTGCTTCTTGAGTTTTGAACTGAAATCGAGCAAAATTTGTGTTTATCTAACATGTCTTGTATTTCATTAACATTGTTGTTGAGGTTGTATAATTGCTAACATCCAAGCTACAAATAAAATCTTCAGAACAAAAATGAAAAACGAAACAAAACAAACCCTCTACCACCTCTGATAGATGGCCACAGGCCATGCATTTAAGCTTTCTATACTTGAGTTTGCTGGTCTGTATTACAAGAGTATTGAAGTAGAAAATCTTCAGTTAGTCTCTTCTAAGCTTTAATGTCTGAAAGTTTAAAATATAATTTATTTAAATAATAAAATCAAAATTTGCTGTTTTGTTTTATCAATTTTTCTACCACTAGAAGCACACCTTCAAAAGGCATCGTATCAGGGGCCCTCAGAATTCAGTGTTTTATTAGTCTTGAACCTGGAGAAAGAAAGTCTTAGATATCAGTTTCACAATGTTTCAAGATCCAGTCTTGGGAAAGGGCTACCAGTAATCTAACTCATTTCAAAAATGAGTGCTCTGATTGATACATTGGATTCATTTTGGGCTTCATGCTTATCTTACCATAAGAACACCAACTAATATATTGAAAATATTACTTTGGTTATAGTAAGATTTATTTTATTATGTGAAGATAATGTTAAGAACTTTTCAGATGTTTTTTTTTTCAATTTTTAGCATATAGCTGGAATGTTAATGATAATCAAGTGTAACCAAAGTCAGAGGTACTTTAACATGGAAAAGATGATATTTATTATCATTCAGTACCTTTGTGATTCCCTTGTATGTAAATAGTGCATCGAGAATATTTTTATTATTCATATATATAATATATATTATATATGAACTGAATATGCAGAACATCTGAAGATCGTCTTTCCCTCTCAACTCCCTACCATCCCTTCTCTCATAAGCACATAATGTTAATATTTTATTTTAGCTTCTCTGTGGCAAACATTTTTAATGTTGATATATTTAATCTCTAAATTTTACATCTTCCTATTCCATTTCCCACTAGTTGCTGAATGGACGTGCTACAGTTACTCTAAATTGTGACAGTCAGAGTAGGCATGCTTAATAGCCAAGGGAAATTATTCTGTGGATAATTGCCAGGCAATCAGTATTCATAGCTTTTAATAAAAAAAGAGAAACAAGCTAGTGTAATTTTAAAAATAAGTGATCCATTAAAAAGTCTCACATTGACCATTGCATAAAATAAAATTCAGACTCGGTAATAATTTATCAATTTTGGAAAAATAATTTGTAACTATGGTAAACTTTGCCGGAGAAACCTGGCATCTGATGTGATGAAAAATATCCAGGAAAAAAAAACAAGTTTGAGTCAATTTCTAGTCAAAGTTGGGCATGACCTGATATGGTGTTACATGCCTTTAATAGGAACACTTGAGGACAGAGGCAGATGGATCTCTGGCAATGTCAAGCCAGCTTCATGTTAGTAGAGTTCCAGGTCAGCCAGGCTACATAGACCTTGCTTGTGGAACTTGGTGATTTAATCTAAATTATATAATATGAGCTTTGATGGCCTGAAATGATTAGCAAACACTCTGATAAAGAAGTCATATTAGGCTAGGACTGCACAGTTCGGTATGTTTTGTAGGTGACACTGTAAGTAATGGATCTTCATTACAGTAGAGTAATCAGGTCAATATGTCACAAAGACCAAGAACTAAAGGAAGTTGACTGGTACAAAGGACATACATCTTGTTTACTACTCAAAAGAATTACAGGGTGGGGGGTGGGGGTGGGGTGAAGAGCTAGTTAGATGTTTCCCGTTTAGGCCACCTGAAAAGCAGAAATCACAATTTGGACAGGTTGGGCTCCAGGGAGGAAAGACTGACCACAGCAGGAAATATCAGAGGTGCCGGTGCTCACTTGCCCTGACAGCACATTTAAATCAGCGTTGCCTCCAACTTGAGATTCACCACCCCCACCCCCAGCTCATCTTCATCATTTGTTTCAATTTCCTGGGACTGGGCAGTCTGTTCCTTCAACAAGTCCAAACTTTAGCTCTGCAGTGTTATAGTGTAACAATCGCCACAAGTGTTCAGGGCCAGATACCAAAAGCCTTCTTCAAAGGCCTCAGTTAGAAAAGGAGCCTTTCCACCCCACCCCCACGGCATTATTAAATATAAACTTCACAATTCATGTAATATATGCAACTTTGATTGGTAAATACATATGCATCTGTTTTCTCAATCCTACAGAGCTACAAAAATCCTTAAGGGCAGAAATTGTGTACCACCACTTTGCATGCCACAGGGGGTTGCATTTTTATAAGCGAGTCTACAAAAACAAAACTCTAAGCCACAAAGTAATGATAAATAAGAATACGTTGAATGGATGCATTCCATCGCTAACACGTTTTCATTCTCTTCATTTTTCCCTTATCCTTATGAGACAATTCTTATATTGAAACCAATTTTCTCTCAGAAAAATCAAATTACTGAAAGATACCCAGGTTCTTCTGACAATGCTTTCACTTAAAGGTAACTAAACGGCAGGCAGGCACATCTGGAGCCTGGTCAGATGACACATAACTGCAGGCCAAGGAAGCAAATGTAAATGTGCCTTTCAGTTGTCTCTTTGCATAAGAATGCAGTGTGAAGTTATGGGTAGGTTCAGTAGGTCTTAGGGTAAGTGGTTTGTTTAACTCCCCAGGCAAAACGGTAGGGAAGGTGGGACAAAGCTCAAACTGATTGGCTCTGTCCAGGTGCGTTTCAGATCGAACAGTTGGTCTGGTAATCTGTAAATCACTTAGGCAGTCATACTTGGTTTGTTTGTTTGTTTGTTTGTTTGTTTGTGGCAGGATGTCTATTTAGCCTAGAATGACTTGAATCTCAGCATTTCACTGCTACCTTGCTGCCACCAATCCTGGCTAGTACTCTTTGAAATGGACAGTCAGGTTTTTCTTTAAGCTACAGGAACATAAAAAGAGTTGGGGGAGGGGACGCAGTGAAGCAGGGTCTCACTAGGTAGCCCTGGCTTGTTTAATATATGTAGACCAGGTTAGTCTTGATCTCACAGTGATCTGCCCGCTTCTGCCTCCCAAGTGCTAGGATTAAAGTACACCGCTAGGCCAGGCCCTAAATTTTTAAGTCACTGTTTAAAAGGTTAATTTTCCTTTTCGATTAGACTTTCAGCTTAGGGAATGCTGACTGTTGTTGAAGCACTTTTAAATACAATTAGCTCTTTCAACAACTGAAGCAAAGCACATCTCAAAAAAGGCTGCAGGAACCTGGCATGCTTAATTCCAGTAACAATTAGCAGCCCTCGGTGCTCTGTTTTAACCGGAATTATGTCTAAGCATCTTATTCTTTTCTCCAAATGTTTAGGTCTCAGACTCTGACACTAGAAGACAAATGGAAGATTCTCAGAACAGAAAGCTGCTACTTAAACACTGTCTGAGACTAGAATAGGTCAAGGGGGCACTTCCGTGGGCCTGAAATAAATGAATAAATAAAAATTTTTAAAAATTAAAAATTAAGGATTCACCTCAATTTTCAGGAATAAAGATAACAAATGGTTTTGTGTTGTTTTCTATGTAGTCTTAAATATCAGCTTTGAATTACGAATCCATTAAAGTCAATGTTTTTTTTCCTCTGGGTAGACCTCTGCTGTTACTGACTTCCCGCTTGGGCCCATTTAATTCTTGCTCGACTCTCAAGGCGGAGTACTAGCTCTTTTAGAAGGTAGGCGGCCTGTAGGGGAGTCCTGCTCTTCCAGGTCCCAGATTTATTGCTACTCTCCACCTGAGGGAGGCGCGCAGTTCTGGCAGCCTTCTAAAGCCAGGACCACAGTTCAGCATTGGCGGGAAGTTCTCACGACCAGAAACGTTCCCACTCTTTTTCTGATCTCTAAACGGGTGATCCTGTCACTCCAACCTCGCCCTTTTGCTAACTGGGAAAGACTGGAGCTTCTGGCTCAATCCAGTCTCAAAAGGGCCCGCCACCCCGCACGAAGAAGGAAGGGCGGTGGAGATCGTGGTGGTGGTGGTGGTGGGGAGCCAACTGTTTGAGCTTTGCTTGTCGTTCTAACTTTAAAAAGGTGAAAAGGCAAGAAAACTGGATTTCCTGCTGGTCACGTTGGAGCACTAGGCGTCTGCTAAGTGCGTGGACTCCGGCACCCTAGAGGCAGTCAAAGCCAGCAGCGTACGAGGGCTTCGGGCAAGTTCGCGGGCCACGCCTTCCGAACCGGCCACCTCCCCTCATTGGCCTGACAGCCTGTCACTCCAACCTGGCTCCCACTTCGGGTAACCATTCACGTAGTTTGGTTGCGTCTTGGCGTGTTTAATGTTGCCAATAACGAGAGATTTTTTTTAGGGGGAGGGGGGACGCGAGTACATATCGTGCTGCAATTAGTTCATTGAAAACTCAGTCGCTCGCGGAGCGGTCAGGCAGAGACTCCTCTCGGCTTTTTTCCCTCCTGCCTAAGGATTTCCTACGGAGAGCTACAACAATGCCCAAAAGAAAGGTAAGTGAAATGGGAAGATAGACGGGATATTAGCTGCCGAAATACATATTTCCTACCGCAGAGATTTGTATCTTTTTGAAAGATCATTTTTGGCTTCTAGTTTGATTTTATGATGTTCTGAATGGAAGGCGAGGAAAAGGTAGCGATCCGTCTGTGTTTGGTTTCGGAAGGTCTCATATGCAACTGGTTGTTCACTTTTGGCTTGTTTTGTTTAAGGGAGAGAATCGTTTGAGAGGTGTCTCCATGCTGAATTACAAACAGCCATAGCGCTGTGCTGTCGCTTCCTACCCCACCCCCCTTCCTCCGCTTACCCTATTGGAGAACTCTTCTCCCAACCACACTTCCAGCGCCAGCTTCCTCCTCTACCTCCCGTTTTTCTCAGGGAACCGTCCCGTTTGGGGGAACGAAAGCCCTGGCTTTCTCTTGTTTTTGCCTTTGTTCTTTCCGTTTTCTTTTTTCCTTTTTCCCCCCTCTTCCCTCCTCCACTTCTTGTCATGCCAGATGGCTATGCAATGGTAATCCTGAGCCATTAGGCGGCGCAGACTTCAAACTGTCCTAGAGAAGGGAGAGATTCACCGCTGTAATTAGAAACTTTAGATCTGAGAGATTTGGCACTCTCGGAACTCTCTAGTTAAAGGTGGAAAGGTGATTAGAGAGCCGCGTCCGAGAAACTACTGTCAGCATTGGATGGTGGGGTGGCGTGAGATTAGTTCACTTTAGACATGGGGAGTCGATCCGAGCTACCGAGGGCTACAGGTCTTCTGTAACCCTTCACTTCAAAATTCCTGTCTCCGCGCAGATCTAAGTTGAAACTCAGTGTTTGTGTGTTCCTCCACCACCCCTCCCCGCTCCGAGTATCTTACAACTAAAATGGAATGCCGTTTCATTGCTTGGTAAAATCATAAAATGAAATACTGTGTTAATGTAAAAGCCTCATGATTGTTTTTATATTCTTGTGAATCCGTCCGCCTTCCGTATTCCTAGAACATAGAAATGAGGCTGAAATTCCTCAGTGCTCAGGGGCTGTATCATTGAAATAATAGCCTAGTAATTCCCAGGGTAAAGGGCTACTCCGATACCGAAAGCAATTGTTTCTAATCACCACCCCCCTTCCCGAGGCTCCCGCCGCCAGGCTCTTTTCGTCTTGTGCAATGGATCTTGCTATTTTGCAGAGCTGACAGCAACCTTGTAGCAGGTAGTGGCGGGAAGTTTTAAAATCCGCCGCCTGCTTCTCAAAACAAAATGTTGACGTTCGAACAAAGACGTCCTTCCTTGAAAGTATGGTGGGATCGTTGTTTTGTCTGAAGAACTTGAGGAGGAAAATAGTCCGTAATCAGTAGAGCTGGTCAGATAGATACAATTGCATAGCAAACATAAGGCAAGAAAGGGAAACTGCAAGAAGCTCCGCCTTCGTTCGTCCCGCCCAACCCTTGTTTTGGCTTTAACATTAGAGCAGGTGGATTTCAAAATGAAAATGGTGTGTTCTTAAGAGACGTTATTTATTCAAAAAAGATTACAGTGACTCTTTGTAAACGAGTCTTACGCGTGAACTTGCATCTTGGTCCATGTCTCATGTTACTACAAGTGTAGGTGTACAAGAGCTGCTAGAAAGCAGCACGTGGCTGCTGGAGCAGGAGCCCAGGGAAAGTCACAAGTGTCTAAAGTTGGAATTACAATCCATTGGCGACATTTTCTGCTCTACATGTTTATATTGATGATCCTATTTCTTTTTTGTATTTTCTCCCTCTACATAGGCTGCCGGTGATGCGAGCCAGGAGGTGAGTGTCTTTAGTTTGTGAGTTTCTCTGGGGGGGAAAACACACCCATTTTAGAAACTAAAGACACATAACTAGGTAAAAATGCTGGTAGTTATATTTGCACCACATGAACACTAATGTAGTGTATGCCAGTGCTGTGTCAAAGTGCACTAATAAAAAAAAAATGACAGACGTTTTGGCATTTCGAACCCTACTGTGCTTGTTATAAGATCCAGAGAGCACCTTAAGCTCAAATTCTGCTTTGTCAGTCAGTGGGTGAGTAAAAAGGGATACTTTCATTTTAAAATGTACTCCTCAGAAATAGCCATTTTGCTGATTTATCTCAGTGAAAGAGGCTTGTTGTGAGATTTTATTCCCTTTAGCATAGGAAAGGTTTTGGGGTTGGATCAAATGTGTCTATGACATTTATTAACAAAATTTATAATCACTTCCTTAATAGCAACGTTTACACAGTGCTACACCAAATATTTTCTCAGAAAAAATAATTCTTGATTTGTATAATCATAATTCTTTTGACTATTTTTTTCACTTCCAGCCAAAGAGAAGATCAGCCCGACTGTCTGCTGTAAGTGATATTTATAAAATGTTGCCCATGTATCATGGAATCAAGTTTTTAGAATTGGGAAAGCCTGCATAATATTATGTTTAATACAAGGGTTATTTGGAAGGTTTATGGGAGAAACTTTACACATTAAGGTAAAGGGTTATTTTGCTAGTGCTTGGTTTAAATCGTACTTAGAGATTCCCTTGTTAGTGCTCTTCCTTGAACTATGATTTCTTCCTCGTTTCTTATATAATGACATTTTCTAATGCAGATGCCTGTGCCCTTTACACCGGAGTTGAAACCTAAAAGAGCATCAACTTCAAGGGTAAATATTCAAATTATAAGGCTGAGGAAAATAATTTTTTAGATATAAGTTGGGAAAGTGCATACAGCTGATCCTTCTGTTTTCTTTATAGCTTGCTTAGACAGAAATCTAATGTATAATATAAGACCTACAGATCTACTGGGTGGTGAATATATATATACATATATACATGCTATGTCTTAGCATTTTAATTTGGTAGTTTCAACACAATATTATAAATGTAAAATAAAAATGTTGGTGGGTAGACCCATTAAATGCATATGCCTTTAATATTTACCAATATTCCTGGGAAAACAAAGGCCACAAACTGCAGTCACTCAATAGTGTATTGTAATTATAGCAGTAACTAATATTTGATAATGCTTCAGGAAGTGCTATCATGTTTGTTGCTTTAAATGGATTCAACTGATTTAATATAGGCGTCGGCACTTGTATGTTATAGCTAAATGACAGACTGAAAGAGAAGTAAAATCAATATTAAGTTCACTGTTAATTGTTTTATAAACATTTTTTCTAACAATTACAGAAATCAGAAAAGATTAAAGTTATAAAAATATTTGAAGGCAAGCCAGCAAGCAGGGTTCCTCTGTAGCTTCTGCTTCACACCTGCTTCCAGGTTCCTGCCCTGACTTCCCTAGATGGTAGACTATAAATAAATCCTTTCCCACCCCCCCAAAAGACCTCCACGAAAATATTTGAATACTTACCTGGCAGGAGAGACACCATGATCACAAAGGTGCTTTTACCAGGGAGAAGCTTATTATCCATTGCACTCCAGATGTGCTGACCCCTGTGATTTCCCCAGTTATGGGGAACCTGGCTGCACAATTGAAAGCAGTTGGGGACTGAATTAGTGCTTTCCCTTGTTGGGAGAATAATTTTTGACATCATCTAATCTCATCATTTTGTGACTGAAGACACAGCAAACTATGGTCATTCTTGTAAGATGCTTTTGATAATTTTTTTTATTTAAAAAGCCCTTGTTTAATTATCTCAATCAGTCAATTTATATATTGATTCAGCACTAGCTATTGAATTGTTCTGCAGTTGCACTGAGAGCGGAAGGGAGGGAAAAGTATAGGAGTAAATCCTAGGGGGTGTGTTATATAATCATGCACTGTAAAAATTATTTATCTTTCTCAGGTCTGTTTATTTGTTAACAGACTAATAGCTTTTATGTCCATTGCAGTATATAATTTCTAGCATAATTCCATATGTGTTTTTTCTCAATTTCCAATGTCCCTCTGTGGTGAGTGATATTATCATTTTATATATGAAAACACAATCTGAGAGATTTATAACATTTCTCAAGATCTCTCAATGTAAGTGTAAGTGTAAGTGTAGGGTTTAAACATTTTTTTTCTGGCATCTGGCATCTTCCTACTATATATACACTTAAGGAACATACTTTCTTTTAGCAAAACCAAAAAAAAAAAAAAGGCTTACAGATATAAAGATTAAAACAGCTGCATCCTATGGTGATCTCTTCTAGATGTGTCTAAATTGATGTTCTAACATGACATTTCTCTTAATTACTACCAATGGAGACTTTATAATTAACTCAACCTTCTTGTTAATGATTAGACAGTAATACACTGACTAGGTAAGAGACATTCAATTTATCAATCTAACCTAATGCTGGGAATTGTACCTTGGTGGGCACTGGTCGTCAACACTAACTTGGTACTTTTCATTACACTCATCATAAAAGCATATTTCTTTAATTTATATCAGTGTAACAATGCATTTTTAATGCTGCTTTAGAAATATCACTGAAAGAGTTATATGTTAATTTTATTGCTATCAGATTTATGTGTAGTATGTTAAAGCTCTCCCTAAATTATTTTATCAGCTGCTAATGGATCTTTAGCTACTGAATCAACCTAGCAGCTAAACTCTGTATTTTTTATTTTCATGTCGCTGGGCAGAAAACCAAGACTACAAATGTCGTTGAAGAAAACAAAGATGCAGGTACCATACCAATTCCTGAAACCAAGCCAGAAGATGTTAAAGAAGAATGCAACATGGAAAATGCTGAAAATGGAGAAGCCAAGATTATTGAGGTACCTGGAAATATATCTTCTTGAAAACTTAACAATGCGAGTGAAAATAATTGTATTTGCCATTTTGTTTAAAAACAGAAATAGTAAATGAATAGTGGTTTTGTGGTAAAATGGTATCTAAATAGAAAATGAATAGAAAATATGAGCTTTGCAGGTAGCTATAGCATAAGCCGTTGGTTAGCATTAATATTGATTTAACAATGCCAGTAAGAATGACTTACAACAAATATAATTCTCTTATTAATTATAAGCCAAACTTTAATTCCTTTTGTCAACACGTAGACTCTTTGTAACTTCTTTTCTCAGAAAATGGCATTTTATTTCTTCTATAGATGATAAAGTAAACTGTCATAGAACTTTTTGTTCCAGACAAGGTCTCCTGTAGCCAAGGACAGCCTCAAACTCATTATAGAGTCAGGAATGACCTGGAACTTCTGGTCCTCCTTGTCTCTAACTCCTCTTCTGGTCCTCCTTACCTACACCTACTAAATGTTATGATCACAGACCTGCATCACAACACACCTAATTTATGCGAGGTTGGTGACCCAGCTCAGATCTTTATGTATTTAAGCACTCTATCAACTGAATGCCATGGCCATACATGTATCATGTTTTTAATTTATGTTATTTAATTTATACTACATTTTCAGGTATTCTAGTAATATACCTAAAGTGAGGTATCAAATCAAATATGTGCATGTATGTAATATCTAAGTAATCATTGAGGATTTTCAAGTAATTTTTGAACAGCATGATCTCTCAGACACTGAACCACCAACCACATAGCATATACCAGCTGATATGAGGTGTTCAACACATATACAGCAGAAGACTGCTGGGTCTGTGTATCAGAGAAGATGCACCTAACCCTTGAGAGACTTGAGGCCCAAGGGAGTGGGGAGGTCTGGTGGGGTGGGGGTAGGTTAGACAACATCCTCTTGGAGACAGGGGTGGTGTAGGGGGAGGAGGTATGGGGTGAGGAGGAACAGTCAGAGGGTGGAACTGGAGGGGGATAAAGAGTGGACAGTAACAAAGGATTAAGAATTAAAAAAGAAAAGAAAACACAAATGTGTTGGAAGGCAGAGGTAGGTAGATCTCTGTGAAGTTGAGGCCTGGTCAACATAATGAATTCCAGGACAGCCAGAGCTAAAATATGAAACCCTGTCTGGAAGAAACACCAAAAAACCCAAGCAAATCAAAATTGTGCTTAGTGGTACATGCCTGTTACCCCAGTGTCTTAGTGATTTATTGCTGTGAAGAGACACCACGACCATAGCAACTCCTATAAAGGAGAGCATTTAATTGGTGCTGATTTACAGTTTCAGAGATTTAGTCCATTATCTTCATGGCAGGAACATGGTAGTATGCAGGCAGATGAGGTTCTAGAGTAGTAGGGGAGAGTTCTATAGCTGGATTTACCGGCAGCAGGAAGAGAGACTAATACTCAGCCTGCCTTGGGCTTCTTAAACCTCAAAGCCCACTCCTACTGGCTACCACAAGGCCACGTCTCCTTCCACAAGGCCACACCTAATCCTTCTCAAGTAGTGCCACTCCATGATGATTAAACATTCAAATACATGAGCCTACCATGGCCATTCATATTCAAACCAACAGAGACAATATTTGGTAAGTGGAAGCCAGAGAATCACTGTGAGTTTAAGGCCAACCTTGGCAAGATCTTGTCTCAAAAGAAGAGAAAAGAAAACAGCATTATTTTTCCAAAGATTTTATCTCCACATGTTTACTTCCTGAGAATTTATGACATATAATAAATAATCTTTATTTATTTACTTTATTTCATCATATTTGTAATGAAAAGTATTTATATAGACAAGCTTTTCTTAAGTTATGGTTGCAGACATCTATTTGTAGTATTTTGTATCAAGATACTATATTTGTGTATTGTTTGGAATATTCTCCTTATATAGGAAAACTACTTTCTGGCAAATGAAATATAAGTAGGCTTTTCATGAAACAAGTATAATCAATCTAATTAAATATTTAAGAGAGAAAACAGCTCTAAATTTACAATGTTTTTCCTCTCATTATATCTAGGCACCCATTCCTAAAATGGAAGCTGAGGAAGTAAAAGAACAGATAAACGAAGACACTGAAGATGGAGGAGAAAAGAAAGAAGCAGTGGCAGCAGAAGGCAAAGATGATGATCTAGAAGCAAACATTCAAGATGTGGAGAAAGATGAAGATGAAAAAGAGCACGAAGATACAGTTGAGGAGGTGGAAGATGGAAAAATGGAAGAAGAAGGCCTAAAAGAGAAACCTGGTGCAGCTGAAAGTGAAGATGCAAAGCAGACCAAAGATGATGAAGAGAAAGGAGACAATGAGAAAGGAGAAGATGTCAAAGAAGGTGATGGGAAGAAGGAAGAAGAGAACGATGACAAAGAGGGGGACACTGAAACAGAGGAAGAAGTAAAAGAACAGAACAAGGAAACCATGGAGGATGATGGGAAATGCAAAGAGGAGGAAAACAAGGAAGATGGACAGGAAGGTCAGCATGAGGAAGATGTAAAGGAAGATCTGCATGAGGAAGAGGAAAAGGAAGATCTGAATGAGGAAGGTGTAAAGGAAGATCTGAATGAGGAAGATGTAAAGGAAGATCTGCATGCGGAAGGTGTAAAGGAAGATCTGAATGAGGAAGGTGGAAAGGAAGATCTGAATGAGGAAGGTATAAAGGAAGATCTGAATGAGGAAGGGGTAAAGGAAGATCTGAATGAGGAAGGTGTAAAGGAAGATCTGCATGAGGAAGGTATAAAGGAAGATCTGCATGAGGAAGTTGTAAAGGAAGATCTGAATGAGGAAGTTGTAAAGGAAGATCTGCATGAGGAAGAGGGAAAGGAAGATCTGCATGAGGAAGAGGGAAAGGAAGATCTGACTGAGGAAGATGGAAAGGAGAAGGATGATGGAAAAGAGGAGGATAGAAAGGTTGAAAAAGAACAAGAGGTGCCTGCAGGTGAAGGGAATGAAGAAAACAAGGTGGAGGTGAAAGAAGAAGAAGCTGAAAACAAAGACTTCAAACAAGATGGAGAGAAAGAGGAGCCTCTGAGCATTGTCTAAAACTGCCCTCTGTGAGATCATAATTCGGTAACACATACCTTCCTGTTGTAATGTTAATAGAGATAAATATTTTTATCAGATATTTTATAAACAGTGCTTTTCTTTAGCATCATTCAATCCTGGATCATCATCATCATCATCATCATCATCATCATCATCATCATCATACAGGTTATTAGTTGCAAAATGCCTAACATGACACCTTTATACATTTTGTGATTATAGTAGTGCAAAATATAAAATGTATACTTGCAACTTTGTGAATTTCATTGTGTGTAAGTTGTGTATTAAATCTTTGAGTTCAATTTTATTCTTATACATGGTAATTTTGCAGAGTAGAATTCCAAAAGAAAGAGTTTGGCACAACTTTACTGTAGTTCTCTAGGTTGCTTTTATAAAGAAGGTCAACTATTTTCAGGTAATGCTAAGAGTTAGAATTGCCATTACCAAATAAAACTGTATTAGTAGCTTGGAAAGAATATAAAATTTTAATTTCATTTTTGAAGAAATTTGAATGTTTATTTCAGGAGGGCAGTTTTAATTATATGTGTATGCACAAAGTTTTGCTGGATTTATCATAATAAAAGAGTTCCACAAAGATGATTATGGTTTGTAATATTTCAAAAACTATAGTTTAATGGAATATTAATATCCTTGATTTTTCTCCCATTTGGCGTTCAGGAAAGCATTTGAGTTTTTGTCATTGAAATATAATTATAAAGCATAAAATTCAATTTTCTAATCATTTTAAAATATGCAGTGTATTAGTTTAGGTACATTCATTAATCCATTCATTTTTATAACTTAAGGATATTTCATTCAGTCAAAGCACACATTTTATTTTTCATGAATATTCACATTGTTTCTAATGGTATCAGTTATAGATCTGCAGTGAACATGCACTACTCTTTTGTTATATATGATCAGGGGTCTCTTTTGACATGTAGGTTTTCTTTAAATTGATGATGATCAGTCCATGTGATTCTTTTGTAATTTACATACCAAAGCACATTACAAAAGTGCCATGCTTTTCTAAGATGTAAGAGTTGGAGGTAGAGGCAGGAGGATCAATGGACATCATTATTATATAAGAACCGAAAACACTGCCAAAACGTCCCACATGAATTTGTTGTCTTAAATCTCTTCTGTTGTCAATGGTCAGAGTAAGAACTGCCAGTTTTCTCTCTATACATAAGTTTTCATTTCGTGAAATCCTGTCTTCTATGCAAAGTAGCCAGCTTCACCTTATTAAGTGTGAAACATTTACATAACAAGAACAAGGAATGCAACAGTAGAGTTGTTCTTTCATACTATTACGCTCAAGCAAACTTTCTTTCATAAGTCTTATTTCACTTATGGCTCTCATATTCTCTACACCACAAAATTTTTTGTTTCTTAGAATTTTTTCTAAGTCTCAAAAGCATCAAAATGGAAAAGAGTTAGAGTAGAAGCTGATTCACAGACAAGGTCCCATTGGAGAATACGGTAAAAATGTGATACAAGTCTATAGTAAAGTGGTCTTATCTAAAGATGTGGAGAAATAGCCAGAGTATAAAAAGGTACTCTATAGGTTCACTATAAAAACAATTATTCATGATGTTCACTTAACATCTTCTTAGTAATAGGAGACATCGTTGTTTATGTCACCAGCAGCACAAGGCTTTGGTAATATACTGATAAAGCAGAGTAAGTGATTTGGTACTATATAATGCTGAAATGTTATATAAAAATTTGCAGCATGACTTTAAAGTTTTCCCCACTGGTAAGTATTATTTAGGATAAAAAGGGAATATATACCATAATCAAAGTTTTCTTAGAGCAATGAATTTTTCATAGATGAATAAGCAAATTAAAATTATACTGCCCATGCTCTAGTAGATGGCCCCACACCATGGCCATACGGGCAGTACTAATTGGAACCCATCATTTATAAAGAGGACATATATAAAGTTGGTAGGATGAAGGTATGGAGTAGGCTGGCAGGAGTTGGAGGGAGCATGAGGATACACATGATCAAAATATATTGTGTGCATCCATGAATTGCTCAAATAACAAATAGTGTATATGTATGTAAAACAAAATAAATTTACCAAATTTACCCTGTACCTTGTAACTAGAGTTATTAAAGTTAACCTTATCTCTCTATGGTCAAATACCTAAAACGAACAAGTTGGTGGAGAAAGGATTTCTTTCGCCCACAAGTCAAAGAAGGTAGTCCATCAGGATGAGGAAGTCATTGCTACTAAAATGGAGTTGTTTATGTCCGTGGGATCTTGCTGTTCTGCTCTTTCACATGATAGCTTCCAGTAGGCAGAAAGGTCAGATCAAGTGGGCCAGGGTTATAGCCCTCAGGGTCTGCCTTCCATAACCTACTTCCTTCAGCTAGGCTCCACCTCCTAAAGGTTCTACTGCTTCAACCAACAGAACAATTATCTTAGTGTCAAATAAACCCAGAAATCATCTAGGGATATTTTTCATTACAGCCACAACAGTAAACAATTTATAATTCAGTTTATGGAAATAAATTGAAAAAAGAACAATTAAATATGAATTTTAGGAGTGTGCCTGCTACCTTATATAAGGTATATTTGTTTAAATATATAAATACAACCTACTGAGGTTTATTTTATGGGGGGTGGGGTGGGGCATGGAATGTGTCCTTTATTGTGCATCCAGAAGGCAACTCAGTGCTGACTCAGCAGCCAGAGGGGAAGCAAGCAGGTAGGTGGTGGGAGGCACAGGGATGGGGACACACACCCCCACTTCCAGTTTTTGAAGAATTTCTTGAAGATGGGAATCTTGGCCTTGGGGCAGAATCTCCACCTGGGGAATATCTCATTGGAGAGATGAAGCCATCAGCCACGTGGAGGGTCACCTGCCACTCCATCTCATTAGCTTTTCTCCTCTTCCAGATGTAGATTTTGCTACACAACCCATAGTCCAGACCAAAGTAATCATCTGGCATTAGCAGTTCCGAGGCAAAAGGGCTGGAGTCAGCCATCTTGGTCATATTCATCTGTACAGTGGAATCAGAGACCTTACACAGGGCTGCAGCCTTGAGCGTTGGTCTGGTCAGCTGTGATGTCCTCATTCAGAACAGGCTTGGGGCCCAAAACCTGAATCATTTCAGCTGGCCCCTCTCCATCAGTGATTATTTCCACCTGGGTCTTGCCCTGCCATTCACTGTCCCTGATGGCCAGGGCCAGGCCCCTTGCCTTGTGGCGCACCAGGATATCAGAATTTCTACCACACCAGGCAAAGATGTCCAGACCCAGGTTCAGGATGAAGCAGTTCCCAGTGTTGAAGCTGTCCCAGCTCAGAGCCTTCTTGGTCACAAAAATGTTCTTCCTCTTAACCTGGTAGAGCTTCTGGGGTGGTGCTTGAGGTTGTCTGCTGAAATCCCGACTCCATGACACCTTCCCTGTACTTGAGGCCTCATGGGAAGTAGTTCATGAAGAGGTCGGATTTATTTCCTTGAACCTCACGGTGCTGCACAGGCTGCTCCACCAGCAGGGTGTTGAGGTGCACAGCCAGCATAGCACAGGCCCCCTGCTCATCTCGGGATGACTGCTGGCCTATCCACAGGTACAGATGGGAGGCCTCTTACAGGCCATTGTGAAGCACTAGGTAGGAGCCCCAGAGAAAAAGACGCCATGGTTCTCTCATGCTATGGGCACTGGCTTCACCTTCTCCACACACCATATGTGTAGGCCGAGGTTTGTAATTGAGGCTGGGAACAGAGAACCACTCTGAGGGATGGGTGTGTACATGTTGTTATCAGACCAGCTGTGCTTTCTCAGGTCAGTAATTCAACTCCTTGGAGCCTCCTGGTGTCCAATCTGTAAGTTGCTCGAGGGAGTTCCTGGCTCTGGACAAAGTTGTTTTTCAAGGTTTATGTTTTGTTGTGGTTTATATACATATGGTTTCAGGGCTGAGCACATGGTATTGGGTAACCAGCAATCAAAAATATACTATTATAGAGAACCACAGCTGGACACAATGCAAAGATCAATGGATGTGGGGAGCTCAGCATCAATAGACAAATTATTCATCTTTTAAAAATGCCATATTTAGGAAGACATAAACAGGAGACCAATAATGTGTGTCTTACCTGAGGTCTAATATCATTAACTATAATATAATGGGTATTATTAATGACTTTCTGGGACAACAAATATAAATTTGAAAGGAAATTGAAAACCAGATTTTTATAATCCTCAAACAATAATATTCTTGTCTTAAAAGAATTAAATTTGATGCCTTGTCTTTCTACTGGAGGTGGACTCTACACCTTCCCTCTTTCTACTGTCAGGCATTTCATCTAAGGTCCCTCCCTTTGAGTCCTGAGAGTCTCTCACCTCCCAGGTCTCTGGTGCATTCTGGAGGGTTCCCCTCAACCTCCCATCTCCTGAGGTTGCTTGTTTCCATTCTCACTGCTGGCCCTCACGGCTTCTCTCTGGCACCCCCAATACATGAATATGTTCCCCCTTTCTCCTTCCTGTCCCATCTCCCACCCAGGTCCCTTCCTTTCTGGTCCCCTTGATTGCTTTCTTCTTCCTCCAAAGTGGGATTGAGGCATCCTCACTTGGGCCCTTCTGCTTGTTAACATTCTTAAGTTCTGTAGATTGTGTCCTGGATATTCTGTACTTTTTTGGCTAATATCCACTTATTAGTGAGTACATACCATGCATGTCCTTTTGTGTCTGGGTTACCTCACTCAGGATGATATTTTCTAGTTCCATCCATTTGCCTGTAAATTCATGAGGTACTCATTCTTAATAGCTGAATAGTATTCCATTGTGTAAATAAACCATATTTTCTATAAGCATTCTTCTGTTGTGGGACATCTGGGTTGTTTGTGGCTTCTGGTTATCACAAATAAGGATGGTATGTATGAACATAGTCGAGCACAAGTGGAAGGATTGGGTTGCTGTCCCACAGTCAGAAACTCTGACCCAGAATTGTTTCTGTCTAAATGAACTGCAGGGACAAAAATAGATATGAGCCTGAGGAAAAGGAGGTCCAGTGACAGGCCCAAATTGGGATCCAGCTCAGGTGGCGGCCCCAAGGCCTGACACTATTACTGATGCTATGGTGTGCTTACAAACAGGAGCCTAGCATGGCTGCCCTTAGAGAGGCCCAACAAGTAACTGACTGAGACAGACACAGATACTTACAGTCGGGGATTCTTGTTGTTGAATTGGGCAAAGGCTGGAAGAAGCTGAGGAGGAGGGCTACCCCATAGGAAGACCATCAGTCTCAACTAACCTGGGCCCCTGGGATCTCTCAGACACTGAGTCACCAACCAGGCAGCACACACCAGCTGATATGAGGCCCGAAAGACATATACAGCAGAGGTCTGGAATCAGTCAGAAAAGAGGCCCCTAACCCTTGAGAGACTTGAGGCCCCAGGGAGTGGGGAGGTCGGGTGGGGTGAAAGGGGTGTGGTGACATCCTTTTGGAGACTAGGTAAGGAGGAATGGGATGAGGAACTGTTGTCAGGCAGATCAGGAGGGGGATAAAAACTGGTCTGTAAAAATAGATTAAAGTTCATTTTAAAAAGATGAATAGAAAAAAAAAGAGTTACATTTTTGAAGATGTTAATGAAGCACTTTTGTAAAATTAAAAAAAAAACAGTCCTTTTAAAACAAGTTGTTAAACATCATAAGTGGAGAAAAAGCCCACCAAATCTGCTGTGGCTTAGCCACACCTGTGTTAAAAATTAAATTACATCAAATCTGTAATGGCTTGTAATGGCAAGTAAATGGCTTATTTGAATTGCATTTTTAGAATATAGAGGGTTCTTATTATGATATTTACATGATGGATACAATTAATTCTTATCATAAAAAGCGGATGTGGTTACCTGTATAAGAACTACACAATTACACAAAATGGGCCTTTCATATTCCATCAAGGATAGGGGGAGAGGTTCTTGAGGCCCCCACCCTTGCCTGAAGAGCCATTAGCAGTTAATGGCTACTGGAAGAGGAGCAGACATGTTATTCACTGCTGTAGCCACTGGTAAATTGCCCCTGACCTAGTAAATAATCCCCCACCTGTGTTCATTGGAACAAGTGTTATTAAACTCAGCAAGTAACAAAAAGGAGTTGGGGGGAGAACCAAAGAGAAAGAGGTGACCTTACTGGAAAGAAGTTCAGAAGACACAAAGGAAATGAAAGAGAGGAAAAGAGAAATACATATATTAAAAATACCTTAAATGCTTGTATGAAATTATCAAATTGAAATTATATGAATACTTAAATAAAAAAGAATTGAGTACTTGAAAAAGTTTTAATCCTATAACCTATCCTGAATAATTCATCTACTGAGTTTAGGGCAGTTGGAGTGGACCTTGGAAGAGTTAGGGTGAGAAGAGGGCATATCAATGTGATTGAAGCACATTGTATAATACTCTCGAATCATTAATAAATATTACAGTAAAATGATATGAATTATCTGTATTTCATAAAATGATAGTATTCAAAATTATATTGATTTCTTTAAGAAAAATAGTAAGTAGGTGTGTATTAGTCAGGGTTCTCTAGAGTCACGAAAGGTATGGAATGTCTTTCCATATCGAAGGAATTTATTGTGATGACTTACAGTCTGTAGTCTAACTCCTCCCCACCAATGGTCAGCAGAGAATTGGAAGTCCAAGGATGTTGCAGGAAATATTAAAAACAAAACAAACAAAACAAAACAAAACAAAAAAAAATGAACTGGCATGTTCCTACACCTGTGCCTCTGCCCCAGCAGACTGGCCAGCCATGCACTGGCAGGCAATGGCCAACCTGTTTTTATCTCATGGAGACTCTCACTCAGAACTCCACAATCTCTCCACCCAGCTCACTAGGTTCCCACTAGCGAGTTGCTACCACACCAACCCTGTGCTTCAAATCCCCCACAGACTTTATGGTGTATATCTGGCAAACCCTTGCTTTGCTATAGTACCTTTCTATCTTGAACCGAGATGAGCCTCTGCATGGAGGAAAACACAACACAAACTTAGTTCAGAAACAATAGTAACTCAATCTCTGGGTGAAACAACTAAAACCTAATGTTGTAAGCCTTATGAAAATCTGATTCCTCTGGTGGCGAATCCTTGTGGATCTGCCATGATACTGAGAAACTCTAGCAGCTACATCTTACCCATGTGCTGTCCCTGTTCCAAAAGGGCCTAACTTTCTCCTGCTTCCCCTCTTCCTCAGTCCAACCTGGAAGTCCCACCTACTCACCCAGTGATTGCCTCCTTTATTTGTTAGGGGATTGGTTCATAAGAATAGTACTAGGTCCATCCTCAATACAAGAATCTAGTAATTGTTCAGTCCCATGAGGATGGCTATTTCAGCTGGTCTTCTGTAGAAGTAAGTTCCAATAGATGTGCTGGTAAGTAAATGCAAGCAGGCAAAGTAAAAGGAATCTTCCTTCTTCCCAATGTCCTTATGTTGGTCTCCATCAGAAGGTGTGGCCCAGATTAAAGGTGTGTACCGCAAAGGTGGATCTGGGACTTGCTTTGTCCCAGGCTGACCTTGAACTCAGAGATCTCCTTGTCTCTGTCGCCTGGGATTAATGGCGTACATTGCTTTGCCTAGGCCTAAGCTTTTTGTAGCCACTTTACTTCAAGATTTCCATGACAAGATCCAGGTCAGAAACTTGCGTCTTCCAGCCTCAAGATCTGTATCACAGGTGAGCCCTCCAATTCTGGATTGTAGTTCATTACAGATATAGTCAAGTTGACAACCAGCGATTACAAGGTGAAAGCCCATTTTTACAAAGTAAGATAGTATTCCAACATTGTCCTTTTTGCTCAAGTTGATCTAAATTCAAATATAAGAAAGTGGTAAACAGGAATATGAAGTCATGAGTCATTGAGAAATTGTTGGTGAGTGTTAGCTATCACAGTTCACTCTGTTTTTCTTTCAGAAATGACATTTTTTTCATTTTTAAAGATGGACATAAATGTTTTAACTACATTCATGTTTGTACACCACCTGCATACAGTGCATGAGGAGACCAGAAGAGGAATTTAGATGCATTAAGAATGGAGTCACAAATATTTGTAAGCCACTGTGTGAGTGCTGTCAATCAAACCTGGGTTTTTTTGGAGAACAAAAAACAATCTTAACAATTGAACCATCGCTCCAACCCCGCAAGTACACATTTTTAAACTTTGTATCTAAGCTGGAATCTTCTAATCTGTAGTGAGATATGCTATCCATTGGATCACTTGCCCCTTCCAACCTTGTTATTAATAATTTTTTATTTAGTTTTTATTTAATTTTTAATTTTTAATTTTTTTACAGTTCAGACTTTATGCCCCTGCAAGAGGATGTCTCCAAGGGGATGTCACCACACCCACTCCACCCCATCAGGCCTCCCTGCTCACTGGGGCCTCAAGTCTCTTGAGGGTTAGGTGTCTCTTCTCTGACTGAGTCCAGACCCAGCAGTTCTCTGCTGTATAGGCGTTGGGGGTTCTCATATCAGCTAGTGTATGCTGCCTGGTTTGAGTCTGAAAGATCTTGGGGGTTCAGGTTAGGTGAGACTCCTGGTCTTCCTATGGAGTCACCCTCTTCCTCATCTTCTTCCAGTTTTCCCTAATTTAGCCACAGGAGTCAGCAGCTTCTGTCCATTGGTTAGGTGTAAATATATGACTCAGTTGCTTGTTAGGCCTCTCTGAGGGCAGCCATGCTAGGCTCCTGTTTAGTCATGATAGTCCACTGTTTGTAAGCACACTATAGCATCAGTAATAGTGTCAGGCCTTGGGGCCTTTCCTTGAGCTGGATCCCAACATGGGCCTGTCACTGGACTTCCTCTTCCTCAGACTGTTCTCTCTTTTTGTCTCTGCAGTTCTTTCAGACATGAACAGTTCTGGGTCTGAGTTTTTAACTGTGGAATGGCAAATCATTCCTCCACTTGATGCCCTGTCTTTCTACTGGAGGTGGGCTCTACAAGTTCCCTCTCCCCACTGTAGGGAATTTCATCTAAGGTCCCTCCCTTGGAGTCCTGAGAGTCTCACACCTCCCAGGTCTCTGGTACATTCTAGAGGGTCCACCCCCCCTACCTCCTACCTCCCGAGGTCACATATTTCCATTCTTTCTGCTGGTCCTATGGGCTTCAATCTGTCCCCCCCCCAGCCAATACCTGATCATGTTCCCCTTTTCCCCCTCCCTGTCCCCTTTCCCACCCAGCTCCTTCCCTTGCTCCCTAGCCTCCCTAGCTCCCTCTCTTCTCCCTTGTGATTGCTTTCTTCTCCCCCCCAAATGAGATTGAGGCATCCTCACTTGGGCCCTTCAGCTTGTTAACCTTCTTGATTTCTGTGGATTGTGTCCTGGGTATTCTGTACTTATTTGGCTAATATCCACTTATTAGTGAGTACATACCAGGCATGTCCTTTTGGGTCTGAGTTTCCTCACGCAGGATGATATTTTCTAGCTCCATCCATTTGTCTGCAAAACTCATGATGCCCTCATTTTTAATAGTTGAGCAATATTCCATTGTGGGACATTTGGGTTGGTTCCAGCTTCTGGCTATCACAAATAAGGCCACTATTAACATAGGGGAACACATTCCCCTGGGGCATGGTGGGCCATCTTTTGGGTATATTAAACTCATTAACATTTTTTAAAAGTTCTGTTTTATTTTTGTATTCTGAACCCTTTCCTATTCTGCGTTCTCTCATTTTCTCATCATTCTGCTCCTGATTATGGATACATTCTTATCCTCTTTCCTTCAATATCAAGTTCACAACAGTTTTCTACTACTTCTTTGGCCTATGGCTTTAATAGTAATATCATTTCCATAAATGCACTGTGGTTTTAAACATAAATTTAATTTAATTTTATGTGCATGTGTATTTCACCTGTATGTACAATTGTGTATCACTTATGTGCTTGGTGCCAGAGAAGACAGAAAATGAAATTGGTTCCCTCTGGTGCTAGAACTAAAGATGGTTGCAACCAGATGTGTATTGGTAATAATGCCTGGATCCTCTAGAAAAGCAAAAAAAAAAAAAAAAACAAAAACAAAAACAAAAACAAAAACAAAAAACAAAAACAAAAACAAAAAAAACAAACAAAAAAACAAAAAACAAAACAAAACAACAACAACAAAAAAAACAAAAAAAAACCTTTCACAAGTGCCAAATGCCTTAAGACCAGATACTAAGACAGAGTGAGTGGAGTTTACCACTTAGTGGCATGGGATATTTTGGGGGATATTGGACAATCCACGAACAGTATTAAATCACCAATATCATACTATATGGACCCTCTATCTAGCATCAATCTGTCTGTCTGTCATGCATCTATCCATCTAGCTCTAGCTCTTTAAAAATTATTTTACAATATTGTATGTATATGATGCGTGTCTATCTATGCCTCACATACATGTAGCACTCAGGGAAGCCAGAAAGGGGCAGCATCATATCCCTTGGAACTAGAATTACAGACAGTTGTGAGTTGCCATGTGGGTGCTGGAAGTTCAACCTGGGTCCTCTGAACAGATGCTAGTACTCTCAACTGCCGAGTCATATATCCAGGCCAACCTTTTCTCTTTATCTACTGAGTTACTCTAAAGAAGAATCACCTAAACTTCTGACTGGATATGTAGGCCTGGACATGACAGAAGAAGATAAATTATGAAAAAATGTTTTTCCTTAAGCTCTTGGTGAGCATAACACATAATATAATTACAGAAACTACAATGACTATGATGCCATTAGGTGATACAATCCTATACCACAACAGTCATATATGCAGTTAACTGGTCTAACATATCTGTATTCTGAAAACACAGAATAGGGCTGTGGAGTAAAGTGTTTCTGCATTAGTAAGTGTTTTTCATAAAACTTCCTGCAACATGATGTGTGTATACAAACAAGTAACAAAAAGAATTGGCTCATCTACTATAGAGACAATCAAGTTCAAATATGCAGCAAGATTCAGAAGACCTAATGGTGCAGTTTGAATCCAAAAAGTGGTAAATTGATACCTAAGATATTTGATCATACATATGAAAACCTGAATTCCCTCTCATTAATAGAAGCCATTTTGTTGTTCAATTTAGGCAGATTTAATAGTATGTCCAACAAACACCAAAGAACTGGTGATTTTTACTTCCTATTTTTTTGAACTATGAGTATTTATGCTCTAACAGAAATCCAACTTCCAAGTTAAACAGCCCTGAGACAATCACACTATAGGTAAGTTCACACATGGAGATCTTCAGGGATTCCAATCAGTCCACACGAGGTATTACACACGTCATTGAAGATGACATTTTTAAAAGAGTCAGTCAGCCAGTAATGTGCTCAGGTGGCCATATCACTACTTCTTGTCATGATCAGAACATAATAACATGGGAACTTTCCAGTGGCTTCCACCTTAACATATTCCTGAATACTCACTCAATCTTGAGAAATCATAACGGTTTCTATTTTAAGTCATTAAATTTTAGAATAGATAGTTACAAGTAACAAGCAAATGAAATAGAAATTTGCAAAGAACATTTTTAGGTCTCAGTCATCTGAAATTTTGGATTTTAAAAAAATCAGTCAAGTAACTCAGTATAATATAAGCTGAAAACATAAATATGACAATATGACAGGTCATATTATGCAGAAATGTTAGTATTGTAGAGCATGGTATTGAAAGGACAGCTGAAAAAGTGACATATTAATGCTCTGTCTCATACATGCACATGCACACACATGCACAGCAAATGAAACTTAGTAGTAAAAGACATCTTAATAATAAAGCAGGAGCTTTAAAGTAAAGGATCATATTTTCAAAATTATGATAAAATGTGACTTCAAGCCTCAAATTCTATATAAAGACACTTTATCAAGTACAATTAGAAAATTTTTATACATATACAGTCTCAAAAATTTTGTATTTCCTATCTACTCTGCCATGAGGTAACAAGGAAAAGGCTGTTTCACTATGCTAAATGTAAAAAGGGTTTTTTTTTTTTGGTAAAGATTATGAAGTTTTACTTTCTATCTGCTGGGATCATAGTACAGTGCCACTTTTTAGAAGAAGGTTAATGAGTTATGTGACAAGTGAAACATTTGAGAGTAATTTCTATGTTGGAAGTTGTAGAATGTCTTTTGTTGGATTGCCTGTGATAATCGATTCTGATATTATTCTCTTACCTATGCTTTAAGATCAGATGAAAATATTTCTGTATACATTTCATATTCTATTTTGCCATAGCAAATATATAACAAACAAATTTCCCTCTACAAGTGTTTTGCAAAAATCCAGTCTGTAGATAAGAGTGAAGCTAACTTAGAAAAAAATTAGTCCTAAAGAAAATTTTTATGAAATTAGGCGTGGAACCAGTTTTATATCTGGATTGTCTGCAATGCCAGATTAACACTGATTGCCTGAGAAAGCATAGTGAAGAGGGATTGAGAATATAAAACATTTGAGTACTCACATGAGACTGAAGTTACTTCACATTTAATAGAATAGTAGATGAAGATACAACAAGCTTCAGCAATCTAGTAAAAGATAGGACAGGAGAGAGAAAACAGCAAAGGACTAGCAAAAAGTAATGGATGATGTAGAAGTCTACTTATAGCACTTTGTATTTATGATTACAGAAATTTCACTGCATTTTTCTTATCAGAAAAAATGAAGCAGCCAGTTAACTATTCTCATTCCAAGATATCCATTTAACCCACAATACTTGTTTGTGTGTGCTAGGGGGTTAAACTGGAAGAGAAAAACTAACAGATCAATGAGGACTGTCAGGTTGTCAGGTTTCTTTGATAAGTGTTTCAGAATTCCAATATGAACTAGTTAATACTACTAAAAATGGAAGACAAATCATTTTATAGAACAGCCCCACAAATAGTTAATACTGAAACAAATTCAAATTTTAATGACTAAATCTAATCACGCACAAACAATAGAAGGAACTATTTGGACACATAGTGAATTAGTTCACTGATCACATGGAGAATCAAAATATAAAAATAAAATGCAAACCATAATAATTCATGTGAGTAATTACTAAAGCGGAAACACATGATTTCCTTGATTTAGTTTTTAATGGTTTTGGTTTCATTTGTTTACTTTGATTTTATAATTTATACATAGAAATGTCTAGGAGTTGTAATGGAAATTCAATTTTGCCATACTGAACACATCCAAATCAAGAAACACTATCATAAGCATCCCCCAAAAAAGCCTCTTTTAGGCTCCCTCTTTGTCGTTATCCACTACCTAACAAAGGGAACTTCAATCCTGACTTTTCACAGGACAATTTAATTTTATCTAATTTTCCATTTCTAAATGCATATTATCATAATGCACGGCCACTTTTGTATCTGATTTTTTTCATTCTGCATCAGGTTTATGAGGTTCAATCATATTTTCCTGTGAAGTGGTACTTTGGCCAGTATGAGAACATATAAAATTCTGTTGTGTGAACGTACCTAATTTATTCATTAAATTGTTCATAGTTTAGGTAGTTTATAGCTTGGAGTTCATATGAATAAAACCTCTATGAATATTTTTGTGCATGTTTTTGGTGACCACATGCATGCATTTCTGTTGAGTGTATACAGCTAGGAATGGGATTGCTGTGGTGTAGGTCATGTATAAATCCTGCCAACTAATTTTCTAAAGAGGCTTTGCCAATTTGCACTTCCAGTAGCTCGGTGTATGATAGGCAAACCAAATTGAATTGCTATATACTGAGTTAATAAACATAAAATTCTCAATGAAAAGTATTATTCTAGGGAGAAATAAAAGTTATAATAAGATACTGCCATATGAGTAACTCTACACTCATTTAAACCTATCACTTTTTTCTTAACACTAATGTAGAATTTAGAAAGACTAAACAGTAATAATCTCAAGTTGTTTTGCAGTTAGGGGCACTATACTTAACTAAGCTGTTAAGTATATAGTGATGACATAATTTTAGTGTTTTATGTTTCCCTTCTAGTAATGAACATGACATTTAGTGAAAGTCTGTGTCTCTGTCTATTTTCAATTAAAGTGTATATTTGAAGTTCTTCTTTATTTTTGAGTTTTTATATTTTACAGAATCATTTTGTTTGTTTGTTTTTTATTTTTTCGAGGCAGGGTTGTCTGTCACCCTGGCCATCATGGAACTTGCTATGTAGACCAGGCTCACCATGAACTCAGAGATTCGCCTGCCTCTGCCTCCTGATTGCTAGGATTAAAGGCATGCGTAGAATTCTTAATATATTGAAGACACAACGACTTCAGTGGAAAAGAGGAGGACAATATATTTTCCCCAATTAATTTATATCCCATCCTCTGATTACCACCTTTCTATTTTCTATCTCAAGAAGGTCAACTATTTTTAGATTATATATTCAGTGCCTATCTTATTTCATTCAATATAATGCCCCCCAAGTTTATCCATGCTGCTGTAAAGACACATTTCTTCGCTCATTAAAGCTGAATAATATTTTGAAGCATATATACATATACATGTATATATATTCATATATAGTATGATATAATATAAACATTCTTTTTATCCATTCAACTGATGATACATAACTACAATGCTTACATATCTTTACCATGATGACTACTTCTCCAATGCACACAGTGGAGCTTTTCAGGATACTGATTTCAACGCATTTGGATGTACACCTAGAAATGCCTTTACTAGATTACATGGCAAATCTTAAATTTTCTCAAAACATTCTATTTTTTTTTGTTTTCTAGCTTGGGTAGTATTAATTTAAAATCCTATCAATATTACACAAGTGTTCTCTTTCTGTATATGCAACAAAGCATCTTATTTTTAACAATATCAACTCATAATTATGTGATGATGATATCACTTAGGATATTTTTTGAGACAGGGTCTTACTATGTAGTCTTAGATGTCCTGGAACTCTCAATGTGGACCAGGTTGGCTTCAAACCTACAAAGATCCTCCTGCGTCTGCCTTTTGAGTGCTAGGATTAAATGCTTGCATCACCACACTTGACTCTCTTGTAATTGTAAAATTACTGTTTCATTATACAAAGTATCATGTTTATTTTATGCTACACCTAATGTGCTATATTACATTGTTATACCTTTGTTTAAAACTCCTTCTTCTTACTCTTAGTCCCTTTTCTACTTTTGTGTCTTAAATGCATAATATAATCACACATGTCTTCGTAAATTTAAAACTAGATTCTTTATATGAAAGAAAGGATGTGGGGAAAAAGGAACTCTTCTCCATTGTTGGTGGGATTGCAACCACTCTAAAAATCAGTTTGGTGATTCCTCAGAAAATTAGAGTACTACCAGCAGACCCAGCTATACCACTCCTGGCCATATACCCAGAAGATGCTCCTACATGTAATAAGGACACATGCTCCACTATGTTCATAGGTGCCTTATTTATAATAGCCAGAAGATGGAAAGAACCCAGATGTCCCTCAACAGAGGAATGGATACAGAAACTGTGGTATATATACACAACGGTGTACTATTCACTATTAAAAACAATGAATTTATGAAATTCTTAGGCAAATGGATGGAACTCCAAAGTGTCATCCTGAGTGAGGCAACCCAATCACAAAAGAACACACATGGTATGTACTCACTAATAAGTGGATGTTAGCCCAAAGGCTCAAAATAAACAAGTTACAATTCTCCCAGCACAGGAAGCTCAAGAAGAAGGAGGACTTAGGTGAGGGTGCTTTAGTTCCTCTAAGAAAGGGAACAAAATAGTCACAGGAGCAATAAGGGAGACAATGTGTGGAGCAGAGACTGAAGTAAAGGCTACCCAGAGACTGTCCAACCTGGTGATTCATCCTATAAACAGTCACCAAACCCCAACACTTTTATGGATGACAAGAAGTGCATACCAAAAGGAGCATGCCATGGTAGTCTCCGGAGGGTCCCTGCCAGAGCGTAACAAATACTAGCAGCCAACCATTGGAGTGGGCATGGGGTCTCCAATGGAGGAGCTGGAGGATGGTCCAGAGAAGCTGAAGGAGTTTACAGCCCCATGGGAAGAACAATGATTTTGGCCATCCAGATGCCCCAAGACTCCCAGGGACTGAACCATCAATCAAGGGGCACACATGGTTCTAGCCAAAAATGTGGCAAAGGAAGGCCTTATGGGGCATCAGTTGGAGGAATGGTCTTTGGTCGGGTAAAAGCTCAACAGAGGCCCGAACAAAGGGAAACCAAGGAGGGAGGAGGGAGTGTGTTGGGTGGAGAGACATATACATGGAGGCAGGGGGAAGGAGGAAGGGAAGGGTTTGGGGGTCTTAGGGGAGGGGGGATACCGGGGAAAAGTTTTACCATTGGCAATGTAAATGAAGACATTATTCAATAAAAAAATAAACTAAAAAAAAGAACCGAAGGCTAATATTGACTACCGAAGGAATTCCAAGATAATGTGGGTTACAAAAAAAAGAGATATATTTAAAGTATCTTTAAATATTTAACATACTTATACAGTGTGTTTTGATCATATCTGTCTACATGAACTTCTACCAACTTGTATCTTCCAACTTGTCACCTTCTCAACTGCATGTTAGAACTTCCCATATGTACTTGGGTGTGGGGCCATCCACTGGAGCATTGATAACATGGTCCATACAATTTCCCATAAATGTTCTAATTTTATTTTTTGTTTATGGCTACCAGTAATTCTATCATGTACCATTATATTTTCCTTCTTTATTTGTCATTGATTATTACTTAGGCTGACTCAAAATATTAGCTATTGTGACTAGTGCAACAATAAATATAAATATACAAGTATCGCTGGAGTATGCTGAGTTGGAATCGTTTGAGTATACACCAAGGGATGCTATAGCTAGAACATGTCATATAATATTTCTATTTTGAGTTTTTAGGAACCACACCTTCCTTCCATAAAGGCTGTACCACCTTACTTTTCCACCAACAGTGTATTAAGGGAACATCTTCTTGTAGTGTAATATTTTAGAGATGTGCATTTATGTGATAAGTTTACTTGGAGTAGATTGTGTACTCAGGGCTCAATTCATTATTTTAATATTTTATTAAGTAAGTTGCTTTTTGTTCACTAAGAATTAATGAAACATTTTTCTCAAATTAACTGAGCAGGATTATGTATAAGTTTTCTATGTTCTTTATTCCAATTGGTTTGTTTTCTATCAACTTTTCTTTTTTGCTTTTTATTCAATATATTCTTTATTTACATTTCAAATGATTTCCCCTTTTCTGGTTCCCCCCTCCCCAAAAGTTCCATAGGCCCTCTCCCCTCCTCCTGTTCCCCAATCAACCCCCTCCCACTTCCCTGTCCTAGTATTCCCCTACACTGTTGCACTGAGTCTTTCCAGGACCAGGGGCCTCTCCTTCCTCCTTCTTGGGCATCATTTGATATGAGAATTGTTTCTTGGGTATTGCAAGCTTCTGGGCTAATATCCACGTATCAGTGAGTGCATATCACCAGTGTTCTTTTGTGACTGGGTCACATCACTCAGGATGACATCCTTCAGTTCCAACCACTTGCCTAAGAATTTCATGAATTCATTGTTTTTAATAGCTGAGTAGTATTCCATAGTGCAAATATACCACATTTTCTGTATCCATTCCTCTGTTGAGGGACATCTGGGTTCTTTCCAGCTTCTGGCTATTATAAATAAGGCTATTATGAACATAGTGGATCATGTGTCCTTATTGTATGCCGGGGAATTCTCTGGGTATATGGCCAGGAGTGGTATAGTGGGGTCCTCCAGAAGCATCATCCCCAGTTTTCTGCGGAACCACCAGATTTCCAGAGTGGTAGTACCAGCTTGCAACCCTACCAGCAGTGTGGGAGTGTTCCTCTTTCTCTACATCCTTGCCAGCACCTGTTTTCTCCTGAGCTTTTGATCTTAGCCATTCTGACTGGTGTGAGGGGAAATCTCAGGGTTGTTTTGATTTGCATTCCCCTGATTACTAAGGATGTTGAACATTTCTTTAGGTGCTTCTCAGCCATTTGATATTCCTCAGGTGAAAATTCTTTGTTTAGCTTTGTACCTCATTTTTAATAGGGTTATTTGGCTCTCTGGGGTCTACCTTCTTGAGTTCTTTGTGTATCTTAGATATTAGCCTTCTGTTAGATGTAAGATCTTTTCCCAATTTGTTGATTGCTGTTTTGTCCTTTTGACAGTGTCCTTTGCCTTACAGAAACTTTGTAATTTTATGAGGTCCCATTTATCAATTCTTGATCTTAGAGCATAAGCTATTATAGTGTTCTGTTCAGGAAATTTTCCCCTGCCCATGTCCTCCAGGGTCTTCCCAAGTTGCTTTTCCATTAGTGTCAGTGTGTCTGTTTTTATGTGGAGGTCCTTGATCCACTTGGAGTTGAGCTTAGTACAAGGAGATAAGAATGGATCTATTTGCATTCTTGTGCAAGCCAACCTCCAGTTGAACCAGCACCATTTGTTGACAAGGCTATCTTTTTTCCACTGGATGGTTTTAGCTCCTTTGTGAAAGATCAAGTGACCATAGGTATGTTTAGATGCTGAAAAAGCATTTGACAAAATTCAGCATCCTTTCATGTTAAAGGTCTTGGAAAGAACAGGAATTCAAGGCCCATACCTAAACATAATAAAACAAACCAGTAGCCAACATCAAACTAAATGGAGAAAAACTTGAAGCAATCCCACTAAGTTCAGGGACTAGACAAGGCTGCCCCCTCTCTTTCCATATTTACTCAATATAGTACTTGAAGTTCTAAGCTAGAGCAATTAGACAACAAAAGGAGGTCAAAGGTATACACATTGGAAAGGAAGAAGTCAAATTATCATTATTTGCAGATGATATGATAGTATACTTAAGGGACCCCCCAAAAACTCCACCAGAGCACTCCTACAGCTGATAAACAACTTCAGCAAAGTGCCCGAATATAAAATTAACTCCAGCAAATCAGTAGCCTTCCTATACTCAAAAGATAAACAGGCTGACAAAGAAATTAGAGCAATGACCCCCTTCACAATAGCCACAAACAATATAAAGTATCTTGGTGTGACTCCAACCAAGATCTGTATGACAGGAACTTCAAGTCTTTGAAGCAAGAAATTGAAGAAGACCTCAGAAGATGGAAAAATCTTCCATGCTCTTGGACTGGCAGGATTAATATAGTAAAAATGGCTATCTTGCCAAAAGCAATATACAGATTCAATGCAATCCCCATCAAAATCCCAACTCAATTCTTCATAGACTTAGAAAGAGCAATTCTCAATTTCATCTGGAATAACAAAAAAACCAGTTTAGCTAAAACTATTAACTGTAAAATAACTTCTGGGGGAATCAGAATCCCCGACCTCAAGCATTACTACAGAGCAGTCGTGTTAAAAACTGTGTGGTATTGGTAGAGTGACAGGCAGGTAGATCAAATGAATAGAATTGAAGACCCAGAAATGAATCAACTTTTCATTCTTTTAAAAATCATTTATCAGAAATGGGTGTTGTTTAGAAAGTGTCTCACTCTGTTCTATATATCCTTTTCTATTCTACTGCCTCTACCAACTACATACTTCATTTACAGGTATATGCCACCAAATTGGACATATGTCTTCTTTTGTGTCAGTCCATTTACATTTTGGTGTCCAGGCCCACTCCCCATTTGAAACAATGGGTATTGTTATGTTAGTTGGGTTACATTTGAATTCATGTCTCTCCTCCCTTTATTGCTTGAGTGTTGGGATTTAAAGCATGTGTGAGGATATCTGGAATCATATTTTAAGTCCATTTTTTTATTCATTTCATATAATGTATCAATCTTTCTTTTTGCTCAAGACTGAATTTGCTTTTGGTTTATAGTTCTTATACATATTTTAGAATTATTTTCTATTACCATGCATATGGCTTTTGGTTTATAGTTCTTATACATATTTTAGAATTATTTTCTATTACCATGCATATGGTATTTGATTGGTCATAAGGATTACATTGAATCTGTAGATCTTTAAAGGAGTAATAACAATTTTTTACTATTAATTAACTATTTTCTTTATTTACATTCCAAATGTTGCCTCCTCTTCTGGTCCCCCTGGCAGAGTTCTTCCCACCCATCCCCCCTTCATTTTGCCTCTGGGTGGGTGCCTCCCTCGGCATTCCCCCTCCCTGGAGTGGAAACGTATTTGGATATTAAAAAAAAAATAAGGACATAATGAAATTTGCAGGTAAAATTTACAGGCTAATAGTAACAACATTTTAATAATACTATTTTTTTCTAATACAAGAATTTGAGATGTTTACTGGTGGGTGACTCATACCTTTAATCTCAGCATTGGAACAGAAAGGGAGAAAGATCTCTGCCATTCTTTTTTACTCAGTGTGTTCCAAAACAGCCGGAGCTAAACAGAGAAATCTTGTATCAAAATAAAAAAAATTGGTGTGGAGAGGTGGATCAGTGATTAAGAGCACTGGCTATTCTTTCAGAGTACCTGAGTTGAATTCCCAGCACCCACTTGGCAGCTTGAAACTGTCTGCACAGATTTGTAGGACAGCATCAGAACAGAGAAATGGTGGGGGTGATTGGGGAATAGTTAGGGGGGAGAGGACTTATGGGACATATGGTGGGTGGGAACTGGGAAAGGGGAAAGCCTTTGGAATATAAACAAAGAATGTAGAAAATAAAGAAAAAATGAGAAAAAAATAAAAACAACTGAAAGAAAAGAAAACTGTTTTTTAAAAAAAGTTACAGTGGATCTAACTCCCTCATTTAGACCCACATTCAGTCCCAATAATGAGAACTCTGGCAGGAGGACCAGGAAGACAAGCAATGTTTGGAATGTAAATAAATAAAACAACTTAAAAATAACAATAAAGAAAACTAAACATTTAAAATATGTAAGATGTCTTCCCATAACGTAAGTGTTAATCTGTAATTTTTATCACTATAGTATTAAATTTACTTTTATGTATTTTATTTTCAAACACAAGTATAAACACATATAACTTTTAATTTCCTATGTTAGAAAGTCCATTATTAGGATAAAAATTTATTGATTTTGCACAGTGGTTTTTGTATGTTTCAACTTTACTGAAGATGTCCAACTTGAAGTATATCTTGCTATGTTTTTTATGTATAAAAGCATATGATCAGGGAACACTTCTTTTCCTCTTTTCCTATACAGATTCTTCTACTTCTTTAGTGTTTAAATTATAAAGACTTACTTATGAGTGTTTTGCCTACACATATGTATATATACCAAGTATATGCCAAGTACCAAAGGAGTTCAGAAGATGGGGTTAGATCACCTGGAACTGAAGTCAGAAATGACTATAAACCACCATGTGGGTGTTGATAGCTGAACCCAGGTCCTCTACAAGAGCATTAAATGTTTTTAACAATGGAATACAACTCAGCTATAAAAAACAATGAATTCATTAAATTCTTAGGCAAATGGATGTAACTAGAAAATATCTTCCAGAGTGAGGTAACCCAATTACAAAAGAACACACATGGTATGAACTCACTGATAAGTAGATATTAGCCCAGAAGCTCGGAATACCAAGATACAACTCACAGACCAAATGAAGCTCAATCAGATGATGGCCTTGTTGGTCATTAAAGGGAGGAGAGGCCTCAGAAGGTTAGATGCCCCAGTATAGGGGAATACCAGGACTGGGTAGAAGGAGTGGGTTGGTTGATTAGTAGAGGAGGTTGATTAGTAGAGGAAGGATGAGGTAGGGTGGTTTTAGAGGGGAAAACAGGAAAGGGGACAACATTTGAAATGTAAATAAATAAAATATCTAATTAAAAAAAGAAGAGAAAAAAATTGTTTTTAACCAATGAGCCACCTCTTCACCTCTGAATCATCTACTTTAAAATTAGTATTAGTATTAGTATTAGCATTAGCATTAGCATTAGCATTAGCATTAGCATTAGCATTAGCATTAGCATTAGCATTAGTATTAGTATTTCTTCCCCTTCTCAACCTCCCCCTTTCCTCAAGGTCTCACAGTTATCTCTTGATTACTTTTTTTCCTGGGATAAATTTTTTCTCTTCTGTCATTCTAAGTCTCTGTGTATTGAATGCTAAAGCAAGTCACTTTTAGAGAGCATGTTGTTTGATCTTGTTTTTAATCCACTCAGTCTTTTCATTAGAGATGTTAGTACAATTTTGTGTAATACTTAATAGATAAATATTTGCCATTGGTACTTGGTTAAAGATTTATTGGTTGCATTATACTTCCTTTTGTTTTTCTCTATAGTTTTTCTGTCTTTTTTAAGGTATATATATGTACTGATATGTGTTGGGTCAGTCTTCTGTAACTTTTATCATTTATGCTTTGACTAGAAATTATATGAAATTGGAATCCACTATCAGATATAGGCCAGCAAACCTGTCTAGTTAGCATCGACTGATACATCTTTGAAAAGTTCATCAGGATTACATCCTGGCTGCATCCTACTGGTATTGAAGTTACAAATCAGGACTATTTGGTGTGTACTGTGGCTCTTAAGTTCTGGAGAACTTGTAACAGAGGGTTATGGATGCAGAGGTAGGATATTTTTGCTGTTGTTTTTGCTTTTTGATACAGATTCTTTTACTATGTAGCCCTGACTGTTCTGGAACTCAGCTCTGTAGACCAGGTTGGACTCAAACTCACAGAGTTCCATCTGCATTGTGATTCATGAGTGTTGGGATTAAATGTGTGCACCACCATGCCCAGATTGTTATAGATCACTTCTCCTAACAGGTGGTTTTTTGTTTGTTTGTTTGTTTGTTTGTTTGTTTTGCTTTGTGTTGTTTCGATGTATATAGGATAAAAGTCACATGTTTTCAGCATAGACTGGAGAAAACACAGTATACTTTCATGATCTTGTTGTAAGCAAAAGGCCAACAAGGCTGGTTCAGTGGTTTAGTCAAGTCCTTGTGCTATGAATAAGCTGAGATTATGGCTAAAAGAGTGGGGGTTGAGTTTATAAAGTAACTTTTGGGTCAATTTTTGAGACTCATAACCTAGGACAGTAAAGTCTGTTTTCCAAACATTAAATATGTAATTTAATGCACTCCTGCACTTTTGGCAAATAGTTTTAAGGCAAGGCTATATCCCAGCCATTCTGGGAACAGACTAGTTTTGGATTTGAAACTGCAGGCTTCATGTTGATCTGCAGTCCCAAAACAACACACTTAAGGCTTGAACATCACTGGAATTTCACTTCTTCCTACCTAAATTCAACGGTTCTAGCAAAGAGACCTTTGTCTGTGAACGAATTCAAAATTGGTACTGTGGGAATGACATACAGGTGAATTCCTATACTGACATTTTGCTAACATCCTTCATTTATTTCCTTTTATCAGAAATTTATAATTTTTAGTATTTAGAACCAGTATGCTTCATTTGATTAGTATCTAGTTTTTACTAGATATTAAGTGAAGTGAATGTAATTAACATCGTTTTAAATGTCAGTATATTTGCTGATAATGTAGATGAACTGCTAAAAAATATAAAGGAATACCAATAGAATCATATGAAGTTTATTTACTGTCATATATACTTTGATCTCAGGAATATATTCATCACAGACAGCATATATACAGTTATCACATTTTGCTTTATTATATAATTTACTTGAATATTTCAAAAATCTTTATGCAGGGGAAATGGAAAAGAAATAAAAAGACGTTATTGTTAAAATTAAAGATATATTCAGAAACTTCATATTCTCATAAGATAGAAACTAACAATTAAACATTCTAAAATAGCTTTACCTCTTTGCAGATAATTATGCATACAACACATTTGCTTAAATGTGCATAAAGAAAAATCAATGTTGTATTCATGCTCAGCAACTAATTTTAAAATATTTTCAGTCACTTGTTTGACAGGCCATAATTATGGGTGGGCTTGTTTGTTTGTTTTCATCGATGACTAAATTTGAAATTAATAGCTTTTATTGGCAATTATTTTTTGAAGTATCCAAACAGTAGGGGAAAAACTGACTACATATATTAAAATACCCAAAAGCCACAAAATTCTTTATGCTTACATATTTATTCTGTGTGTGAATTTTCACTCATTGGTTATGGCATCTTATTTTTAAACAGCTTTGAGGAATAAAATGAGCATGAGAATACACACCACAAAGGTATTTAAAGTTTCATGAGTTCTGGAATAAATTCGCTTGATTACATTTTAAATGTGGAAGTGCTTTGAGCACCGAGAAGCAAGCAGCGGCATTCAGTGCAATACACTTATTTACAGGTGAGAAGACTGGGGGTCCTTGGAGATCATCTAGAATATTTACGATGCTATAGCTCTTTAGCGGCAAAATTGAGCACTTTAACCCAGAATATTTTAGTCCCAGTCCCACCTTCTCACAGTTAACCACAATTGTAATGGATAAATGATTAATCAAGTTTTCAAACCAGTCTTATGATAATCCATCTAAGCTATAATTTCACACACAATGAGGCATCACACAGTCCATTTGATTCAATAGCCAGACAGATAGACTGGAGTGGTCATCCTGAAATTTAATATATTCACAGAATAAACACATTAGGTGTTAATTTATCATTTAACAAATATTTAAGTAAATTAAAATTTCAGAGACAGTAGCTTTCCGCCTTCAATGTGAAATGAATAAATGAAGTAATTTTTCACTAATTCAGAGGCAAATACTTTTATCTGAAATGGCTAGATAACTGTAGTTAGCATTGCTCCAAATGACTAATTGCTTAAGTGCTCCACCTTCATGTCATATATGAAAGTCTTCACACTGTTGACTATTATCTGTTTCAATAGTAAAATAATGTACATCCTCCTATTTACAAATTATATACGTGCCCTATATGTGAATACTGAGTTTGAAATTTGGTTATAGATTTATTTATCCATAAAGACATTTCACAGACTTCCTTCATAATTTTAAATTAGTCATCATGCTGGGTAGCCACTGTGACATAATGCTTTATGAAGAAGAGGAAATTATTTCAGCTTTGAAAAAAAATCCATTAACCAAACAAATTTAAACAGAACTTTCATGCTTGAAAGAAGAGTAATTCTTGAATTTGAAGGTACATGTTATTTGAGAACTGTGCGATTTTACTGATTTTAATAACTTTATTGAGAAGGAAATTAAAATTTCTAGCCTTACAAGTCTTCAAAAATAATGAAGGTATTTTGATGAAAAAATACACAATACACTATAATATCCCAAGGATTATTTTTCTAAGTGGCTCAGGATCTTTGCCATATGTTTCTCAGTGTTCCTAGAAATGTGATTGCTAGCATTTGACTACGGTTTTGCATCCCGTGGGATTAGAGAAAACACAAGGGTATTTCTTACCTTTATTTTAGATTTTATCTCATTTTCTTTCTTTCACATTATAGCTTTAATTATGTAAAAAAATGTCAATTACTTAAAATTCTATTTGTCATAAGTGCTGGCTCAAGTGATGTTTAGGGGAGGAAATAAACAACTATTATGATAATAATTCTATATTAGTACACACACACACACACACACACACACACAATCACTCTCACCACTAGTGCCAAAAGTCTGTAGAGGGATATGAAGTCTACAAAACTTCAGCTACTCATTTTTTAGGTAAGGAAACTGAGGCTCACTGATCTTAGGAGTCATCTAACAGCAGAAATAATACATTTCAGAGTATAGAGTAGAAGCCAGTGTTTTCAGTACTAAATATAGCATTCTTGAACTGCCACTCAGTGCTCTCCTAATGATTCTTACTGTTTGTTCAACCAACTACAGATAGACTTTGAGTAGAGTGTGCATGGGCACAGTTCAATTAGCCCCCATATGGCTAAATCTGTGGCAATTTGTTTTTAATCCTTGACCACCTGCATGGGCAAGGAAAAAAATGAACAGAATACACATAATAATTTCAAGATTGGTAAGCCAGGTGGGAAAGTAAATAACAAAATTCATGCAGTGTCTTAGGAATATGATTTGGGAAAAGGTCATTCTAAAAGAGAAACTGCAAGCAAGGCACATGAGAATAAAATTGGCTTCACAATAAGAGTAAGGAGGGAGCCACAGGTGGAATTCTATGGAATGCTATGTGTGCTCTCTGGGACTTGTTCAGTGAAAGCATGCTGTTATTGGTTTACAGTCAATTAGAAGTTAGAAGTAAAGCTTAATTATGGTTGCTATGTTTGTTTCCAAGCAGAATTATATTATGATTAGGCAAACAGAATTGCTGCAAAGAAATTGTAGGCTAACTCTCCTAAGTCCCAGCTTTAGTGAGCAAATTAAATTGAACATTAATGTTATTCTGAAACTTCAAGCAGGATTTTTTTGTCATAATATATTTTTAGTCATCATTTTTCTACTATGCTCATAGAATAAAGTCATTTGAATATTTCCTAAAAGAAACAAAAGGAGAGTAGTAAATAATCATGGATTCACTTATTAATTCAATGAACATTAGTTTTTATGTGCCAGAGAATGTATAATGCAGGTGCACGCTGATACAAATGATAACATATAAAAAAGTTAACTCTAACTGACAGGAAGACAATCTTTTCCTTTTAGTCAAATGCAAATGCTGCATCCCATTTTGCCCCTTTCTAGTTGAATGGCATTGGAGACGTCATTTACTCACTCTAAATCATAGCTCTAACAACTGTATAAACAGAAAACGAATCTTTTAGCATTAGTGTGAGAACTAAATTACATAAAACACGAAAAGTACCTATAATCACCATTTACACACTGAGGGAATAAGAATGATAACACAAATATACTAACAGAAATGATTTGGGCCTTGTTGGTTGGCAACCAACATATAAGCCTTTTTGTATCTCTGCCTCAATAGAACTGACAATAGCATACCTTTCCTAGCATAATGGGTTCTTTTCCTTCACCCAGCATGAATCCAGACTCCCTCAAAGTGCTTCTTGTTAGATGTTTCATGACAGTGATGACCAAGGTAACTAATACAAAATGTTGGGTCTAAAAAGCACAGTTATTGCTATGGTAAATCTGACCATCTGTTATGCAGGTCTTTAGAACTAATTTATTAGAGGAATGTCAAAGAGTTTGAAGCTGAAAGGTAAAGAAATCCTAGAATGCTGTAGGCAGAGTTTCACTGAGGCTTGTGGTAGAAGTACAGAAAAGAAAGTTGACAAAATTGTGGACAGTGAAGGCCAGGCTCATCAGGTTTCTAGAGAGGAACAAGGACTCTGAGGAATTGAGCTAGTATCATTTATCTTATATGTGCATGAAACATCTGGATGGATTCCACTCATGTTCTGAAACTTTGAGTAAGACTGACTTTAAAAGGAATGACCAAACTGTTGGAAAGAAGACATTTTAAGACAATGAAGCATTCAGACAGTACTATATTAAGACAAGAGGGCATAACTTTGCTTATTCACTTTGTGATGCTTATAGTGAGAATTAACTTAAAAAAAACAGAGCAGTTACAAATGTGTAGTTTGTTAAGGGAAGGGACATGAACAAGGTAAAAGTGATGAATATGGCAGAAAGACAGGCATACCACAAACTGACTATAATTATGAAAGAGACTGGGATCATTCAGAGGGCAAACCTGCAGGTCATGACGGTACAAGGCTTTAATCTCAGTTCTCAGACTGAGGCAGAGGCAGACAGATCTCTGTGAGTTCCAGGGCAGCCAGACCTACATAGTGAGACCCTGTCACAAGAGAAAGGTGGGGCTGGGGAAAGAGACCTTGCACCCTACACTATAACAATAGAAATTACATCTTGAGAGCAAGATCTCATTTATTGTAGGACCTGGGGACACAAAATTATGTATTTGTTTGAAAGGAAAATCCCTGAAGTTTTTTTTTCTGAGAAAATAGAATCTCCAGGGTTCCCTGTCACATAAGGGAATGTTTTACAAGGTTGAGCTGTGAAAGCACACAGATGGGATCCATAGAAATCAGCCTGCCTGTTGAGATGACAGAACTTGGGGCTGTCCATGTAGTGCTGACTTTATAGGCTTGTAGGATACAAGGGTGATGGGAGGAAAAGAGACTTGCACAGAGGATTCAAAAAACCACTGAGGTCAGTTGTCATAGAGCAGGGTCTAATTCTCTTCCTGAACTCCTGAGCCATTGTGTGCATAAAGCTGTGAAAATAGGAGGCTACCATAACGGTCGTCTGAGTGTTTTCACTCAAGAGCTGATGAACACTTTGGACTTTTATACACTGTTAGAACAGTAAAACTATTGGAACCTTTGAATTTGGACTGGATGTATTTTATCTTATGAGATGGCCATAGCTGGGGTGTTGTTAGAATATAATGTCATTGTTCTAATCAAAATTGTCCCCCATAGGTCCATAAGTTTGAATATTTGGTCTCCATGCCTTAGGGGTTATGATTTGTTATCATCATGCCTTAGGGGTTTGTAAGAAATGAGGCTTCATTGAAATCATAGGTTAGTTATTAGGGTGGGATGAGGAAACAATCCTTGAGTTTCACAACTGAGCCCTGCTTCTGCTCCTTCCTCTGCTTTTTCTGTTACTTACTAAGGTGCAAACAAACCTGATGATGCTCCCACCAACATGGAGTCACCTGCTGGCATGCCTTGCATTAAACCTTGAGAGAGAATGAGTTCAGTTCAGTAGCTTCTTGTTAATTATTTGGTCACTGTGGTGATTAAAGGAGTTATGACACCCAGAAATTCATCATGTACTCTCCTAGCATTCCATATGAAATAAAGTTCCTTTGATGAATAGTGAGATACCTCTGCTTCAGAGCCACAGGTTACAAATAAAGATTCTGGTAGTTTCAGCTTTGTCTTTCCCACTTAAATAGTCCTAAAAAAAGAAAGAATTACTAATTAGAAACTAGGCACAGGACACTTAATTTGCAATTGTATTCACAATATTCCAAAAAGCACTTGTAATGAAGAGTACTGCAATTTATGAATACTTCATTTCTTGAAATTTTGTATGAACTATTGTTGTAATTGTTTTCAATGAAGTAGTCTAAAATTTGGAGGCTATATTCATGATGAAGCTCTTTCTAAGTCTACTGTTTGAGTGACAAAGGGAGCAGCAAGAGATAGCGACTACAAGTTGTGACTTTCAAACTTAATCATAGGCTCCATAACTCTTTATGGCTTAGTTTTTCATAAATTTGTCAGATTTTTGTCAGATGTATATAATTTACAGAATGTGTTTCAAATTGGTGTTATTAAAATATTGATAATCTTATTTCCTCAAGTCATATTCCTTTGCTGATTCCTTGACAGTTATTTAGAAAGTATGGTTTAGATTTGTAAGTTACATTATGTTGATTGTTAAAAATAAATGATTTGGTGCTGCTATGCTTGCTGCTTCTTAATAGTTTTTTATTAATGCATATTAATTATAAAAGTTAATTGGATTCACACTGGGATATTTCTATACATGGGTACAACAGTTCATTTTTCATACCAATCCACTCGTTTTCCCCTTGCATCCAGTACCCCTAATAACTACTCTTCTAGTTTTAAGTTAATATTTTTATTTCATAACATTTCTTTTTAAAGACATTTTACTTTTTTAATTATGTGTATGTGTGTCTGCAGGGGTTAGAAGCCAAAGGTTGAGCTGAAATTATAGGCAATTGTGAGCTGCTGGACATGGGTGCTAGGAAGGAAACTTGAAATCTACATTCTTAGACACCGAGCTGTTTTATCAGCTGTTCTGCATAGGTTTCTTAAAGGTAGGTATAGGTGACAGGTATGCCAAAAACTCGAGCAAATGGGTTTTTGCCAAAGTGAAGTTAATCTCCTCTCAACATAACATTTCCTCTGTGTTCAGTTTTGTTTTCAATGTGAAGGAATACGGTGTACATCGGAAAGTTAGCTTATTGTGTTCTCCATAGTCTCAATTCACAAATGTTTGCCAGATGAACAACAGCAGACATCTTTGAATAAACATTTTCTATTTTATTTTAATTTATTTACATTTCAGGTGTTATCCCCTTACCCAATTTCCCACTCTCCCAGAAATACCCTCTCCTATCATCCCTCCCCCTGCTTCTATGAGGGTGTTCCTTCACCCATGCACCCACTCCCACCTCCCCACCTTTGAGTCCCCTACATTAGGACATTTATCAAACCTTCATAGGACCAAGGATCTTTCCTCCCATTGATGTCTGACAAGGCTATCCTCTGCTACATATGCAGCTGGAGCCATGTGTACTCACCCACTCCTGCTTCCCTGTCCTGGCTTTCCCCTAATACTGGGGCATCAAGCCTTCACAGGACCAAGGGCCTCTCTTCCATTTGATGTTCAACAAGGCCATCCTCTGCTACATATGTAGCTGGAGCCATGGGTAACACCATGTGTACTCTTTGGTTGATGGCTTAGTCCCTGGGAGCTCTAGGGTTTCTTGAGGGTTGATATTGCTGTTCTTCCTATGATGTTGCAAGCCCCTTTGGCTCCTTCAGTCCTTTCTCTAACTCCTCCATTGGGTACCCTATGCTCAGTACATTGGTTGGCTGTGAGCATCCACCTCTGTATTTGTCAGGCTCTGTCAGAGTCTCTCAGGAGACAGACATATCAGGCTCATGTCAGCATGCACTTCTTGGCATCTACAATAGTGTCTGGGTTCGGCGACTGTATATGGGATGAATCCCCAGGAGGGGCAGTCTCTGGATAGCCTTTCCTTCAGTCTCTTCTCTGCACTTTGTCTCCATATTTGCTACTGTGAGTATTTTGTTCCCCCTTCTAAGAATGACCAAAGCACCCACACTTTGGTCTTCCTTCTTCTTGAGCTTCATGTCATCTGTGAATTGTATCTTGGGTATTCCTAGCTTTGGGGCTAATATCCACTTATCAGTGAGTGCACACCATGTGCGTTCTTTTGTGATTGAGTTATCTCAGCCAGGATGATATTTTCTAGTTCCATCCATTTGCCTAAGAATTTCATGAACTTAATGTTTTTAATATCTCCATTGTGTAAATGTACCATATTTTCTGTATCCATTCTTCTGTTGAAGGACATCTGGGTTCTTTCCAACTTCTGACTATTATAAACAAGGCTCCTATGAACATAATGGAACATGTGTCCTTGTTGTATGTTGGAGCATATTTTGGGTATATGCCCAGGAGTGGTATAGCTGGGTCTTTGCGTAGTACTATGTCCAATTTTCTGAGGAACCTCCAGACTGATTTCCACAGTGGTTGTACCAGATTGCAATCCTACCAACAATGGAGGAGTGATCCTCTTTCCCCACATCATTACCAGCATCTATTGTCACCTGAGTGTTTGATCTTAATCATTCTGAGTGTTGTGAGTTGGAATCTCAGGGTTGTTTTGATTTGTATTTCCTGATGACTAAGGATGTTGAACATTTCTTTAGGTGCTTCTCAGCCCTTTAAGTTTCCTCAGTTGAGAATATTCTGTTCCCCAATTTTTAATAGATTTTATTTCATCTCTGGAGTCTAACTTCTTAAATTCTTTGTATGTATTGAATATTAGCCCTCTATTGGGTGTAGGATTGGTAAAGATCTTTTCCCAGTTTTTTGGTTGCTGTTTTGTCTTATTGACAGTGTCCTTTGCCTTAAAGAATCTTGAAGAGTCATTTTCTAATGTGATGACTCCTATGGGGCAAATAATAGTGAAAAGGCAGGCTATTATCTCATTGAATTTACAAGATTACAAAGTATAATTAACAATGCCTAATTTAGGAAGTGTTGAGAGTGAGAGTGGATGCTTTAAAATAGATACACATACAAATTAAATGTTATATTGGTTGTTTTTTATCATTTGTTTTTCTGGTAGTTCTATTATAGAATAGCATTATATCAATTCTTTAAAATACCCCCTTCCATTTCTCATCTTAATCTCTTTCTGTACTTATTGGCTTATAACACACAAAGACAGTTTACTATTTTGTGCTTTTTATAAACTAACTAAAGTTAGTATTTTAATGCGATAACTCTAGGCAGAGATCATGTCTGAGTGTTCTTATAAGTTTATGAGTTCAGTCAATTTACCATTTTATATGATGGAACAGTGTTGTAGGATAAGATGAAACCTGAGAAGGCCAACATACTGGAATAAATCAACAGTATTATTTCTTTGAATATATATGCATCCATATACACTTAGCCTTGTTACACTGTATATGTATAGACATATCTCAGTGTCTTACTTAGGGTTTTCATTGCTGTGAGAAAACACCATGACCAAGGCAACTATTATAAAAGAAAACATTTAATTGGGGCTGGGTTATGGGTTCTGAGGTTCAGTCAATTATCATCATGGCAGGAAGCATGGCAGTGTCCTGGAAGGCATGCATGGTGCTGAATGAGCTGAGAGTTATACATCTTGTTCCTAAGGTACTCAGGAGAAGACTGACTCTTCAGCACTGGGTTTCAAAGACCACCCCACCATGATACATTTCCTCCAATAAGGTCTCACCTCCTAAAAGTACGACTCCCTATGAGCCAAGCATATTCAAACTACCATAGTCAGTATATGTTTTTTTTATTCAATATATTCTTTATTTACATTTCAAATGATTTCCCCTTTCCTGGTTCCCCCCTTCCCCAAAGTCCCATAAGTCCTCTTCCCTGCACCTGTTCCCACATCCATCCCTTCCCACTTCCCTTTTCAGGCATTCACTGCTGCACTGAGCCCTTCCAAAACCAGGGGCCACTCCTTCCTTCTTTTTTTTTTTTTTTGATTGGAAAACTTTCTATGACCCCTTCTACTTCTTTATGGATTATGGGACTGTTTACATGAACTACTTGATCCTGATTTAATTTTGGTATTTGGTATCTGTCTAGGAAATTGTCCATTTCCTCCAGATTTTCCAGTTGTGTTGAGTATAGGCTTTTGTAGTAGGATTTGATGATTTTTTCCTCCATTTCTGTTGTTATATCCCCTTTTTCATTTCTAATTTTGTTAATTTGGATACTGTCTCTGTGCCCTTTGGTTAGTCAGGCTAAACATTTATCTATCTTGATTTTCTCAAAGAACCAAGTCCTGGTTTTGTTGATTCTTTGTATGGTTCTCTTTGTTTCCACTTGATTGATTTCAGGTTGGAGTTTGATGATTTCCTGTCTTCTACTCCTCCTGGGTGAAATAGCTTCTTTTTGTTCCAGGGCTTTCAGGTGTGCAGTTAAGCTGCTAGTGTATGGTCTTTCCAGTTTCTTTTTGGAGGCACCCAGGCCTATTAGTTTTCCTCTTAGCACTGCTTTCATTTTTGTCTCATAGATTTGGGTATGTTGTGCCTTCATTTTCATTAAATTCTAAAAAGTCTTTGATTTCTTTTTTTATTTCTTCCTTGACCAAGGTATCAATGAGAAGAGTATTGTTCAGCCTCCAGGTGTGTATGTGGACTTTCTGTTGTTTTTGTTGCTATTGAAGATCTCTCTTACTCCATAGTGATCTGATAGGAGGCATGGGATTAGTTCGATATTATATTTGTTGAGGTCTGTCTTCTGACCAATTATATGGTCGATTTTAGAGAAGGTACCACGAGGTGCTGAGAAAAAGGTACAGTCTTTTGCTTTAGGATGACATGTTTTATATATATATATATATATATATATATATATATATATATATATATATATATATATATATATATAATCCAATTGGTCCAAAACTTCAGTTAGTTTCACTGTGTCCCTGTTTATCTTCTGGTTTCCTGATCGGTCCATTGAGGATAGTGGAGTATTGAAGTAACCCACAATTATTGTGTTATGTGCAATGTGTGCTTTGTGCTTTAGTAATGTTTCTTTTACGAATGAGGGTGCACTTGCATTTGGAACATATATGTTCAAAATTGAGAGTTCTTCTTGGTGAATTTTTCCTTTGACCAGCAAGAAGTGACCTTCTGTCTCTTTTGATAACTTTAGGTTGAAAGTCAATCTTATCTGATATTAGAATGGCTATACCAGCTCGTTTCCTGAGACCATTTGCTTGTAAAATTGTCTTCCAGACTATTACTCTAAAGTAGTGTTTGTCTTTGACACTGAACTGTGTTTCATGTATGCAGCAAAATGTAGGGTCCTGTTTCTGTATCCAGTCTGTTAGTCTATGTCTTTTTATTGGGGAGTTGAGTCCATTGATGTTAAGAGATATTAAGGAATAGTGATTATTACTTTTTGATGTTATTTTTATATTTGAGTGGTTATCTTCTTTGAGGTTTGATGAAAGAAGGTTACTATATTGCTTTTTCCAGTTGCCCTCCTTGTATTGGAGTTTTCCTCCTATGTCATTTGTAGGGCTGGGTTCATGGAATGATATTGCGTAAATTTGGTTTTGTCATGGAATATCTTGGTTTCTCCATCTATGGTCATTGAGAGTTTTGCTGGGTATAGTAGTCTTGGGTGACATTTGTGTTCTTTTAGTGTCTGCATGAGATCCACCCAGGATCTTCTAGTTTTCGTGTTCTCTTGTGAGAAGTCTGGTGTAATTCTGATAGGTCTTCCTTTATATGTTACTTGGCCATTTTCTCTTACTGCCTTTAATATTCTTTCTTTGTTTAGTACGTTTGGGATTTGATTATTATGTGACAGGAAGAATTTCTGTTCTTGTCCCGTCAGTTTGGAGTTTTATAGGCTTCTTGTATACTCATGGGAATCACTCTCTTTAAGTCAGAGAAGTTTTCTTCGATAATTTTGTTGAAGATATTTGCTGGCCCTTTAAGTTGTAAATCTTTACTCTCATCTATACCTGTAATCATTAGGTTTGGTCTTCTCATTGTGCCCTGGATTTCCTTGATGTAGTGGGTTACAAGCCTTTTGCAGTTTGCATTTTCTTTGACTGTTGAGTCCATGGTTTCTATGGTATCTTCAGTATCTCAGATTCTTTCTTCTATCTCTTGTATTCTGTTGTTGATATTTGCATCTATGGCCCCTGATTTCTTCCCAAGGTTTTCTATCTCCAAAGTTGTCTCCCGTTGTGATTTCTTACTTCTTTCTACTTCTGTTTTTAGATCCTGGATGGTTTTGCTTAGTTCCTTCACTTGCTTGTTTGTGTTTTCCTGGAATTCTTTAAGAGATTTTTGTTTCCTCTTTCATGACTTCTGCCTTTTGACTCAATTTCTCCTGCATTTCTTTAAGTAATTTTTGCATTTCCTCTTTATTGGCGTCTATCTGTTGACCCATATTACCCTGAATTTCTTTAAGTGATTTTTGTGTTTCCATTGTAAGAGCTTCTAACTTATTCATGTTCCCCTGTATTTAAGAGATTTCTTTATGTCCTGTTTGTGTTCCTCTAACAGCATCATGACCAGTGATTTAAATCCAAATCTTGTTTTTCTGGTGTGTTGGAGTATCCAGGACTGGCTGTTGTTGGAGAATTGGGTTCAGATGCTGGCATATTGCTTTGATTCGTGTCAGCAATGTTCATGCATTTGCCTTTTGCCATCTGGTTATCTCTGGCGTTAGTTGGTCTTGTTGTCACTGGCTGGTGTTTGAACCTCCTATGAGCCTGTAAGGCTGTTTCTGCACCTCTGGATGACTGGGTTTCCCTTGGCACAGTGCTGATGTGCTGCCCTCCTCTTGGGTGACCTTGGAGCCCTAGTATGTCTTGCCCCAAGCAATGCTATACTCAGATTATCTCTGTGAACGTGGTGCTGCCTGTCTGCTCTTCAGGGATCGAAGATGGCAGATGTGGCAGGGACCCTTTCCAAGTGCTCGTCACTCTGCAGGGCAAACGATCCCCCGACCAGGTTGGCGTACAGACAGCCCTCCAAGCTGCCCAGACCCTGGGTACAGGCAAATGCCTGACAGGCTTAGACCAAAGTGATGTTAGCCTCGGGCTATGTCTTCATAGCTGGCTCTGACTGTTAGATCTGTCTGTTGTCCAGGAGCCAAGATGTTGGAGCTCCTCTGCAAGTGTCAGACAGTCTGCAGATCAAATGACCTACCCCCACTGGGTCAGTACACAGACAGCCCACTAAGCTGCCCAGGCCCTGGGTGCAGGCAAAAGCCTGACAGACTTAGACGTATATGCTAAAAATTTTGAACATAGATAGGTTAGTAAATAAGAGTGATGACTACTTAATATGCATTAAATCACAGATAAGAAAAAATTTAATCTGTTATTCATAGAAATACAGAAATATTTAATCTGTTAAATCACAAAATTGTGTATATTTGATATAAATATTAATATAATAAAATAAAAATAAATTCAACAATTCTTCCACTAGATATTTTTTACACAATGCTCTGGTTTTTTTTTTGTTTGTTTGTTTTTTTTTTTTGAAAAGACAGAGTCTTTCTATGTAGTTCTGACTGTCATAGAAATTGCAATGTAGACCAGGCTGACCTTGAACTCATAGAGATGCCTCCAAAGTGCTGGGATTAATGGCATGTACCAGCCCACCTGGATGAAGTTCTCTTTTCGTGGAGAATGTATAACAAATCGGTTAATTCTGACCAGGTTTTAATGACAGGCTATCCATAAAAGGAAGAACCTACTCAGAGGAATGGAGGGAGGGACTCTGTGATGAGAAGAACAGGAGGGTGTTTGGGGTGCAAATAAAATAATAAATAAATAAATAAATAAATGGAAAAAGAAGACTATCAGTACAGTCACTATCCAACAGATGAAACCAAAGCTTGTCCATTGTATAGTGTTGTTAAGCTATCTGTAAATCAGTAGATTATGCAGCAAAAGCTATTACTGGGAAAATATTATATTTATGGATTATGCTTTGTTCTTTTTTAAAATATTTTTATTGGATATATTCTATATTTACATTTCATTTCCCTTTTTCTGGTTCCTGCCCCCAAAAGGGCCCACATGCCCTTTTCCCCCAAAAGGGCCCACATGCCCTTTTCCCCCAAAAGGGCCCACATGTCTTTTTCCCTCTCCCTGTTCCCCCATCCACCACTTCCCACTTCCCTGTTCTGGTATTCCCCTACACTGATACTTTGAGCCTTTCTAGCAACAGTGTCCACTCCTTCCTTCTTCTTGGAAATCATTTGGTATGTGGATTGTGTCTTTGGTGTCCCAAAATTCTAGGCTAATATCCACTTATCAGTGAGTGCATACCATGGGTAGTCTTTTGAGACTGGGTTACCTCACTTAGTATGATGTTCTCAGCTCCATCCATTTCTCTAAGAATTTCATGAATTCATTGTTTCTAATGGCTGAATAGTACTCCATTGTGTATATATACCACATTTTTTGTATCCATTCCTTCGTTGACGGACATCTGGGTTCTTTCCAGCTTCTGGCTATTATAAATAAGGCTGCTATGAACATAGTGGAGCATTATCCATATTGCATGCTGGGGAATCTTCTGGGTATATGCCCAGGAGTGGTATGGCTGGGTACTCTGGAAGTATCGTGTCCAGTTTTCTGAGGAACCACAAGACTGATTTCCAGAGTGGTTGTACCAGCTTGCAGTCCCACCAGCAGTGGAAGAGTGTTCCTTTTTCTCCACATCCTCACCAACACCTGATGTCTCCTGAGTTTTTAATCTTAGCCATTCTGACTGGTGTGAGGAGAAATCTCAAGGTTGTTTTGATTTGCATTTCTCTAATGACTAATGATGTTGAACATATTTTAAGGTGTTTCTCGGCCATCCAAATTTCTTCAGGTGAAAGTCTCTGTTTAGCTCTGTAGCCCATTTTTGGATAGGGTTATTTGGTTTTCTGGGGTCTAACTTCTTGAGTTCTTTGTATACATTGGATTTTAGCCCTCTGTCAGATGTGGGGTTGGTGAAGATCTTTTCCCAATTTGTTGGTTGCCAATTTATCCTTTTGACAGTGTCTTTTGCCTTACAAAGACTTTGTAATTTTTATGAGGTCCCATTTGTCTATTCTTGATCTTAGAGCATAAGCAATTGGTGTTCTGTTCAGGAACTTTCCGCCTGACCAACTGTCCTCAAGAGTCTTCCCCCGTTTCTTTTCAATTAATGTTAGTGTGTCTGGTTTGATGTGGAGGTCCTTGATCCACTCGGAGTTGAGCTTAGTACAAGGAGATAAGAGTAGATCAATTCTCATTCTTCTGCATGTTGACGTTCAGTTGAGCCAGCACCATTTGTTGAAAAGGCTATCTTTTTCCACTGGATGTTTTCAGCACCTTTGTTGAAGACCAATTGGTCATAGATGTGTGGGTTCACTTCTGGGTCTTTAATCCTATTCCATTGATCCACCACCCTGTCACTGTACCAATACCATGCAGTTTTTAACACTGCAGCTCTGTAGTATTGCTTGAGGTCCGGGATACTGATTCCCCCAGAAGTTCTTTTATTGTTGATAATTTAGTTATCCTGGGTTTTTTTGTTATTCCAGATGAATTTGAGAATTGCTCTTTCTAACTCTATGAAGAACTGAGTTGGGCTTTTGATGGGGATTGCGTTGAATCTGTATATTTTGGCAAGATTGCCATTTTAACTATTTTATCCCTGCCAACCCACGAGCATGGAAGATTTTTCCATTTTCTGAGGTCTTCTTCCATTTCCTTCTTCAGAGGCCTGAAGTTTTTGTCATATAAATATTTCACTTGTTTGGTTAGAGTCACACCAAGATACTTTATATTGTTTGTGGCTATTGTGAAGGGTGTAATTTCCTTAATTTCTTTCTCAGCCTGCTTATCCTTTGAGTATAGGAAGGCTACTGATTTGCTTGAGTTGAGTTTATAACCAGCCACTTTGCTGAAGTTGTTTATCAGTTGTAGGAGTTCTCTGGTGGAGTTTTTTGAGTCACTTAAGTATACTATCATATCATCTGCAAATAGTGATAGTTTGACTTCTTCCTTTCCAATTTGTATCCCTTTGACTTCCTTATGTTGTCAAATTGCTCTAGCTAGTACCTCAAGTACTATATTGAAGAGATATGGTGAGAGGGGGCAGCTTTCTCTAGTCCCTGATTTTAGTGGGATTGCTTCAAGTTACTCTCCCTTTACTTTGATGTTGGCTACTGGTCTGCTGTAAATTGCTTTTACTATGTTTATATGTGAGCCATGAATTCCTGTACTTTCCAAAACTTTTAGCATGAAAGGATGATGAATTTTGTCAAATGCTTTTTCAGCATCCAATGAGATGACCATGTGGATTTTTTCTTTGAGTTTGTTTATGTAGTGTATTACGTTGATGGATTTCTGTATATTGAACCATCCCTGCATCCCTGGGATAAAGCCAACTTGATCATGGTGAATGATCATTTTGATGTGTTCTTGGATTCGGTTGGCAAGAATTTTATTGAGTATTTTGCATCAATGGTCATAAGGGAGATTGGTCTGGAGTTCTCATTCTTTGTTGGATCTTTGTGTGGTTTTGGTATCAGGGTAATTGTGGCTTCATAGAATGAGTTGGGTAATGTTCCTTAGTTTCTAATTTGTGGAATAGTTTGAAGAGTATTGGTATTAGGACTTCTTTGAAGGTCTGATATAATTCTGCACCAAAACCATCTGGTCCTGTGCTTTTTTTTTCTATGTACCCTTCTATTTCTTTGGGGGTTATGGGACTGTTTAGATGATCTATTTGATCCTGATTTAATTTTGATATTTGGTATCTGTCTAGGAAATTGTCCATTTCCTCCAGATTATCCATTTATGTTGAGTATAGGCTTTTGTAGTAGGATCTGGTGATTTTTTGAATTTCCTCAGTTTCTGTTGTTATATCTCCCTTTTCATTTCTAATTTTGTCAATTTGAATCCTGTCTCTGTGCCTTTTGGTTTGTCTGGCTAGGGGTTTATCTATCTTGTTGATTTTCTCAACGAACCAGTTGATTTTTTGTATGGTTCTCTTTGTTTTAACTTGATTGATTTCAGGTCTGAGTTTGATGATTTCCTTAATTCTATTCCTCCTGGGTGAAATAGCTTCTTTTTGTTCCAGAGCTTTTAGGTGTGCCGTTAAGTTGCTAGTATATGCTCTCTCCTGTTTCTTTTTGGAGGCACTGAGGGCTATGAGTTTTCCTGTTAGCACTGCTTTCTTTGTGTCCCATAGATTTGGGTATGTTGTGCCTTCAATTTCATTAAATTCTAAAAAGTCTTTGATTTCTTTTTTTATTTCTTCTGTTGTTTTTGTTGCCATTGAAGACCACTCTTACTCCATGGTGATCCAATAGGAGGATGGGATTAGTTCGTTCTTTTTATATTTGTTGAAGTCTGTCTTGTGACCAATTATATAGTCAGTTTTGGAGAAGGTACCATGAGGTGCTGAGGAAAAGGTATATATAGTCTTTTGCTTTAGGATGAAATGTTATATATATGTTAAATCCAATTGGTCCAAAGTTTCAATGACTTTCCCTGTGTCCCTGTTTAGTTTCTGTTTTTCTGATCAGTCCATTGAGGATATTGGAGTGTTGAGGTCCCCCACAACTATTGTGTTAGGTACAATGTGTGCTTTGTGCTTTAGTAAAGTTTCCTTTACAAATGAGGGTGCCCTTGCATTTGGGGCATAGATGTTTAGAATTATGAGTTCTTCTTGGTGGATTTTTCCTTTGACCTGCAAGAAGTGACCTTCTGTGTCTCTTTTGATGACTTTGGGTTGAAAGTCAATTTTATCTGATATTAGAATGTCTATTCCAGCTTGCTTCCTTAGACCATTTGCTTGTAAAATTGTCTTCCAGCCTTTTACTCTAAGGTCGTGTTTGCCTTTGAGCCTGAGGTGTGTTTCCTGTATGCAGCAAAATGTAGGGTCTTGTTTCCATATCCAGTCTGTTAGTCTATGTCTTTTTATTGAGGAATTGAGTCCATTGATGTTAAGAGATATTAAGGAATGGTGATTATTTCTTCTTGTCATTTTTTATTTTATTTTTGTTTTTGAGTGGTTATCTTCTTTTGAGTTTGATGGAAGAAGCTTACTATCTTGCTTTTCCTAGGGTGCAGTTTCCCTCCTTGTATTGGAGTTTTCCTCCCATTATCCTTTGTAGAGCTGGGTTAGTGGAAAGTTATTGTGTAAATTTGGTCTTGTCATGGAATATTTTGATTTCTCCATCTAGGTTGATTGAGAGTTTTGCTGGGTATAGTAGTCTTGGCTGACATTTGTGTTCTTTTAGAGTCTGCATTATATTTGCCCAGGATCTTCTAGTTTTCATGGTCTCTGGAGAGAAGTCTGGTGTGATTCTGATAGGTCTTCCTTTATATGTTACTTGGCCTTTTTCTCTTACTGCCTTTAATATTCTTTCTTTGTTTAGTACATTTGGGGTTTTGATTATTATGTGACAGGAGGTATTTCTGTTCTGGTCCAGTCTGTTTGGAGTTCTGTAAGCTTCTTGTATATTCATGGGCATCTCTCTCTTTAGGTTAGGGAAGTTTTCTTCCATAATTTTGTTGAAGATATTTGATGGCCCTTTAAATTGTAGATCTTCACTCTCATCTATCCCTATAATCCTTAGGTTTGGTCTTCTCATAGTGTCCTGGATTTCCTTGATGTAGTGGGTTACAAGCCTTTTGCAGTTTGCATTTTCTTTGACTGTGGTGTCAATGGTTACTATGGTATCTTCAGCATCTGAGAGTCTTACCTCTATCTCTTGTATTCTGTTGTATATATTTGCATCTATGACCCCTGATTTCTTCCCAAGGTTTTCTATCTCCAATATTGTCTCCCTTTGTGATTTTTTTAGTTGTTTCTTACCTCTGTGTTCAGATCTTGGATGGTTTTGCTCAGTTCCTTCACTTGTTTCTTTGTGTTTTCTTGCAATTCTTTAAGAGATTTTTGTGTTTCCTTCTTCCTGACTTATGCCTGTTGACTCAATTTCTCCTGCATTTCTTTGATTTTCTCATTTCCTCTTTATTGGCTTCTGTCTGTTGATCCATATTCTCCTGGAGTTCATTAAGTGGTTTTTGTGTTTGCATTGTAAGGGCTTCTACCCTATTCATGTTCCCCTGCATTTCTTTAAGAGATTTGTTTATGTCTTTTTTGTGTTCCTCTAGCAGCATCATGACCAGTGCTTTTAAATCCAACTCTTGTTTTTCTGGTGTGTTGGGGTATACGGGACTTGCTGTGGTTGGAGAATTGGGTTCAGATGCTGCCATATTGCCTTGATTTCTTTTAGTAACATGTCTATGTTTGCCTTTTGCCATCTGTTTATCTCTGGAATTAGTTCGTCTTGTTGTTACTGGTTGGTGTTTGAAGCTCCTGTGAGCCTGGCGTTTGGTGCTGCTGTCATAGAAGGCGTCCGTGCTCCCGAGGTGGAGACCAGGAGGTTTCTGCTACTTGTCTCTGAATTACCTCCTCAGCTCTGCTGGGCTGGACCCAAGTCTTCCCCAGGCTCCCTGCTGGACCTGCAATTGACCTCTCACAGTCTCATCCTGACCTGCCTAGTTGCCAGCTCTTAAGAATCAGAACTTTTTTTTCCCCACCAATCTGGGCTTGTCTGTTAGATCTTTATGGTGACCTGGGCTCCTCTGTTGGTTCTCTATTGTGACCTGTTCAGACCACCAGCTCCAAGATGGTGGCAGGCCTCAGGGCTCTGTCTAACCACAGGATTCCCTGCAGGACCAGAGGTTCCCTGGTTGGGCTGGTAGAACCTAGATTGTGGTGCTCTCAGTCCACAGGGCTCTGTCTTGTTAGCTGTCTGTGGTGTCCTGAGGCAAGACGTTGGCCTCTGGCTGTACTCCAGGCACAGACCCACTAGCAGGTTGGTGCCCACGCGGGTTGGCACAGAGACAGTCCGCCAAGCTGATCCTGGCTCTGGGTGCACTGCCGAGCTGTTGGTGCATAGACTTCCCACCTACATGCTCTGGCTCTGGGCGCAAGCAAGAGCCTGATGGGGTAGTCAATGCTAGGCTAGCTCTCTGTCCACGCACCTGAACCCAGTCGCCAGCAACAGCTGCCGAGCTGTAGGTGCTCGGTCTTGGATTTTGGAGACAGGGTTTCTCTATGTAGCCCTGGCTGTCCTGGAATTTTCTTTGAAGACCAGGTTGATATTTAACTCACAGATAACTATCTGCCTGCTACTGCCTCCAGAGTGCTGTGATTTAAGGCATGCACGACTTTAAACAAGTCTTATAGGATAATTTAATCTAGTCACTTTCAGAGTATTTGAATTTTGATACTGTAAAAAAAAAAGGTATCCACACACCTTTTCTTTTTTGAAAAAAAATGAGAATTTTTAAATTGTGCAATAATTTATTTTAAAAGCAATAATAAGTATATTATATGGCAGCATTATCAATTTAATGAAAAGTAATTGTATTCCATAGAAAATAATAAGAGTGGTATGGTTTTACAGATTTGCAAATCTCATAATTAGGCTTAGGAAATAACTGGATTTTCAATATGCATCTTAATTTAAATCTGTTGCTAGCCTATGCATATTGTAATCTTTCTAAGTTTTCATCGTGCCACAATGAAAATAAAACTAGGAAACATGTTTTAGAACTGTATTATTTCATAGATACCTTGGATGATCTTTCGTTCCATAATGGTCTTTCTTTTCTTTTTCTTTCTCTTTTTGGTTTTTTGAGACAGGGTTTCTTTGTGTAGCCCTGACTGTCCTGGAAATCACTCTGTAGAACAGACTGGCCTCGAACTCAGAAATCTGCCTGCCTCTGCCTCCCAAGTGCTGGGATTAAAGGCATGCATCACCACTGCCCGTCATAATGATCTTTCTACAACAGAGTCAACAAGTAGCTTTCCCCTATTTATGTTCATGAAATATTTTGAAGTCTGTGTACATAAATACATAGCAAATGTGTTATTACTTAATTTACATGTTTAATAATTTGCTTCTGTTCTGTAACATCAACTCATAGTAAATAGAAGAATTATGTATTTCCTGAACAGGTAAAGCTATACCTTTTTATTCAACTTTTCATTTAACAAACAAACAAAAAAAAGCAACTAGAATAGGACAAGCAAGACTTATCTCAACATGTATTTCATACAGAACAAAATATAAGCAATATTTATTTATTTATTTTATTTTTTGTAAAAATTAGAATGCAAATTTGCTTTCATATGTAATAAATGATAAAAATACATATAATAAAATGTCTTAAAATACATTTACGTATGATTCATCATCAGTAAATGTTTGATTTTTATAGCTATTTTATGTATATCCTTAAGGTTGTAGTAAAAAATCTCAACAGGAATATTAGATCTATAATAAAAAGGGTGTTTATTTCTTCTGAAAAAGCTCTCTTGACGGATTTCTTCTGTGAATCCATTTCTATGGCCAGAGTAAATGTTTGCATGACAAGAAGTGTATACCAAAAGGAGCCTATTATGGTTTTCTCTGGAGGTGCCCTGCTGCAGCCTTACGGATACAGAGGCAGATGTTAGCAGCCAACCATTGGACTGAGTGCTGGAGGAGTTGGAGGGATGACTGGAGGAGCTGAAGGGGTTTACAGCACCACGGGAAGAATGATGATGTAGGTCAACCAGATGCCCCAAGGGCTCCCAGGGACTAAGCCATCAACCAAGGGGTACACATGGTTCCAGCCAAAAGTATGGCAGAAGAATGCCTTGTCAGGCATCAGTGGGAGAAATGCTCCTTGGTCCTATGAAGGCTCAATAGATGCCCCAGCTTGGGAAAAACAAGGGGGGTTAGGTGGGAATGGGTTGGGTAGAGGGGAATATTCTTGGAGGCAGGGGGAGGAGGATGGTTTGGGGGTTTTCTGGGAGGGGAGAAACAAGGAAAAGGTATAACATTAGAAATGTAAATGAAGAATATATTCAATTAAAAATTGTGGAAAAAATTAGTGCTAGAGATGTGTATTAAAGCAGTACTTATAATTGGCTAGTTAACTCTGAGGTTATTAAGCAAAACTAGATAATCCTTAGGTAGCATAAAGACATATAAAAGATAAAAAATTTACATGTGATAAGATAATTAGGTGGGATATAGAGATGTCACACTCTATAAAGTATGCACCAGAACTATAGACCAAGTGCCAGGACAGCCTGGAATAAATAGAGAGACCCTGCCTCAATACAAAACAGTAGCAACAAGAACAAAAAAAGATGCACAGTAGCAGATTTGATTTAAAAAGTTAAGACCTTGGGAAATGGATCAGTGGGAAAAATGTTGCAACCTGGGTTGGTAACACTAGCATTCATATAAAAGTTCAGCTTGATAGCAAGCATCTGTAAAGCCTCAGCTAGGTAGGGCCAGAGACCGATCTTCAAGGGCCTTATTGACCAGAAAGTCTAACGGAAATGGCAAGCCCTATATTGGATGAAAGATTTTGCTGGCTAAGTTTGTGTCAACTTGACACAAGCTAGAGTCCTCTGGGAAGTGAAAAATGTCCCCACCACGTCTGCGGGCAAGCTGCTGGTGATTTTGCTTGTTTGTTTGCTTGCTTCCTTGCTCTTATTTTTTTTTTTTTTGAGACAGGATTTCTCTGTGTATCTCTGGCTGTCCTGGAACTCATTCTGTAGATCAGGCTGGTTTTAAACTCAGAGATCTGCCTGCCTCTCTATCGTTGGGATACAAAGTGTGCACCACCACACCTGGCTTGATAAATTTTCTATATTGATGACTGCTGTGGGAGGGCCCACCTCATTGTGGGTGGCACCACCCCTGGGCACGTGGTTCTAGGTGGTATAAGAAGGCAGCCTGAGTAGGACATGAAGAGCAAGTCAGTAAGCAACACTCCACAAGTTCTGCATCAGCTCCTGCTTCCAGGACTATGGACCAAGTGCTAGGACAGCCTGGAATAAATAGAGAGACCCAGCGTCAATACAAAACAGTAACAACAAGGACAAAAAAAGACTTCTTACCAGGATGGACTGTAATCTACAAGATGAAATAAAACCTTTACTCCCCACTTTGCTTATGGTCCTTGTGTTTTATCTCAAGAATAAAAACCCTAACAAAGACAAGGATACTTTGTCACAAAAACATGGTGGAGAACAATAGAGGAAGATACTCTATGCCAACTTCTAGGGTCCACATGTGCATATACAGATGAGTATATACACATATACTCATACATGCCCACACATGCGTACACCAAACATACAACTATGCATGTATTAAAGACAAAAGTGAGTTGACAAAAATAAAAGAGATCCATATATCTGCTGTCTCCAAGAAGCACACCTCACCATCAAAGAATACCTTACACAAAAGGCATTATTTTATGTGAACAGATGGAAGTAGGACTCAAGAGGGCATCACTATTCTATTAGCTAAGAAAACATACTTCAAACAGAAACTTATCAGAAGGCAGAAAGAAGATCACATCTTACTGATTAATGGAACAATCTGTCAAAAAGACACTACAGTTCTAAACATGAATGTAATATGCACCTGGCTTTATAAAATAAGTAGTACGAGACAGAGAGTGACATGTTAACCTAACACAATAACAGTAAATAACTTTAATACCTCATGCTTATCAATAGGCAGGTCATCCTGACAGAAAATACTTAAATGACATCATAGATCAAATGGGCTTATCAGGAATCTGTAGATCATTGCATCAAAATGTTATGTGATGTGACTGTCCGAAAATCTGAAAATGAAGTCTTTTATTATATATAAAATGTTAAAGCAATATTTTATTATAAATATTAATGAAATAATAAATATAAATATGTCAATAAAATATTTAAGAATAAGTTTAACACTGATAGAGGAAAATACCTGATATTGACTTCTGGCCTCCACATGCATATGCATGCATACCTACATGCCTACACTCACACAAACACATACATAGAGCATGCATTACACACACAAAAAGACTAGAGTTATTAATGTTTCTCTTTATGACTATTAAAAGATGTGTGAGTCTCCTCCTTCTAAAATAATCTTCACCATAAATTCTGTCCTGTGATATTGGAATTGGGACTCTTTCACATGTGTGTATATTTGGGCACATCTGACTCCTTTGCTGTTTTCATTTTCAGATTATGTTAACATGCTGATTTAGTTCCACTGAAGACCTCAAAAATTATGTCAGTGTTCCAAGTGGATGACTCTTAGACCCAGTGTTCTGAGGGCAAATGGGTTTGTTTGGGCTTCTTAATCATAACGCTTAATGGCCACTATCAAGAACATAAACGTTGGCTTCTTTATCTTAAAGAGGAAACAGTATCAGGTGGTATTGAAATTCACAAGAGCATTTGGCTCCATTGATAAACAGATGGCTCCCCTTTCTAGTTATGGGACATGACCTTTGTTACCTTTTTCAAAGTAACATGATTTGCAGTAATATTGTGATGTAAATGTTGCTCTTGTATTTCATTGCCAGCAGGCCACTTTCACACTGAACAGTTGTGAGACACAACAGGGGTGCCTCCCCATGCTTAGTGTTCATTTATGTCACCTGAGAGACCATTTCTTTCTCACCTATATTTCCTGTGGTCAGATTACTCTGTTCTTGGTAATAAAAGTGCTGCTGCATTTGAGCATTATGTATTGAAACATCTTCACTAGGTTTTTATAAGGCTTTCCTGCTCTATGGAATTAGAAATAGGGGTTGCTTTTCTGTTCAGCATAATCAGTATCTGCAATGGTGTCTAAGAAGGATTTACACTGCTCACCAGGGAACTGAATACCCTGTTAAATGAATAATTGTCATTTAGGAGTCCATTACATCTCCTTTGCTTAAGGATTTTTTTAAGTTGTCCAACAGAATCCTGAAGCACTAAACTTTGAGAATTTTGGTCTAAGGCATCATGGTGAAATATATGCACAGTCCTCTTAGTTGGCATTGCTAACAGCACTTGATATCGTCATTTCTAAGCCACAGAAACTTCATTTCAAATAACGTTTATCTAAAACTTCATGTGAATTAACATTCTAGTAACTATTTTGGGGAAGTCATTAACCAGTTCAGTGTGTGTGTGTGTGTGTGTGTGCGCGCGCGCGCATGCGCGTGCATTTGTGTATTAATAAAAATCAGTGTGGAAAACATCCAGTCACTGTTTCACATTTTAAAATAAATTTTAAAATAAACTAGTGGTGAATGTGGATTAAAAAAAAAGATGTGAGTCTACACAACAATTCTTTCTCCAATATAACATGTACACTGTTATTTTTGTACTTATGAATAAATATTTATCTGGTAATTGTAAGCAGCAATACACCACAAAAAGGCACTAAGAGGCCTCATCCCTGGAGCTACTTCCTGTCCCTGTGGGTAACATGCTGTTTTTTGTTGATGGACATCTTTCCCTCATGACCCACAGCGACATTGTGCTTAAAAGTCAATTAGACTTCATCTAATTTTAAAGTTGCTCATCAAAACACATCATTAAGGAAATTACTAATCAAACCACAAACTAGAAGAAATATTTGCAAAGACTTGTAATTGAATCAAGACTGAAATACACAATATATAAATAAGTCTGTAAACTCAATCATAAAATACCATACTAAAATGTGTAAAATATTTGAACTGACACTTCACAAAAGAAGACACACAAATGACCAATGACCATGTGAAACCATTTGCAAAAATGTCATGAAACAAAGGCACAGTAACAGATGATTATAATTATAATTTGGTAGAATGGCTAACATTAAATGCAACCACATAAAATGTTAGTGATGACTTGAAGCTACCCAAACTCTGTTTTATTGTGGGCGTATAAATTGGCAAAACCATTTTTCAGAAATATCTTGACATTTTTCTTACAAAATTAAATATATTGTTTTTTTCTATTATTCTGCCGCTTCATGGGGTAAGTGTGTTTGTTATGGAATGTAGCACTCAACATATTTATATTTCAAATCACAGAATAAACTTGAAGTCTAGGTTATTTGACTGATATAATCCCAAGGAAAATGAAGAAGAAACCCTCTTTGAATAGGTATTGTTACATGAAGTTGCCTCTAAGAAAGACTGATAATATGGGTGAGTCTGTACTCTTGATTCCTTTAAACCTCAGTGTAAATGTCAAAGAATAAGAAATCAAACAATTCAAAGCACACGAGATCCAGTACAAGAGAGATTCTTCATTATTAACTTGTGAGCCTCAGGTGTGAATGGAGACACATAGTAAGTAATATGAGTGGTCTTTAGGAGCTGAGAATAGCCCTTAGTTTACAGGTACTAAGAAATCCAGTACTTTATGCCAATAGATACAAGGAACTAAATTCAGCCTATACAATGAACCAGACCAGTAATTTCTTCAGGCTACTTCGATCCTTGCTTTAAGCCTGTTAATAATTTGAGGAGAGAATCCAGCTATGTTGTGCAGAGCTTTTGACTTACAGGTATGATGTACTAAATTAGTGTTCCTCATAACATTTGAGCTGGTATTATTTGTAGACAACAGAATTGTAATACCAGACACAAGGAAAAAGACACTAAAGAAAATTTGTACTATAGTTATGTGTACTGGAATGTTTGAAAATAATATACTGATATTTGAAACTTTGAAATTCATCAAAACAATTTGAATTGGTGGATGTATAAAAATAGGCACATATTTAATAAAGCACAGATATTAAAATGCTAATTTCTGGACTCTAAATGATGATTATATGACTTTCCCCTGCAATTAGTTCTAATTTTGGATATTTGAAAACATTCACAGTAAAATGTAGAAATCAATGAAACACAAAGTTCTAGACTTTCTGAGATTAATATGTCTATTCATTGTATCTAGGCTTCCAAAAGATAGCTTAGAGAAGAAATGGCAGGCAAATGAACACTATTGTGTTTTCATGGTAGCTTCCTTTGTTATTTTGGCATGCTTGTGTGAATCATCTAAATAAAAAAGTAAAGATTATCTATTATCTGTCTCTCCCTTAAACCTACTTTCCCAACCTCCTCTTCCTTACTTTGATTCCTTTATCTGTCATCATAGGCAAAAGCAACCAAAGTTTCATGAAGGAAGTCAGAGAAATAGGAGGATTCCAGAGGCTGAATGTCCATAGGAGTGAATTTTCCTGAGCCAAATGATAGTCATCCAGAACGGTCCAGAAATTAGTCTCAAATTGTGAATAGGCATTCTTCACAATAGCAGAGTAAAGATACATTTCACTTCTTCCATAAAGAAAGAAAACAACATCGTAAGTAACTACATATTGATGTGAATAACCATGGGGCTGCACTTAATATCACCAATATAGTTTTTAATATTCAGAAACCAAGGACAATAACATAAAAAGACACACAGTATCCCACCATTTGACACCATTACTGCACAGCTACGGGGAGTTTGTCTCCATTTTGAAAGCACCAAGGGTGAAATACAGAATTCTAGCAAACAGTATTAGTACAAACCCTGTCAATTGTTATTACTGCAAGGTTTCACAATCCTTATGGGTTTGCAACACACTTTGATAAGCAACTTGGTTTATCTGCATGGCAGTCCTCCTTTGGAAAAGCATATCACAGCATCTCCAGACAACTCCCCAAAGTTCTGGAACCTGGAGTGATCCTGAGATGTTATCTCTTGTCTGGCTTTGCAATGGGAGGAAGAAATCCCTGAATTTTCTCATCTCTGCAACATCATAGACATTCCTTGGTGTTGGGTTAGCAGGTGGTTGCCTTGAAATGTCAGGCCTTAGCCTGATTGTAACCTTAGCCAGCTGGGTGTCTTGCACTAGAGTGTATAAGTGTTGCCTTAGCTAGCTAGGTGTCTTGCATTAGAGGGTATAAGTGTTGCCACGTGGAGGGAAATGAATGTACTCATAAGGTATAATAAAGATATAAGGGTATTTGTCCCCCAGCCTGCAAATCAAGGACATGATCATCCATATGTCAACTGATATCAGACTCAGGAGTGAAAATACTCTTCCTGCCTCTGCCATTCTCGGGCTCATGAAACCAACAGGGAAGTGAGGAAGCACCATGACTTTAAGCTGCTGCTAGGCCTGCAGTGGCATGGAAGGGTCTTGCATAACTCCACAGCTCTGGATGTCATAATGTCTCCAGAGCATATAGAGATAAAGAAATGGGGAAGGGGAGAGAAATACTCTATCTGTTCTCTGACACACATAACCAAACAAGGCCAAAAGGACCTTCCTGGTGTCATATAATACCAGCAGCAGTACACTGCCATTGGTAGTGAGGAGCACCATAATGCCTCATCTCTGGTGTTCATAGTGCTGAATGACCACATCGATTCCTAGTCTATGATCTATCATTATGAGAGGATGTGAACCACACAGACTTGTTGCTTCAATTCTTACCATGACCCTTTATAATGTTACATATCAACCGAACTGGCTGAGAATAAATACTTTATTAAGTTTCTTTATCATTTTAAGAGTTGCCAGTGTGAGAGGACCTCATTGGTAGCATAGTTAGTATAAACAGTTTCTGAGGAATGGCCAATTACCTGGTAGTGTCCTTTCCCTCCACTCTAAGAATACCAACATCACTGCTACTTATCTGAAATTCTACAATGAACGTCCTTGCATAATCCACAGGGATAATGGGCCCCTCCAATTTTGCCACAATATTCACTATGAACAAAGTCATCTGCCATAGGAAAAAGCATAGAGAGGCTACATATGATGCTTAGTTGAAAGCAAACACAGCATTGCATGATACAATGAAAGCACAAGGCACATATTAAATGAAAGCCTATTACTAACAATTCAAAACTCTATACACTTAGGTGGTAATGACAACTCATCCACCAAATGAAGAAACTTCAATGTAGATGACTATGAAATAGAGAACAAAAAACATGATAATGTGCTGTCTTCAAAGGAACATATTCCTCTCGTGATAGATCCCAAAGAAATTGATGTGGATGTCATGCATGTCAAAGAATTAGAAAGAATTGCTATCCTCACTCATAGGTGGATATTAGCCTAGAATCCTGGGACACCAAAGACACAATCCACATACCAAATGATGTCCAACAAGAAGGAAGGAGTGGACCCTGGTGCTGGAAAGGATCAAAGCACCAGTGTAGGGGAATACCAGAACAGGGAAGTGGGAAAGGGTAGATGGGGGAACACAGGGGAGGGGAAAAGGGCATGGGGGACCTTTGGGGGGCAAGGAACCAGAAAAAGGGAAATGAAATGTAAATAGTGAATATATCCAATAAAAAGGAAAGAATTGCTATCAAAAAGCTAATTCATAGCTACATGAAATTTGGAAGACAGGACAAAATAAACAAAAACTCAGCAAAATCATTTAAAGAACAAATCCAAAATCTCAGAAATGAAGAGTTTAATAAGTCAAATAAAAATAGAGTTGAAAGCTTCAACAACATAGACCAACTGCAAGAAGTAAGATCTGAACTTGAAGATGGATATATTAAAATAGTGTAAATGCCTGGCGGCAGTAGTACACACTGGTGGCAGAGGCAAGTGGATCTCTGTGAGTTCAAGGTCAGCCTGGTTTACAGAGAGAGTTCCAGGACAGCCTGGACTACAGAGAGAAACTCTGTCCAATTAGAAAGTGGTTGGTCACTTGCTCCAGTGAGCACAGCTTAACAGGCTGGTCACTGGTGGGCTTCACAGCTGGAAAATTATGTTTCTTCTCTTGTCCTCTGCATAACATTTTCTAGCACTATGAAAGCTAGCCAGTTGTCATGAAGCTTGGAACTCAGAACCATAGCATTAAACTGATTACTATTGACTTATTTATAAACACATGAATTAGTCCATCTCTCGGCCTTCACCAGAGAAGTGTCTTCTTGGAGATGATGGTGATTAAATACAGAGGCCCACAACTGGTCAACATGCAGAGAGTAAGAGATGACAGAGTGTACAGTCTTAAATGAAACATTTATGTCACACCTGTCCCCCTATGGTTCAGGGATCATTGCAGAAGAGGGGTTGGAAAGATTGTAAGTTGCAGAGGTCATGGATGAATTTAAGAAAGTGATATTTTCTGTACACAAAAGGGAAGTGGCATATGTGAAGTCACAGTGGTTGTGACAGCATACACAGCCTGGGCAAGGAGGTAGATGAACACAAATTCTCAGTCTTAGATTAGAACCTATGGAAACTGTTAAATGTTGGGAGGAGGATAGTCAGCTTTTACTAAGGCAGTGATCCCTGGTAGGTTAGCCACATTCCAGAGTTTAGCTGTACACCCATGAGTATTTGGAGAACATAAATTGGACTTAATGAGTTCTTTTTAAATGTGGACTGTGAATTTCTCTTGCATATTTCAGGAGATTTCTTTATCTTGTAGCTTTGACAACTTAACCATAATACTGTATGGTGAAGATCTTTTACAATATGGATATAAGCATCATGCGCATGGAGAATCAAGTCTTTTTCACAAATAGAAAAGTTTACTTCTAAAAAAATAAGTTTACTTCTATTATTTCACTGAGTAGGTTTTTTGACACTAACATTTTAATAATAACATGGTATTAATTCTTTGAGAATTTCATACAATCTATTTTATCGTTTTCAACCCTTCCTTCAACTCACAACAGATCCATTCCTTACCTCTATACCCATCCAAATTTGCATCTCCCTAAAAAAAAAACTCATCAATCCATTCAATATACCCATCTAAAAAATATCTGTAGGCATCCACTTATAGCAATGTTCATTACAGCTACACTATGGAATCAGTGTAGGCTATCAATAGTAGAATGAATGAATGAACAGAATGAGGAGTCCTACTTATAAATAGCGTTCAATATGCACTATTATTTGACCACAGAGAAGAGTGAAATCCTGCCATTTGCAACAACACAGATGGCAGTGAAAGACATTAAGTGTCAAAATAAGTTGGACATAGTAAGGCAAGAATTGCATGTCTCCTCTAATATTCTCAAGGTTAAAAAAATCAACTTGAAATTAAGACAAGAAATTAAGACACTTCTTCATTGTTGGTGGGATTGCAAGCAGGTAAAACCACTCTGTAAATCAGGTTGGCGGTTCCTCAGAAAATTAGACATAGTACTACCTGAGGACCCAGCTATACCACTCCTGGGCATATACCCAGAATATGCTCCAACATATAATAAGGACACATGCTCCACTATGTTCATAGCAGCCTTATTTACAATAGCCAGCAGCTGGAATGAACCCAGATGTCCTTCAAGAAAGGAATGGATACAGAAAATGTGGTACATTTATACAATGGAGTACTATTAAGCTATTAAAAACAATGACTTCATGAAATTCTTAGGCAAATGGATAGAACTAGAAAATATCATCCTGAGTGAGGTAACCCAGTCACAAAAGACCACACATGGGGTATGTATTCACTGATAATGGATATTAGGAATAAAGCTCAGAATACTCATGATACAACTTACAGACAATATGAAGAAGGAAGATCCAAGTGTGGATGCTTCAGTCCTACTTTGAAGGGGGAAAATAATAACAGGAGGTAGAGGGAGGGAGAGACTTGGGAGAGAGAGATGGGTGGGGGTAAGGGAGGCAGGATCAGGTGTGGGTGGAGACAGGGGAGATGTACAAAGAAATTGAACAGAGTTGTGTATCAGTGGGGGATGGGGAACTGGGGGTGGCAATGAGAATGTCCCAGATGCCAGAAAAGCAAGAGGCTCTCAGGACCCAACAAGTGGGCTGAAATATCCAACAAAGAGGAGAGACAACCTGTAGAGACCATAACCAGAGGTTAGGCACAGCCCCTGGTTGAGGGATGGGGCCACCCACCCATCTCAAATATTTTAACCCAGAATTGTTCCTGTTTGTGGAGGGAAAACTGGGAAGGAGGATAATATTTGAAATGTAAATAAATAAAATAACAAATAAAATATGAAATTATATTTGAAAAGTTCATACTTCATGTGTGAATAGAAACTACACACTGTATTCCACCACAATATACAATTAATATATGCTAATATATTTTTGGAAGGAATTATGAATGGTTTGAGATTTAACCCTATATTCCATTTTATCATATTAGCCTGATATTAATTTCATAATACTGGTAGAAGACAAAAAACAGATTTCGTTATTCATGGTATATAGATAGCATGAGATTCCTGGTTGTATTTGTTCCCCCTTTGTTCCTATTATGAACTGAAAAATATGTGGCCAAACTCCCAACATGATGTTAACATAAAGAGTGGGCCTTTGGAAAGGTAAATGACCTCATAGTGTTTGAGGTGTCATAATAAAAATGAGTAACCTTGTAATGGACAGGATACAATTTGCCTTGCTCTCAACCCTGCCCCTTTCCTCTTTAGGAAGATCTGAGAAGATGTGAGGATATGGGAAGGTAGTTAACTGTAAACTAGGAAGAAGGCCTTCATCGGAATTTTGTTTTTTCTGGTATTTAGACCTTCCAGAAATCAGACCTGCTCGATCCAAATATTAGGGTTTGCTAATTCTATGGCAGTCTGTTACAGCAATCCAAATGGACAAACATACTCTAGTTTTCATGAAGGTATTATAGACAGATAGATATCCACGTAGATGCTTGCTATTCTAAGTATTTTCATCACAGCTAAAGAATCCTGAGCACATGTGAACACATCATGTTATGTGTGTGGAGATCAGAGAATAACATGGGAATTGGTTCTCTCCTTCCATTGTGTGGGCACTGGAGGTCAATAGCAAATCGTCAGGCTTGAAGGCAAGTGCCCTTACCCACTGAGTCATCTTGACAGCCTAACATTAGTCTTTCAAAGGAACTGTGGGCAAGCCTACCTAACATTTGTCCTTGAAGAGGATACTATCTTTATTATGGCCCATTCAAATATCTTCCTTTTGCTCCACAAGGAGGCATTGTATCTTCTAAAGCTGTTTGCTATACAAACATCCTTGAAAAAGATTGGCCCCAACAAAAGTTTTCATTGTATTTGCTTGAAAGTAATTCAAAAAATGAAAGAAACTCGTGGGAATTGTGAGAAATCTTACACTGAAAACTTGATGTTTGCTGCTTTTGCTCTTTGACCCTGCAATTTTTTCCGTTTTCTCCAAGAATCCATGAAACTAAACTGGAACTCATTTGATTCATGCAACATTATTATAGCCCTTAATACTAACTTACGCATTTGGCTTTCTAGACTATTGACAAACTGTGAATAGTACATTGTTTAGGGCCATAGCTACTGAAAAAATAAGTGGACAGTTAAGGTATTTAGTGAACCTTCCATTCTCCCTATCACCAATAATCTATTATTCGTAAGTACTTTAAAGGCCTCCTCAAAAAATAGTTTGTGCTCTACTTTACCTGTATGCTTAAGGAAAACAATGGGATATTTAAATATAGCCCTCTCAGAAAGAGAGCATCTTTTCTTCTCCCCTTCTTCTATTAAGATTTATTTTTAGTTGCCTGTGTGTCTCTCTGTGTGTGTGTCCACGTAGATATGTGCCTGTTAATGCACACAGAAGCCAAAAAGGTTGCTGAATGTCCTGAAGGCTAGAGTCACAGATAGTGAGTGGCGAGTCACCCAGCAAAGGTGCTTGCAGTCACATACCAGTTCTAGTGCAGCGAATGCTTTTAATCATTGACCTATCTCTCCAGCCCCATCTTCTTCAAGTCTTAAGTAATAATAAGGCAAATGATGTAGAGTCTACACTGTTATTTTTAAACTATCTCTCTCTCTTGTTTTTGGTTTGGAGCTCTGTAGCCTTCCTTTCTTCGTAGACCAGGTTGGCGATGGATCCTCCTGCCTCTATTTTCTGAATGCTGGGATTAAAGGCATCTGTCACCACCACCCAACTTAAACTGAATTTATAAAAGTATTTCCATGATAATCTCGGCATGCTTTTATTTTTCCCTTAACAACTTCGGTTGAGTAGAGTAAAATGTCATTGGGAGTCATGTTAGTGCTAAGTAAAATGTCATTAGGAGTCATGTTAGTGCTATTAGGTTTTGTTTTGTTTTGTTTTTAATTGTTTGGTTTTGTATGTTGTTTTTAGAACAGCATTATTTATTTTACCCTAGGTCCTTGGGCTATCTAGTCTCACGTTCTTGATAAATGAAGCAGTGTCAGTTGGGTTCTATCTTTTGGAGTAGGCCTTGAGTCAAATCAGACATGTGTTGGTCATTCCCACACGTTTTTGTAAACATTGCCCTAGAATATCTTGTAGATAGGACATTATTGTAGACCAGGGGTTTGTGGCTGGCTTGTACTTGTTCTTTCTGTCCCCTCACCACCTACAATTATCTATTTCCCTTTCCTAGAGAAAGGGGCCCTCAGCAGTCCCTTTTTATAATACCTAATCTTTGTGATTCTAGCGATTGTAGCGTGGTTATAATTGGCTTAATAGCTGCATAAGAGGGCACATATCATATTTGTATTTCTGTGTCTGGGTTACCTCACATGGGATGATTTCTTTTCTAATTCCAACCATTTACCTGATAATTTCATTTTTTTAATGCATGAGTAATACTCATAGTTTCTTGAGTTCTTGACATATTTTGGATATTAGCTGTCTACCAGATGTGTAGTTACTAAAATTCTTTTCCCATTACGTAGGCTGCTGTTTTGTCCAAATGATAGGGGCTGAGAGTAAGAAAATTAGGAGGGGAAGATTTGTGTGATACACTGGAGGTGAGGGCAGATAGGAATGGAATGCCACAATAGGTTACAGATCTGGGGATGAGACTGGAGGATTGGACTTGCAGGAACAGGAGAGAAGTAGTAAAGATACGAAGTTAGTTTATCTGTTCCCATAGCAGGAGTGGCCTGGGGCTTCCCAGGGAGGGCCTGGAGCTTGAGCCCGAGATAATGCAATGAATGGAGGGAGAGAAGATAGGAGGAGTTAGGTCTGTGTGATCCACTGGAGATGGGGGTTGGGGGGAGGGAGGCTCCAGCAAGCTTTCTGCTATGGAGCTGAGCATAAGACTGGGGATTGGGCTTTTTTTTATTGGTTATTTTATTTATTTACATTTCAAGTGTTATCGCCTTTCCCATTTTCCCCTCCACAAAGCCCCTATCTCATACCCCTGCCCCTTGCTTCTATGAGGGTGCTCCCCTAACCATCCACTCCCACCTCTCCTTTCACCACTTTTCCTGCATTTCTTTCACATCATACTAATAATCTGTATGATGTTTTAGATATGTTTATGCTTTATTTTCAACTTGACCATGTAGCAAAATGTCCAAGTCTATCAGGATTGTTTTTTTTTTTCATTTCTCTTTCCTTCCAAAATACCATGATGGGCATGGTGACACATTTGTTCAATCCAAGCATTTGGGAGGTGGAGGAAAGATGATTAGGAGATCTGGTACCTTCTTTTGACCTGCATGGGCACCAGGCATGCATGTGAAGCAAATACATACATGTAGTACATGTAGGTAAAGCATTCATAACAAAATAAATACAATTTAAAAAATAAAATAAAAATTATTCTTGCTATATTAATGATTGTTTGAGGGTACTCTAGGTTATATGAGATCCTATCTAATAACTCCGCAGACAAATAACACATCATGTCAACAACTCAGAAATAGAATATCTCAGATATTTTTTCTTTCCCTCAAAACTAGTGAAAACATAAAAGACATTTATAATGATCTTTCTGTACCACATTTTCTAGTCAGTAAGTTTATCATCAAATATATACTTTCTACCTGTTATCAGTTTCAGGACATAAAATGATTCTTGGTGATTTGTTGTCCTAAGGTTATTTTTATGGATATATTAAATTAAGAATTTCAACAAATATATTTTCTTTGAGTCTTTGTAACAAAAAAATGAGATATTTTCTGAAAATCTGTTGAAATTTTGGGTTTCACTTCTCAATGGAATATTTCAGTGAAACAGTGATAGCATTAGAAAGGAATAGTTAAAGAACTGTGTTTTCCTTATGCTTCATTACTGCCTCCCCATAGAAAGCATTCATTAGGTACTATGTTCTTACATTTCTACATAGAAAGATATTTATGAACAAATCAGTAAAGAAGAGGTCAGTAAACCATTGCAAGGATGCTTTGTATGAGATCACATGAACACATTGTTTATTATTTCATACTGTTTATGAATATGACATTTCTGATCTTAATAAGGAAAGCATTTTGAATAATTAGCTGAGATTATACAAATATAAAATGCAGTTCAAATGTTAAAAACTCATTTAATATTTCCACCTATAATGTTCTCTTATTGTAAAATCAAAAATAGTTACTACCAGGCAAAATTCAAGAAATTAAAATTGATTCTTAATGATTATGTGTTGCAAACTTCTATTCATCATACAAAAATGTATTTGCACAGAAACATTATCTAATAGATTTAGAATGTGAGGTAAATTCTTCCTTGACATTTTATTATAAAGTTTTATTGTTTTAAAGTGTTTCTTTGCCTTATAATTAAACACATAACATTTTTAAAAGGAACAAATCATTTCAAGATGAATTTGGAAAAAAATCACATGTTCTATTGGCTAAATGAATGAGGGAAAATTTGTCATTAGTGAGATTTGATATTAAATTATTTTTGCTGAAGGGAATGCTATTGTACCCAGCTAGCATTTATGAATATGTAATTTAAACTCTAATTTAGTTTTGCCAGTTAAATGTTGCTTCTTTTAAGCCCAGTCCAGCTTTTTCTTCTCCTTACATTTTTGTCTGCTAGTAACTTGGGCTATTTTACTCATATTTTCCCAGTCAAATGAAGTTTTAAAAATGACATTCTTTATATTTCCTACAATTTCCAGCCAAATCTAAAATTTTATTCACCTTATATTGGTTCCCTTTCACGAACCTATAGATAGAATTGCATCTTTAAAAAATTAAATATAAAATTATATTTAGGTATGTGCGTCTGCACATGAACAAAAGAGCCTGAGAGTCCAGAGCCATCCAATCTGGAGGGCTGGGTCTCAAGTAGGTGCTCAGATCTCAACTGTCAGACTCCAGACAAGCAGCAAGTATATTTAATCACTGAGCAATCCAGGTCTAGAATTCTATCCTTTAACTAGAATGTACAATATTTGTTTCTTTTTTGTGATGTTTGTAGTTTTTGAACTCTAATATTAGATTTATTACCTCATTGATGGTACAAAGTAAGATATTTCGGGAGTCAGAAGTAGGTGGATCTTGGTGAATTTTGATGTCATGCTGGTTTAAATACAAAACTTCAAGCAAGCCCAGGCCAAATACTGAAACAACATCTCAAAATATGGTTTTCTTTATGATATTCTCATACATATATGAAATTTTACTTTGCTCATATTTGTGACCACTAGCCCCCATCATCTACATTCCCTTCTTACTTACTGATCTTTCCCCTATGCAGTCCCTTTCTATGTTCATGATTTTATAAATAAATGTATATATATGTATATATGTACACACACACACACACACACACATATATATAATCGTATATACCAGTGGCTACAGAGATGGCTCAGTTGATAGATGACTTGCAATACTAAGATTAAGACCTATGTAATTATATCCCAATTACATATATATATATATATATATATATATATATATATATATATATATATGTTTATTAAAAGAAGACAAAATCAGCCGGGCAGTGGTGGCGCACGCCTTTAATCCCAGCACTTGGGAGGCAGAGGCAGGTGGATTTCTGAGTTCGAGGCCAGCCTGGTCTACAGAGTGAGTTCCAGGACAACCAGGGCTAAACAGAGAAACCCTGTCTCAAAAAAAAAAAAAAAAAAAACAAGACAAAATCATTGTTGACTATAATTTAAGTAGCAGATATTTTCAATATTTCTCATCCTAGAAACAAAGAGAAATACTTAAAGTGAAATCTACTAATAGGGAGAATTCCTTGGGCAGTAAAATGTTTGACTAAGTCCTAAGTAAAACATACCATACAAGAAGTCAAAGAGAAGGATTTACTTCATCAAAACCATTGTATTTTTAAGGGTTCAGGACACTTCTGAAGAAGTTATATGTGAAAGTGCCTCATCTGTTCAAAACCACTTGATATATCTTACAGTAGAAGATTCTATTAGCACTCACTTAAGTATGACATTGGCCAGGCTCAGTTTGAAAGGGACACTGTTGATCTAATCAGAAGAATATGACTTCATAAAAGTTTTGCAAGATGCAGAAGGTGGCATGAATTGTATAGATTTAGCAAATTAGTAAGAAGAATTTTGATCAAATGTTAAGTAAAGCTGTGTAAACTGAGGAGGCTATAGATATTGAACCTGCCATCCAGAAAGGCGTATTAACCAGTGAAAATTCACATTCATGTCATGGAGTTTTAGAACTTCAAGAAGTTTATTTACTAATCTTAGTAAACAGGAATGTCATTATTCTAAACCATAAAAGCCAAACATTTTTACTGCTTCTGCTGAACAGACTCAAGTAAAGATTAAAATGGAGGGGGAGTAGGACTAAGACTGGTGTCTATGAACTGTGTGTAGTTTATTTTGATGAGAACCATCTGCTCTTCATGGGATCCCTTATACTGAAGTTACATTTGTTATGGGTACTTTGAGATTATATATCTTTCCACCAAAGATAAGGGTATGAGACATAAGCAAAAGAAACTATTCCTGTCTTTCAGACTGGTTAAGCACATATATTGAGAATACATTGTGAAATGCAGATAAGTATGCTGAAGAACAGTGGCAAAAGCAGGGTGGAGTTGAAAAAGTTAAAATGTCAAGACAACTTATTCATGGTGCAGAAGAAGTCAAGAACAAGCGCCTGTCTATACATGCAACAAGTCCAAAATGAAAGAGTTCCTATCTTGACTAGATAGTAAAGCAGAATATGTCAAGCAGATCGCATCCTCCCTATATGAGTCATCATCAAAGCCTTTTAAGACATCATATAAGTTCTATCACTGCACCACACTAAACCTACATGATCTCATCCAAAATGGTGTATAAAAAGATAGCCCCTATGAGAGAAGGCTCTGGAGATTCTGGTGGTAACAACCAAGGAAGATAGCAAGGCTCCTAATGAGACCCACTACTTCACCTGAGGCTTGTATTTTTAATGATAATCTGATGTACATTTATCTCTTATATCCTTGAAGATGGCTCTTTCTAATACACTTCAATGCAAAATTAGATGAATAGCTACATTGCATGAGTAGTGAACTTTCCTTTTTTTCCTCACTTGAAGTGTTTTTGTAAAAAAGATGTCATTGATTTTAATTCATAAATCATTTGCTGTTTTTGTCCAGATTGCTTTATATCATATTTCAATATTTTTCCCAGACTGATCTTAAACTCTCAAGTTGAAGTGATCCCTCTACCCTTGTCTGTTGCAGTAGTTGAAATTCCAGATATGCACCAGCCTCAGGATAGGGAATAAGAATATCAACAGTATTGGTATTTTTTGGCTGAATAAGAGTTTTGCATGTGGGGTGTCTCTCCTGTACTTTTAAGAACATTTAGTAAAATTTATGGTCTGTGAATGTTATTTGGGACAACCAGAAATGCCTCTAGACAATAACAAATGTTCCTTTGGGGAAACACTACCATTTGTTAAGAATCTGTGGTCTAGGGATCTGGAGAGTTAGAGAGCTGGAGGGCTGGAGGGCTGGAGGGCTGGCTAAGCAGTTAAGAGAGTATACTGCTCCTGCAGAGGATCTAAGTTTGGTTCCTAGCTCCTACTTTGGTTACTCATAAGCTTCTGTTACTCCAGCCCCAGGGGGATCTGACACCACATTCTATTGAGGCCTCCAAAGGGAAAGTGCACTAAGCATGCCTACACACACACACACACACACACACACACACACACACACACAGAGAGAGAGAGAGAGAGAGAGAGAGAGAGAGAGAGTTTTTAAAGAAAGAGCCACTGCTATCTAGATGCCTGTAGAACATTCATTTGTTTTTTAATAGTTCAATAAATCTACAAGAATATGCCTTGGTATTTCTCAATCTTTGCTTATACTTTCAGCCATATAATATTCTTTAATGATGAAGTTTATAACCTTGTTCATTTCTGTTGTTTTCTTGAATTACAGCTTTTAAGATTTTTTTCCTGTTCTTTAAATTCCTAATGCCTTAATCCTTGATTTCATAGCCACCCAGACGCCCCAAGACTCGCAGAGACTGAACCATCAACCAAGGGGCACACATGGTTCCAGCCAAAAGTGTGGCAGAGGAAGGCCTTGTTGGGCATCAGTGGGCAGAGTGGTCCCTGGTCAGGTGAAGGCTCAATAGATGCCCCAACAAAGGGAAACCGAGGCGGGGAGGAGTGTGTCCGGTGGAGGGGTATATACTTGGAGGCAGGGAGTAGGAGGAGGGGTTGGGGGTCTTTGGGGAGGGGGGAAATTGGGAAAGGTTTTTACCATTGGCAATGTAAATGAAGACGATATTCAATAAAAAAATAAAAGAATAAAAAGGGAAGAAAAATGCTTATCTATTTTCAATTACTTTCTTCTTTAAAGTTTTTCCTCATCTTATCTCCCTACTTCTTGTCTCTCAAAGCAAAATCGATTATTTTTATTAAGTACTGTATTTCTTCTAGTTTTGTTATATATTCTGAAAATATTTTTTTAATATTTAAGTTTTTCCAGGTTGGTCCCTTAACATCTCAATTTTCTGATTTATAGTAGATTATTGCTTTCTGTGACTTAGATCACTTTCTCCTTGTCATTTTGCTTGTTAAGTAGATGGTTATGGTTTTGATGTGGTTTGCAACACTCAGTTTCATATTCTATAATAATGTTTCTTGGATCCTTTTCCTTTCATTTCACAGGCTCATTTATAATTATATTTTTTATTTATGGTTTTCATGCAATATATTTGATCATATTTCCCCACCCACAAATCTCAAATATCCTCCCCAACTCTCTACTTTTTCAGTGATTTTCTTGTGAAAATATTAAGAATGAATTTTTCTGTGGATATTTTTGTCTGAACATTTATGGCATATATGTTTCAGGGTATATTTTCTAATTTCCCAGCTTTCTTTTTCTCTTTGGAGATTTTATTTTTGTATTGTTCAAAGTTATATTCTTTTTCTTTTTGAGATTTTTATCGCTTTTTACTCCTTAGTTGCTTTTATCTGGGACTTATCTTTTCTCTATTTTATCCATTTATAATTTGGTTCAATTCTTACCCGTTTTTCTTTGATGTGCAGGCCCATGCCAGAAGGAACTCCTAGTTATTCAGTGTTCAGAATTCACAGGAACCTTAACGACTTGACTCAACTCATTTAGATAGCAATGCAGACTTTTGCACTCATTTGCTGTTGGGCTGGGAAATCATGCCTTTTACCAGTTGTTCTCAGTTTGGCTTTTCCCACAAACACCCATGAGTCACTGTCTCACATCTTCCAGATGTCCTGAAGCTTAATCCCTCTTTCACATAATATACCGAGTGATTCCATTCAAGCCTTAGAAGTGATGGTGAGTTATTTTCTACTCCTGGCAGTTTGTTGTTCTTAGACCTATCTTGTCACCTACTTGTAGGTATTATCTATGTTTTTTTTCTTTTCTTTTCTTTCGTTTTTAACTTATCTGTTATGGCAGCATTTAGACAGCTCCAAGAAAATGTGCTGCCACTGCACTCCTACCAGTATCTTCTCAGGGAGCTGGGTTTTGTGATGTCTTATTTTTTCATTAAACGATCACAACACTGTCTTCATCACTTCACTAAAAAATGTTCCTCACTTTTGTCTTTTAAGCATTAAGACATGTGAATGGCACTGCCATCCTCCTGCTTTCTAGGATATATTCTTGTAGTCAATCTAGACTCCCTTCTCCAATGTATATTCTGTTATATAATATAAATTACCTTTAAACTCCATTGGCTTTTTCATATCATTTCTCCTTTGCCAAGAATCTTGCTCCCTGATATGTTCTCACTGATTTTTGCTTAGAGTACTCCTTAAAAGGTAATAGCTCAATTCTTTATCAACCACAGGATACTTCATGTTATTCTTCCTTATATATTTAGTCCTATTTCATTGATTCTATGCTAGAGTGATAGAAAACTATTTACTATTTATCACATGTTGAATATGCATGAGCTAATGTTCATGATCTCTCCCATAATACGAGTGAAGTATTAAGAGCTCCACTTTGCACATAGAGCTGAAGCTAGCATAATTTAAGAACTGCTCAATTTTTATAACTAGTAATTGGCAGTGGCAGAATTTATATAGTTACTCATTCACATCTATTCTGGCTCATTCATACATTTTAAAAGGCTACTATCCCATTTATTTCAATTATTTCAAAGTATTGTTCTACTTCTATCATTATATGTTTTACTCAAAATAGAAAGAGAATTGGGTAAAGGAAATAAGATAAAAGAAAGAAAAGTAATGAGAAGAAAAGTGCATGGGAGGAAGGTAAAAGAGATGTTAACAGGGAAGATGAAAATTAACTCAGTAGAACATCTCACCTCCCAAAAGAACAAAAACATTCAATAAAAACAAAGATTATTTTAAAATTGAAAAATAATAAACGAGTAAGCTTCCCTGCTCATATGGTAAGTGTCCAGATTTCATTCCAACTTGGAGGTATTGTCTTTTATACCTTATCCTGTGGATGGGATAGAAGCCACTTATTTTTCTGGGATTCGAGCAGGTTCGACTAGAATGGACTGTTTACAGTGGGAGCTCAGTCTACCTTTCCTGGTGGGTTAAATGACTGCAGCTCTCAGAACAGGCTCTTACTCTGGCTCTGGATCTGGTTCTCCCTGTGTCTTGGGCCTATAAATTTCCTTTTTGGTGCTGACTTTATCATCTTAATGAACTTCTGGAGCTCGGGTATAGATAATTTACTTTAGGCTTAATTCTTCATTGTGAATCACATTCTCCACTGAAATATATTTGTATGTAGTCTTTTCTGTATCCTAGGACTACATAGGTCCTCATGGTGGTGCTCACTTAATCCATTGAGGATGACAAACTTTCAAGTTGTATATACATATACATATACACTTATATACATATAAGTGTGAGGTCCACTGATGTTGCTAGCAGAAAGGCTTATTTGTAAACTCCCAGAATAGTTTCCCTCTGCTGAACTGGTTAACAAGCTAAAGCAGAATAGTATTTGTCTATTGGGTAGTATGCAGGACTTCCATCTAAAACTGTTTTGGCAAAATGTCAGCCAGTGTACATGAAGATTTTTTTTCTTCCACACTCTCCCCATTAATTTGCTTAGTACTTTGTGTCTGAATCCTTTGGTTTCTTTATAAGGCTAACATGTCAGTATTTCAGGATTTAACCTGTTTCTGTTGCTGTCCTTTAACATTGTAAGCAGCTCACCTCTTATTAAAAACATGCATCAGTTGATTTGCTTTTGATTTTTAGAGACAGGGAAGGTGCTGGTATCTCTAATATCATCTTCCTCTATGAATTCAACAGTATGAGACAAAGTAATTAAACATGAAAGACATATAGAGAAAAATGTGGCAAATATGGAGCAAACTGATGCCCTGTAGAACCATTTGCAATCTCTTGGTGATGTGCTAAAGAACTGTGCTAGCAGGAACCGCAATGGAGGATTAGGGGAAGGACTGAAGGAGCTGAAGGGGTTTGCAGCCCTATAGGAACAACAATATCGACCAACTAGACCACCCCCCAGAGCTCCCAGGGACTAAACCACCAACCAAAGAGCACACAAGGAGGGACCCATGGCTCCAGCTGCATGTGTAGTGGAGGATTGCCTTGTCAGATATCAATGGGAGGAGAGGCCCTTGGTCCAGAGAAGGGTCGATACCCCAGTGTAGGGGAATGCCAGGACAGTCAAGCGGGAGTGGGTAGGTGGGTAGGTGGGTAGGGGAACTCCCTCATAGAAGCAGGACTGAGGGGTGTGAGATAGTGGGTTTGTTGAGGGGAAACCGGGAAAGGGGATAACATTTGAAATGTAAATAAATGAAATAGCCAATAAAAAATTTAAAAGATAAATTATGAGCTAGGAAAAAAGGAATTGTGTCAGATTTAAAAAAAATAGGGATTGGGTTGTATTTCTGTAAAAAAATGGTGAAGAATTGGCATCTTAATATATTGAATTTTCTATCTTAAGTATGTGAAATCTTACTCTATGCAATATTTTAAGTTCTGGAAAGTTTTAAAAATTTTCAATATTTGGACATTTTGTATTATTGATCTCATACTGTTCCAGTCTATTTGTATCACATTTTAAAATTTATTTTAGATTATTAATTATGATTACACAAAATGATTTAGGTTTTATTGATATTGTGTTTTGATTTCTTGACAAGCACACATTTTAAAAACATTTATTTATTTATTGGAGAGTCTAAGGGATATCACTGGCCAACATCTCAAAAAAAAAAATAACTAACTAGTCCTGTCAATAGGTTCTTTTATTTGTTAGACTCTATAAAGTTTAGTAGAGGTGCTGATGCCACATTATAATGTGACCCCATTTAAACTATATTAATACAAACATGCATACACACATACATACACAGAGTGAGAGAGAGAGAGAGAGAGAGAGAGAGACAGACAGACAGACAGACAGACAGAAGCTTCTTCGATAGTAGGTTTCCATACAACTTTTTCAAAAGGTCTTTATTTTTATTTATCCCTCATTTTATCCTACACTTTGCTTCTTTTTTTTTTAATTGGATGTTTTCTCAATTTACATTTCAAATGTTTTCCCCTTTCCAGGTCTCCCCTTTGGAAACCCACTATATCTCATTTCTCTTCCCCCTGCCTCTATGAGAGTTGACACTGTTGCTCCCCCCATGGTGCCACAAACCCCCTCAGCTCCTTCAATCCCTTCTCCAACTCCTCCATCTGGGACGCCCCCCCTATGCTCAGTCCAATGGTTGGCTGTGAGCTTCCACTTCTGTATTTGTCAGGCTCTGGCAGAGCCTCTCAGGAGACAGCTATATCAGGCTTCCATCAGCAAGCACTTCCCAGCATCAAGAAGAACATTCAGGTTTGGTGACTGTAAATTGACTGGATCCCCAGATGATGCAGTCTCTGGATGGTCTTTACTGCAGTCTCTTGATAAGTGTGTGGGTTCATTTCTGGGTCTACAATGCTGTTCCATGCACTCTGCTTCTTGATCCCATTTTTATGCTTCCTCTTTTATTATTCCCCTTTAATTTTTCTATACAACTGTACTCTCTTTCCACTCCTCTAAAAGCCCTTTACTATGGGTTCTTACTAATTTCCCAACTTCTATGGGAATTCAAATATATATATATATATATATATATATATATATATATATATATATTTGAGGAGACAAGCTAATATCCACAAATGAGAGAAAACATATGCTATTTATCATTCTGTATCTGGGATATCTCACTCAGAAAAACTTGTTTCTACTTCCACCATTATCTGTGAAATTCTTGTATAAATATACTACATTTTCATTATTCATTCTTCAGTTGATGGACATCTAGGCTGTTTCCATTTCCTGACTATTGTGAAGAAAGCAACAATGAATACAAATGAGAAGCTATGTTTAGAATAATATTCAGAGTCCTTTGGTTATATCCCTAAGAGGGGTGTCGCTGAATAATTTCCATAGTGACTGCATCAGTCTGCAAAAGTTATTGCTCTTGGTTACCCTCCAGAATTTGACAAAAAGACCCTATTGTTGAAGACAAAAGATGCTTGAGATAAAACATGAAAATATCAACTGGAGAACAACCCTATTGGCTAGCTTTCATAGTGCTGGAAGGTGATGTACATGCTACAAGAGAAAAAAGTAATATTCAATCATTAATCATATCAAGCTCTGAACCCCATGGACAATAATACTTACTTGTCTGGCAAGACATGTCCATTGGTGCAATAGTAGCATGAATCCTAGAGGAGTAACAAACCACTTTCTGAATGAATTAAAATGTAGCTCCACAAAATGAAACCCATACCTGACAACATTATTATGCCAATAACCTGTGATTTGATATGTCATAAGCCCCATGGGGTCATCTATTATTATTCTGCTAAGTGAACATAGTATTAAACCTGTTCCTAATGACTTATAATTATAGCCACAGATCAATGCATCCCTCAACCCTTATCCAAGAAGCTTCAATTTACTGTAGATGGTGATTAACAAATATCCTGGGTTTTGTTTGTTTCTTTGTTTTGTTTTTAACTTACAAAAGCTACAGTTATCTGGAAAAAGGAAAGTCAACTAAGAAAATATCCATTAGATTGCCAGTAGGTAGGTCTGTCATCTATTTTCTCCATTAATGATTGATGTGTGTATGTCCAGCGAGTTAGAGGTGATGCCCTCTCTGATCTAATTATCCTGAGTTGTATAAGAAAGCAGGTTGAGGAGCAGTCCAGTAAGCAGCACTCTTCTTCCATTTCTTCTGCTTCCAGCCCTAACTCTAGGTTCTGACTTGACCACTCACTCTAACTTCCTTTGATGTTGAACTGTGATGGGAAGCTGTAAACTGAAACAAACCCTTTCTTCCATAAGCTGCTTTTGGTTATGTTTTATAACAGCAATATGAGCCAAACTAAGACTTAGGGATCATTGTGGTGTAGGACCTGAAGAATGTATGAGCCAGAGATGGTAGTGGGCTCTAAGAAAATAGTGCCTTCTGGCACATCAAGGTAGCTTCATATATGAGTCACAGATATTCCAACAACATGCACAAGACCTGTGAAAATTCAAACCAGAACAAATCCCAGCATAAAGATTGGAGTTATGCACAAAATTCTATACATAGACATGGGGTAATTCTCACTTGTTATCTGCTTGGAGGAGAGACCATTTTCTGTAAGAATATACCCTTGTAGGTTGACCATGCTCTTGGACAGAAGTTCTCAACATGTGGGTCAAGACCCCTTTGGGTATCTAACAGTCCTTTCACAGGGATCACATATCAGATATCTATATCACAATTCAAAATAGTAGCAAATTACAATTATGGAGTAGCACCCAGAATAATTTAGTGGTTGGAGGTCAACATAACATGAAGAACTCTCTATTAAAGGGTCACAGCATTAGGAAAGTTGAGAAGACTCTAGTGGAAGACTACACATTCAAAATATTTGGGCACCACATATTGCTCTCGATAGGTTTTAAAAGAAACATCAAGTTGTGTGGGTAGGGAAGGGAGGTAGAAAGAGTTAATATGATCAAGGCATATCATACAAAACTCTCAAAAAGCTAATACAAATTATTTAAAGATTTATTTATTTGTATGTGTTTTGACATTTTGCCTGTATGTATATTTGTGTACCACATGTGTGTTCGGTGCCTGCAGAAGCTAAAAAACAGCATTATATCCCTTGACAGAATCTGGTAGAATTCTGCTCTAAAATCATCTGGCCCTGGGCTTTGGGTTGGGAAATTTAATTACTGCTTCTATTTCACTTAGGGTTTATAAGTCAGCTTAAATTGCTTATCTGATCTTGATTTAACTTTAGTTAATGTTATGTATCAAGGATGTAAAAACTTGTATGGAGTACAAAATTTTTGCATTAATTAATTTATTTATTCACTTTATATCCCAATCACTGTTCTCCTCCATGTTCCCCCCTTATAGAATCCCTTCTCCATATCCTTCTCCTCTGAGAGGGTAGACCCCCCCACACACACACACCTGCTCTGGGTATTCCGTCACCCTGGCACATCAACTCTCTGCAGGGCTAAACCCTTTCTCTCCAATGGAGGCCAGACAAGGCAGCCCAGTTAGGGGAACAGGATCCACAGAAAGGCAACAGCTTTAGAGGACAGCCCTTGCTCCAGTTGTTGGAGGACCTGCAGGAAGACTGAGCTCACAGCTGCTACATATGTGGGGGGGGGCTAGGTCCAGCCTCCTCTTTGGTTGATGATTCAGTCTCTGAGAGTCCTCAGGGGTCTGGGTTAGTTGACAATGTTGTTCTTCCTGTGGAGTTCCTATTTTATCCAGGGCTCTCGATCTTCCCCCAAATCTTCTTTAAGACTCCCCAAGCTCTGTCCAATGTTTGACTGTGGGCCTCTGCATCTGTTTTAGTCAGCTGCTAAGTGGAGCCTCTCAGAGGACAGTTAAGCTAGGTTCCTGTCTGCAAGCATATCAGAGTGTCATTAATAGTGACAGGGATTTGTTGCTTGCCCATGGCATGGGTCGCAAGTTGGGCCTGTTTTTGTTTGGCCTTTCCTTCAGACTCTATTTCATCTTTGTCCATGAATTTCTTGAAGACAGGATAAATTTTGGGTTGAATGTTTTGTGGGTGGCTTGTTGTCCCTATTCCGCCACTGGGAGTCCTGTTTGGCTATAGGAGGTAGCCTCTCCAGGTTCCATATTCCTTCTGCTATGATTCTCAGATATGACAATGCTCTGTAACGTTCACAACAGTCATATTTGTAATAGCCAGAAACTGGAAACAATCCAGATGTTCCTCAACTGAAGAATGGAGTCATAAAATGTTCATTTAAACAATGGAATACTATCCTGCTATTAAAAACAAGAACATCATGAACTTTGCAGGTAAATGTATGGAAATTGAGAATATCATTCTGAGCGAGGTAATCCAGACCCAAAAGGACATGCATGGTATGTACTGACTGATAATTAGATATTAGCCATAAAGCACATATACCCACGCTTCACTCCATAGACCCAAAGAAGCAACACAAGATGGATGGCCCAAGTGAGGCTGTTTGAGTCTCACCTAGAAAGAGGAAATAGAATGGTCATAGGAGGCAGAAGAAGGGTGGAAACTGGTTGGGAGAGGAGAGGGAAAAGGAGAAGGGAAAAGTCAATAGGGGATTCAGGATCAGGTGTGGGGAGAGATAGGAGAGAGGGCCATATGGCCAGGAGAATGAATGGAAACCTGCAACTGATGGGGCATATCTTGAGTACTTGAGTACATGCCAGAGACCTGGGATGGAAGAGGCTCCTTGCAGTCTATGGGGGTGAATTTAGCAGTGTACAAGTTTTTGAAGTATGTACATTTTTGGATATTTTATTTATTTACATTTCAAATGTTATCCCCTTTCCCAGTTTCCCCTCTCCCAGGAACCCCCCTATCCCATTCTCCCTGCCCCTGCTTCTATGAGGGTGTTCCTCCACCTACCCCACTCCCACCTCCCTGCCCTCGATTGCACTACACTGGGGCATCCATCAAGCCTTCATAGGATCAAGGACCTCTGCTCCCATTGATTCCTGACAAGGCAATCCTCTGTTACATATGCAGTTGGAGCCATATGTACCCTTTGGTTGATGGCTTAGTCACTGGGTGGGTCTGGTTTGTTGATAATGTTATTCTTCTATGAGGTTGCAAACCCCTTCAGCTCCTTCAGTCCATTCTTTAATTCCTCCATTGGGGATCCTGTGCTCAGTCCAATGGTTGGCTTTGAGCATCCACCTCTGTATTTATAAGGCTCTGGTAGGGCCTCTCAGGAGACAGCCATATCAGGCTCCTTTCAGCAAGCACTTTTTGGCATCCACAATAGTGCTGGGGTTTGGTAACTGTATATGGGATGAATCTCCAGGTGGGACAGTCTCTGGATGGCCTTTTCTTAAGTCTCTGTTTTACACTTTATCTCCATATTTGCTCCTGTGAATATTTTGTTCCCCTTCTCAGAAGAACCAAAGAAAGCACATTTTGGTCTTTCTTCCTCTTGAGCTTCATGTGATCTGTGAATTGTATCTTGGATATTCCAAGCTTTGAAATTCTTAGGCAAATGGAGAGAACTAGAAAGTGTCACCCTGAGTGAGGTAAGCCAATCACAAAGGAACATACATGGTATGCACTCACTGATAAGTGGATATTAGCCCAGAAGCTTGGGATACCCAAGAAGTATGTCCTTATGATCCTCTAGATTTCCTCAGTGTCTGCTGTTATATCCAACTTTTCATTTTCATTTTTAAAATTTAGATGTTCCCTCTCCACCTTTTTGTTACTTTTAATAAGCATCTATCAATCTTATTCATTTTTCTCAAACCAAATCTTTGTTTCATTGATTCTTTGCATTATTCTCTTTCTTTCTATTTTACTGATTTCAGCCCTGAGTTTGATTATTTCTTGATGTCTACTTCTTTAGGATGCATTTTTTCTTTTTGTTTAAGTGATTTCAGGTGTGTTGTTTGCCTGCCTATATGAGATCTCAATAACATTTCTATGCAGGCACTTAGTGCCAGGAATTTGTCTCTTAGAACAGTCTTTATTATGTCCTATGAGTTTAAGTGAATATGTTGTCTATTTTTATTGAATTATAGATATTTTTTAATTTCTTTATTTTTTGTCTTGAACCTCTTTTTTATTCAGTACAGAGCTGTTCAGTTTCTATGAGGGTTTAAGCTTTTTGTTGTTTATGTTGTTGATGATATCCAGCTTTAATCCACGGTCATCTATCTGATAGCATGTAGGGATTTCAATTTTCTTTATACCTGCTAAGACTTGTTTTATGACCAAATATGTCATCAATTTTGGAGAAATTTCCATGAGATGCTGAGAAAGGGGTAAAATTATTTACTATGTGGTGAAATGTTCTGCAAGCAAATAATATCTGTTAGGTCCATTTGGTTTATGACTCAGGTCCACCATTTTTCTATTTGTATGACTTGTCTATTTGTGAGAGTGGGGTATTGAAGTTTCCCACTATCAACGTGTGAGGGTCAGTATATAATTTAAGATGTAGTAGAGTTTCTTTTATGCCCACTGAAGTTGGGAGCTGAGATAGTGATGAGTTGGGGGATGCAAATTTGGAAGGAAAGATCTGTGTGATTCTCTGGACATGGGGCAGTTGGGGAGGGGAAGCTTTGGCAGGTAGTCTGCTACAAAGTTTGGGAAGAAGCTAGGGGACTAGATTTGGAGGAGAGGAGAGAGAGAGGTGAAGATCTGGAGTTAGTCTACCTGCTTCCCCTGCCAGAGGCCTTAAAATGATTTTCTGTTTTTGATTATGTGTATGTGTGGGCTTCTGTGTAAGAGTGTGTGCACATGAATGCAAATGCCAGAGGCATCAGAAACCCTAGAGATGAAAAGGCTGTCATGAGTTCCCTAACACAAATGCTGGGGGCTGAACTCAGGTCTTCTGTAAGAACAGAACATGCTGATAACTAGTGAGCAATCTCTTTAGTCTGTGTCACAGCTCTTACACAATATTCTTAAAGTAATAACAAACTAACCTTGAATTAATTATGATTTTTAGGGTAGATTATTCCAGAAGACTCAGACCTTATTGTTCAAATATGCATAATAAATTATAACAAAGGAACAAAGAAAATAATCAAAACTAATAATAATGCAGATATTTCCAAACCCATTCTTGGGACTGAAGAAAGATAAATAAAAAGAAGCTGTGCCTCAGAACATAGTCACATAGTCTCTGAGAATGATTCCAACCTAAAAAAGTGTTACAAAGCACACTGGGGATATGCACGTTTTGTAAATTATGTTATAAAATGCATTGGAAGTGTTATGTGATGGATAAAAGCAAATCATGGAATGGGAAAAGGTTAAATGCCATAGGAAATGGGAGGACAGGGTAGATAGAGATAGGTACAGATAGCTGACACTAAAGGCATTTTTAATACTTCATGTGGAAAACAACTACTATAGAAGTTTTCTAAAACACACACACACACACACACACACACACACACACACACACACACACAAAGAGTATAAACAGAGTTGCCCTATAACAGGGTGATAATGCCCCTACTAGATACCACAAGCTAACAAATAAATTGCCTAGTGCCAGGAGTGGTTAGCTCCTTTAGAGTTGTTGGTTAATGAGATCGCAAAGACCCCACAAACCTCACAAACCTCACAGGCTACTGTCAATGCTCTTGGTTATCCTCCAGAATGTATTGATTTCCACACACCCCCCCCCAGCATGTGATGACTTTGTTGCTGAAGAAGCAACATACTTGAATCATTAAACATGGAAAAATCAAAGTAGTACTCACCTAGAAACTTCATCCCTACTACTTAGCAATCATAGTGCTGGATAAGAAATGTACTCATCAGGCCAGGCGTGGTGGTGCATGCCTGTAATCCCAGAGGCAGGCAAATTTCTGAGTTCGAGGCCAGCCTGGTCTACAGAGTGACTTCCAGGACAGCCAGGACTACACAGATATCCTAAGTGAGATAACCCAACCACAAAAGAACACACATGGAATGCAGTCACTGATAAGTGGATATTAGCCCAGAAGCTCTGAATACCCAAGACACAACCCACATATCAAATCATTCCCAAGAAGAAGGAAGGAGAGGTGCCTGGTCCTGGAAAGGCTCAGTGCAGCAGTGTAGGGGATTACCAGGACAGAGAAGTGGGAGGGGTTTGATTGGGGTTGAGCCAAGGGAAGAGAGCTTATGGGACTTATGGGGAGGGGGGAACCGGGAAAGGGGAAATCATTTGGAATGTAAACAAAGAATGCAGAAAATAAAAAAAAGAAGTGGTAGAAGGCATTTATCAGAAACAATATATGACTTTCAAGACAAAATAAATGACTAAATATATAAATGGCGAAGAACAACAAAATAAAAAGAGCAGCTTGAACTGCATAGTGAGACCTTGTCTCAAAAACAAAACAAAAAAGATAATAATAAACACAAGACAAATTACATCTCAATATGATTTTAAAATGACAGAATACTTGATAGTAATAGTATGCCAGAACTCATCACCATCACACCTACATTACATGAAAAATATATCCTTCATTCTCATGGATGAAAGCTACCTAGTAAGTTAGTGCCAGAAATGGTTGACACACATATATTAAGGTTGTTAGTTACTTAAGTACTGTTAAAAGATAGTTTTAGAGCTGGGCATGGTGGCGCACGCCTGTAATCCCAGCACTTGGGAGGCGGAGGCAGGTGGATTTCTGAGTTCGAGACCAGCCTGGTCTACAGAGTGAGTTCCAGGACAGCCAGGGCTACACAGAGAAACCCTGTCTCGAAAAACAAAAACAAAACAAAACAAAACAAACTCAAAAGATAGTTTTAACTGTAATTAAAATAATATAAAATACATTTAATCTATCAAAATGTATATATAATATACAAATATATGCACATACATTTATATGTATATCACACTTTTATTTATATGTATGCACATATATTTATATGTATATATAAATATCACATTTGAAATGACATATTATTCAGAAGGCCAAAAATGTGAAGTAGAAGTATACAGTTGTAAAATGTTTATGTATAAAATAGTGAGACACTTGAAGATAGATGGGGGTGAGTTCATAATATACATATATACAATAAACCCCACAGCCGATAAAATAATGAAAGAAAGAATTACAATTAATATTACAATAAAATAATAAAATCAAGTCATCTAATGATTAATGCAGCAAATCAGAACAATTTTCATAGTCTTTGGTTTCATTCATGAGTACATGTGTTAACTCTGCTCTATTCTGAGCCACAACTGAATTTTTAATGTAGTCTAGTCTTCTGCTGATATATTTGGTCAAAGTACCATAACTCTTTCAGACCCTCAATCAAGACAATTATTTCCTCTGCAGAATTCATTCCTGCTATTCTAAAGATAATTCAACATAAAAAGAGACTAGTGGCTCAGTAGTATGGTGTTCCCACACAGCTATTACCCATTACAATATGAATCACAGTCTTTATTGTAAGCTAGAGTATAAGGTTATTTTTCTACAAATTACTTGCATTTTCCCTAAAATATTACCAAAGAGGAATTTATTTTTTTACTTTTTCTGAGACATGAAAAAGTCCCTAAGACTCCATACCAAAGGCATCTTCACAGTTAGGGTGTGCTTCTGATTACGTGTTCAGACCGGGAGAAAGGGTGCAAAGTAAAAATGTGTTTGTAGAGAAACTGTGGGGGGAGGGGGAATGATTGGGGAATAGTTGGGGGGAGAGGAATTATGGGACATAGGGAGGGGGGAACTGGGAAAGGGGAAAGCCTTTGGAATGTAAACATAGAATATAGAAAATAAAAATTTAAAAAAAAAAGAAAAAAAGAAAAGTTACCTTGAGATATCAGCTGTTCCTCCTCCAACATTTTCCTGAAACTAGGGTAGTTCTTTTTTTTTCATTTAATGTATTTTCTTTATTTCTGTCATGAAGTTTTTCTCTTAGATCTTTCAATCCACTTTTTAGTTAAGTATACTTAGTTTTTTAATTAACATGCATGGAAATTTTTGAAAAAAAAAGAAACTTGTGGAAAATTTTCAAATAGATTTCACTGAAATTTGTTTACTTTGATCACCTTGTTTATGTTAAATTCAGAATATGACTAAGCTGATGTGTTTTTCTTGTAGACAGGATAAATTTGGGGTTGAAAGTTTTGTGAGTGGGTTGTTGTCTCTATCCTTCCACTGGAAACCACATTTTCTTTATCCTTTCTTCAGCTGAGGAACATCTGGATTGTCTCCAGTTTCTGGATATTATGAATAAAGCTGCTATGAATGTAGTAAAGCAAGTGCCTTTGTGTGATGGCGCAACATCTTTTGGGTATAAACCGGGATAGCTGAGACTTGAGATAGAATTATTCCCAATTTTCTCGAAAACCACCAAATTGCTTTCCAGAGTGGCTGTACAAGTTTGCACTCTGACCAACAATGCAAGAGTGTTCTCTGTGCTCCACATCCTTGCCAGCATGAGCCGTCACTTGAGCTTTAAGTGCTTATCTGCCATTTGAGATTCCTTGGTTGAGAATTTTTTTGTTTAGTTCTGTACCCCATTTTTAATTGGGTTATTTGGTTTGTTGGAGTCTAACTTCTTAAGTTCTTTATAAATTTTGGATGTTAGCCCTCTGTCAGATGTAGAATTGGTGAAAATCCTTTCCAAATCTGTAGGTTGGCATTTCATCCACTGACAGTGTCTTTTGCCTTACTTCTGTTTTGCAGTTTCATGAGGTCCCATTTATCAATTGTTGATGTTAAAGTCTAAGCCACTGGTGTTCTGTTCAGGAAGTTATCACCTGAACCAATTTGTTCAAGGCTATTCCTCTACTAGATTTACTGTATCTTAATATGTAAAAAAAAAAAAAAAAGATTTATTTGTTTGTGATGTATACAGCATTCTGCCTGAATATATGCCTGCATACCAGAAGAGGGCAACACATCTCACTATAGAGGACTATGAACCACCTTATGGTTGCTGGGATTTGAACTCAGGATCTTGGAAAGAGCAGCCAGAACTTCAATCCTCTGAGCCATCTCAACAGTCTCTTGTGTATCTGAATTTATGTTGAGGTCTTTGATCATCTTGGACTGGAATTTTGTGCAGGGTATAAATATGGATCTATTTACATTCTTCTAAATACAACTTCCAGTTAAATCAGCACCATTTGTTGAAGATACCTTCTCTTTTTTTCATTGTATGCTTTTGGCCTCTTTTTTCCTGTACTACTTTTAGAAAATAGAGGACAGATAGGAATCATGCATGAGCATATCTTGGTATAATTGATTGTGAAGGTCTAAAGAGGAGAAATGTCAAATTTTGCAAGTAACTTAACACTGAAACTCAGTTATGCGTTTGGATGGTGGGTGTGTTGTGTTTATTATGAGTTTTTAGTGGCATACATATAGTAGTCCATGTTTTTCTCATAACATAATTTACATCTAAGATATAACAAGACATTGGAAGAGTTATCTTAATTGCTCACTCATATTTTCACTTTTAAAAATACCTAGAATTCAGCAAGTTTCCAGAAGTTATTATAAATCTTGATTATGTTTTTGCCATAATTGAGTTATTGCCAATTAAGATTTTCTTTCATACTTGTAAATCATAAAACAGAGTAGGAACAGAACACATTCCTGCTTAGCCCTTCCTTACTGTCTTCCAGTTTACACAGCCAAATTAAATTATTTTTAAAGCAAGCAAAATCCACCCCTGGCACCTGCTATTTCATCTTCACTTACTGAAATAAAACATGTTAAGAAAAGATTTTCTTTAACATAAAAATACTCAATAAAATTTTAATGAAATAATGCACATAAATTAACTGTCATGGCTTGTCAATCTAAATTGTTGTTGATATTATTTTTATTGTGTCTGTAAAACTAATCAATGTTTTTACATGGAAAGATATAAAATGTCATGTTATATTAGAATTTTTTATTTAACATTAGTGCATTATAAATCTAATAACTAAATATATCTCTGACAGCATACAATCATCTCATATTTCAAATCAATAAACTTCAAACATTAAAAATTAGTGGTATAATTTAAAAGTATTTCATCATGTGAACTGTCAGCCAAACAATTTTGATTAAATATTCTAATCTTTTCTTTTAGAATGACAAATTACTAACTTTTCTGACTTGAACTAAAACATAAAAATTAAAAACAAACAACAGGAACATGTGTCACTATGATATAAATAGTTTTACTTTAATCATCCCAATGAGGAATCCAAAAATTTCACAAATATTTTGCAGGTAGAGATGTATAGTTTTGGTCCTCTCATTCACTTTTTATCAGAATCATTCTACACATTTGTATAGTTGTTTTAAATGACAGGTTTTGGTTGAGTTTATGATTTTTTAATACATTTCAGCTGTTTCTAAAATAAATTTAAATATGCTAAGAACTTTAAAAAGACTGAAATACATGCCAGGATCTAGAGTTCAATAGGGAAAAGACTATGTTTTAGTAGATTGTATATTTAGGAAAACAACCTAATGCTATTTATTTTAAGGTCCACTAACATGTTTATAGAATTGAAAGAAAGGGGACAATTTGGTTCTATTTTATAATGATCAGACCTAAATATGTTTATGTTTACTTTAGTGCATTACCCTTAAAATGATTGTAAAGCATTAGCAGATACTCATGGTGATAATGACACTTGAGAAAATGGGATTTGGAAAAAAAGCGAGCCATATCTGATGTCACTATCTGCTATGGTGTTCACATTGTCTGTAGAAAATATTCAAGCTGTTAAGTCAAGACACACTTCATATAAGTAATGTTCATCTGTCTGGTTTTTCATACTAGTCCTACGCATTTGCTGAAGACATGTGCAAAAGTCAACATAGTGTAGAAAAATTAGTAAACTAAGTCAAATGAGCAAAAGATCAAGAAAGGAAAGGATTCAAAATGAGAAAATAGACTCATTATTTGCAGACAATATGACTACAGATGTAAGAATCTAATATTTACAGTTTACTGTGAAAATTAGTATCAAGTTTAGTAAAGTTGTATGAAAGCCAGTTATTTTACGTAACAAAACCCCAATGAACTAAGACCTTATAAAAGAAACTCTTCTTTTTTAAAATAATTTTTATTGAATATATTCTTCATTTACATTTCAAATATTATACCGTTTCCCAGTTTACCCCCTCCCTGAAAACCCCCAACCCATCCTCCCACCCCCTGCCTCCACGAATATGCCCCCCACCCAACCCACTCCCACTTATCACCCCTCAATTTCCCCATGATGGGACATCTATTGAGCCTTCATAGGACTAAGGACCACTCCTCCCACTGATGCCTAACAAGGCATTCCTCTGCCACACTTTTGGCTGGAACCATGTGTACCATGGTTGATAGTTTAGTCCCTTGGGAGCCTTGGGCATCTGGTTGGCTGATATCATCGCTTTTGCCATGTGGCTGCAAACCCATTCAGCTACTCAATGCTCCCTCCAACTCCTTCATTGGGGTCTCAGTGTCCAGTCCAATGGTTGGCTGTTAGCATCTGCCTCTGAATCTGTAAGGCTATGGCAGGGTCCCTCTGGAGACAACCATAACAGGCCCTTTCAGTATGCACTTCTTGTCATTCATAGTAGTGTGGTTTTGGTGACTTTTGATAGGATGAATTTCCAGGTAGGACAGTCTCTGTGTGGCCTTTCCTTCAGTCTCTGCTCCATACTTTGTCTCCATAATTGCTCCTGTAAGCATTGCTCCCTTTCTCAGAGGAACCAAAGCACCTCCACTTTGTTCTTCCTTCTTCTTGGGATTCCTGTGGTCTGTGAATTATAACTTGTATATTTTGAGCTTTAGGGATAATATCCACTTATCAGTGAGTGCATACTATGTGCGCTCTTTTGTGATTGGGTTACCTCACTCAGGATGATACTTTCTAGTTCCATCCATTTGCCTAAGAATTTCATAAATTCATTGTTTTTAATAGCTGAATAGGACTCCATTGTGTATATATACCACATTTTCTGTATGCATTCCTCTGTTAAAGGACAACTGGGTTCTTTCCAGCAGGAATTCAAGGCCCATACCTAAACGTAGTGACAGCAATATACTGCAAACCGGTAGCCAACATCAAACTAAATGGAGAGAAACATGAAGCAATCCCACTAAAATCAGGGACCAGACAAGGCTGCCTACTCTCTCCCGATCTATTCAATATAGTACTTGAAGTTCTAGCTAGAGCAATTAGACCACAAAAGGAAGTCAAAGGTATACAAATTGGAAAGGAAGAAGTCAAAATATTACTATTTGCAGATGATATGATTGCATACTTAAGCAACCCCAAAAATTCCACCAGAGAACTGCTAAAGCTAATAAACAACTTCAGCAAAGTGGCTGGATATAGAATTAACTCCAACAAATCAGTAGCCTTCCTGTACTCAAAGGATAAACAAGCTGAGAAAGAAATTAGAGAAATGACACTCTTCACAATTGTCACAAATAATATTACATACCTTGGTGTGACTCTAACCAAGCAAGTGAAAGATCTGTATGACAAGAACTTCAGGCCTCTCTCTGAAGAAAGAAATCAAAGATCTCAGAAGATGGAAAAATCTCCCATGCTCATGGATTGTCAGGATTGATATAGTAAAAATGGCCATCTTGCCAAAAGCAATCTACAGATTCAATGCAATCCCCATCAAAATTCAAAATCAATTCCTCATAGAGCTAGAAAGAGCAATCTACAAATTCATTTGGAATGACAAAAGACAGAGGATACCAAAACTATTCTCCACAACAAAAGATCTCTGGGAATCACCATTGCTGACCTCAAGCAACAGTGATTAAAAACTGTATGGTATTGGTATGGAGACAGGCAGGAAGATCAATGGAATAGAATTGAAAACACAGAAATGACCACACACACCTATGGTCACTTGATACGATATTTGACAAAGGAGCTAAAAATTTCCAGTGGAAAAAAGACAGCTTTTTAAAAATTTGTCTTTGTTTTTGTTGTTGTTGTTGTTGTTGTTGTTTTTGAGAAAGGGTTTCTCTGTATAGCCCTGGCTGTCCTGGAATTCACTCTGCAGAACAGGCTGGCCTCTAACTCAGAAATCTGCCTGCTTCTGCTGGGCAAGTGCTGGGATTAAAGGTGTGTGCCACCACTGCCTGGCAAAAGACAGCATTTTTTTTTCTGAGACAAGGTTTCTCTGTATAGCCCTGGCTGTCCTGGAACTCACTCTGTAGACCAGGATGACTTCGAACTCAGAAACCCTCCTGCCTCTGCCTCGCAGAATGCTGGGATTACAGGCGTGCATCACCACCACCCAGCTAAAAGACAGCATTTTTAAAAAATAGTGCTGGTTCAACTGGAAGTCAGCATGAAGAAAAATGCATATCGACCCACTCTTATCTCCTTGTACAAAGCTCAAGTCCAAGTGGATCAAGGACCTCCACATAAAACCAGATATATGGAAGCTTATAGGGCAGAAAGTGGGGAAGAACCTTGAACACATGGGCACAGGGGGACATTTCCTGAATAGAACACCAGTGGCTTATGCTCTAAGCTCAAGAATTGACAAATGGGACCTCATAAAACTGCAAAGCTCTGTAAGGAAAAAGGCGCTGTCAATAGGACAAAATGGTTGCCTTTTGTCCTTCTGACAGTGTCCTTTGCCTTGCAGAAACTTTGTAATTTTGTGAGGTCCCATTTGTCAATTCTGGATCTTAGAGCATAAGCTATGGGTGTTCTGTTCAAGAACTAATCCCCTCTGCCCATGTCCTCAAGGGTCTTCCCCAGTTTCTTTTTCTATTAGTTTCAGTGTGTCTGGTTTTATGTGGACGCCCTTGATCCACTTGGAGTTGAGTTTAGTACAAGGAGATAAGAATGGAATAATTGGCATTCTTCTGCATTCTGATCTCCAGTTGAGCTAGCACCATTTGTTGAAAAGGCTATCTTTTTTCCACTGGATGTTTTCAGCTCCTTTGTTGAAGATCAAGTGACCATAGGTGTGTGGGTTATTTGGAAAAGATCTTCACCAACCCTACATCCGACAGAGGGCTAATATTCAATATATAAAAGAACTCAAGAAGTTAGACTCCAGAGAACCAAATAACTCTATTAAAAATGGGCGTACAGAGCTAAACAAAGAATTTTCACCTGAAGTACTTTGGATGGCTAAGAAGCACCTTAAGTAATGTTCAGTTCCTCAGAAAATTAGACATAGATCTGAGGACCCAGGTACACCACTCCTGGGCATATATCCAGAAGATGTTCCAACATGTTATAAGGACACATGTTTTACTATGTTCATAGAAACTCTTCTTTCTTAAAAAGGTAACACTTTATAACCCAGGCTGGCCTTGAAATCACAAAAATCTGACTGCCTTTGCCTCCCAAATGTTAGAATTAAAGGCATGTGCCATCACACCCAGCTAGAACATCTGCATGTATGTTGTACACCTGTGTGACTCTATACACATGTCTGTGAGTGCATACACTACTGTGTGTGTGTATGTATGTATGTGTGTGTGTGTGTGTGTGTGTGTGTGTGTGTGTTGAGCAGGTACATGTAGAGATCAAAAGAAAGCAGTGGATACCTTAGAGTTCCATGTATATGTGGTTGGAAACCCCTCTCATGAGGGTATTGGGTTTCAAATTTAAGTCCTCATAATTGAGTAATAACTGCTCTTAGACACTCAGTCATTGCTCCATCTCCCCAAAAATTCTTGATGGCAGTATCCAGGAAGTAATATATCTAGATATAATTTCATTATATTTTTGAGATATTAATATAATTTCTACATTTTCTTTTCCATTTCCTCCCTACACACCTTTCTGTATATCCCCTTGACATCTTTCAAATTATGTATTTTTCATTCATTCTTATTATACATATATATTCTAAATATAGCCTGTTCAGTCTTATAATATTACTTGAATGTATATTTTCAAGAATAACCATTTGGTATTGGATAACCAGTTGATGTGTTCTTTCATAGTAAAGATTATTTCTCTCACTCTCTTTTTTTTAAAAAAAAATTTAAGTTTATTGAAAAGGGAAGTAAAGGGAAGTAAAAACACTTTATGATGAAATTAAAAATTTACATGGAAAATATTTCAGATAGACACGTTAAAATTGACAATTTTTGCTCTGCCTGTGGGAGACTCTGCAAGCTGACTCCCCACTGCCAGTGGCCACCTCCGGCATCCTTGCAGCAGTCCAAACTAAGCGAGAGCTGAACCAGGTACCCGTGATATCCAGAACTTGGGATCTTTGGGGCTCAAGGCTGGCAGGCAGCGATCCAGGCAGAGCAGCGGTTCCTGGGCCCCAACCAGGCATGGGCTCTGCACCCTGAGGGGAACCCTGCACTCTGCTCAACCTTGGCCATCTTGGTGGCAGGTGCTTAGATTGAGCTGGCAGATCCAGATACCCGAGATATCCCAAGCTTAAGATCTCTGGAGACCTGGGCCGCCAGCCAGTCATCTAAGAACAGGAGCTTGGCAGAGCAGCGGTTTCTGTGTTCCAGCAGGGCTTGGGTTCTCTGCCCTCTGGGAGTCCCTGCACTCCACATTCCCCACTCCCCGTGGCCACCGACAGCATACTTGCAGCTGACTGAACTAAGCAATCAGATCCAGAGAAGACAAGCAGCATCAGGTCCACAGAGATAACATTGCTTAGAGAAAGATACACCAGGGGTCCAACAGCACCCAAGAGGAGAACAACACATCAGCAATCTGTGCCAGAGGAAACCCAGTCATCTAGTGGTGGGGAAATAGCCTTATGAGTCCACAGGAGGTTCAAGCACCAGCTAGTGATTACAGGACCAACTAAGGCCAGAGTTAACCAGATGGCAAAAGGCAAACGTAGGAACATTACTAACAGAAATCAAGGCAATATGTCAGCATCCGAACCCAGTTTACCGACAGCAGTAAGTCCCGGATACCCCAACACACCAGAAAAACAAGATTTGGATATAAAATCAATGGTCAGGATGCTGATAGCAGAACACATAGATAAATCTCTTAAAGAAATACAGGAGAAAATGGAACAAAAGTTAGAATTCCTTACAAGGCAAACACAAAAATCTCTTAAAGAAATTCAGGAGAATATGGATCAAAAATTAGAAGCCAATAAGGAGGGAGTACAAAAATCACTTAAAGAAATACAGGAGAACGTGGGCCAACAAGTAGAAGTCATGAAAAAGGAAACACAAAAATCTCGTAAAGAAATACATGAAAATACAAACAAGCAAGTGGAAGATCTGAGCAAAACCATCCAGGATCTAAAAACAGAAGTAGAAACAACTAGGAAATCTCAAAGGGAGACAACTTTGGAGATAGAAAACCTTGGGAAGAAATCAGGGGCCATAGATGCAAATATCAATAATAGAATACAAGAGATAGAAGACAGAATCTCAGATGCCTAAGATACCATAGGAACCATTGATTCAACAGTCCAAGAAAATACTAAATGCAAAAACCTTGTAACCCAAAACAATCTGGAAATCCAGGACACAATGAGAAGAAACCTAAGGATTATAGCATAGATGAGAGGGAAGATATACAACTTAAAGGGCCATCAAATATCTTCTACAAAATTATGGAAGAAAACTTCCCCAACCTAGAGAGATGCCCATGATTATACAAGAAGCCTACAGAACTCCATACAGACTGGACCAGAACAGAAATACCTCCCATCACAAAATAAACAAAACCCCTAAATGTACTAAACAAAGAAAGAATATTAAAGGCAGTAAGAGAAAAAGGCTAAGTAACATATAAAGGAAGACCTATTAGAATTACACCAGACTTCTCACCTGAGACCATGAAAGCTAGAAGATCCTGGGCATATATCATACAGACTCTAAGAGAATACAAATTTCAGCCAAAACTACTTTAACCAGCAAAACTCTCAAACGTCATAGATGGAGAAACCAAGGTATTCCATGACAAAACCAAATTTGCACATTATCTTTCCACAAGCTTAGCCCTACAAAGGATAATAGGGGAAAAACACCAACACAAGGAGGGACACCACACCCCAGAAGAAGCAAGATAGAAACCCCCTCTCATCAAACCCAACAGAAGATAACCACTCAAATATAAAAAAATAACGTAAAAAATGTCAGGAAGTAATACTTACTATTCCTTAATATCTCTTAACATCAATGGACTCAATTCCCCAATAAAAAGACATAGACTAACAGACTGGATACAGGACTCTACATTTTGCTGCATACATGAAACACACTTCAGTGTCAAAGACAAACACTACCTTAGAGTAAAAGGCTGGAAGACAATTTTATAAGCAAATGGTCTCAGGAACAAGCCGGAGTAGCCATTCTAATATCAGATGAAATTAACTTATAACCTAAAGTCATCAAAAGAGACACAGAAGGTCACTTCTTGCTGGTCAAAGGAAAAATCCACCAAGAAGAACTCTCAATACTGAATGTATTAGTCTGGGTTTTATTTTTTTTTATTTTTTTTTATTTTTTTTTATTTTTTTTTGGTTTTTCGAGACAGGGTTTCTCTGTATAGCCCTGGTTGTCCTGGAACTCACTTTGTAGACCAGGCTGGCCTCGAACTCAGAAATCCACCTGCCTCTGCCTCCCAAGTGCTGGGATTACAGGCGTGCGCCACCACGCCCGGCTTAGTCTGGGTTTTATTGCTGTGAACAGACACCATGACCAATGCAAGTTTCATAAAAGACATTTAATTGGGGTTGGCTTACCGGCTCAGAGGTTCAGTCCATTGTCATCAAGGCAGAAACATGGCAGCATCCAGGCAGGCTTGGTGCAGGAGGATCTGAGAGTTCTACATCTTCATCTGAAGGCTGCTAGTAGAAGACTGACTTCCAGGCAACTAGGGTGAGGGTTTTAAGCCCACACTCACAATGACACACTTCCTCCAACAAGGCCACACCTCCTAATAGGTTAACTTCCTGGGCCAATCATGTACAAACCATCACACTGAACAACTATGCTCCAAAAGCAAGAGCACCCTCATTCATAAAAGAAACTCTACTTGAGCTTAAAGCACATTACACCTAACACAATAATTGTGGGTGACTTTAACACTCCACTTTCCTCAATGGACAAATCAGGAATGCAGAAAGTAACAGGGACACAGTGAAACTAATTGAAACTTTGGATCAATTGGATTTAACAGATATATATATAGACCATTTCATCCTAAAGCTAAAGATATACCTTTTTCTCAGCACCGCCTGGTCCCTTCTCCTAAATTGATCATATAATTGGTCACAAGACAGATATAAACAAATACAAGAAGATCGAGCTAATCCCATGCCTCCTATCAGATCACCATAGAGTAAGAGTGGTCTTCAATAGCAAGAAAAACAACAGAAAGCCCACATACACATGGAAACTGAACAATACTCTACTCAATGACACCTTGGTCAAGGAAGAAATAAAAAAAGAAATCAAAGACTTTTTAGAATTCAATGAAAATGAAGTTACAACCTACCCAAATCTATGGGACACAATGAAAGCAGTGCTAAGAGGAAAACTCATAGCTCTAAGTGTATCCAAAAAGAAACTGGAGAGAGCATACACTAGCAACTTAACGGCACACCTTAAAGCCCTGGAAGAAAAAGAAGTTAATTCACCCAGGAGGAGTAGAAGACAAGAAATCACCAAACTCAGGGCTGAAATCAATCAAGTAGAAACAAAGAGAACCATACAAAGAATCAACAAGACCAGGAGCTGGTTCTTTGAGAAAATCAACAAGATAGATAAACCCTTAGCCAGACTAACCAAAGGACACAGAGACAGTATACAAATTAACAAAATTAGAAATGAAAAGGGAGACATAACAACAGAAACTGAGAAAATTCAAAAGATCATCAGATCCTACTACAAAGGTCTATACTCAAAACAACTGGAGAATCTGGAGGAAATGGACAATTTCCTAGACAGATACCAAATACCAAAATTAAATCAGCATCAAGTAGATCAGCTAAATAGTCCCATAACCCCTAAAGAAATAGAAGGGGTTATAGAAAGCCTCCCAACCAAAAAAATTACGGGACCAGATGGTTTTAGTGCAGAATTCTACCAGACCTTCAAAGAAGACTTAACACCAATACTTTTCAAACTATTCCACAAAATAGAGACAGAAGGGACACTGCCCAACTCATTCTATGAAGCCACAATTACGCTAATACCTAAACCACAAAAAGATCCAACAAAGAAAGAGAACTACAGGCCAAATTCCCTTATGAATATTGATGCAAAAATACTAAATAAAATTCTTGCCAACCGAATCCAAGAGCACATCAAAATGATCATTCACCATGATCAAGTAGGCTTCATCCCAGGGATGCAGGGATGGTTCAATATACGGAAATCCATCAATGTAATCCACTACATAAACAAACTGAAAGAAAAAAAGCACATGGTCATCTCATTAGATGCTGAAAAAGCATTCCACAAAATTCAGCATCCTTTCATGCTAAAAGTCTTGGAAAGAGCAGGAATTCAAGGCCCATACCTAAACATAGTAAAAGCAATCTACAGCAAACTAGTAGCCAACATCAAAATAAATGGAGAGAAACTTGAAGCAATCCCACTAAAATCAGGGACTAGACAAAGCTGTCCTCTCTCTCCATATCTTTTCAATATAGTACTTGAAGTTCTAGCGAGAACAATTAGACAACATAAGGAAGTCACAGGGATACAAATTGGAAAGGAAGAAGTCAAAGTATCATTATTTGCAGACGATATGATAGTCTACTTAAGGGATCCAAAAAACTCCACCAGAGAACTTCTTTTTTTTTTTTTTTTTTTTTTTTTTTTTTTTTTTAAATTGTTTCTTTACTCTGTTAATTATTTTTTTTTAGTTATTTTTATTTTCTATATTCTATGTTTACATTTCAAAGGCTTTCCCCTTTCCCAGTTCCCACCCACCATAGTTCCCATAGTTCTTCTCCCCCCCAACTATTCCCCAATCATTCCCCCTCCCCCCTCGGTTTCTTTACTAAACTGGATGCAATCTTTACATGCCCAGGGTCCTCTCCTTTCTTCTTCTTGGGAATCATTTGACTTGCTATTTGTGTCTTGAGTATTTAGTGCTTCTGGGCTCATTAATATCCACTTATCAGTGATTGCATTTCATGTGCATTCTTTTGTGATTGGGTTAGCTCACTCAGGATGATATTTTCCAGGTCTAACCATTTACCTACAAATTGCATGAATTCATTATTTTTAATTGCTGAGTAGTATTCCATTGTATAAATATACCACATTTTCTGTATCCATTCCTCCTTTGAGGGATATTTGGGCTCCTTCCAATTTCTGGCTATTATAAACAAGGCTGCTATAAACATAGTGGAGCATGTGTCTTTATTGCATGTAGGGGAATCCTCTGGGTATATGCCCAGGAGTGGTATGCCAGGGTCCTCTGGAAGTGCCATGCCCAATTTTCTGAGGAACCGCCAAACTGATTTCCAGAGTGGTTTTACCATTTTGCAATCCCACCAACAGTGGAGGAGTGTTCCTCTTTCTCCACATCCTCGCCAGCACTTGTTGTCTCTTGAGTTTTTAATCTTAGCCATTCTGACTGGTGTGAGGTGGAATCTCAGGGTTGTTTTGATTTGCATTTCCCTGATGACTAATGATGTTGAACATCTCTTAAGGTGTTTCTCAGCCATCCGAATTTCTTCTGGTGAAAATTCTTTGTTTAGCTCTGTGCCCCATTTTTTGATAGGGTTATTTGGTTCTTTGCCCACCAGAGAACTTCTACAGTTGATAAAAAACTTCAGCAAAGTGGCTGGTTATAAAATCAACTCAAGTAAATCAGTAGCCTTCTTGAACTCAAAGGACAAGCAGGCTGAGAAAGAAGTTATGGAAATAACACCGTTCACAATAGCCACAAACAACATAAAGTACCTAGGCGTAACTCTAACCAAACAAGCAAAAGATCTGTATGACAGGAACTTCAAGTCCTTGAAGAAAGAAATCGAAGAAGACCTCAGAAGATGGAAAAATATTTCTTGCTCCTGGATTGGCAGGATCAATATAGTAAAAATGGCCATCTTGCCAAAAGCAATCTACAGATTCAATGCAATCCCCATCAAAATCCCAACTCAATTCTTCATAGATCTAGAAAGAGCAATTCTCAAATTCATCTGGAACAACAAAAAACCCAGGATAGCTAAAACTATTCTCAACAATAAAAGGACTTCTGGGGGAATCAATATCCCTGACCTCAAGCAGTATTACAGAGCAATTGTGTTAAAAACTGCATGGTATTGGTACAGCAACAGGCAGGTAGATCAATGGAATAGGATTGAAGACCCAGAAATGAACCCACAGACTTATGGTCACTTGATCTTTGATAAAGGAGCCACAACCATCCAGTGGAAAAAAGATAGCCTTTTCAACAAATGGTGCTGGTTCAACTGGAGGTCAACATGCAGAAGAATGCGAATTGACCCACTCTTATCTCCTTGTACTAAGATCAACTCCAAGTGGATCAAGGACCTCCACATAAAACCAGACACACTGAAACTAATAGAAAAGAAACTTGGGAAGACCCTGGAGAACATGGGCACAGGGGGAAAGTTCCTGAACAGAACACCAATAGCTTATGCTCTAAGATCAAGAATTGACAAATGGGACCTCATAAAATTACAAAGTTTCTGTAAGGCAAAGGACACCATCAGAAGGACAAAATGGCAACCAACAAAGTGGGAAATGATCTTCACCAACCCCACATCCGACAGAGGGCTAATATCCAATATATACAAAGAACTCAAGAAGTTAGACCCCAAAGAACCAAATAACCCTATCAAAAAATGGGGTACGGAGCTAAACAAAGAATTTTCACCAGAAGAAATGTGGATGGCCGAGAAGCACCTTAAGAGATGTTCAACATCATTAGTCATCAGAGAAATGCAAATCAAAACAACCCTGAGATTCCACCTCACACAAATCAGAATGGCTAAGATTAAAAACTCAAGAGACAACAAGTGCTGGCGAGGATGTGGAGAAAGAGGAACACTCCTCCACTGTTGGTAGGATTGCAAAATGGTAAAACCGCTCTGGAAATCAGTTTGGCGGTTCCTCAGAAAATTGGGCATGTCACTACCAGAGGACCCTGGCATACCACTCCTGGGCATATACCCAGAGGATTCCCCTGCATACAATAAAGACACATCCTCCACTATGTTTATAGCAGCCTTGTTTATAATAGCCAGAAATTGGAAGGAGCCCAGATATCCCTCAAAAGAGGAATGGATACAGAAAATGTGGTATATTTATACAATGGAGTACTACTCAGCAATTAAAAATAATGAACTCATGCAATTTGTATGTAAATGGTTAGATCTGGAAAATATCATCCTGAGTGAGCTAACCCAATCACAAAAGAATACACATGAAATGCAATCACTGATAAGTGGATATTAATGAGCCCAGAAGCCCTAAATACTCAAGGCACAATTAGCAAGTAAAATGACTCCCAAGAAGAAGAAAGGAGAGGACCCTGGGCCTGTAAAAATTGGATTCAGTATTGTAGACCCAGAACAGAGAAATCGTGGCGTGGGGGGAATGATTGGGGAATAGCTGGGGGGGGGAGAGGAATTATGGGACATATGGTGGGGGGGGACTGGGAAAGGGGAAAGCCTTTGGAATGTAAACATAGAATATAGAAAATAAAAATTAAAAAAAAATAAAAAAATAATGAATTCATACAATTTGTAGGCAAATGTTTGGATCTGTAAAATATCATCCTAAGTGAGTTAACCCAATCACAAAAGAATACACATGAATTGCAACCACTGATAAGTAGATATTAATGAGCCCAGAAGCTCTGAATACTCAAGGCACAATTAGAAAATCAAAAGATTCCCAAGAAAATGGAAGGAGAGGATCCAGGTCCTGAAAAAACTGGATCCAGTTTTGTAGGAGAGTTCCAGAACAGAGAAATGGTGTGTGTGTGTGTGTGGGGGGACTGATTGGGGAATGGGCAGGGGGAAGAGAACTTATGGTACATATGTGAGGGGGGAACTGGGAAAGGAGAAAGCCTTTGGAATATAAACAAAGAATATAGAAAATAAAAAAAATAAAAAAATTGACTATTTCATGGAAAATTTTACATAAAAATTGGTTGATGTAAAAACTCTTTATAAATTAATTGAACATGGATTTAGAAACACTTGTGATAAAATCAAAGATTTACATTGAAAACAGGCTTCTGCCTGTTGACCTATGATCTCCTGTTCTTCTTTAAGGGATTTTTGTGTTTCTTCTTTAAGGGCTTTTACCTGCTGACAGATGTTCTCCTGTATTTTTTTAAGGGAGTTATTAAAGTCTTTCTTGAAGCCCTCTATCAGCATTATGAGATATGATTTTAAATCTAACTCTTGCTTTTCTGGTGTGTTTTGGTATCGGGGACTTGCTGTGATGGGAGAAATGGGTTCTGATGTTACAATGTGGCCTTGTTTTCTGTTGGTAGGGTTCTTGTGCTTGCCTTTTACCATCTGGTGTTAGTTGGTATTCTTGTCTCTGGGTGGAGTGTGTTCCTCCTGTGGGCCTGTAATCATTTGTCCTTACTCCTCTGAGCTCTAAAGTGAAAGCCTGCTGGGAGATTACTCCCTCCTGTCGGGCTATGCACAGAAGGCTGTGGAGTCTCCCTGCTCCCTGGTGCAAATGGAGGCAGAAAGACTTCCATCCCAGCTGTTCTACTTATCTTAGGCCCTGTGTGCTCCTAGCTGGTGCCCTCCAGAGAGAAGATGGAGATTTCAAGGCTGTGGAGTCTCCTGGATCCTGGTGCCTCTCTCACTCTCATAATGCCTTAGTTGCCTATAGTTCTTTTAGTATTTGGTGCTCATGGACTTCTTCCTGTCTATAAGGCCTCTATGAGGTATCAGTGAGAAATTGGAAACCAATTTATCATGAAATATTATTTATATCAGTTACATATTAATCTAATAAGCAGTAAAAAATGAAGCATGTACTAAGCATCAAGAACTGATAAAGTAAGCATGAACCCTTAATAAATAAACATACATACAGTACTCATAGAAAGGAAGAGTCAGTTTCACTTCGAATCAAAGCATAAATTTAATATGAATTCCATAAAAAATCCCACCAAGAAGTGTATATATCTAACAAATTCATTCCCAGACTTTTATAGAAATACAAGGACAGTTTATTAGTTATAATTTTGAAAAAAAATATAGAGCAAATTACCTGATTTTAAGAACTTACTATGTAGTTATAAGTCTTAAGACAAAATCAGTTCAGTAGACTATATCTCAATTTTCTACTACTGTGAAAATTTGAGGGAAAAATTACTAAAGGAAAGAGAAATGGTTTTGGCTCACAGTTTCAGAGGTTTCATTCCATGCCAAAATTACAAAATAAACCAGAACATTATTGGACACAGTGTGATGGAGAAAAGTTCCTTCTATCATGGCAGCCTAGACAGTACACTCAACCATAGACTGTTCAACCTATCGATGAAGCTAGGGCTTCATATTCTGATTACATATCAATAGTGTCAACAGCTAGGTACAAAACCATTAAAAAATAAAAGGATCATTCTATGTTATTTTATATCCAATCAGACCAGAAATAAACATACTAGATCACTGGAAAGGAATATAAAGCCTGGAAATAATTTGTTGTTTTTTTGTTATTATTATTATTATTATTATTATTATTAGTAGTAGTAGTAGTAGTAGTAAGATAACAACAGTATCTTACTGTTGTAAGATATGGAAAAGTTCTTTACTATCTAACAATAAATTAAGATGCAGTAATTTTTATTAGTTATTTTATTTATTTATTCTCCCCTCTGCAAACCCCCATCCCATGCCCCCATTTGCCTCTAAGAGGGTGATTCCCCACTCACCCACCCACTCACACCTTATCCCTCTAACATTCCCCTACACTGGGGCATCCAGCCTCCACAGGACCAAGCACCTCCCCTCCCATTGATATCAGATAAGGCCACCCTCTGCTACATATGTAGCAGGAGCCATGGACTCATCCATGTATACTCTTTGGTTGGTAGTTTAGTCCCTGGGAGTTCTGAGGAGGTTCAGTTAGTTGGCATTGCTGTTCTTCCTATGGGGTTGCAATTCCTTTCAGCTCCTTTAGTCTTTCCCCTAACTCTTCCATTGGTGTCCCGAGGCTCAGTCCGATGGCTGCCTGTGAGTATAAAGATGCAATATTTTTATATAGGCATTTTAAACACACCCAAACTAAGTCTCCTTGTAGAAGTACTAGTATTTAAGACTCAATTCCTTATCCCTATAAGTGATTTGGACCATACATTGTTAGTAAAACATTTCTAAACTACTTTGTGTTAGACTCCATTCCATACCCAGCATCCTTTGAACAGAAGAAACTAGACAGAGAATTTTGCTGTGATCACAGAATGAAGAGGTGGTATTGAAAAAGAAGCTGACCATTTATTGAGGCTGGCTTTGGAATAGTATAGGAATGGAAATATTACACAGACCCCTCTTTTTTTTTCTCCAGAAGTGGATTACAGCAATTTTTCCAAAGGTTAAGTTAGTTGATTTCTTATGAATTTGAAAAAAACTAACAAAGAAAACAATATATAACCCTCTTCTTAGTAGAATCACAGACACATACTTTGTGATATTACTTTTTGGGTTACACAAGAAATGGTTATACTCTGAGTACTACACCTTCTAATCTGTTGCTGGGGCTTTCCTCTAAATTTTTTATTTTGAATTCTATTGCAGTTTCCCTTTTCTTCAGAGACACTGTCCCTTGTTGAGAGCTTTTTGAACACACATATATAAGGCCATGTCTTGTGAATTAACTAGGTTGCTTTTCTCAGTGAATATTGCAATGTCACTCTAGTTTCTTGAAAGAGACAAATTTTCTTAGGTCTTCATGTGGATTGTATTTGTTTATTGCAATGGTATCTAAGCATCTCAAGTTAGTACTTTTGTGGTGCTTCTTGGTATTAATATATCAACTTGATTTGTTGTTGGGTTCTTGGATCTTTGCTCAATGTTACTAAACTACTCATGTGTGGACTAGCTGAGTAATGCTTGGTTTTCAAAATTGGATTACTCTGGGGTTACAGGTAGGCCCCTCCATGGTCCCAGTTTAGAGTAGCTGATTTGGGAGGCTCATGGCTGTGGTTCTGAGGGTTAATACATAGACCATACAAATAACCTTCCTCCCAATTAAACATCAAGAATAATAACCCAACTAAAAATGTGGCATGAAACTAAACTTTTCCCCTATAAGTTGTTTTTGGCATATTGTCTTACTACAGCAATAGAAAGAGACCAACTAAAAAATAAAAACTAAACATGCTAGCTAGAAGAGACTAACCTCATTTCTAAGTACATAGAATGAAGATAATAAGGGGGTAGAAAAAGTTATTCCAAATGGAAACCAGAAGAAACTAAGTGACAGTGTGTGTTAAATAGCTTTGAGTATAAAAAAGAAAGTATCATCATTTCTCCAAAGTGCAAAAGGCTGCTAACCAATTTTTTAACATAGGAGATATGGGAAATATTTAAGATGCAAATCACAATAGGGTTAATGTTGAAGTTAAAACATTTCTTGGAAAAAGTAAAAATGGGATCAAAAATATAGAACATATACAACAGTAGAAGATGTCTAAGAAGAACATTTATAACATAAAAAGCCTACTATAAAAAGTAAACAACTTCAAATAAAAAAATCTAATGATGTAAAAAAAATTTAGAACAGTGGTTCCCAACCTTCCTAATGAGAAGACCCTTGAATATAGTTCTCATATTGTAGATAACCCCCAGCCACAAAAATTATTTTCATTGCTACTTCATAACTGTAATATTGCTACTGTTATGGACTGTAATGTAAACATCTATGTTTTCAAATGGTCTTAGGTGACTTCTTTGCTGAGACAGACTCTTAGCTGTTCTGCCCCTGTGAAGACCCTGACCCATCCTAGAGAATCCGCTGCACTCAGAGCAGTTGAGGATGCTCTGTATTCAGAGAAGTAGACACCACAGCTTAAAGGCATGTAGAGCAATTGACTCGACAGACCTGGAGTTCTGCTGCACACAGGGAAACAGAAACCACAGTCCTTAGGAACCCCTGGAGAACATCTTCACATAGAACAGCTTGACTGCTCCACTCAAGACCCAACAGTCTGAAGACCTCCCAGGAGATCTACTTCAGCCAGGACAACAGATCAGCAGCTTCTCTGCCCCTCTGAGGAGCCATGAATTAAAAGACCCCACAGGTGGTCTGCTAGAGCAAGGGTTGCAGGCCTACCTGAAGACCCCAAACAATCCAGGGATAAAGGAGACAGATTCCAGACAGAGTCACCTAGACCAACAAACACCAGGCAAGCAGAAGACCATAAGCAACAGAAGCCAATATATGTGGGCATCATCAAAACTCAGTTCTCCCACCACAGTAGGCCCTGAATAAGCTAACACACCTGAAAATCAGGAATCTGTTCTAAAATCCTATCTCATGAATAAAATAGAGTCCTTTAAGGAGGATTTTAATAATTCACTGAAAAAATACTGGAAAACACAGGTGAACCGGTGAAGGAATTGAATAAAGTGATCTACGGCCTAAAAGTAGAAATAGAAACAATAAAATAAAAAGACAATTTGAGGCAAACCTGGAAATGGAAAACCTAGGAAAGAGATCAGGAATTGCAGATTAAGATCACCAATAGAAGATAAGAAAGAGATGAGAACCTCAGTTGTAGAAGATACCACAGCAAAGATTGACACAACTGTCAAAGAGAAACATAAAAAAAACTCCTAACCAAAAGCATCCAGGAAATCCAGGACACAATAAAAAGACTAAATCTAATAATAATCAGAATAGAGAACAAAGACTCCCAGCTCAAAGGACCTGAAAATGTCTTCAACAAAATCATAGAAGAAAACACTCCCAACCTAAAGAAAGACATGGCCATAAAGGTACAAGAAACCTATAGAACACCAAATACATGGGACCAGGAAAGAAAATCCTCTCATCACATAATAATCAAAACACTAAACACAAAGAACAAAGAAAGAATATTAAAAGCTGCAAGGGAAAATGGCCAAGTAACGTATAAAGGAAGACCCATCAGAATTACACCAGACTTCTCAACAGAGACTATGAAAGCCAGAAGAACCTGATCAGAGGTCATTTAGACTCTAAGAGAACACAAGTAACAGCCTAGGCTGCTATACCCAGCAAAACTCTCAATCAACATAAATGGAGAAACCAAAATATTCCAGGACAAAAGCAAGTTAAAACACTATCTATCTACCAATTCAGACCTACAGAAGATCCTAGAAGGAAAACTCTAAAGCAAGGAAGGTACTTGCACCAAAAAAAGGACAAGATATTAAACATCTCACAACAAAGCCAAAAGGATCATATAAAGCCACCTACAAAAACAAACATATCAGGAACCAACAGTTATCTCTCTTTAATATCTCTCAATATTAATGGACTCAACTCACCCATAAAAAGACATAAGCTAACAGACTGGATATACAAACAAAATCCAGCATTTTTGCTGCATACAAGACACACACCTCAATATCAAAAACAGTTACTATCTCAGAGTTAAAGGATGGAAAAAGCAAATGGTCACAGGAAACAAGCAGGAGTTGCCATTATAATATCCAATAAAATAGACTTTCAACCAAAAGTTGAAATGATAAGGAAGGACACTTCATGTTCATAAATGGGAAAATCTGCCAAGAGAATGTCTCAATTCTGAACATCTATGGACCAAATGCAAGAACACCCACATTCATAAAAGAAACTTTACTAAAGCTCAAAACACACATTGAATCCCACACAATAATAGTGGGAGACTTCAACATCCCACTCTCAACAATGGACAGGCCACTGAAACAGAAACTAAACAGAGACACAGTAAACTAATAGAAGTTATGAGCTAAATGGACTTAACAGACATCTACCCTAAAACAAAAGAATACACCTTCTCAGCACCTCATGGTATCTTCTCCAAAATCGACCATATAATGGATCACAAAACAACTCTTAACCGATACAAGATTGAAATAATCCCATGCACCCTATCACATCACCATGGCCTAAGGCTGGTCTTCAATAACCACAAAAACAGAATGCCCACATACATGTGGGAACTTAACAACTCTCTACACAATGATTACTTGGTAAGGGACTTCCTGGAATTTAATGAAATTTAATTTAATGAAAATTAATGAAATTTAATGAAAATGTTGACATACCCAAACTTATGGGACACAATGAAAGCAGTGCTAACAGGAAAATTCATAGCACCAAGTGCCCTGGTAAAGAAATTGGAGAGATCTTACACCAATAACTGAACAGCATACCTGAAAGTTCTGGAACAAAAAGAAGCAAACTAACCCAAGAGTAGATAGCAGGAAATAGTCAAACTCAGGGCTGAAATCAACCAAATAGAAACAAAGAGAACTATGCAAAGAATTAACAAAACCAAAATCTGGTTCTTTGAGAGAATCAATGAGATAGATAAACCTCTGGCCAACCTAATTAAAGGGCCCAGAGGCAGTATCCAAATTAAGAAAATCAGAAATGAAAAGGAAGACATAACAGAAACAGAGGACATTCAAAAAAATCATCAGATCCTACTTTAAAAGCCTATACTCAACAAAACTGGAAAAAAAATCTAGATAAAATGGATGGTTTTCTAGACAGATACCACAAACCAAAGTTAAATCAAGAACAGGTGTTCTACTTAAACAGGCCCATATTGAGCAAGGAAATAGAAGAAGTCATTAAGAACCTTCCAACCAAAAAAAGCCCAGGGCCAAATAGATTTAATACAGAATTCTACCAGACCCTCAAAGACCTGATACCAATATTCGTCAAACTATTCCATAAAATAGAAACAGAAGGAACACTACCTAACTTGTACTATGAAGCCACAATTACTCTGATACCTGAACCACACAAGGACCCAACCAAAAAAGAGAACTTTAGACAAGTATTGCTTATAAATGCAAAAATAATATTCTTGCAAAATGAATCCAAGAACACATCAAAACCATCATTCTCAGCAATAAAGTAGGCATCATCCCTGGGATGCAAGGTTAGTTCAATATACAAAAATCCATTAATATAATATACTATTTAAACAAACTCAAAGAAAAACATCACATGATCATCTCCTTAGAGAAAAAAATCATTTGACAAAATATAACACCCCTTCATGTTAAAAGTATTGGAGAGATCAGGAGTTCAAGGTCCATACCTAAACATAATAAAAGCAATTTACTGCTAACCAACAGCCAATATCAAAATAAATGGAGATATATTTGAAATAATCCCATTAAAATCGAGGACAGGACAAGGATGTCCACCCTCCCCATATCTATTCAATATAGTACTGAAAGTGCTAGCTAGAAAACTAAGACAACAAAAAGATCAAGGGGATACAAATTGGCAAAGAATAAATAAAGGTATCACTATTTGCAGATGATATGACAGTATACATAAGTGACCCCAAAAATTCTACCAGAGCACTAATCAAGCTGATAAACAACTTCAGCAAAGTGGCTGGATATAAAAAGTTAACTCAAATAAATCAGTAGCCTTCTGTTATGGAAATAATAAACAGACTGAGAAAGAAATTAGGGAAACAACTCACTTCACAATAGCCACAAATAATATAAAATATCTTGGGGGTAACTCTAACCAAACAAGTCAAAGACCTGTATGACAATAACTTTAAGACTTTCAAGAAAGAAATCAAAGATCTTAGAAAATAGAGAGCTCATACATGTTCATGGATTGGCAAAATTACTATAATAAAAATGGCCATTCTGCCAAAGGCAATCTACAGATTTAATGCAATGCCCATCAAAATCCCAGCAAAATTCTTCAAAGACATGGAAAGAGAAATTCTCAAATTCATCTAGAAAGGCAAACAAAACAAAACAAAACAAAACAAAACAAAACAAAACAAAACAAACAAAAAAAAAACCCAGAATAGCCAACAATTCTTACCAATAAAAGAACAGCTGGGGGAATCAGCATCCCTGACTTCAAGCTTTACTAGAGAGTAATAGTGATAAAATCTTCATGGTATTGGTACAGAGACAGACACCTTGATCAATGGAATAGAATTGAATATCCAGAAATAAAATGACACATTTAAGGACACTTGATCTTTGAAAAAAGACCCCAAAAAAATACACAGTGGAAAAAATAAAGCAGCTTCAATAAATGGTGCTGGTCTAACTGGCTATGTGTTTGTGGAAAAATGAAAATAGACCCATATTTGTCACCTTGCAAAAATACACTGAATCTAATAGAATAGAAAGTGGGAAAGAGCCTGGAACTCATTGGCACAGGAGGAAATTTCCTGAACAGAATACCAATGGCTCATGCTCTAAGATCAAGAATTGATGAATGGGACCTCATGAAACTGGAAAGCTTCTGTAAGGCAAAGGACACAGTCAATAAGACAAATCAGCAACTAACAGACTGGGAAAAAATCTTCACTAACCCCACATCTGATAGAGGGCTAATATCCAAAATATATAAAGAACTCAAGAAGCTAACCACCAAACAACTAAGTAATCCAATTAAAAAAAATGGGGTATAGAACTAAACCGAGATTTCACAATAGAGGAATCTTGAATGGCTGAGAAGCACACAAAGAAATGTTCAAAGTTCTTTGTCATAGAAATGCAAATCAATTCGACCCTGAGATTCCACCTTATACCAATCAGAATGGCTAAGATCAAAACCTCAGGTGACAATGCATAATGTAAAGGATGTGGAGAAAGAGGAATATTCCTCCATTGCTGGTGGAATCAATCTGGAGGTTCCTCAGAAAATTGGAAATAGATCTTCTTGAAGACCCAGCAATACCACTCTTCGGAATATACACAAAAAACTCACTATGCTACAGGGGGACATTATGTTCATAGTGGCCTTGTTTGTGATAACCCAAAGCTGCAAACAACCCAGATGTCCCATGACAGGAGAATGGATACAGAAAATGTTCTTCATTTTCACTGTGGAATACTACTCAGCAATTAAAAACGAGGACATCCTGTGTTTTGTAAGCAAATATTTGTAACTAGAAAATATCACCCTGAGTGAGGTAACTCAGACCCAAAAGGGCATGCATGGTATGTACTCACCAATACCTGGATATTAGCCGAAAAAAAAAAAAGTACAGAATAGCCAGGATAGAGTCCACAGAACTTAAAAAGGTCAACAAGCTGAGTGTCCCAAGTGAGGATGCCTCAGTCCCACTTGGGAGGAAGAGGCAAGCAATCACAGTGGGGAGGGAGGGAGGGACCTGGGAGGGAAAGTGGATAGGGGTGGGGAGGGAGAGCGGAACCTGATCTGGTATTGGGTGAGGGAAAAGGACTGAAGCCCTGAGGGGTAGCAGAAAGAATGGAAACAGGCAACTTTGGGAGATATGACTTTGGGGAACCCTCCAGAATGCACCAGAGACCTGGGTGGTAAGAGACTCTCAGGACTCAAAGGGAGGGACCTTAGATGAAATGCCCAAAAGTAGGGAGAGGGAACTCTAGCAGGAAGCACCAAGTGAGGGAAGGGGTTGCAATCCCACAGTCAAAACACTGACCCATAATTGTTCCTGTCTGAAAGAACTGCAGGGATCGAAATGGAGAGGAGCCTGAAGAAAAGCAGGTCCAGTGATAGGACCAAAGTGGGATCCAGCAAAAGAGGTGGTCCCAAGGCCTGACACTATTACTGAGGCTATGGAGAGCTCACAAAAAGGGACCTAGCATGACTTATTCTGGACAATCCAACAAGCAGCTGAAAGAGTCAGATGTAAATATTTGCACCCAGACAATGGACAGAAGCTGCTGACCCCTGTGGTTGTATTAGGGAAAGATATAAAGAAGATGAGGAGGTGGAAGACCCTGTAGGAAGACTAGCAGTCTCAATTAATCTAATCCCTGAGATCTCTCAAGCACTGAACCACCAACAAGGCAGCATAAACCAGCTGATATGAGACCCCCAACAGTAGAGGATTGCTGGGTCTGTGTTCAATCAGAGATTATGCACCTAACCCACAAGAGACTGCAGGCCCCAGGGAGTCTAGATGTCAGGTGGGGTGGGGGTGGGGGGTGAGGACATCCTAGTAGAGTTGTGGGGGGTGGAGAGGAGGTATGAGATATTGAACAGTTGGAGGGTGGACAGGGGTGGGAATAAAATCTGGAGTGTTAAAAATAAAGAAAGAAAAGAAAAATCATGATGCCTGGGAAAAGTTGAAAGATTTTTTTCCACTTTAATCTAGAATAAGACAGGATGGCAACTTTTACCACTTTTGGACAACAAAGTTAAGACATCCCCAGAGCAATTGTATAAAGGAAAAATGGGGGGGGGGAAGAACCAGAAAACAAAACTCAAAAACCAAACCAAGCCAAAAGTCCATCAAAATTGTACAGAAAGAAGTCAAATTGTTCTCAGATGGCATGAGACTACAAAGAAAAAAACACTGTAGAAGCCAAAAAAAAAAAAAAAAAATCAAAGAGTTCAAAGGATAAAAAAGAATTCTACATGCAAATTTAATAGTGTATCTGTATATCAATAACAATCTATCACAGAAAAGACAACAATCCTAGTTAAAATATTTTTAAATTTTACTCTACATATATATTTGTTTTGCCTGTATGTATAGTCTGTGCACAAAGTACGTCTGGTGCCCACTGAGTTCAGAAGAGAACGGCTTCTGGAAATAGAGTTACAGATGGTTGTGAACTACTATGTGGGTACTAGGAATCGAACTCAGGTCTTCTATAAAAGCAACAATGCTCTTAACTGCTGAGTCATCTCTCCAGCTTAACTGATGAATCAAGTAATTAGCTGAAACAACTCTCATAAGAGTGGAGCTACATTTCTGTACTATCTCTTCCATTTTGGTAACTTATGTCAGGTTTTATTTATGATTTAGGAGAAAAATAATTTTTAACTTTGGATATTTGTCACTGTTAAATGGCATTGGAATTAATGGCTACACTTTACTCTAAAGGACTTGTGCAAACAGTCAAGAAAAGAAAACATTGTGCACAAACTGAAAATGGATCCAAATATGCTCTAAATCTGGTCAGTCAGTGCTTTCCATACTGGACTATTCTTGGATTCTGAATTTAAGGGTAAAAGCCAAATGATTCATTTTCCTAGAGGAAAATTGGCCACTGAATATCAGTGGCAAAACTTTTCCCTAAAGTAGTTCATTCCTATGAGAAATTTACCCTTTTTGTTCCAATTAATTAAAATTTCACAAATTTCATGTTGCCAACCAAATATATATTTTACATTACGTTTTAAAGCCAAATACAAGCACAAACTTACTTTTTGAATGATGAAATTGCATAAGTATTTTTACTTTATAGTGTGGCTGATGTATCTTAGTTTCTATATATATATATGTATATAGAAAATCCACTCTGTGTGTGTGTGTGTGTGTGTGTGTGTGTGTGTGTGTGTGAATATCTTCAGGTCCTCTGTTTTCCAATGGAATTTCCCTTAAATCTTAAAAGTTATGTAAAATAATGGGTTTGAACAAGTAAAAATAAAACATTTTTTAAAGCCATGTTTGGTGTCCACCTTTAATTCCAGCCTGTACTACATAGCAAGTTCCAGTACAGCCATGGCTACAGAGGGAGACCCTGTGTCTAAAAATAAAGTAGGGAAAGGCTGGAAGAAGCTGAGGAGGAGGGCGACCCCATCGGAAGACCAGCATTCTCAACTAACCCGGACACCTGAGATCTTTCAGACACTGAGCCACCAACCAGGCAGCATACACCAGCTGATATGAGGCTCCTACACATATACAGCAGAAATGGCGCCTAACTCTTGAGATGCCTAAGACTTCAGGGAATGGGGAGGCTTGCTAGGGGGCAGGGGTAGCATCCTCTTAGAGACAGGGAAGGAGGAATGGGATGGGAAAATGTAGCAGGGTGGATTGGGAGGGAGGTAATAACTGGACTGTAAAAAATTAAAGTAATATAAAAATAATAATACAAATAAATAAAAGGAAATAAATGAAACAAATTGGTAATATATTCACAGTTCACAGAATCTCAATAAAATATAAGATATATACCTAACCCTTAATTACATACAGCACTAACTGTAAGTTTTCCTGTTTGAGATTACCAAAGCATCTTAATATTTTTCTAAACTTATTCCATTTTACGATTACAAAATCTCATTCTACATATTTGCCTTATTCATCAGTATTATTTGTCATATCCATGTATTGTGAATAATCTTTCAGAAGCCCATGCAAATTTCTTTCTCCGATAACTTACATACTTAACTAAATTTATGAATAAATCTTACCCAATGCCTTTGTACAACCATAAGTAAAAAAAAAAAAAAAATAGAAATTCGTTTCAGTATCTTCTTTCCTCTTTGACTCTATTTTTCTTGTTTTAAGAAGCAATTATTTTGAGGTAGACAGACTCCAGCTGGGGTTGCCATCGCGCATGGGGGATCCGCCAGGCTCTCGCCACCAGGCAAGCCCAGCACCATTTAGGCTCTGCGGGACTTCTCCACGCCTCCGGCCTTGCACTGAGGCAGCAGGTGGCAGCCAGATCATGGTCCCTTGTAGCAGCGGTAGCAGTAAGCCTCCATATTGCAACCAGGACACGGCTAAAGAGGCCCAGGTAAACAGACTCCATCCGGGGCTACCATCACGCGCAGGGAGGGGGGGGCAGGGGGGGGATCTGCCAGGCTCTCGCCACCAGGCAGGCCCAGTGCTGCCAAGGCTCTGCAAGACTTCTCCACGCCCTCCCGCCTTGCACCAAGGCAGCGGGTGGCAGCCAGCTCGTGGTCCCTTAGAGCAGCGGTCACACATAATCACCAGTAGAGAAACAACAGGTGAGCCGAGCCTCCCAGGAGATTCAAACACCAGCCAGTGACAACAAGGCCAACTAACACCAGAAATAACGAGATGGCAAAAGGAAAATGAAGGAACGTCACTAACAGAAATCAAGGCAACATGACAGCATCTGAACCCAGTTTGCCAACAACAGGAAGCCCTGGATACCCCAAAACACCAGAAAAACAAGACTTGGATATAAAATCACTGGTCATGATGCTGGTAGCTGAACACATAGAAAAATCTCATAAAGAAATAGAGGAGAAAATGGATCAAAAGTTAGAAGCCTTTACAAGGCAAATACAAAAATCACTTCAAGAAATTCAGGAGAAGATGGATCAAAAAGAAGAAGACAATAAAGAGGAAAGACAAAAATCACTTAAATAAATACAGAAGAACGTGGGCCAACAAGTAGAAGCTATGAAAGAGGAAACACAAAAATCTCTTAAAGAAATACATGAAAACACAATCAAGCAAGCAAAAGATCTGAGCATATCCATCCAGGTTCTAAAAACAGAAGTAGAAACAACTAAGAAATCGCAGACAACATTGGAGATAGAAAACCTTGGGAAGAAATCAGGGGCCATAGATGCAAATATCAACAATAGAATACAAAAGATAGAAGACAGAATCTCAGAAGCCGAAGATACCATAGGAACCATTGATTGAACAGTCAAAGAAAATACTAAATGCAAAAAGGTTGTAACCCAAAACATCCAGGAAATCCAGGACACAATGAGAAGACCAAACCTGAGGATTATAGGTATAGACGAGAGTGAAGATTTACAAGTTAAAGGGCCAGCAAATATCTTCTACAAAATTATGGAAGAAACCTTCCCCAACCTAAAGAGAGAGATACCCATGAATATACAAGAAGCCTATAGAACCCCAAACAGACTGGACCAGAGTAGAAATACATCCCGTCACATAATAATCAAAACTCCAAATGTACTAAACAAAGAAAGAATATTAAAAACAGCAAGAGAAAAAGGCCAAGTAACATATAAAGGAAGACCTATCAGAATAACACCAGACTTCTCACCTGAGACCATGAAAGCTAGAAGATCCTGGGCAGATATCATGCAAACTCTAAGAGAACACAAACTTCAGCCAAAACTTCTTTATCCAGCAAAACTCTCAATCGCCATAGATGGAGAAACCAAGGTATTCCATGACGAAACCAAATTTGCACGATATCTTTCCACAAATCCAGCCCTACAAAGGATAATAGGGGAAAAACACCAAGACAAGGACGGAAACTACACCCGGGAAGAAGCAAGATAGAAACCTCCTCCCATCAAACCCAAAAGAAGATAACCTCTCAAATATAAAAATAAATAAATAAATAAAAATAATTTCAAAAATGTCGGGAGGTAATAATTACTATTCTTTAATATCTCTTAACATCAATGGACTCAATTCCCCAATAAAAAGACATAGATTAACAGAGTGGATAAGGAAACAGGACCCTACATTTTGCTGCATACAGGAAACACATCTTAGTGTTAAAGACAAACACCACCTTAGAGTAAAAGGCTGGAAAACAATTTTACAAGCAAATGGTCTCAGGAAACAAGCTGGAGTAGCCATTATAATATCAGATAAAATTGACTTTCAAACTAAAGTCATCAAAAGAGACTCAGAAGATCACTTCTTGCTGGTCAAAGGGAAAATCCACCAAGAAGAGCTCTCAATACTGAACATCTATGCTCCAAATGCAAGGGCACCCTCATTCATACAAGAAACCTTACTAAAGCTTAAAGCACACATTACATCTAACACAATAATTGTGGGTGACTTCAACACTCCACTCTCCTCAATGGACCGATCAGGAAAGCAGAAACTAAACAGGGACACAGTGAAACTAATTGAAACTTAGGACCAATTGGATTTAACAGATATATATAGAACATTTCATCCTAAAGCTAAAGAATATACCTTTTTCTCAGCACCGCCTGGTACCTTCTCCAAAATTGATCATATAATTGGTCACAAGACAGATCTCAACAAATACAAGAAGATTGAGCTAATCCCATGCCTCCTATCAGATCACCATGGAGTAAGAGTGGTCTTCAATAGCAAGAAAAACAACAGAAAGCCCACATACACATGGAAACTGAACAATACTCTACTCAATGACAACTTGGTCAAGGAAGAAATAAAAAAAGAAATCAAAGACTTTTTAGAATTCAATGAAAATGAAGTTACAACCTACCCAAATCTATGGGACACAATGAAAGCAGTGCTAAGAGGAAAACTCATAGCTCTAAGTGCCTCCAAAAAGAAACTGGAAAGAGCATACACTAGCAACTTAACGGCACACCTTAAAGCCCTGGAAGAAAAAGAAGTTAATTCACCCAGGAGGAGTAGAAGACAAGAAATCACCAAACTCAGGGCTGAAATCAATCAAGTAGAAACAAAGAGAACCATACAAAGAATCAACAAGACCAGGAGTTGGTTCTTTGAGAAAACCAACAAGATAGATAAACCCTTAGCCAGACTAACCAAAGGACACAGAGACAGTATACAAATTAACAAAATTAGAAATGAAAAGGGAGACATAACAACAGAAACTGAGGAAATTCAAAAGATCATCAGATCCTACTACAAAGGTCTATACTCAAAACAACTGGAGAATCTGGAGGAAATGGACGATTTCCTAGACAGATATCAAATACCAAAATTAAATCAGCATCAAGTAGACCAGCTAAATAGTCCCATAACCCCTAAAGAAATAGAAGGGGTTATAGAAAGCCTCCCAACCAAAAAAAGTACGGGACCAGATGGTTTCAGTGCAGAATTCTACCAGACCTTCAAAGAAGACTTAACACCAATACTTTTCAAACTATTCCACAAAATAGAGACAGAAGGGACACTGCCCAACTCATTCTATGAAGCCACAATTACGCTAATACCTAAACCACAAAAAGATCCAACAAAGAAAGAGAACTACAGGCCAATTTCTCTGATGAATATCGATGCAAAAATACTAAATAAAATTCTTGCCAACCGAATCCAAGAGCACATCAAAACGATCATTCACCATGATCAAGTAGGCTTCATCCCAGGGATGCAGGGATGGTTCAATATACGGAAATCCAACAATGTAATCCACTACATAAACAAACTGAAAGAAAAAAAGCACATGGTCATCTCATTAGATGCTGAAAAAGCATTCAACAAAATTCAGCATCCTTTCATGCTAAAAGTCTTGGAAAGAGCAGGAATTCAAGGCCCATACCTAAACATAGTAAAAGCAATCTACAGCAAACCAGTAGCCAACATCAAAATAAATGGAGAGAAACTTGAAGCAATGCCACTAAAATCAGGGACTAGACAAGGCTGCCCTCTCTCTCCATATCTTTTCAATATAGTACTTGAAGTTCTAGCGAGAACAATTAGACAACATAAGGAAGTCAAAGGGATAGAAATTGTAAAGAAAGAAATCAAAATATCATTATTTGCAAATGATATGATAGTATACTTAAGCAACCGAAAAAACTCCACCAGAGAACTCTTACAGCTGATAAACAACTTCAGCAAAGTGGCTGGTTATAAAATTATCTCAAGCAAATCAGTAGCCTTCTTGTACTCAAAGGACAAGCAGGCAGAGAAAGAAGTTAGGGAAATAACACCCTTCACAATAGCCACAAACAACATAAAGTACCTTGGTGTAACTCTAACCAAACAAGCGAAAGATCTGTATGACAGGAACTTCAAGTCCTTGAAGAAAAAAATTGAAGAAGACCTCAGAAGATGGAAAAATATTTCTTGCTCCTGGATTGGCAGGATCAATATAGTAAAAATGGCCATCTTGCCAAAAGCAATCTATAGATTCAATGCAATCCCCATCAAAATCCCAACTCAATTCTTCATAAATCTAGAAAGAGCAATTCTCAAATTCATCTGCATCAACAAAAAAACCCAGGATAGCTAAAACTATTCTCAACAATAAAAGGACTTTTGGGGGAATCAATATCCCTGACCTCAAGCAGTACTACAGAGCAATTGTGTTAAAAACTGCATGGTATTGTTACAGCAACAGGCAAGTAGATCAATGGAATAGGATTGAAGACTCAGAAATGAACCCACAGACTTATGGTCACTTGATCTTTGATAAAGGAGCCACAGCCATCCAGTGGAATAAAGATAGCCTTTTCAACAAATGGTGCTGGTTCAACTGGAGGTCAACATGCAGAAGAATACAAATTGACCCACTCTTATCTCCTTGCACTAAGATCAACTCCAAGTGGATCAAGGACCTCCACATAAAACCAGACACACTGAAACTATTAGAAAAGAAACTTTGGAAGACCCTGGAGGACCTGGGCACAGGGGGAAAGTTCCTGAACAGAACACCAATAGCTTATGCTCTAAGATCAAGAATTGACAAATGGGACCTCATAAAATTACAAAGTTTCTGCAAGGCAAAGGACACTGTCAGAAGGACAAAACGGCAACCAACAAAGTGGGAAATGATCTTCACCAACCCCACATCCGACAGAGGGCTAATATCCAATATATACAAAGAACTCAAGAAGTTAGACCCCAAAGAACCAAATAACCCTATCAAAAAATGGGGTACAGAGCTAAACAAAGAATTTTCACCAGAAGAAATTCGAATGGCTGAGAAACACCTTAAGAGATGTTCAACATCATTAGTCATCAGGGAAATGCAAATCAAAACAACCCTGAGATTCCACCTCATACCAGCCAGAATGGCTAAGATTAAAAGCTCAAGAGACAACAGGTGCTGGCGAGGATGTGGAGAAAGAGGAACACTCCTCCACTGTTGGTGGGATTGCAAAATGGTAAAACCACTCTGGAAATCAGTGTGGCGGTTCCTCAGAAAATTGGGCATGTCACCTCCAGAGGACCCTGGCATACCACTCCTGGGCATATACCCAGAGGATTCCTCTGCATACAATAAAGACACATGTGCCACTATGTTTATAGCAGCCTTGTTTATAATAGCCAGAAATTGGGAGGAGCCCAGATATCCCTCAAAAGAGGAATGGATACAGAAAATGTGGTATATTTATACAATGGAGTACTACTCAGCAATTAAAAATAATGAACTCATGCTATTTGTAGGTAAATGGTTAGATCTGGAAAATATCATCCTAAGTGAGCTAACCCAATCACAAAAGAATACACATGAAATTCAATCACTGATAAGTGGATATTAATGAGCCCAGAAGCCCTAAATACTCAAGGCACAATTAGCAAGTCAAATGACTCCAAAGAAGAAGAAAGGAGAGGACCCTGGGCCTGTAAAGATTGGATCCAGTATTGTAGACCCAGAACAGAGAAATTGTGTGTGGGGGGGAATGAGTGGGGAATAGCGGGGGAGGGGGGAGAGGAATTATGGGACATATGGTGGGGGGTAACTGGGAAAGGGGAAAGCCTTTGGAATGTAACCATAGAATATAGAAAATAAAAATTAAAAAAAAACTATTCTCTACAGTAAAAGAACTTCTGGGAGAACCAGTATCTCAGACCTCAAGCAGTACTACAGATCAATAGTGTTAAAGACTGCATGGTATTGATACAGTGACAGGCAGGTAGATCAATCGAATAGAATTGAAGACCCAGAAATGAACCCACAATATCTATGGTCATTTGATCTTTAACAAAGGAGCTAAAACTATCCAGTGGAAAAAAAGATAGCCTTTTCAACAAATGGTGCTGGTTCAACTGGCGGCTCATATGCAGAAGAATGCAAATCGATCCATTCTTATCTCTGTACTAAGCTCAAGTCCAAGTGGATCAAGGACCTCTACATAAAACCAGACAAATTGAAACTAATAGAAAAGGAACTAGGGAAGACCCTTGAACACATGGGCATAGGGGAATGTTTCCTGAATAGAACACCAATGGCTTATGCTCTAAGATCAATAATTAATAAATGGGACCTCATAAAATTACAAAGTTTCTATAAGGCAAAGGACACTATCAATAGGGCAAAATGGCAACCAACAGAGTGGGAAAAGATCTTTACAAACTCTACATCTGACAGAGGGCTAATATCCAATATATACAAAGAACTCAAGAAGTTAGACTCCAGAGAGCCAAATAACCCTATTAAAAAATGGGGTACAGAGCTAAACAAAGAATTTTCACCTGAGGAATAGCAAATGGCTGAGAAGCACCTAAAGAAATGTTCAACATCATTAGTCATTAGGGAAATGCAAATCAAAACAACCCTGAGATTTCACCTCACACTAGTCAGAATGGCCAAGATTAAAAAGTCAGGAGATAGCAGGTTTTGTAAGAAGAACACTCCTCTACTGCTGGTGGGGTTGCAAGTTGGTACAACCACTCTGGAAATCAGTCTGGCGGTTCCTCAGAAAACTGGGCATGATACTACTGGAGGACCCTGTTATACCACTCCTGGGCATATACCCAGAGGATTCCCCAGCATGTAATAAGGACACATGCTCCACTATGTTCATAGCAGCCCTATTTGTAATAGCTAGAAGCTGGAAAGAACCCAGATGTCCCTCAATGGAGGAATGGATACAGAAAATGTGGTATATTTACACAATGGAATACTACTCAGCAATTAAAAACAATGAATTCATGCAATTTGTAGGTAAGTGCGTGGAACTGGAAAATATTATCCTAAGTGAGGCAAAGGAATAACAAAAGAACACACATGGTATGCACTCACTGATAAATGGATATTAGCCCAGAAGCTCAGAATACCCAAGACACAATGCATATATCAAATGCTGTCCAAGAAGAAGGAAGGAGAGGGCCCTGGTCCTGGAAAGGTTTGATGCAGCAGTGTAGGGGAAGACGGGGAAGCAGGAGGGGTATGATTGGGGAACAGGGGGAGGGGAGATGGATTATGGGACTTTTGGGGAGCGTGAAACCAGGAAAGGGGAAATAATTTGAAATGTAAATAAAGAATATCTCATAAAAAAGAGAGTACTTAGTTTTGTAAGAAAAGAATAAGAAATACTTTGTGTTGTAAAAAATTAAGAAGGTTGAGAACTACAGATATAGAAAAAGCTATGTTCATTTATTTGATTAGTTTTGAGATGGAGTCTATATGCACTGTCTTAAATGAAAATAAATAATGTATAATTAAATTACTAGTATATATTATCTTAATCAAAACAAATCTAAGTTTTCCATAGGGTACCATATTTCTATGAGAATTTCAAAAGCTAATGGAATAATACTTTCTCTATCAAAACCTTTTGAAAGTATTTTTTTTCTTTTTTTCAAGACAGGGTTTCTGTATATAGTTTGGGCTGTCCTGGAACCTGCTCTGTAGACCAGGTTCGTCTCGAACTCAGAGATACAACTGCCTCTGCCTCCAAAGTACTGAGATTAAAGGCTTGTACCTTCACTGCCCAACAGAAAATATATACAGGCTTTCCACTTATGGTATATTATTTTCTTCTCATATCTTATAAGATAAAAATTTAAATCTAGCCCAAAGATTTCTTTAATTCCAAATCTAACACATTTCAGCTAACTTCTTGGTAAGCTGGGAGAGTAGAAGTTACCTATGACCTGCTGGAGAAGTGTGAGAAGAAAAACAAAGATGTATATACTGCATTCCAAAGAGGAGGAGAAGAGGAGCTTCAGAAAACTCACAAAGAAATGGGGCAGATGAAAAAAAATAAACTAAGGAAACAGAAAGAAGCAGCAAGAAGCCAGACAAGCTGAACACTTTCCATTCAGTCATTTCCTTCCGTGGTAGGGAAAGGAGGCATTTCTTATTAAAAGGTTAGCCTGGAAGATTTAATAAAAAGACTTCCAGTCTGACTTACAGAAAAAAATCTCACAGCATTCATAAACTTCAAGTGTATTTGGGGGTTTTGCTGAAAGATTATCTTTTCCAACAAGAGGCCTCAGTAGTAAAATGGAGTTCCCTACCTCAGAGGGGCTGTGGTGAGACAATATCTTAATAGGAAGCTATTGTTTTAAAATGAACTCCTAGGATTCCTGGTGGGGTGGCACATGCCTTCAGCCTGGTCTGCAAAGTGAGTACCAGGCTTTGAGCTATATAGAGAGACCCTGTCCCCAAAAATAAAATATAAGATGGACTTCATAGGCTCTCTCTCTCTCTCTCTCTCTCTCTCTCTCTCTCTCTCTCTCTCTCTCTCTCTCTCTCTCTGTGTGTGTGTGTGTGTGTGTGTGTGTGTGTATGTGTGTGTGTATGTAAAACAATAATAATTATAGATGAAGAAGTAATGAATTTGAGAAGGAATGGGAAGGACATGAGAGGACGTAGAGGGGAGAAAGTAACAGGAAGAAATGCCAGGTAATCTTTTTTCAATGTATCACAGCTCACTCCAGTTTTGAAAAGAGGGAAAGCTTAATGGAAAAAAAATCAAAATAGTATTGGTGGCAAGAAGATAAGTCCTTACACTGTAAGAAAATGTTGCCATGCCTCGGTGGTAGGGATTAGATAGACATCATCAACTGAAAAATATAGAACTCAGATGTTCTAAGCCTGAGATCTGTGGGTGGATCAACCTATAGAGCCACTTACCTGATATGATATTCAATGGTGGAAACTCAAAGAAATCTGATGTTCAAGTGGACTGGACAACTTGTCTATTCCTCTAGTGGGATGATGAATTCTTAGCAGATTTAAAAGTATCAACATAGGCCTCAGTCCTTAGAATGATCCCTTAATCAGCAAAACACTATGGAGATACCTTCCGGCTAGAACATTGGTGGTCTCAGGGCATATGAGTCTCAGGAAGATGAGAGAACCTGCCAAGACAATAAACTGCAAAGTTAAGAGCAGCCAGCAGGGGCCCCTGGTATACAAGGAAGGGAGATTATTAAAGTCTAGACAGCTACTGGTGATATGGGATATTTGTCCAAGGCAGGGCCAGCATTAACAAAAAAATTACGTGGAAGAGTTCACAGGTTCAACTACCCTACCTATATACACACAGAAGTCTTCAGGACCTAGAAGCCACTCTGATGGCGTATCATTTATCATTCGTTTTACACCTAGTGCTGGTCTTTTCTTGATTTCCTACTACATTTAGGAGTATGTTGACATTGCCATAATTTTTCTTTAAAATATGATGATTTAGTTTTCCTCATCTTCATATATTTGTTTAATATTGCCTATACATTATATTCCTTATTAGGCACCCTTTCCTTTACACTTTGTTTCTTCTTTTTTCATTTCTTGCCATGCTTCACTCCCCTTCTTTGTACTATATAGTCATAGTAGTATTTTAACTTTTTCTTTTAAGATACATTTTAGGGTTTTATGTTTTTAGTTTCCTTTGAAAATTAACTAATTTTGCACATTTGTTGATTATTAGGAAACCTTTTTCATTTTCTCTTATTTTTAACTTTATTGTTTTATTTTCTTTGTTGACAGCCTTCCATTTTTCATTTTCACCTTCAGTCGCTCGACCCCAGGCCCTTTCTTCATCTTATTCATTTAGAGCACCATTTCTCCATTTACATTAAATAATATTTTCTTTTCCCTTGCTTTTGTTTAAGAAAAAACACATCCCTTCAGTAGTAGAAAGCTGAAAATTATCTTCTGATACATTCTAGAAGAAAAAAATGCTCAAGAGTTTTGAAACATCAGTTTTTTTTTTCTGGAATATGGAGTAGGAGAAGGAAGAGGAGGAGGAGGTGGAGGAAAGGTGCAGATTTAAGAGTCATTGTGACAGGGACAAGCAATGGCAGAAACGGAGGCAGAGAAGAGGAAACTGATGTGGTCTGATATGTATATTTGTATGTATATGTATGTATATATATATATATATATATATATATATATATATATATATATATCTCCAATAACTCCTTGGAGTCCTAGTTGCCAAAGCATGAAAGGGTAGGTGAAATACACAAGTATCAGACTCTGAAACATCACACTGTTTTCATTTCCTATCCTGGACCAAAAGCAATGTAATTAATGTGAAAGTAAGGCAAATTATAAATGTTTTCCTCAGTGATCAGGAATTAACATTCAAGTCCCTTAGTATGTAAAATCCATAATATTCTGAAGTACTCCAAAACTGACTTGGTATCTGTGGCTGAGAAAAGTAGCTATCATTTTAAGCTCTCAAGTTTCTGTTCCTAGACCAAATAACCAAGTTCGAGCAGGTATTCCAAAATGCTAATCTTAAACTGAACTTTCTTTTTCCACTTTAGATTGATCATTTATGACTCATAAGTCCCAGTCTGGTTTACTTCCTTCTGAATATGTTCATAGGAGTCATTTAATAATAAACAATAGAGTGAAATATGCTTAACTTAGTTCAGTGAAATCAATGGAGGAAAATATTGCTTCTGTGTGGGAATTCATTGGAAGTGTCATGAACTGTGTTTTGGAATGGGCCAAAAAACAAATTAGGTTTCATAGGGCTACTGGATGTTTTCATCCCTTCCAGTTTCAAATTTTAGGGAAGATAGCATTCAGTTTGCCTCAACTGAACCATTTTTTATCCATTGAATAGAAGAGGAAGTAGGGCAAAATTACAGATAAACATACTTTATGCAATGGAGATATAATTACTCATAATGAAACTAAGGTATAAATATTGGCATGGGGTTTAGTGATGAGAGCTCCAAATAAGAGTGGGGAAAAGTATACTAAATTATAAGGCAAACTATCAAGGCTATGACTTAGGCACAAATACCCCCAATATCATAAATCAGATAATCAATATGTAAGATTGGGACAGATTATCAGGAATAAATCTAAGAAACATTTATGCAAAAGAGTACAATCTCAGGGCCAAAAAAAGCACCCATGTCAAACTTGATGCTTATATTCTAAGTTAGTCATTTTGGAAGTAGGATAGAATACCTAAGAATAAGGAAATGCTAGATACTGTCCAGTATTTTCCTGCGAAAGGTATTTATGCTACCTTTAGTACAAAGGTAAGTCCTTATTTTTTCAGTAAGGAATAATGAATAGGTTTGCTTATTATAAATAATATACATGAAGAGCAACAAAGGAAAGACAGGGAAATAAAGAATGAGATAAGAAAGTAGAGAAGTATTGCTGGAGTGACAAGGTTTAAATGGGAATGGGTGGGAAGATAGAGTACAGGAGAGAGTTGGGGAAACTTAAACAAAAACAAACGTGTATCAAGAAGTCATATGAAATTTTGTTACCTTCTGAGCTAACCAAAACATACTATTAACAAAAGTTTAAGCAGGATTATTCTGTGTGGTAACATAATGTTGATCCCAGAAACTATGGGTTATTAAATGAAAATCTCAATACAAGTGTCAGATACAACCTCATAAGTCATTACCTAGGAAGATCTCAAAGAACTCTAGAACAGTATAGAATACTGACATTGAAATAGAATATTTGTTGTTCACCAGAACTTTATGGTAAGACTCTACAGCTGAAGACATCACAAATATGGATGGAAGTTGTAATGTAATCATGTGAGATCTGAGCTATAAGCTTCTTTCCTGCTGGCTAATTTTCAGAATGGCAACAATTTTGAAGAAGGCAGCTGGGAGGAAAACTCATCATTAGTCTTAACTATTTGTTGACCTTGGATGCTTCAATGCCAGCCTTCCCTTTGATTTAATGGTGGAATGACTTTTATGTAGTAACCAGTTGCATTCTGATTAGATTTGAAGCTCAACTCTGCCAGAGGGCACTGTGGATTTGGTCAAATACTAGTCAAAGAGTAGGGAGGTCATAGGCCCTAGAGGTGAACCTATTGCATCTGTTCTGCTAAATGAACATGCTTTCAAACGGCCTCTTGAATATTTATGTTTATACCCAATATTTAATGGGTAATATTTAATGCCTTGGTCAGACAAGATTCTTTTTGCATTGAATAGATATTAGTGCTGAAACATATGGCTGAAAAAAAAGAAAAATTGAGAACAAGTAACCACTGTGTGCTCAGAATTAAATGGTATAGTACACCACCTCTTCCAGATTTGGGGAAAATCACTGAAGAGTATGCAGACAGAATGCAAGAGCTGGACCAGAGGAGAGAGCCATAAAAGCCTATGAATATGGCATAGCCTTTGTACTCATGAACTTACTGCAGGACCTACACAAGTGTGGACCTGTCAACATTCTTTCATGGATTGAGAGTCAACACTGGGGCATGGACTCTCATGGATATTGGCAGTTGATGCCTGTGGGAGGTTGTGAATAATTGTCTTCAGAGGTGTCCCCCTGGTGAATTGCTCATGTTCCAGTAGAGAACTCTACATTGCAGCCTTGGTTAAACTCAGTGGGCCACAAAATCAAAACCAAAACAGAATGATCTGATAGTGGGAGGGGAACTTGTTCAGAGGAGAGAGGCCGGTCAGGAGAGAAGATAAAATTGGGGAATGAACAGGCCTACAATGTATGACACACATAGACAAAATTGTCAAAGAATAAATTTAAAAAGAAAGAAAATGAAAAGGAAGGCCACAAATAAAGGAGGAGAAATTAGAAGAAAAGCACAACAGGCATAAATGTCTGTAGAATTTCACAAGCTCCTGCGCAGGCCTTGCAACAAAAAGACCCCAAGAGGGGGCAGACAATTCAGCTGCAATAATCAAGATCATTATCATAAGACAAACATCATGGGGCAGAAGAATTGTATTTTATAGCAGGATGTAGATCAAGAAATGGTAAATGAACTATTAGAATGCCCATGTTGATTATTAGAATTGAACAAATTCTAATAGGCAAATGGTTTGCCTATCGATAGAATAAATTGTGTAAATATAATTCATTATTAATAACTAATTTCAGGCTTATAAAATCCTAGTTATAATTACATTCATACAGCATGTGAATTACTATTTTCTAAACATGCCTACTTCTGTATTACTAATTAAAATCTTAGTTTCAGGAACACAGCACTTATTTGGTTGCATTTTAATAGTATAAGGTATATGGTTTGAAAATTAGCCATTTAAAACTGCAAATACTTGAGCTACTGAAGGTCTTGTGCATGCTGCCACAATCACTGTGACAAAAATATGAAAAAAATGCCCTGTTGTGTCCAGGAAAGTTGTTTTCCTTTGGTCATCTATAACCCTCGCTCTTATAATCTTACCATCTCCTCTTAGTCATTCCTGGGCCTTAGACGTGTGATAGAGGGGGTCTGATAGAAAGAGTGTGATAGAGGTATCTTATTTAGAGATGAACATTCTGAAGTCTCTCATTCTCTTCAAATTGACCATTATGGGTCTCTGTGTTAATCATCATCTACTGCAAAAAGAAGGGTATAGGACAAGAGTGGATCTGGGAGGCAATGGGTGAATATGGTCAAAACACTTTCTATAAAATTCTCAAAGAAATAATAAAAAATCCATTCCCATACCACAACTATTCAAGCAGAAAAGAATAGTCTCTTCAACAAATGGTGTGTGAGCAATTGCATAGACATAGAGCAAAAAGTGAAATTGAACTCTTATTTCATGATATATGTAATTATACAATTCAATATTATCAAACATAAACATGTAAGAGCTGAAACTAGGGTTGGTTAGATGGCTCAGTGGTTAAGAGCACTGATTGCTCTTCCAAAGTTCCTGAATTCAAATCCCAGCAACCACATGGTGGCTCACAACCATCTGTAATGAGATCCGATACCCTCTTTTGGTGTCTGAAGACAGCTACAGTGTGCTTACATATAATAATAATAATAAGTAAATCATAAAAAAGAGCTGAAACTATAAAACTATTTGAATAAAAATAGTGTTAAGTATTATTAACCAAGACAAAAAGTGAACACTATGAAAATTAAATCTTTTTCTTCAAAGGGGTGTTAATAGAACAGAGAGTTGACTCCCAGAATGGGAGAAACATTTGCAAATTATACATATGAAAAAGCTTTGAAAAGTTATGTTAATAACAAAATGGCTCATAGTATAAAAATAAATTCGAGCAAAGAATGGATAGACATTTTCCCAAACAAGATAATAGATGACAATATTTATGAACTAAAAGGTATTTAGCAAGCATCATTAGTCATTGGGTAAATAAATATTGAACCACCATGAGAGAAAAAAGTGGATGAAGGAGAAAATTATGCATATGTGTGTGGGCACACAGCACACGTTGATGCTTCATGAGGTGAACAGTATTATGCTGGTGTTGTTGCTGAGGAACCTTGCCTATGTCAGTGGGAAATAAAGTCCAATGCTGCTGGTAGTGTAGCCTGAGACCTTCCTCCTAAAGGTCTCTATTTAGGTGCTACTGTGATTGAAACTTGCGCGGTATGTTACAGCAGTATGAAACCAAGTTTGCCTTTATTTTTTTTTTTAAGATTTATTTATTTATTTATTGTTATATGCAAGTACATTGTAGCTGTCTTCAGACACTCCACAAGAGGGAGTTAGATCTCTTTACAGATGGTTGTGCGCCACCATGTGGTTGCTGGGATTTGAACTCAGGACCTTCAGAAGAGCAGTCAATGCTCTTATCCACTGGACCATCTCACCAGCCCTGAGTTTGCCTTTATTAAAAGAGGTGTATACATGCTGAGAGAATCAAGTGCATATGTAAGGGAATTACATTTTAACTGCTCTGGCAGTAGTTTAATAAGTGGGTTAGGGGCTTTTTAAATTTTCTTGTTCAATGGGGCAATCTAAAGCTAAAGATTATTTTTAATACATTGGCACATTTATTTTCTCAACAATGGAAGTTACTCTTGGGCCTGCAGAGATTGCTCAACAGTTAAGAGCACTGGCTGTTCTTCCAGAGGATTCAATTTCAATTCCCAGCGACCATATGGCAGCACAAAATTTATCCTTAACTCCAGTTCCAGAAATTCAATGCTCTCTCCATGGGCACCAGGCATACAATCAGTAAAATTTGTACAATACCTCTGTACAAATAAAGTTAAAAGGTTTAAAAATTATTCTTGTTAATGAAATTGTGAGGTATTTGAGGGACACCTTGCAGCTTATTCTTTTTAATTTATTCTTTTATCTATCTCTATCTATCTATCTATCTATCTATCTATCTATCTATCTATCTATCTATCTATCTATCTATCTACATGCCAGATTTTATTCCTTTCCAGGTCCACCCTCTGACTGTTCCACATCCCATACTTTCTCCCCACCCTGTCTTGATGAGAATGTCCCCACCTCCAACCCCCACCCCACCTGGTGCCTCCAGTTTCTTGAGGGTTAGGTGCATCTTCTCTGACTAAACCCAGACCAGGCAGTTCTCTGCTGTATATGTGTTGAGGGTCTTATATCAGCTGGTGTATGCTACCTGGCTGGTGGTCCAGTGTCTGAGAGATCTCGGGGGTCCAGATTAGTTGATACTGCTGGTCCTCCTACAGGGTCTCCCTCCTCCTCAACTTCTTTCAGCTTTTCCCTAATTCAACCACAGGGGTCCCTGGCTTCTGTCCATTGGTTGGGTGCAAATATCTGCATCTGACTCTTTCAGCTGCTTGTTGGGTCTTTTGGAGGGCAGTCATGATAGGTCCCTTTTTGTGAACACTCCATACCCTCAGTAATAGTGTCAGGCCTTGGGGCCTTCCCTGGAGCTGGATCCCACTTTGGGCCTGTCACTGGGTCTTTTTTTCCCTCAGGTTCCTCTCCATTTACATCCCTGTAGTTCTTTTAGACAGGAACAATTATGGGTCAGAGTTATGACTGTGGGATGGCAACCCCCTCCCTCACTTGGTGCCCTGCCTTCCTGCTGGAGGTGGGCGCTACAAGTTCCCTCTCCCTCCTTTTGGGCATTTCATCTAAGGTCCCTCCTTTTGAGTCCTGAGAATCTCTCACACACACCCCACCCCAGTCTCTGGTGCATTCTGGAGGGTTCTGCAAAGTCCTACCTCCTGAGTTTGCCTGTTTCCATTCTTTCTGCTAGTCCTCAGGGCTTCAGTCCTTTTCCTTCATCCAATACCATTTCTGATTCCCCTCTTCCTCTCCCCACTTGTCCACTTTCCCTCCCATGTCCTTCGCTCCTTCCCTCCCCCTTGTGATTGCTTTCTTCTCACTCCCAAGTGGGACTGAGGCATCCTCACTTGGGCCCTTCAGCTTAATGACCTTTTAGAGTTCTGTGGATTGTATCCTGGGTATTGTGGATTTTTTTTAGTTTTGGTTAATATCCACTTATAGGGAGTATATACCATGCATGTCCTTTTGGGTCTTAGTTACCTCACTCAGGATGATATTTGCCAAAAAAAAAACTCAGGATGTCCTTGTTCTTAATAGCTGAGTAGTATTCCACAGTGAAAATGAACCACATTTTCTGTATTCAGTCTTCTGTTGTGGGACATCTGGGTTGTTTTCAGTTTCTGGTTATCATGAACCAGGCAACAATAGTGATAATAACTACATGGTATTGGTACAGAGACAGACACTTTGATCAATGGAACAGAATTGAAAACTCAGAAATAAAACCACATACTTACAGACACTTGTTCTTTGATGAAGACGCCAAAAATATACAATGGATTAAAAAAAAAAGCATCTTCAATAGATGGTGCTGGTTTAATTGGCTATCTGTGGAAAAAAATGAAAATAGACCCATATTTGTCACCTTGCACAAAGGTCAAGTCCAAGTGAATCAAGGATCTCAACATAAAACCAGATACACTGAATCTAATAGAGGAGAAATTGGGAAAGAGCCTGGAACTCATTGGCACTGGGGGACATTTCCTGAACAGAACAATAATGGCTCATGCTCTAAGATCAAGAATTGATAAATAGGACCTCATAAAACTGGAAAGCTTCTGTAAGGCAAAGGAGATAGTTAATAAGACAAATCGGCAGATTGGAAAAAAAAAACTTCACTAATCCCACATCTGATAGAGGGATAATATCAGATATATAGAGAAAGAAGATAACCACCAAAAAAACCAAACAACCCAATCAAAAAAATAGGGTATAGAACTAAACTGAGATTTCACAACAGAGGAATCTCAAATGGCCAAGAAGCACCTAAAGAAGCATTCAAAGTCCTTTGTCATCAGAGAAATGCAAATCAAAACAACCCTGAGGTTCCACCTCACACCAGTCAGAATGGCTAAGATTGAAACCTCAGGAGACAACACATGTTGGCGAGGATGTGGAAAAAGAGGAACACTTTGCCATTGCTGGTGGGATTGCAAACCGGTACAACCACTCTGGGAATCATTCTGGCGGTTCCTCAGAAAATTGGAAATAGATGTACCTGAAGAACCATCAGTACCACTCTTGGGAATAGACCCAAAAGATGCCCCACCATGCCATAGGAGCACGTGTTCCACTATGTTCATAGCGACCTTGAGGCTTACATGTGGAAAAAGAATCTTTAATATTAAAAAATAGATTAAGAAAAATCAAAGGAATTCTCCCAATTTAGAGGCCACAGAAGGAGGTCAAAACACTTGCCTTAGGCTTTACGAAAGGTTTACTAGCAATCCCAATAAATTTATACGTAATTTATGTTGGAAAATAAAGTATAATCTACCTAGGTGGTCTTGGCAGTAGTTTGAATAGCTTTGTCAGAATCTGTGACTCTCAGCCATTCAGAGACATAAAGGAGAGGGAGAGGGATAAGGGTTCTTTGCCATTTGGTTCTCTCCTCTTCTCATTCCCACTTATACTTTTCCATCTTTCTATTCTGTTTCAGACAAGAGTCTGATCCAGCTCTTTCTGTAGCCTCTAAAAGCATACTTTTTTATTGGATATTTTCTTTATTTACATTTTAAGTGCTAACCCCTTTCCCAGTTTCCCCTCTGGAAAGCCCCTATCCCTTTACCCTCCGCCTACTCCTACAGGCCTCTGCCCTTTGACAGGATCTATGTAATTCATCCTTTTTGATATGAGACTTCCACTTTTTTTTTTAGCTTAAACATACATCAGTATCCTTGTGTAACTAGTGAGCAGGTGGTCATCGTGAGGTTACTCAGACCTCTAATAAGACATACTAACACCCTTAAAAGGTTCACAGAACAATTTAGAAGGGACAGAAAGAATATAATAGGTAGAAAATTGAGAGAATGGCTGCAAAATTGCATGTTCTAAGCATTTGCTTATGGTATTCATGAACACATAATAGAACTTGTGTCTGCTGGCACTGGGTCTGCACAAGTTGGGCCTGCCCAGTAGTCAGATACAGATGGGGAAGGAACTGAAGGGATATTACCACTTTGGGATGCATTATTAGAAATTAAGATATTCTTGGATAGACTAAGGCATAGCATTTGGTTGCTCATGTTTCTCAGCTGGTACATGAGAATGGTTTAGAAGCACACCCGACTGCAATGTGGTTTCTGTCTTTGTTCATGCTATGCTTAAGGTATAATTGGCTGTGTTTCTTTTTCATGGTTGCTATACTTATAGGGAGGCCTGCCAGATGTTTTCTCTGTAATAAACTTTCATGTTTTCTTCATTTTAGAATTAGATGATATCTGACTTCCACTTCAAGAGATTAATGATTCATCAAAAAGTTGATGACATCTCACTTAGTATGATGTTCTCCAGCTCCATCCATTTATCTAAGAATTTCATGAATTCATTGTTTCTAATGGCTGAATAGTACTCCATTGTGTATATATACCACATTTTTTGTATCCATTCCTCCATTGAGGGACATCTGGGTTCTTTCCAGCTTCTGGCTATTATAAATAAGGCTGCTATGAACATAGTGGAGCATGTATCCTTAATGCATGCTGGGGAATCTTCTGGGTATATTCCCAGGAGTGGTATGGGTGGGTCCTCTGGAAGTATCACATTCAGTTTTCTGAGGAACCGCCAGACTAAGTAAGGTGGCCCAGTCTCAAAAGAATACCCATGGTATGCAGTCACTGATAAGTGGATATTAGCCTAGAATCTTGGAACACCAAAGACACAATCCACATATCAAGTGATGTCTGACAAGAAGAAAGGAGTGGACACTGGTGCTAGAATGGACCAAAGCATCATTGTGGGGGAGTACAAGAACAGGGAGGTGGGAGGGGGTGGATGAGTGAGCAGGGGGAGGGAAAAGGTCATGTGGGACCTTTGGGGGTGGGGAACCAGAAAAAGGGAAATGAATTGTAAGTATAGAATATATCCAATAAAAAAAATGGAAAAAAAAGTTGATGACATGAGGCCTGGACCTTAAAACAAACCAAACCAAAACAAAACAAAACCAAAACAACACCTCCAAACTAAACCAAACCAGAGAATGATCAGAGAGAATCAAACTCTCACATAGTCCCTTAAACCACTTCCCCAACTCCTTTTCCTCTGAGAGGGTGGGACCCCTACAGTTATCCCCCACACCCTGACATATCAAGTCCCTGCCAGATTAGGGACATCCTCTCCCACTGAGGCCAGACAGGGCAGCCATGAAGATTGAGCTGCTTGTCTCCTACATATGTACCTGGGGGCCTCATTCCAGTGTGTGTATGTTCCTTTGGTTGGGGGATGAGATTCAGAGAGCTTCCAGGTGTGCAAATTTGTTGACTCTGTTGGTCTTCCTGTAGAGTTCTCATTTACTTCTGGGCCTTCAATCCTTTTCTCAATGCTTCCATAGGTGTTGCCAATCTCCGTCTAATGTTTGGCTGTGGGTATCTGCTTCTGTTCTGTCAGCTGCTAGGTAGAGGACAGGTATGTTAGGATCGTCTTCGCAAACATAACAGAGCATCATTAATAATATCATGGACTGGTATATGCCCAAATGGACTGATTATTGGTAGGCCTTTCCTTCAGTCTCTATTCCATTCCTGTATTTGATTTAATACAGGACAAATTTTGAGTAGAGAGGGCAAAATTTGAGTTTCATGGGTGGGTTGTGGTTCTTGTGGTATGGTGGAGCATCTTTTGGGTATATGCTCAGGAGCAGTATAGCTGGGTCTTCAGATAGAACTATTTCCAATTATCTAAGGAACCACCACATTCATTTCTACAGTGGTTGTACAAGTTTGCAATACTACCAGAAATGGAGGGGTGTTCCCCTTTTACTACATCCTTGCCAGCATGTGCTGTCCCTTAATGTTTTTTTAATTATTATTATTATTTTTTTTTACTTATTCACTTTACATTTCACTCACAGCCCCTCCTCTCTGTCACCCCCATATAACATATATGCAGCTTGGCCTTTATGTGGATCCTGAACAACTGGAGTGGGGGCTGTCCCAAAGGCTGTTGCCTGTTTCTGGGATGTATTCTTCCGGCTGGGCTGCCCATTCTGGCCTCAGTGGGAGAGGAAGCGCCTAGCCTCACAGAAATTTATAGTACCAGGGTGTGTGGGGGGGAATACCAAAGGGCGCTCCCACCCATTCAGAGGAGACGGTGAGGGGCATGGGAGATTGCAGAATTCAGCATTTATTCTTTCAATAGTTATCTATTTATACTTATTTCACTGTACTCTACCTTTGTACTTTCAATTCATACTACATTATTTTGCCAATGTGTTGTATCTCCAATGCCATGTATGGTAATATACATTGTTATAAAGTTGTTACTAGGACTAATCACTCTGTTCACTATTTACATGTACCCTATTACTTAATCTTTTACAAACTATGATATAATCACTTTCTTTTTTATTTTTTTTTTTGTTTTCTATATTCTCTGTTTACATTCCAAAGGTTTTCCCCTTTCCCAGTTCACCCCCTCACCATATATCCCATAAGTCCTCCCCCCGCCCCCCCCTGCGCCCATTCCCCAATCACCCCCCCACACACACCATTTCTCTGTTCTGGCACTCTCCTACAAAACTGGATCTAGTCTTTTCTGGACCAGGTTCCTCTCCTTCCTTCTTCTTGGGAATCTTTTGCTTAGCTAATTGTGCCTTGAGTATTCAGAATTTCTGGGATCATTAATATCCACTTATCAGTGATTGCAATTCATGTGTATTCTTTTGTGATTGGGTTGACTCACTTAGGATGATATTTTCCAGATCTAACCATGTACCTACAAATTGCATAAAGTTGTTACTAGGACCAATCACTCTGTTCACTATTTACATGTACCCTATTACTTAATCTTTTACAAACTATGATATAATCACTTTCTATACACAAATGAATAAGAAGAAAAGAAAATGGTTCCATTTATAATATACCCCAAATAATAAAATATAAAAATATATTTACTATGATTGGGAAACACAAAAAAACATAAAGTATTAGTAAATAATAGTAAAGAAGACACAAAGTCCCATTGTTCTTGGATTTGAAGAATTAATATTGTTAAAATATCTATATTACTTAAAGAATTTTGAAAACTCAATGCTATCAAAACTGTATCAAAACTTTATGATATTCCTTATAAAATAGAAAAATATCACAATAGGATTATAAATGGTTTCAGAGGGGCCTAACAATTCAGAGAAGAAAATTATATTAGAAGCAACACATCTATTGATTTAAATTATATTTTAAATTAGCAGGTATAGTTACTCATGCTTGCTACTCCAGGATATGAAAGACTGAGGCAGAAATATTGAGAGTTTGAAGCCATGAGGCCAACCACATAGTATGCACCTCAAAACAGACTATCTCTGAGAAAACCAACATCTGCATATGTCACTCAGTGATAGTGTTCTTCTAACATGTGCAAGGCCATGGATTTATTCCTTAGGAGCACACGCATAAAAGTTCCATAAAATACCAGGACTGATTAGGAATGTAAACAGACTAAATCACATAAAAGATCTGAAACAATGCTGAGAACATATATTTTACAAATCCCAAGTATAAGCTGAAAACAAAAACCATTAAATCAATAACAGGTATACTGATGCATAAGGAATCAGCAAGAGGAGCAAAGCTACAAAGCATGTAATGCCCTCAGAACTTGAATGCTCCCAAAGAGCTAATATTTGTTCACTGGAAATAATATTTGATCAATTTGAGAGTAGCAGCTGAGAGTGGGAATACTTCCAATTTGCAGAGAATAAAGGGATCCAAAGAAGGTTGGAGGGTTGGAACATTCTGTGCCTTATGACCTTATGAAAGTAACCATCTGAAACTCCTTTCTGGATCAATGCCTGATATTAAGCAAAGTCATGCAATTGAGCAGATTTTTCAAAGGAATGTAGAATCTCCAAATGCAGCAAGAGTTAGAGAACTACATATAAAAGTCTAGTTAGGGAACAGAAACAAGAGATTGAATAGGAAAAAAATCTTTCAAACAATCATCCATTTGAGAGAAAAAAATAGAAGGTACTCCACACATATCACTAGAAAATCTCCTCTGATGCACCCTTCTTACTCATAAAAATAGAGATGTATAAATCATCAAAAGAAAAAACGATGTGGTAAAGCCCATACAAAACCACAAAACAAAGAGTAGTATGGTGGTATTTGACCATAAGCTCAGAGGAAAGGATAACTGAAATCCAGAGGCCAGCCTGGACTATATGATGAATTCCAGGGCAGAGTCTTACTCTGTCTCTAACAAAGGGCAGGGAAGAAGGGAGGAAGGAGTGAATATTTCATAGAACGCAAAGTACTCCAGTAAAATCTCACCACAAAACATAAAAATTAAAAACTAATATTTCAAAATAAGCCAAATCTCACCACAAAACATAAAAATTAAAAACTAATATTTCAAAATAAGCCAAATGAAGGAAACTATGGACAATGGGAAATATCACAAATAAGACTGACTATTCAAAATATGAAATAACAGAATTCAGGAAAAAAAACAAATTAATTTTAAAAAGTTCAAAATTTTTAAAAAGTAGCTATGTGAGAAACATACAATGAAAACTGTTTTTTATTCATATTCTGAATTTTCAAAGTAAAATAGAAGTCACTGTTCTCATAAGAGTAGGTAAGGAGCCCAGTCAATAAACTTGGCAATAGCCTGGGTTGTTAGGGGGATTGCATGGGGTCCCTTTGACCAGCATTTCCACGCAACCCATTCTGGATACTAGAGGTTTTATTTGGTGGTTACAGATGTCTAGTTGGTGCTTTATCTCTCCTTTTATTTGGTGATTCCATTTATATGACTTTCATATGTGTATACATTTTACGAAGCCACTCTATTAGGTTCCCATATGCCCCCCCCAAGTGGTCCTTAGTTCTAGCTGTCCCATTCCATATTCTCTATCTTACTTCCCTCCCTGATATGCCCATAACTATTTATTGTATTTTCTCTTCCTAGCAAGATCCTCTTCCCACCAGCCCTTATTCTATTGGTTATTCACCACAAACTGATGGTAAGGCCCCATTGCTGAAGACAATACCTACATAACTGACTGAACAGAGAAATGAAGCACCTACCTAGAACCTTCATCCCTATTGACTAGAGATCATGGTGTTGGAAGTGCTTAGCACACTATCATAATACCAACACAGCTGCAAATCCCATACTCTACAACTGTGACCTGCCTGCAAGATTCACTGGTACAATAGTGACACAAAGTTTGTGTGAGTAGCCAACAACTGATTGGAATTAAGGCCCAATCCATGAGATGAAACCCAGGCTCTACAATGCCCAGGTAGCAGCCACTAAGACCGTGAGACTTGAGAGTCCATGGGGCTTGGGGCAAAGCCCAAATGCTGCTGTGCTGCTAAAGGAATGTAACAATAAAACGTCTCTTAGCAACACTCCGCCATACTCTTAGATCAGTGCCTTGTTCAGTCATCATCAGAGAAGCTTCCTCCTTAAGTAGACAGAACAAATACAGAGACCCACAACTGAACAATGTACAGAGAGTGAAAGACCTTGGAACATTCAGTTCTAAATGGGAGGTCTATATCAAATCCCTTCCTATGCTCTGGAAACTGTGGAAAGGAAGGCACAAAGATTAGAAGAGCCAGTAGGGATGGAAGACACCAAGGAAATAGTGCCTTCCTGATACAACAGGACTGACTGATGTCCAAATGGCAGCATGCACATGTCTAAGCCAGAAGGGGTCCCAGCATTGAGAGGGGAAGTGGACACAACCTCCAAATCTAAATCCAGAATCTAACTAATTGATAATCATCCTTAAATGAAGTATTAAGTTTTTTCCACTGGTGTCTCATTGGGCATACAATTGACATTTAAGGGCAGACATCATGCCCAGAAGTAGAAGGACAACATAAAACAACATCAAAGTTGCTTTGGAGTGTTTTTTTTAATGATGCTTTGTCTGGCCTTTTTTAGTTTTAACCTTACATATCTTTCACTTATACATTATGTTTTCTCATTTTATTCTTACTGGTTTTCTCTGTGTGAGAATATGTGTATCTCAGCATCTATATAAGTATCTTCTGTTTTTCCCTGGGTTCTTTTTTATTTTTTTGTTTTGCCCTATTCTGATTTGTTTACTTTTATTTTATTTTATTATTTTCAGATATTTGCTAATTTTCTAATGAGAAAAAAGGTTATGGATTTGCGGAAGGGGTGAGGAGGTGAGAAGGATCTTGGAAGACTTGGGGAAGAAGAAACTGTTATCAAAATGTAGTGCATGAAAAACCTTTTAAATAAAAAAGTAGGTAGGAAGAAGAATCTATATTTCTTTTGTCATTTAGAGAGATTAAGATAGTTATGACATTGCCATGTATTTAATCTCATAACTACCCTTCTATACATACTCATTTGCTTATCAACCATTACTATGTAACAGATAATTGCATTAAAAGAGCAAACTGTGTACTTGGGAGAAATGTCTTAATGTTACAAACACTATTACACTTTAGCTAACCTATTGGAGTTTAGAGAAAAAATTATTTGGAATAGGATAGGCACAAAAGTACATGCATATGCAATAGATAAAAAATCTTCAATGTTTTCATACATAATCGTAAATAAAAATACTTCTGCTGATTATAAACAAAACTTCAGATCAACTAAGAATATATACATGAAAACAATGGAATGTAAATTAGGCAATGTGTACGTTTCAAAGTGTAGAAATTATCTGCCCTAATTGGGGTTTTACTGCTATGAACAGACACCATGACCTAGGCAACTCTTATAAAGCACATCATTTAATTGCTGCTGGTTTACAGGTTCAGAGGTTGAGTCCATTATCATCAAGGGGGAAACATTGCAGCATCCAGGCAAAAATGTTGCAGGAGGAGGTGAGAGTTCTACATCTTCATCCAAAAATAGACAGGAGAAGACTGGCTTCCAGGGAACTAGTACTAGGGTCTTAAAGCCCAAGTCCACAGTGACATACCTACTTCAACAAGGCCTGACCTAATAGTGCCATTCCCTGGGCCAAGCATATTCAAACCATCACATTATACATACAGGTTGTTACTTATTTCTCTTCTGTTTTTTATTATTTTGACACAATCAGGGAGCCCCATCTGTAAAATATACAATCAAACCCAGGCCACTAAAATGATAAAATACAGAGTGGAGATATTAGAAGACAAATTCAATGCATACTGTGTGTGAATTTTCAAATGGCCAAGGATTAGCCAGTATATGCGTATTTTTGGTAGCAGCCCAGAACAGTATAAGCAGAGGTCTTTATGACTAAAGTGATTATTATAACCTCTGACCATAGAATGTAAGAAAAAATTCATAGTGTTAATATAATTGTATTCATTGTCTGTTATAGCAAATCAATATTCAGATTTTTTGTTTGCTTCCTTTTGTTTTTATACATACAGAAAAATGTTACATTTTGGTTTACAGTTCTATGAATATTTATTTTTAGTTGGGAGAAAAAAAGAAGCAAAGTAATAGAAATGTTGGAAATGGATATTTCAATCAAACAATAGTGGAATGTATCCCCAGGAGACTTGAAAATAGAGATTGGAGACAAGGTCAAGGATATGCTTTATTTAGATAGTAATGAAGAAAAAAATCAAATATAACCACAGCTTTCATTAACTCTGTGATGTGCTCAGCAGACTAAAGCTAAGAACCACAGAGTAGACGGAACTGAGTTTCCAACTAAAGCAAAGAATATCTACACAATGATATTTCAGTAGCAAATTCCCCAAACCTAGGAAAACAAAGGGACACAGAAAACTAAAATCATTTAAAACCTTTAGCAGACATAATTAAAACAGAACCTCTCAGTGTTAATCAATTCATGAAAGGAAGAAACCAAGGAGAACTAGGAAAGAATCATTTTCAACTCAGCAAGCCAGCAAGCTGCTAATATGCATAAGGGGAAAAGAAAAGAACAAAAGGTGATTTAGCCAATCATGAAAACAGTCACGGAAATTTCAGGAATTGGCAAACACCTCTGAAAAATAGTAATATGTGTGAATGGTATTAAGTTTCTAATTGAAAGATTCAAACTAGTTTAGTGGATAAAAATTACTACATCCAGCTGTTTGTCTGCCCAAGACAGACCTAATTAACAAACAAATACTAACTGGACATCAAAGGATAGAAAACAAGTAGAAGGTGAAACAAGTGGAAGGTGAAAACTAGTAGGGATAGCCATTATTTTATCTGAACAAACTATCCTTCAGAGCAAAATCAGCTGAAGAAGATAAAGTTCTAATGTATTAGTAATGGGAACAATATCCTCAAATAAAGTAATATTAAATATTTATACAATAAACATTGAAACACCTAACTTCTTAAAAACCAATACTATTAGAAAAACAGACAAGACAAAACACAAAAATAGCTAGGATTTCAATATCAAAATCCAATCAATAAATAATGCATCAAAAATCATCAAGAGACTGAGGATCTAACCTGTATTATAAATGAAATGGAATTAGCAACAACTGAAAAATATGAATTCTTAACATCCCATAAAGTGATTGTTAACAAATATAAAATAAATAAAATAGTTTATCAGGTCATAATGAAATATAACCTGAAGTCAATAGCAAGAAAAATCATAAAAATAAATAGCAATCAAACAATATACTTTTGACTGAGTAGCCATTGATAAAAAACAGAAAGGGAATGTCAAAAGTTCTTAAAATTAAAAAGTAAAAATAAAAACACAATCTGCCAATACCTTTTGAATATAGCAAATATAATTTTAAGTAGGAAGTTTATAGTTAAAATTGCTCAAACCCCCCAGTATAATGATTTTTGGATATGAAGCCTTTTGGCAAGATAACTAATTCATGGTAAGTTCCTCATGATAAGAATAGTCTTGTTTTAAGTAGAGATATATTACTAGGAAGGGGGGCAAGGAATTAGTCAAGAAAAGAACAGGCAGCCCATTTTTTTTGTTAATTGAATTAACTCAATATATATTGAGAATTTTTGGGTGCACAATTCTATGAAGAAAAACATACACCTATGATATGTCTTCTAATGTTTGGTTTGCCAATAATTTTATAAGTCATCATAGCCTATTTCTGACAAGCTCATTCTGTCTGCCTGTGGGGATAAACTGGAGTCTGGCTATCTACCCAATAGAAAGATAATACGGTTCTGGAAATTTCTCTAGGCATGGTGGTAAGGCCAAGGGGCATAGTCAGCTTATGATTCATAAGGTGATTAATTTAATATGCAGAACATGGACTTTTTCTTTCCTTATGATCTCTCATAGCCTAGGCTAGCCTTAAAAATATTTGTAACTGAGGATGAATTTAAATCAATCCTCTCAAGTGCTGGAATTACAGATGTGAACCACCACACCTAGATAGACCACTTAATGAGTGACAAATGGATCACTGGAAAATCATATGTGGTACATAAATCTTTATGAAACACTAATTGAGATAAATTTCCCGTGTATCATATGTTTAAATGCAACTACATATCTACTAAAGATATATAGGTAAATTACATTATGATTTGGGAATGGTGACACTTTTTCCAATTATGATTTGAAATACAGAGTTAGGAAGGGAACAGTAATTTATAAACAAGTATATATTTAAAATCCTGTATGCAAATTTTCCATAAGGAAAAAAGATGAAATTCAGCCTATACTATCAAGAAAGGCTTAATATTTCTAATATATATACCTGATTCTACAAATCATCAAGAGACAAATTTCTCTTAAAATAGAGAAATAAACTATCAATTCATAGACCCATAAGTGCAAATAAATATTTCTTTTTTCTATCATGACTTGTAAGTAAGAATTATAGTTTTCATCACCGGAGAAACAGATGCATACACAAGATCAGAGAGGTTAATTTAAAACTTGTAGTCTGAGGTTTGAATCTTAAGTATCAGTATGAACTTTAAGAAAGATCCACAATGCCCGGCAGTGGTGGCACACACTTTTAATCCCAGCACTTGGGAGGCAGAGGCAGGCAGATTTCTGAGTTCAAGGCCAGCCTGCTCTACAAAGTGAGTTCCAGGACAGCCAGGGCTACACAGAGAAACCCTGTCTTGAAAAAAAAAAATCTCCCCCCCCAAAAAAAAAGATCCACAACTTAGTCCAGAGAAAATATCCAAGAATAGTGACCAACACAGGCACAAGGTACATTATGGTCTTGAAAAAATTCCTTTCTCTCAAACAAGACACTTATTTGAAAATCAAGGTCTATGGCAGAAAATGTACAATATGAGCCTATAATAATTTGTCATAACAAAAATAAGGAAGCTATAATTACACTATGAGGGAATGTTACAAAAGGAACTAGTAGCCAAGTTGAACAAACTCCATATGTCAGAGAGGAACAATTTCAGGATTCATAAGGACAATAACTATCATATATAAAAATATGTCTACCAAGTGGATCATAGTAAAAGTTAAAAATGTATAAATTATCAAAACTGGAGATTGCTAGTATGCAAATCAATTTTGAAAATGATAACAGATAAATAAGATTAGCATGCTGCCCCTGACTAAAATGTTGGGAACTGGACTATCAGAAACTTTTAATAATAATCTCTGGATGGTTATAGCCATTTTAACATAAGATAGCCAGAAATATAATATATGTCTCTAATATAAGAATACAGCACCAGATGGTGTGACAATTTAGTTCCAGCACTCAGGAGGAAGAAGTAGGAGGATCTCTGTGAGTTTGGTGTTAGCCTGGTCTACAGAGCGAATTCCAGGATAGCCAGAATATAGAGAGACCTACATAGAGAGACCCTGTTTCAAAAACAAAATTGTAGCATCACCTATGAAGTATTTTTATCTAACCCCCAAAACAGAAAGCAAAAGCTTGACAGTTTGGTGAGATGATTCAGTGGGTGAAGGCACTTGCCAAATCTGAACACCTGTTTTATTTCTTGAGCCCACATGGAGGAAGGAGAATGGAGACAATTTTAGAAAGATGTCTTCTGGCCTCCTCATGTGAGCATGGCATGCACAGGAGTACACATACAAAAATACATAAATGAATGAATGAATGTGATGAATAAATAAAAATCAAACCTGAATCTGATTCATCGAATTCATGTATTGAGGGCAGAAAACATACACAATTAACCAAATCCAGGCATTAGGAAATTCTATGAAGCAAATAACTTGGATCTTCAATAAATATACAATAAAATATAATATGAAAAAGGAGAATAGCCCAGAAATCAACCCATTAAAAGAGAGGAGAGATATTTAACAAATGTCAATATATGGACTTTATTAGCCTGCCAAATCACATGCACAAATATTGAAACTATTATAAAGTTGTGAGTTTGACATTGGTCATTTGGTGATTACAAGAGGCTACTAATTCCTCAGTGTTATATACATACCTTAACATGTTAAAATAGTTCTTGTCATTGAAAACTAAACAATGAAGTGCTTATTACATATAATATATAATTCTGATATTTGCAACAAAATCATCATGTTAAGACTGGTAATACAGCAACAGTAAATGGACTCAGCAGGTGGTATGTGTGTGTATGTGTGTGTGTGTAAAATACTTTGAAAGAAGATGCCATAAAATCCATAAGGTGTGACAGGAGATGAGCTGGAAGGGAGAAAAATGTGACATAAAAATGATGTCAATGTACTAAAGTATGTTGTTCTCCAAAAATTAGTACAATAAATGTAAACTAGGAACAAAATCATCATCATAGAACATTCTACAAACACAAAAATTTCCAAAGCTAAACAAAAGAAAATATAGCCGCTAAAATTTAAGAAGAAACAGAAAGCTTGAATAGAGCAATTGCCCCCCCCTCTGTGTGTGTGTGTGTGTGTGTGTGTGTGTGTGTGTGTGTAATGTTGCTCTAGTAATCCATAGGCTATTAAATAAAAATCCTATTTCTAACCATGGGATACTCTCCTTTAATTTGTTAGTCATGAAAATATCAGAGGCCTCCCAAACAATCCGAGCTACTGTCACCACTCTCAGAAGCTCACTGTTGCCAGATCTTACCATATACTTTGACTTCAGGTTTTAGAGAAATTAAGATGATACTGAACTGGTTCAGTGGTAGTTCTCTGCTAACTAGCTTTCATAGTACCACAAGGTATTTTGCCAATTGCTGGAGGTGGTGGTAGGGACAATCAATAGATTTCTTCAGTCGTGCAGTCTGATGCCACAATAAACACCAGCCAAACAATATGTAGGTTTTGCTGTGATAGAGTCATGACTGTTGTATGGGTGACCTACTGTATTCTGCTTGAATTTGAGTTCTATCCACATGAAGGAATTCAGACCTTGTATCACAAATCTTGTTAAAAGCCCATGGCTGAGGAAGTCAAAGGCCCTAAGAAGCCCATTACTTTTATTTTTGGTTTTTTGCCTGGCTGTCCTGGAACTCACTCTGTAGACCAGGCTGTCCTCGAACTCAGAAATCCTCCTGCCTCTGCCTCCCAAGTGCTCAAATTACAGGCATGTGCCACCACCGCCCGGTCCCCTAGGAATAAATTTTAAAAGAATTTTAAAAGAAGGAAAATCATGTGGCAATTTCTCTGAAAAATACCCATGTAAAATATTATGATTGTTCAATAAGATTACATAATTAAGGCCACATGAGAATTATCCCTGGCATCACAGGACCAGATGGTTTTAGTGCAGAATTCTATCAGACCTTCAAAGAAGACCTAATGCCAGTACTATTCAAACTATTCCACAAAATAGAAACAGAAGGAACACTACCCAACTCATTCTACGAAGCCACAATTACACTGATACCAAAACCACACAAAGATCCAACAAAGAAAGAGAACTACAGGCCAATTTCTCTTATGAATATCGATGCAAAAATACTCAATAAAATTCTCACCAACCGAATCCAAGAACACATCAAAACAATCATTCACCATGATCAAGTAGGCTTCATCCCAGGGATGCAAAGATGGTTCCATAAATGGAAATCCATCAATGCAATCCGCTACATAAACAGACTCAAAGAAAAAAACCACATGGTCATTTCATTAGATGCTGAAAAAGCATTTGACAAAATTCAGCATTTGTTCATGCTGAAAGTCTTGGAAAGAACAGGAATTCAAGACCCATACCTAAACATAGTAAAATCAATATACAGCAAACTGGTAGCCAACATCAAACTAAATGGAGAGAAACTTGAAGCAATCCCACTAAAATTAGGGACTAGACAAGGCTGCCCCCTCTCTCCATATCTTTTCAATATAGTACTTGAGTTACTAGCTACAGCAATTCGACAACATAAGGAAGTCAAAGGGATACAAATTTGAAAGGAAGAAGTCAAACTACCACTATTTGCAGATTATATGATAGTATACTTAAGCGACCCAAAAACTCCACCAGAGAACTCCTACAGCTGATAAACAACTTCAGCAAAGTGGCTGGTTATAAATTCAATTCAGGCAAATCAGTAGCCTTCCTGTACTCAAAGGACAAGCAGGCTGAGAAAGAAATTAGGGAAATAACACCCTTCACAATAGCCACAAAAACATAAAGTATCTTGGTGTGATTCTAACCAAATAAGTGAAAGATCTGTATGACAAGAACTTCAGGTCTCTGAAGAAGGAAATTGAAGAAGATCTCAGAAAATGGAAAAAAATCTTCCATGCTTGTGGACTGGCAGGATTAATATTGTTAAAATGGCCATCTTGCCAAAGGCAATATCCAAACTAATAATATGATTCATCAAATTATAATGAACAAAAATCATATGAAAACACATTAAAATAATACCAAGGCTTTTAAAATATTTTGAAAGATTTATTATATTTATTTGCGTACACTGTAGCTGTTTCCAGACACCAGAAGAGGGCATCAGATCCCTTTACAGATGGTTGTGAGGCACCATGTGGTTGCTGGGAATTGAACTTAGGACCTTTGGAAGAGCAGTCAGTACTCTTAACCTCTGAGCCATCTCCCTAGACCTTTTAAAATATTTTATTAATTATTCAAGAATTTCAAACTATGTATTTTGAACATACTCCTCTCCTGAACTCCTGCCCTTAGCATCCTCAAAGTTCCCATTCCTTCCTATCATACTTTAAGATTAATTTTTGTCTTTAACCTTGGAGTTCAGTTTATTAATTATACTAGTCTTATGAAACCCACTGGAGGGATGGGGACATTAACCCATCTATAAAACTTTCAACCCAAAATTGCCCCTATCTACAAGAAATGCAGGGACAAAAATGGAGCAGCAACTGAAGGAATGGCCAACCAGTGTAGCCAGATGAAAGATTTATCTTCCCATCTCAAAAGATCTGGATTAAAGTTGAGTCTTCCCACTTCAGATGATTTAATTTAGAAAAATCCCTCAAAATTGTATCCAAACACTTGGGTTTTAGTTAACTCTAGACCCTCAAAAGTATACCCAACCACTTGGGTTTTAGTTAATTCTAGATATAGTCAAGTTGAGAACTAAAAATAATCATCATAAAATCTCCTAAAAAAGAACAACAGGAGAAAGCTCCTGGGCATTGATGCTGACAGTGAGTTTTTAGATATCACAACAAAAGCTCAGGCCACATACCTCAAGTAAAAATAGATGTATGGGCTGGGTGTAGTGGCTCCATCTATAAAACTAGCATCTAGGATGCTAATGCAGGAGTACTAAAATGTAATCAGTATCATCTCATATGACCTATTAGTGTTCATGCTACTAGTAAACAATGGCAAACATGGATATCAGCATCATCAAAACCCTAGGGTTTCTCTTATAAGATGATCAACCAAAGGACCCAAAATACATGGAGTGAAGTAGTACACATATTTAAGCCCAGAATGAGGTAAGGAGAGGGAGGCAGATCTACATGCATTTGAGACCACTCTGTTAAACACAGTGAGTTCCAGACCTGCTAGGGCTACACAGTGAGACCTTGTCTCAAAAACAAAACAACATGAACAATAACAACAACCCAAAAGAAATCCCATGTGGCTAGTGAGCTGCTATCCCACTTTCTTAAACTATTATACTTTCTAACTCTCTTCTAAATACTCATCCTTAGACTCACAGATAAGTGTAGTTCTCATTCCTTACCAAAAAAGCTTCTTTTTGTAGTATATGAAGACCCATTAGAGAAAGCCACACCTGGTCAAAATGCAGAGAACTGATCAGGGATTGTCCAGCAACAATTGATACAGCAATAACACAACCCTTAAACCTAAGACTCAGAGAACATCTTTGAAGAGTGGGCAGAAAGACTGGAAAAGTCAGAGGATAAGAAAGTCTAATATAAGTGTATGCCTTCTAGATAGGACAGGACAGCTACACCCATGAAATCTCAAAAGTATAGCCGCTTAAATAAGACCTAAACAAATACAATACAAGCTGATACTTCAACTGGTGGGAGTATTCTCAGTCTTACCCTGGAATGAAGAACTACAAGCAATTAATGACTTAAAAGAGAGACAGGAAAAAACTTGTCTTCCTCAGGGAACCCTCTAATTGGTTATAAAATGTCAAGTGGTCAACCCTAAAATATAGACATAAAATCAGTACTAAACGGACTCCACAGGTTGTGCTTCTATATTTTTATGTGTGTGTATATGTGTGTGTGTATAAAAACAATAATTAAAGAAAAAGCCACAAATGTGAGACACTGAATGGGTTAAACAGCAGAGACAGAGGAGTTGCTGTAATAACATAACCAGACATACCCTATCTTACCCCCACAAGATTCTATCTGTCTATATATCTATTTGTCTATCTGTCTCTCTGTCTATCTATCTATCTATCTATCTATCTATCTATCTATCTATCTACCTATCCATCTATCTATCAATGTAGGATTATTTACCTGCATATGAATCGCCCAAGGAGGTCAGAAAAGATGGTTAGATACTTCAGACATAGTATTACAGACAGTTGCAAGACACCATGAAAATGCTGAGAACTGAACATGGGTCCTCTTCAAGAACAGCAATGTCTCTTAATCTTTGAACCAGCTCTTTAGCCTAATGATTTCATGTTTTAACAGAAAATGTGGTATATTTATACAATAAAGTACTACTCAGCTTTTAAAAACATTGTCTTCATGAAATTCTTAGGCAAATGGATAGAACTTGAAAATATCATCCTGAGAGAGGTAACCCAGTCACAAAATAAAATATATGGCATGTACTCGCCGATAAGTAGATATTAGTCCAAAAGTTCAGAATATACAAGAAGATACAATTCATAGACCATAGGAAGCTCAAGAAGAAGGAAGACCAAAGTGTGGATGCTTCAGTGCTTCTTAAAAGGGGGGACAAAATATTCACAGGAGGAAATATGCAGACAAAGTTTGGAGCAGAGGCTAAAGGAAAGGCCATCCAGAGACTGCCCCACCTGGGAATTCACCCTATATACAGTCACCAAACCCAGACACTATTATGGATGCCAACAAGCGCTTGCTGACAAGAGTCTGATATAGCTGTCTCCTGAGAGGCTCTGCCAGTGCCTGACAAATACAGAGGTGGGTGCTCTCAGCCAACCAATGGACTGAGGGCAGGATCCCCTATGGAGGAGTTGGAGAAGGGACTGAAAGAGCTGAGGTGGTTTGCAGCCCCATGGGGGGAACAACAATATCAAAGGGCCAGACCCCTTGGATCCCTAGGGTCTGGACCACCAACCAAAGAGTACACATGGAGGGACCCAGGGCTCTGGCCACATATGTGGCAGAGGATGGCCTTGTTGGACATCAGTGGGAGGAGCAGCCCTTGGGCCTGAGAGGGTTCGATGCCCCAGTGTAGGGGAATGCCAGGGCAGGAAGGTGGGAGTGGGTAGGAGTTTGGGGAGCACCCTCAAGAGGCAGGGGAAGAGGGGATGGGCTAGGGTGTTTCTGGAGGGGAGACCTGGAAAGGGGATAACATGAGAAATGTAAATAAAGAAAACATCCAATAAAAGAAAAAATATTAATAAAAAATCAAATCAAATAAAAAATACCATAATAAAAATCTGTTTAAAATATGTCATGATATTCTAAATAATCAGAAAACACTCAGTCTGAAATTTCTTCTAACATTCTTCATTGTGGTTTAAATAAGAATGGCCTCCATAGATTCATATATTTAAAGGGTTAATGAGTAGCACTATTTGAAAGGATTAGAAGATATGGCCTTATTGCGGTAGATGTGGCTTTGTTGGAGGAAGTGGGCATTAAGGTTTCAAAATACTAAGCTAGGCCCAGTGGCTCTCTTTCTGTTGCATGGGGGTCTGGATGCAGAATATTCAGGACTTTCCGCAGCCCTATGTCTGCCTCTTTGCCTCCATGGGTTCTGCAATGCTCACAAATGGACTAAACTTCTGAAATTGTAAACCAGCTCCAATTAAAAGAGTTGCCATGGTCATGGTGTCTCATCACAGCAATAGCACATTGACTAAGATGCTCTCCAACCATTAAAATATTTTGACATATTGCCAGAGTATTAGCAACAACAAAGAAGGAAATGACAAGAGCTCTACTGTTTGAGAAGCAGTAGTAGAATTGTCACTTGATGTTAGCAAACTTTTGACGATTAGTTTTAATATCCCAGCTAAAGAATTGACTAGCTATATGATTTGCAGGTTACTAAACATTGTGGAAAATATTACTTTTTTACATTAGATATTTTCTTTATTTACATTTCAAATGTTATCCCATGTCCTGGTTTCCCTTCCAAAAAACCCCCTAATCCATCCCCCTCCCCCTGCTCACTAACCCATTCACTCCCACTTCCCTGTCCTGCCATTCCCCTACACTGGGGAATCAAGCCTCCACAGGACCAAGGGCCTCCCCTCCCATTGATGTCTGACAAGGCCATCCTCTGCTACTTATGCAGCTAGAGCCGTGGGTCCCTCCATGTGTACTCTTTGGTTGGTGGGTTAATCCCTGGGAGCTCTGGGGGTACTGGTTGGTTCATATTGTTGTTCCTCTTATGGGGCTGAAAGCTCCTTCAGCTCCTTCTGTTCTTTCTCTAGCTCCTCCATTGGGAACCTTGTGCTCAGTCCAATGGCTAACTGAGAGCTGCCAGTACATGACAAATACAGAGGTGTAAAATATTTCTTATCTCAAAGTAAGAATATAGTCAATGTGATACTTATCTCACAGGATTGTTGCTTTGATTAAATGATATAATTTAGTAAATAGCATAGTGCATAATAAATTAACAACACATTTATCACATTGTGGCTCTTGCTTTATCTATAATTTCTCTGCTATATATATATATATATGACTTTGTCTCATATTTTAACTTTGGAATGGCTTATGAGAGTTTGATAAAAAAATTTAATTCAGTCTGCCCAGAATATTGTACAGAATTGGTACAATATTTAAAATAATCCCAAGTCTGCAAATGTTGTATGGAACTTCCTTTTAGGAGAGTAGCTTCTAAACCTTATGAAACACAACTATAGCAGGAAGTAAATTCTAAACCATGACCTGGTTAGTTTTTTTTTTTTTCAAAACTTACAGTAAGCTCCAGTCAAGTGGAAAGAGGAATCTTAACTGAGAAAATGTTTCCATCAGTTTGCCTGCAGGTAAGTCTGTAGTACATTCTCTTGACAGCTCATTGACAGAGAAGAGTTCGCACGAGTGATCCTGAGTTGTATAAGAATGTGGGCTAAGGATAGGTACACTCTAGTAAGCACTGGCCATCCATCATCCTTGCTTCAATTCCTGCCCCCATGTCCCTGCCTTGAGTTCCTGCGCTGACTTACTTCAGAGATGGATTGTGACTTGGGATATATAAGATGAACTCAACAAATTCCTCTTGTAGTTGCTTTTGAAAATTTTTTTTAAACCAGATCAATAGAAACATTATAGCTTGTATCAAATTTATCCAATTCCAACTTTTGCTTCAAAGCTCAAAGTTTATCACTAGCAACAAGTATTGCCAGTTGATATTCTTAAAGTGGCAGGTGACTTTTTCTGTCTGACATATACCTAATTTAGAATAAGCATGGTTTGCCCACCAGCCATTCAATGAATAACAAACAATGTGTTCCATGAAACTATAAGTTGTTAACCATACAACTCTGTCACAAGAGTTCTGATTGATATTGCCATAATAATCATGCCTTCTTATTTTATCAGACGGGGGAAAAAAAAACTATGGTTGAGAATTTTAATAAAATATTTTTTACATATTTAGCAGATATATTTTTTATTTAACTAAAGTATTTTTTCCATTTTCATTATATATTTTATTTACATTTCAAATGTTATCCTCTTTCTGGTTTCTCTTCCAAAAATACATATTCCTATCCCGCCCATCCCCCTCTTTGCCGACCCACCCACTTCCGCTTCCCTGTCATGGCATTCCCCTATACTGGGGCATGGAGCTTTCTCAGGACCAAGGGCCTCTCCTCCTTTTGATGTCCAACACGGCCATCCTCTGCTACATACGCAGCTGGAGCCATGGGTCCCTCCAAGTCTACTCTTTGGTTAGTAGTTTAGTCCCTTGGAGCTCTGGAGGTACTGGTTCATATTGCTGTTCCTCCTATGGGGCTGCAAACCCCTTCAGCTCCTTGGGTCCTTTCTCTAGCTCCTCCATTGGGGACCATATGCTCAGTCCAATGGTTGTCTGAGAGCACCCACCTCAGTATTTGTCAGGTACTGGCAGAGCCTCTCAGGATACAGCTATATCATGCTCCTGTCAGCAAGCACTTGTTGGCATCCACAATAGTGTTTGTTTTGGTGACAGTATATGTGGAAAATCCCCAGGTAGGGCAGTCTCTGGATGACAATTCCTTCAGTGTCTGTTCCACACTTTGTCTATGTATATCCTCCCATGGCTGTTTTGTTCCCACTTCTTAGAAGGACCAAAGTATCCATACTTTGGTCTTCCTCCTTCTTGAGCTTCAATTGGTTTGTGAATTATATTTTGGGTATACCAAGCTTCTGGGCTAATATCTACTTATCAATGAGCATACACCATGTATGTTCTCTTTTGATTGGGTTACCTCACTCAGGATGATATTTTCTAGTTCCATCCATTTGCCTAAGAATTTCATGAAGTCATTGTTTTTAATAGCTGAGTAGTATTCCATTGTGTAAATGTACCCCATTTTCTGTATCCATTCCTCTGTTGAGGGACATCTGGGTTCTTTCCAGCTTCTGGCTATTACAAATAAGGCTACTACGAACATAGTGGAGCATGTGTCCTTATTACATGGAGAATCTTCTGGGTATATAACCAGGAGTGGTATAGCTGGGTCCTCCAGTAGTACTATATCCAATTTTCTGAGGAACTGGCAAACTTATTTCCAGAGTGGTTGTACCAGCTTGCAATTCTACCAGCAGTGGAGGAGTGTTCCTCTTTGTTCACATCCTTGCCAGCACCTGCTGTAACATATGTTTTTGACCCTAGCCATTCTGATGGGTATGTGGTAGAATCTCAGTGTTGTTTTGATTTGCACTTCCCTGATGGCTAAGGATGTTGAACATTTTTTAGGTGCTTCCCAGTTATTCAGTATTCCTCAGTTGAGAATTCTTTTTTTTTCTTTTTTTTTGATTTTTTTTTTGATTTTTTTTATTGTATATATTCTATATTTACAATTCATTTCCCTTTTTCTGGTTCCCCACCCCCAAAGGTCCCACATGTCCTTTTCCCTCCCCCTGCTCCCGCATCCACCCCCTCCCACTTTACTGTTCTTGTACTCTCCCACAATGATGTTTTGGTCCATTCTAGCACCAGTGTCCACTCCTTTCTTCTTGTGAGACATCACTTGATATGTGATTTGTGTCTTTGGTGTTCCAAGCTTCTAGGCTAATATCCACTTATCAGTGACTGTATACCATGGGTATTCTTTTGAGACTGGGTCACCTCACTTAGTATGACATTCTCCAGCTCCATCCATTTCTCTAAGAATTTCATGAATTCATTGTTTCTAATGGCTGTATAGTACTCCATTGTGTATATATACCACATTTTTTGTATCCATTCCTCTGTTGAGGGACATCTGGGTTCTTTCCAGCTTCTGGCTATTATATATAAGGCTGCTATGAACATAGTGGAGCATGTATCCTTATTGCATGCTGGTGAATCTTCTGGGTATATGCCCAGGAGTGGTATGGCTGGGTCCTCCGGAAGTATCACATCCAGTTTTCTGAGGAACCGCCATACTGATTTCCAGAGTGGTTGTACCAGCTTGCATTCCCACCAGCAGTGGAGGAGTGTTCCTTTCTCCACATCCTCGCCAACACCTGATGTCTTCTGAGTTTTTAATCCTAGCCATTCTGACTGGTGTGAGGTGAAATCTCAGGGTTGTTTTAATCTGCATTTCCCTAATAACTAGTGATGTTGAACATTTTTTAAGGTGTTTCTCAGCCATCCAAATTTCTTCAGGTGAAAAGACTCTGTTTAGCTCTGTACCCCATTTTTGGATAGGGTTATTTGGTTTTCTGGGGTCTAACCTCTTGAGAATTCTTTATTTAACTCTGTACCACATTTTTAAACAGGGTTATTTGATTCTCTGGAGTCTAACTTCTTGAGTTCTTTGTATATAATGGATATTAGCCCTCTGTTGGATGTAGGGTTGGAAAAGATCTTTTCCCAATTTGTGGGTTGTCATTTTGTCCTATTGACAGTGTCCTTGGCCTTACAGAAACTTTGTAATTTTATGAGGTCCCATTTGTCAATACTTGATCTTAGAACATAAACTATTGGTGTTCTGTCCAGGAAAATTTTCCAGTGTCACATGCTTCAGGCTCTTCCCCACTTTCTTTTCTATTAGTTTCAGTGTGTTTGGTTTTATGTGGAGGTCTTTGATCCACTTGGACTTGAGCTTAGTACAAAAAGATAAGAATGGATTGATTTGTTTTATTCTGCATGCTAGCTGCCAGTTGAACCAGTACCATTTGTTAAAAAGGCTCTCTTTTTTTCCACTGAATGTTTTTAGTACCTTTGTCAAAGATTAAATGACCATAGTTATGTGAGTTAATTTCTGGGTCTTCAATTCTATTCCATTGATCTACTTGCCTGTCACTGTACCAATACCATGAAGTTTCTCTCACTATTGCTCTGTAGTACTGTTTGAGGTCAGAGATACTGATTCCCCCAGAAGGTCTTTTATTGTTGCCAATACTTTTAGCTATCCTGTTTTTTTTTGTTATTCCAGGTGAATTTGAGAATTGCTTTTTCTAACTCTATGAAGAATTGAGTTGGAATTTTGATGGGAATTATATTGAATCTATAGATTTCTTTTCGCAAGTTTGCCATTTTTACTATATTAATCCTGCCAATCTACAAACATGGGAGATCTTTCCATCTTCTGAAATATTACATTTCTTTCTTCAGAGACTTGAAGTTCTTGTCATATAGATATTTCACTTGTTTGGTTAGAGCCACACCAAGGTACTTTATATTGTTTGTGACAATTGTGAAGGGTGCTGTTTCCTTAATTTTTCAAAAGGATCATGTATTTTTCCCCTTGAATTTATGTAGTAGATTGCATTTATTGATTTCCATATATTGACCCATTCCTGCATTCATGGGATGAAGCCTACTTGATTGTGATGAATGATCTATACCTATAATCTTTAGGTTTGATATTCTCATTGTGTCCTTGATTTCCTGGATGTCTTGCGTTACAAGCTTTTTGCATTTTGCATTTTTTTGACTGTTGTGTCAATATTTTCTATGGTATCGTCATCACCTGAGATTCTCTTTTCTATCTCTTGTATTCTGTTGTTGATATTTGCATCTATGACTCCTGATTTCTTTCCAAGGTTTTCTAACTCCAGAGTTGACTCCCTTTGTGATTTCTTTATTGTTTCTACTTCCATTTTTAGATCATGGATGGTTCTGTTCAGTTCCTTCACTTGTTTGCTTTTGATTTCCTGAAATTCTTTAAGGGATTCTTGTATTCCTCTTTAAGGGCTTCTACTTATTGACCCATGTTCTCCCGTATTTCTTTAAGGAATTTTTGTGTTTCTTCTTTGAGGGCTTCTAACTGTTGACCCATGTTCTCCTATATTTCTCTAAGGGAATTACTTATGTCCTTCTTGAAGTCCTCTATCAGCACCATGAGATGTGATTTTAAATCCAGATCTTGTTTTTCTGGTGTGTTGGGGTAACCAGGACTTGTTGTGGGAGAAATGGGTTTGGATGGTGCCATGTTTCCTTGGTTTCTGTTGGTAATGTTCTTGCATTTGCTTTTTACCATCTGGTTATCTCTGATGTTAGTTGGTACCGCTGTCTCTGGCTGGAGCTTGTCCCTCCTGTGGGCTTGAAAGCCTGTCTCAGCACCCCTGGGAGACCCACTCTCCCCTGGCACAGAGGACTATGGCTAAGCCCAGCTCCTTGGTCCAGATGGAGCCAGGAAGGACCCTGTCACAGCTGCTCTGCCACAACTGCTTTCCTTGTTCTCCTAGCTGCAGCCATGTGCACAGTCACTGGAGAGACCAATGATATGTTTTTCAACTGGCTTCTAACCCCATACAGTGCACCAGGGTGAGGATTTATTTTACATTCAGGGTAGTTGGTGTTGTGCCTTGATTTGTGCTTAGGAGTCAAGAATTGCATCAAGTGGTTCTTCATTGAGTAGTTTTTCAATACAGTTTTAGCTTCCATTGTGTTCCTAGCCTTAGACAGCCTCTCACATAAGCACATTTGTGTCTCAAAAACAGACATTTTTTCATTGCTACAATTTAATAGTACAAAGATAGCAAAACATGTGGCAAATCTTGAGATCTTTTTTGTAGTATTAGAATAGTATAGAAAAAAACTGTAAGATAATAAGCACAAAGAACAAATTTTTATTAAAACTACTCCATGGGTGTAATAGCACAGACCTCAAATATCAGCACTTGGAGGAAAAGTCTGGAGATCAGGAAGTCAGCTATATGTGGAACTCAAGGCCAGCCTGGCATACATGAAGCCTTGTGTTAAAAGTCCTCCAAAACACTCAATTGTATTACAGAATTTAAATGATTTAGAATTTTGGCAACTCATACTTTCCATGCTGTTCTTTTTTCCAGATAGTAATTGCTTTGCATGTACATAATGTTAAAAAGATGCACAACCTGGGGCTGTGAAATGGATGGCTCAGAGGGAAAACATACCTGCTATGTAAGCCTGATGACATATGCTTGAACCCTCAAATCCATGTGGAAGGAGGAAAGAATCAACTCAACAAAGTTGTCCTCTGTCCTACATATATGCACCATGGCAATGTACACACACACACACACACACACACACACACACTGAAATTAAGTTTTTAAAATGCATGGCTATTTAAAACACTGAAACGGGTGATTTCTGTCAATGCTTAGTGCTTTAATGCCATTTAAGTAGCCTTTTTCTACTTTTTCCATATGAAAATGTGAGAATGCACTAGATTACCTTTAAGATACATTCTAGTTTTAGTATTCTATAAACTTAAAGCCCCTGATAAATATATGATTAGGATTTCAACTAGCCAAGATATTACATAAAACCTGATTACTTGTTTGAATTAATGAAGTTCTATTTGCAGATATTATTTTGAGGAAAAATTACTTGTTCGTGAGAAAGAAAAATGATTCATATATTTGTATATACTTTGCAACATTAGGCACATAATTTCATCAAGCAAATTGGTAATTAACAAATAAAATCTTTGTTTTCAAAACACAAAAACCAATTTGCAACCTTCACAGATCAAATAAGGAAAGGACCCTGAACTCAAAGATCTTCCTGAGGGAAAGAAGAATAGATGAAGAAATAAACATACAGGTTCAGAAATTTAAATTTGCATCAGCCTCATTAGGCTTATATTTAGTTGTCTGCTTCTCTTATTTTACAGAAAATTAGATTTACATATACCAAAATGTGTGTGTATATAAGGCATATTGTTTCTCAGATGAGAGGAAGCCAATTGGGATATGTATTTACATAATAACTGTGACTCATCCAATAGCTAGCAACGCACAATGCATCTAGCTGAGATTTTGAATGCATAGATTTTTTTCTGTCTAGCATCAAAATAAAACACTGAAAAATGATGTTTGAAAAATGTGTCTGATTGAGACTTGAAGTGCCAGGGATGCCCGGGGGAATGGGCCCAACATGTCAGAGGAGAAGTGGACGGGGGATGGGGAAGGATTGTGGGAGGGGATGACCAGGAGAGGTTTGAGGGAGCAAGATATAAAGTAAATAAGTAAATAAGTAAATAATAATAATAATAATAATAATAATAATAAAAATTGACAAAAAGATATGAAGTATAAGGTGGACAATTTCTTCAATAAATGATGTTTTTAAAACAGAAAAAAATATGTGTCGGATTTACCTGAGAACACATGGAAAAATTTTATGTGATCTTTAAAACAAGAGCTAAAGACGAAATAACCAATTGGTGTCCAATGTAGATGATGACATCTTGATAGCCATCCTCCTTTTCTCTTGTTAACAATACCTTAACTCTTTTCTGAAAGAGCATGCCCAGAAATCAGTCATAAATGCATTGTAGTACTCAGAAACTGTTTGGAAGGTTAGGATAGTGTTTTTTTCTTGTCACAGTATCTAGGATATTACTGGTATTGAGTGGGTGAGTGTTATGAATATTAAGTGTCATATAATATACTGGATATTCCCTGAAAACTGAAAAGGTATTTCATGCCCTATTAAATTGCAAATGTCTAAACAAATATTTGTTGCAATTGAGGGGAGATATTAATTAAATATTATTAAACTACTAGGCATGGTGGCTCATTGCTGTAATCTCAGTACTTGGAAGACAGAGGCCAGAGGATTAGGTGTTGAAAGCAAGCCTTGATTTTATTACATGTTGGAGGCCAGACAAAACAAAACAATGTGTAAATACCCCCAAACTCAAATCCATTGCAAGCATCTATTAGTCAGCTTTGCATCGCCACAAGAGAACACTTAGGAGGTAACTAACTTTATAAATAATTTGTTTAGCTTACAATTTTCAACATTAAAAGACCTGACATTTTCAATGGATTTTGGTGAAAATGTCATAGCAAATGACAAAGGCAGAAGTGCACATTGCACATCTCACAAAAGTAAAGAAAAAAAAAGTACAGTGGGTGGGTCTAAGTTTACTCATTTTATAGCATTCCTCCTACAGGAATTCAAGAGGTCATACTTGGACTACCTCATGTCCCCAGTTATCCAAAACATGACTTTCTCGGAGCTACCTCCTAATAGCACCTCCCTTCACAGCAGTCTTCTCTCTATTGGTCTCTTGAAGGTTACTTAAGTAAATCATACTCAAACTATAATATTTTATAGTTCTAAATGGCCTGGAAGCTGTCATTCAGACTGATTCAGTTATCTTGAATCAACCCACCCTGATATTGATTTTCTATATATTGTATTTCTAGAATTCCTATTTGTGGGATGTTGGATTTCCTCAATTATGCCTCTAGTTTTCATTTTTCTATTGTACTGTTTTACAGAGATTTCAGAAATACAAGAGTACATTCTGGGTCACATTTTACCACTGAAAGAAGTAAGCACAGGAACTCAAGGTGGGAACTGAAGCAGAACCCATGAAGGGATACTAGCTTGCTTGTTATGGCTCATTGAGCCTAGCTTTTTCTGTTGTTGTTGTTGTTGTTGTTGTTGTTGTTGTAGTTTTTGGTTGGTTTTTTTTTTTTGGTATTTTGGATTTGGGGTTTTTTTTGTTTTTTTTTTTTTTGTTTGTTTGTTTTTGAGAGAGAGTTTCTCTGTATAGCCCTGGCTGTCCTGGAACTCACTCTGTAGACCAGGCTGGCCTTGAACTCAGAAATTTGCCTGCTTCTGCCTCCCAGAATGCTGGGATTACAGGTGTGCACCACCACAACCCAGCTAAGCCTAGTTGTTTTTTAAGATTTATTTATTTTATGTATATGAGTACACTGTAACTGTCTTCAGACACACCAGAAGAGGGCATCGGATGCCATTGCAGATGGTTGTGAGCCACCATTTGGTTGCTGGGAATTGAACGTAGAACCTCTGGAAGAATAGTCAGTGCTCTTAACCACTGAGCTTTCTCTCCAGCCCAATGCCCTCTTCTGGTGTATCTGAAGACAGCCTACTTTCTTATAGAACCCAGGGCCACTGGCCAAGAGTTGGCACCCATCAGCAGTGAGCTGGGCCCTAAAACATCATTCAGTAATTTAGAAAATACCTCACAGATCTGATGGAGGCATATTCTTCCTCCATTGAGGTTTTTATCCCCAAATATGTCCAGGTTTGTGTGAGGCTAAAAAAATTCAACCAGGACAATAAGCGAATTTGGTAAGGGTGCAGAAAAAAATGGATTTTTAAATTCATTGTAAGTAGCATTACAAAATAGTACAGTTACTATGATGATTAATAGTTTGTTCAAACATTAAGAAGACCTAGATATTGTGGAATGTGCTTGTCATCCCAGGGTTACAGAGGTAGAAGCAGATGATCACACAGTTGAGACCAACCTCAATGAAACAAAGAATCCATCTCAAGAAATTAGCAGTATAACTAGTGTATGATCTAGCAATTTGACACTTAGGTACATTTTGCAAATAGTTGAAGACAGAAAAATTTTAAAAGTGCATATAACTCCATGAAATTTCATGTAAGTACTGTGTTTTCTCACTCTTCTCCCACATCCCTCTGAGTCCTTTTCAAATTTATGACTACTTCTATAATTACCTTGTGTGTATGTGTACACTATTCACCATAACCAAAAAAGTAGGGAATCCACTCACATGTCCATGAAAAGATGAGTGCAACGTGATATATTTATCCAATGCACTATTTCTCATATTTAAAAAATTGGAATTCCTTTAAAATGGATGAAGCTTGAGGGTTCTGTAGGTGAAATAAGAGTCCCAGAAAGGCAGATCCTGTAACATTGCATCTTTATGGGTTATCTAAAGTAGGCAAATTCATAGGAACAACATTAGACTGATAATTTCCACCACCTAAATGGAAGGATTAAAGGGAGTTATGTATTTTTATAGAGATTCAATTTTTTAAGACATAAAAGTTTTAGAGAATAGTTTCACAAAAATGTGAATATGCTTAATACTCCTACACTTTAAAATGATTAAGAAATAGGCCTGGAGAGATGACTCAGAGATTAAGAGCACTGATTGCTCTACCATAAGATCCCAGGATCAATTCCCGGAATCCATATTGCCAGTTACAACCATATGTAACTGCAATCCCAGGCAATCTGATGCTTTCTTTTGGCTTCTTTGGGAACCAGGCACAGACATGGTGCAAAGGCATGCATACAAACAAAAACACATACATATAGAGCAATATTTCAAAATTATTAAGAAAATAATGCTTGTTTTGTACCACAAAAACAACAGAAAAGTTAAAAAAAAAGTTTCTGAGAATGCAATTGAAGCAATTTCTAAACAACTGTAGGGTGGCTAGAATTTTGCAGAGATTGTGGGTCTAGCTAGGTATGTGATCACCCAGGAATACATGAGAAACAATTGGTAATTGATGAAATGCCTTTGAAAGTGTTAAGCCAATATAACAATATATTCCATTTTGCAAAATAAAAAGGCAAAAATTTGAAGCAGACCTCTGTTCCACAGTTGAACTTGGAAAACCTGTAGAGAAACTTTGTTCTGACACCAATACATTTCCCATCCTCTTTTGCTGCATTTCCCTACATATTGTTTTTAGCTTTTCCTTTAAAATTCTGAAAAAGTTAAGACAATGCATTCTATAAGAATGATACTTTTTGGGCTGGAGAGATGGCTCAGCAGTTAAGAGCACACACTGCTCTTCCAAAGGTCCTGAGTTCAAATCCTAGCAACCACATGGTGGCTCACAACCATCCATAACAAGATCTGTTGCCCTCTTCTAGTGTGTCTGAAATCAGCTACAGTGTATTTACACATAATAAATAAATCTTTAAAAAAAAGAATGATATTTTTTAAACTAGTTACATCAGAAGTAAAAGGACATTATGTTTAAAACGTCAATAATTGGCACCCTTCTCTTGGTTACTGCAATGATCATCTCTTATCCCTATGTTGATGGTCTCCTCTGTATTTCTTCCCTCCAAAGAAACCTGGGCTCCTTTTAGTTAAGTGAATTTTTAGTACTTTTTAAAACCTCTTTATTTGTTATGTGTCTGCTTATGTTGTCTTCCTGGTTTAGTTTTGGTATTTCAGAAGAATCGAAAAGTTGGTTCATTTATCTTTACTAACTTAGCCGCGTGTGGAATTTTAAAGTAATATCCACAGAATTTCTTCAGTGAGTTTTGTGATGTTCCTCTGTTCATCCCTGATTTTGTTGTTGTTGTTGTTGTTGTTGTTGTTGTTGTTGTTTTTGCTGCTTCTGCTGCTGCTGCTGCTGTTAACTGGTCAGTCTGTAGCTCTTACCTTCTCAAAGCACCAGTTCTTAGAATTCTTGATTCTTTGTATTACTGTCTTTGTTTCTATTACATCAGTTTCTGCTTTTACTTTATTATTTATTGCCATCTACTGGATTTGGGTCTGGTTTGATCTTGTTTTACAAACTCTTATGTTGTATTATTATAATAGTAATTTATTTGTACTCTTTCTGAGTCTATGTGGATGCTTAGAGCTAAAAATTTCCCTCTTAAGATAACTTTTAATGTATCCCATAGGTTTTACTGTGTTGTTTTTAAATTTTCATTTAGTTCAAAGATATTTCTGGCTCATTACTCATTCATTAATATGTTGTTTGATCTCCAAGAGTTTGTATACTTTGTAGAGACTCAATTTGCTGGTGATTTTAAGCTTTACCTCATTGTGGTTAGACAAGATACACAGAGATACTTCATTTTTTCAGAATTTGCCAATATTTGTGTGTTTGTGTGTGTGTGTGTGTGTGTGTGTGTGTGTGTGTGTGTGTTTCTCAGTACATGGTCTATTTTAGAGAAGATTTCATGGGCTATTGAGTTGATTTAGCTAGCTTTCCACTGCTGTGATGTAACATATGGCCATATGCATCTCGGGAAGAAATAGCATGGACTTTTAACATAACTCTTTCTACAAGGCCACATCTTCTTATCCTTCCCAAACAGTTCTACCAATTGCTTAATGTTGAAGGGTGTACCATACTCGACTTGAAGATATATTGTTACTTGCACAAAACCATACACACACACATATGGAAAAAATACAGCCATCTGATATTTGGCAAATATGCCAAATATACATATAGGAAGAAAAGCAACATCTTCAACAAAAGAATAACAAATAATAAGAAAACTGGGTGTGTACTTATAGAAGAATGAAATTAGACTGGTATCTGTCTCCTTGCATGAAATAAACTTTAAATGGTTCAGAGACCTGAATATAAAATCTGAAATGCTGAAATGGTTAGAAGAAAACATAGTACATACTCTACAAGGCATAGGAAAAGGAAGAGACTTTATAAATAGGACTCCATTGGCTCAGTAATTAAGGCCAATAACTTACAAATGGGAATTCATAAAACTATAAATCTTCTATATAGCAAAATAATCAAACGAGTGAAGCCCACCAAGTGGGATAGAATCTTAGCCAGGTATATATCTGATAGATGATTAATATTCAGGATATATAAAAACCTTGAAAAATAGTCAAGAAAACAAACAAAAAATGGGCTATGGATCTGAACAGAGAGTTCTCTAAAAAAGAAATAAAAATGCTAACAAATATCTTCTAACATGATCAACATCCTTAGCAACTAGAAAAGTGCATTCTAAAACTACTTTGACATTTTATCTTACCCCACTTGGAAGAGCAAGAGAACAGTGGACAACAAATGCTGGGAAGGATTAGAAGAAAATAGAATCCTCATTTACTAGTGCGATTGCAAACTGGTGGGGCCACTAGGAAATCAGTGTGGAGAATTCTGAAAAAGATAAATACAGGTTTACCATATGATCCAGCTATACCACTCCTTGGCATATTCCCAACGGACATGACATTCTACTTCACAACTACTTGTTTAACTATGCTCAATGCTGTTTTATTCACAATAGCTAGGAAATGAAATCAATATAAATGTCCTTCAACTGATGAGCAGACAATAGAATACATTGGACTTTTACTCAGTTATAAAGGAAAATGAAATTTTCAGGTAAATGGATGTAACTAGTAAATATTAATTACACTGAGTGGAATAACTCAGTTCCAGAAAATCAAATGTTGCATGATCTCACTCTGTGGATCCTAGCTCCAATTTTTAGATGTTAATTATATAACTGTAATATTTTCAAAAACTAGGAAAGCAATAAGAGGCCATGGAGGCAGAATGGGGAGAAGTAAGAGTAGAATGAGGCCAGAAGACAGAAGAAAGAGAAAATAATACTAAGGAAGTTTGAAGATGCCAGGGAAATGTATCACCTTGTCTATATGTGAATATATATACATATATATTCATATGAATATATATATACATACACACATATACATACATGTGTATATGTGTGTGTGTATCACATATTTTTATAGTTTCAATGAAGTTACAAAAAACAGGTTGATAAAGCTGCCACTAATATCCAGTGACTAACAAAATCCCCATTACAGATGACTACAGAAATTTACAACTGGTCAAAATGCAGAGATCAAGTGACCATGGGGTGGCGCTTCCCAACTGATAGAACTACACAGAGTCCTAAGGCTCAGGGAACATCATAGAACAAGGGGAAGAGAAACAGTAAAAGCCAGAGGTTTAGGATGGCTGCTATGAGACAGTGTCTTCTATACATGACAGGGAAGATACACCTATGAAATATCAACAATATGGTCACCTAAATACAACCAGCACAATAACAGTACCAATTGTAATTGCATGGAAGAAATCTCTTGATGAAGAGCTACAGGCAGTTAATGTCTGCTGGGAGAAGGAGATTAAGTCTTTTCCAGGGATGAGTCCTATGATAATTTATCCAATCCCACATGGTCAGCCCTAAACATTCAAACAACACTACATTGAAGCAACAAGTTTTAGTGCATGTGTGCTTACATAAGAATAATAATTGAAGAAGAGTTAATGAATTTGAGTGAGGGAAGGATATAGGAGGAGTTTGAGGATGAAATGCTCTAAGTGCATTACTCACGTATGAAGTTATGAAACAATTTCTAAACTAAAAAAATGAAAGAACTGTGGGCAGTGGTAGCATGTGCCTTTAATCCCAGCACTTGGGAGGCAGAGGCAAGTGTATCTCTGTGAGTTCCAGGACAGCCTGGTCTACAGAGTGAGTTCCAGGACAGCCTGGGCTACAAAGAGAAACCCTATCTATGAAAATCAAAACAAGAAAAATTAGAAGGGGAAGACTGTATTCTGAATCAGTCTGATTTGGACTTTATAATCTGAAATTGAAGTAGAGCAAAGGATACTAACATAAGCCTGTCTAAAAAGTTATTACAGCTGCTCAGCTCCAGAGTATGTCTACTGTTGCTGTTGCTGTTTGATTTACTGAGACAGTGTCTCTCTGGATAGCCTTAACTTGCCTAGAATTTCTTCTGTAGCCTAGGTTGACCTTGGACTCCTCTTAGCTCCCAGAGTATAAAGATTACTCATGAGTGCTGCCCTAGCCATCCTGGCAAATGCTGACTATTTGACAAGTATCTGTGTAGAATTTGAAGATTTCATTTGACTCTCCAGGAAAATCCAGGCTATTGATTATTAATTACTTTTCCAGAGGTTTTTTTTTTTTTTTGCTTTATTTCAATGTTAAAGGGAACTTTGACCTTTAACCAATAAAGAAAGAATAATTATTCTTTAAGAAGTTATATAAAAACTTTATGAATCTAATTGTAAACTAAGAAAAATGCTGTTGTTGATAAAATATTAATTCTATTGTGCTTGTAAAAAAATGACTCTGAAAAGACCATCTCTTGTCAAGTAGTAGTGACCCATGCCTTAATCCCGGCACTTGGAAGGGAAAGGTAGTTGGATCTTTGAATTTTAGGCCAGCATAATAAAGGGAGAAAGTTCCAGAACAGATAGGGTTATATAAAGAAATCCTATCTCAGAAAAACAAAAATGAAACAACAAAAAAAGAAGAAATAAAGTAAAATACCATCTCTGTGTTGGGTAAATAACATCCAAAAGAATTTCAATAGGCAGGTGAAATGGTTTAGCAGGTATAGGTGGATCCACACATGAAGCTCTAGATTCAATCCCTAGCACTGAATAAACTGGGCATGGTGCTATATTCCTATAATCCCATCACTGGGGAAGTGAAAGAATGTGATCAGACATTCAAGGTCATTCTCAACAACACAGTGAGTTTATAGCTAGACTAAGATGAACAAGACTTTCTCTGTCTATAATATTTAACATATTAAATATTAACATCAATATATATTATATTTTAATGAATTACAACATATTAAATATTATATAAATATTTGTATTTAATATATTAAATATTATATATAAACTATATATTATAATATATTATATATTAAACTGAGTCAGGCATGGTGGTATACACTGATAAGCACAGCACTTAGGAGGTGAAGCAAGAAGATTAGGAATTCTTGGTTGTCATTGGCTACATATCCAAGTTCCATGCCAATCATGAGCTCCTGTGGTTTTAAAAAATTAATTACTTTAAAATTTCTCAGGAATAACAGCTGGTGCAAAGAGAAAATAAAATAACCAATTTGGCTGCATTTAAATATTTACTGAGTGAGTAATTATTTTAAAACTGCAACTAATTTCAATGTCTGATAGGCTAGAATCCATACTCAACAAAAAATTGTAGAACTATGGATGTACTCAGCTGCAGAACATATGGTTAACATATGGGGCACCCTAGGTTTGATCTCTAGTACCACAAATCTCTCTCCAATGTACTTGCACAAGTATGCCTGCATGTATACACACACACACACACACACACACACACACACACACACACACACACCAGCCTCCAGAAACACACATGGCATCTTGAGATAGCATGCCTTGTCTTTTAAATTGATGTTTAATTTGAAAATGTGAAATATTGTGATATCAAGGAATTGTTACCATTGCACTTCAGAAACAGAGTAAGAAGTGGACCTAGGATGGAGATTAGATTTGTAAATTTAGTCTGTTCCTTGGGAAGACTATAACATGGGATAGTGATGAATAAGAAATACTATAGTTTACTTTCCTTTTCTGTACTAAATACCCAAGAGAAATCAGAGAAAAGGTTTATTTTCTACTCAATTTAAAGATTCCAGTCCATGGTTACTTGGCCTGATCAACTTGGGCTTGTAATGAGAGCATGGTGAAATAAATCTGTTAATTTCTGAGTCCAGTATCTCTTAAAAGACCATGCCTCCACCAACCTACCTTTCTATCACTGAGCCCTATATTCAAAAGGTTACACCACTTTCAAGAAGGAGGCCAAGCCTTCAGCACAAGACTGGAAGAGTCAGGTGGGGGGACATTTAAAATTAAAAACACAACAAAAAATTTAAAAGCCACAGTAAAATTATTACAACTGATTGAACTTTGTTTGCTACGTTTAATAAAAGTCAAATCAATACAGCATACATCCAGTATTTAAATGGAAGTTTAAACATTTTGATTCAATAAAGTATTGTAATATTAAACTATAAAATGTAGATAGAATATTTTATTTTATCTTTTAGTTCATGATGCTTTTCTGGGACTGTAAGTAAAATATAACTCTAGGTGTCCCATAATTTTCTGTGGAATTATTTATTCTAAAGTATATTTTTATTCTTTAAGCATTTAATACATGCATATAATGCATTTTGATTAGATTCACCTTCAGTCCTTCCCTTAACTCCTCCCAGATCCATCTTCAATCTCTCTACCCCTCACCACCCAGTCCAATTTGTGCTGCTCATATATTACTTGATGTGAGGCCATCCTCTGAAGTATGGTTGACTAACCAGTGACCATATCCATAAAGATTACTGCCTTTCCCTCCATTAGAATGTTCCATGATCTTACGAGCTTTATTTCAGGAGTGAAACACGGCACTTAGCAGATCAATAGGATACTGTATTTCTAACACCAATTAATGGCTGCATGTCATAACACAGACATGAGAAATGAAATTGGTACACAGTATAACAGATGGTAGTAATCCATACACATGGTGGTTTGTGCTATATTAAATAACTGTAAAACGTAGAAAATATGTTTCATATTCCTAGTATCATATAAATTGTAATACAGATAAAATACACCACAGAATTTGGAATTCATTGCGTGTATCTCTTGGCTAAAAGTATTTTTTGATAGCTTTTCGATTACAAAATGATTTTTTATTATGGAGCACCATCTAGAGGAAATGTAGGAAAAATACTAAGCAAAAAAGAAGCTAAATAAAAATTAAACTAAAAGCAGTCAGCCAGGTATGATGTATCATGACTGTAATCCTAGCTCTTGGGAAATCAAAGCAGGAGGATCACAAGTTCCAGGCCAGACTAGGATACATAGTGGATGCCAGGTTAGACTGTGTTACATTGTGAAACTGTGCCTCAAAAAAAACCCAACAAAACAATATATATATATATATATATATATATATATGTATATGTATATGTATATGTATATATGTATGTATATATATGTATATATATATGTATGTATGTATGTATGTATGTATATGTATGGATGTATATTGGTATTTTCGAGACAGAGTTTCTCTCTGTAGCCCTGGCTGTCCTGGAACTCACTCTATAGACCAGGCTGGCCTCGAACTCAGAAATCCACCTACCTCTGCCACCCAAATGCTGGGATTGAAGGCATGTGCCACCACTGACCGGTCTCAAAACAATATTTAAAAAAGTAAAATTAACAACTAAGCTCACCAAACCAACACTTGGAAGACTGTGTATAGCTTTGAAGTTCTCTTCTTTCTAAACTACCAGTTAGCTGTTATGTCAAGAGACAAAGTGAAGCCTGGAGAAATGGTTAAGAGCACTGGACCTCTTCCAGAGAATCTGGGTTCAATTCCCAGCACCCACACAGCAGCTCACAACTGTCTATAACTCCAGTTCCAGGGATCTGATACCCTCACACTGACATGCATGCAGGCAAAAAACCAATGTACGTAAATTTTTTTAAAAGTTCTTATAAAGAGAAAGTAAGCCAGCAATGCACCTACGTAATATATGCAAAGCCCTGAGAATGGTCCCTAGCAACCCTCTCCCACATATACAAAATTGATCCTTAATAATACCTATACATTGTTTCATTTTTTAAAAATTTCTTTTCTTAAGACAAGATCTTGGGGCTGGAGAGATGGCTCAGCAGTTAAAGAGTGCTGACTGTTCTTCCAAATTCCTGAGTTCAAATCCCAGCAACCACATGATGGTTCACAACCATCCGTAATGAGATCTGACACCCTCTTTGCATATGTGTGAAGACAGCTACAGTGTACTTACATATAACAATAGATAAATCTTTAAAAAAAAAGACAAGATCTCATTTAGACCAGGCTAGTCTTTAACTCCATGTAGTGGAAGATGACATAAATTCCTGATCCTGATGCTTTCAGCTCCAAATGCTATGCTTACAGATACATGTTACTATGCTCAGGTTTTGTTTCCGTTCTTCCCAAGAGGGTTTCTACAATTCAGATCTGTGTAGAATATCAGAGCTGTAAAGGGCATTAGAAATCCTGTGTTCTGTTCCCTTCATTATTATGTAGGGAACATGAGACAAAGTATAGAAATAACTTGTTCAATGTTAAGATATTAATGATAGAATCAGGAGTTAAATTTTTGGACTCTAGGATTCTTAGAATTGGAGTTATTCTAGTACATGGACCTTTAGGTTGTATGACAATAACAAACCTTATTTTGTCTACACAAAAGATCAGCAAGGCCATTGAAACCTGAGGTGTTAACTTTGTGGTCATAGCACCATTGGCTTATTAGCAGATATGAGAAACCAATCCCTTCCATTTCTAGTTTGCTTGTTTTGATTTACTGAGACAGAGTCTTGCTATAGGGATCTAGCTAGTACTCATTCTGTAAACCAAGCTGTCCTGGAGATTGTGGCAATCCCTCTTCAGCTGCCTTCATATAGTGCATAACACTTTTACCAACTTTTTTCTGTTTTAGCAATGTATCTGTTTCCAGTAACTGAAGTGTTCTGGGAAGGTTATATCATTGACATGAAAAAATTAGCTGAAGTTGGACTGGTGAGATCGCTCACCATACAAACATGTTTATCACCATACCTGAGTTCAGTCTCTGGCACCCACATTGTAGAATGACAAAATGCACTTGCAAAAGTTGTCCTCCTAAACTCCACACACGTAACATGGTATACACTGTCCTCTACCCTATACTATCCCAAAAAATGTGAAAAAAAAAGTAAAATTATGGTTGATAAAATGAAGTTTCTAACTAAGTGAAGAGTACGAAGTTTTTGATATATTCGGCTGGCAATAAAATTTACTTTACAACAGATTCATCTTGAAGAATTATGAATTAATTGAATTACAGTAATTGACAACTTAGTGATATGAATGGACGGTAAGTTCAGGGTGATTAGAAGGTGATTATTTTTAATTTTTATTTTCTATATTCTTTGTTTACATTCCAAAGGCTTTCCCCTTTCCCAGTTCCCCCCCCCATAAGTCCTCTTCCCCCCCAACTATTCCCCAATCACCCCCTACCATTTCTCTGTTCTGATGCTCTCCACAAATCTGTATCCAGTCTTTTCAGGACCAGGGTCCTCTCCTTTCTTCTTCTTGGGAATCATTTGACTTGCTAATTGTGCCTTGAGTATTTAGGGCTTCTGGGCTCATTAATATCCACTTATCAGTGATTGCATTTCATGTGTATTCTTTTGTGATTGCCTTAACTTGCTTAGGATGATATTTTCCAGATCTAACCATTTGCCTACAAATTGCATAAATTCATTATTTTTAATTGCTGAGTAGTATTCCATTGTAAAAATATACCACATTTTCTGTATCCATTCCTCCTTTGAGGGATATCTGGGCTCCTTCCAACTTCTGGCTATTATAAACAAGGCTGCTATGAACATTGTGGAGCATGTGTCTTTATTGTATGCAGGAAAATCCTCTGGGTATATGCCCAGGAGTGGTACAGCCAGGGTCCTCTGGACCTGACATGCCCAATTTTCTTAGGAACCGCCAAACTGATTTCCAGAGCGGTTTTACCATTTTGCAATCCCACCAACAGTGGAGGAGTGTTCCTCTTTCTCCACATCCTCACCAGCACCTGTTGTCTCTTGAGTTTTTAATCTTAGCCATTCTGACTGGTGTGAGGTGGAATCTCAGGGTTGTTTTGATTTGCATTTCCCTGATAACTAATGATGTTGAACATCTCTTAAGGTGTTTCTCAGCCATTCGAATTTCTTCTGGTGAAAATTCTTTGTTTAGCTCTGTACCCCATTTTTTGATAGGGTTATTTGGTTCTTTGGGGTCTAACTTCTTGAGTTCTTTGTATATATTGGATATTAGCCCTCTGTCGGATGTGGAGCTGAAGATCTTTTCCCAATTTGTTGGTTGCTGTTTTGTCCTTCTGACAGTGTCCTTTGCCTTACAGAAACTTTGTAATTTTATGAGGTCCCATTTGTCAATTCTTGATCTTAGAGCATAAGCTATTGGTGTTCAGTTCAGGAACTTTCCCCCTGTGCCCATGTCCTCCAGGGTCTTCCCAAGTTTCTTTTCTAATAGTTTTAGTATGTCTGGTTTTATGTGGAGGTCCTTGATCCACTTGGAGTTGATCTTAGTACAAGGAGATAAGAGTGGGTCAATTCGCATTCTTCTGCATGTTGACCTCCAGTTGAACCAGCACCATTTGTTGAAAAGGCTATCTTTTTTCCACTGGAAGGTTGTAGCTCCTTTATCAAAGATCAAGTGACCATAAGTCTGTGGGTTAATTTCTGGGTCTTCAATCCTATTCCATTGATCTACTTGCCTGTTGCTGTATCAATACCATGCAGTTTTAAACACAATTGCTCTGTAGTACTGCTTGAGGTCAGGGATATTAATTCCCCCAGAAGACCTTTTATTGTTGAGAATAGTTTTAGCTATTCTGGGTTTTTTGTTGCTCCAGAAAGAAGGTGATTTTGATCTCAGTGATCTGGATTTGAAATCCATATATAACCACCACTTGTATAAGTTTAGACAAATTGCTTAAGGACACGAATGTCAAATTGTTCCTATACAGATTTAATAGCAACTTCTCATTATCGTTGTAAGGATTAAAATGAGACAATTTACTCAGCACCCAGCCAAAAAAATTGCTACTAAATGACTGTCTTAACTAAAAACAATTCCAAATAGTAAGAAAATTTATAATGCCTTTTTGAACATGATTACCTCTCTCTTATCCCTGGTATCTGAAGGAAAGTGACTATGACATGTGTAGAGTATTGTTAGGATAAAATGTGAAGACAAAGGGTTTATTTTGAATATTAGAATAGAGATAATTGGGGCTACCTTGTTTGTTTGCTTACTTGTTTGTTTTGAGACAGGGTTTCACTATGTATCCCAGACGGAGCCTGGCCTGGAACTCACTATACAGATCAGGTAGTCCTGTGGGGTCACAGATATCTGCCTGTGTCTACCTCCCTGGTGCTGATATAAAAGGTATGTGCCATCATGTGTAACGTTAATCTCAAATAGCAATGCAACAAGGGTTCTTATTATCCTAAGTAGACAAATACCTAGAGACATTATTGACCCCAAATTGGGTACAATTTTGCTTCACTTCTAGTGGGAAGAGGGCACAGATACCATAAAATATCCTTATATGCATGTGACAGCTCCCAACCAACATATATACAAACCACAGAGAATTATGTGGCCCAATGTCAATAGTGATAAGAAACTCTGGATTCATGTACAGAGTTAGTTAGAAAAATAAATATATGTTTATTTAAGTATATAAAATATTTGTGGAAATAAATCACTGACCAGAAAAATTGTTCTTGCCAGGTGGTGGTACCTTTAATCACAGCACTCAGGAGGCAGGAAGATCTCTTTGTGAGTTCAAGGCTGGCCTGGTCTACAGAGCAAGATCCAAGACAGCCAAGGCTACACTGAGAAGCTCTGTCTAAAGACAAACATACAAACAAAAAGGTGTTCTTCTGTCAAGTATTACAAGTCAGAATGTATTATGCCCTAGATTAATGTTCCATTTGCTTCATAATGTATCCACAATACATAGGAAGCTTTTTAAGAATCTTTCTGGCATCTCATCCTTTCTATTGGCTCATTTTGTTTCTTTCAATTTCTTGTTATTTAAATAGAAGCAAGTTATCATAGAGCTTTAGAGGCTGTCCTTTTATCTCCAAGCCCTTACAGTCCCACTGAGAAAACTTACCTAACATTCATAAGGCCCTAAGTGCAATCAGAAAAGATAATGCATTCAGGAATCTCTACAAAGTCACAATACCTACCAATGAACAATCCTATCTTGTCTACCACTTAATGTCTTTGGTCTATTACAACATCTGACAACAGAAAGTATTGAATAAATATTTTAAAATATAAATTCTCATTAGTGTACAAGTTATAATAGTATATAGCTAAATAAAACTAATGATTGCTCTGAAGAGATGACTCAGCACACATCCTTTTAGAGCAATAGCTCTCAACTTTCCTAATGCTATGACAGTTATAAAAACCTTTGTGTTTTGGGTATTCAGAGCTTCTGGGCTAATATCCACTTATCAGTGACTGCATTCCATGTGTGTTCTTTTGTGAATGAGTTATCTTTGATGCAGCATTGTAGGGGATTGCCAGGACAGAGAACTGGGAGAGTGTTGATTGGGAATAGGTGGAGGGAAGAGGGCTCGTGGGACTTATAGAGAGGGGGGAACCGGGAAAGGGAAAATCATTTGGAATGTAAATAAAGAATATAGAAAATAATTTAAAAAATTCACTTCTAGAACATCAAAAAAAAACCCTTCATGTTGTGGGGACCCTCAATCATAAAATTATTTTTGTTGATACTTCATAACTTTAATTTTGCTAATATTATGAATCATAATGGAAATATTTATGTTTTCTGATCTTAGATGTGAAAAGGTCATTCAACCCATAAAAGGGTCATGACCCACAGGTTGAGAACCATTGTTGTAGAGTACTTAAGAACTGTTCCCAGAATCCACAAAGTTCACAACCATCTGTAACTTTAACTCATGGGGATCTGTCACCATCTTTGGCTTCTAGAGGTATCTAAACTCTCATGTGCACACACACACACACACACACACACACACACACACTAATTAAAAATAAAATATTTTAGCCGGGCGTTGGTGGCGCACGCCTTTAATCCTAGCACTTGGGAGGCAGAGGCAGGCGGATTTCAGAGTTCAAGGCCAGCCTGGTCTACAGAGTGAGTTCCAGGACAGCCAGGGCTACACAGAGAAACCCTGTCTCGAAAAACCAAAAAAAAAAAAATATATTTTAAAAACAATGACTAAACTGTATATGAGTAAAAATAATAAAAAACAATGACTAACTCTATATGAGAAAAAAATAGTATGATTATAGTACTGAAAAGAGGTCAGGAAAGTTTCCTTAAATGGAAGACATGAAACCAGATACAAAACTGAGACGTTAGAAAGGATAAGATTTGTTGTTTCAGTATAGGGACAACAGAGACAATGATAAAGGATTAATAATGGTAGTGACATTATAAAAATAGTAAATATAAAAATGTGACCCATGTGACTGAGAAATGAATGACTCAGTGGTAAAGAGCATATACTACATACTTGTCTTAGGGTTTCTACTGCTGTGAAGAAACACCACGACCATAGCAACTCTTATAAAAGAAAACATTTAATTGGGGCTGGCTTACAGGTTCAGTGGTTCAGTCCATTATCCTCATGGCAGGAAGCATGGCAGCATCCAGGCAGGCATGGTGCAGGAGAAGGAGCTAAGAATTCTACATCCAGATCCTTAGGCAGCAAAATGAGAGACTACTGGGGTTGGCTGTCTTGAATATCAGAAACCTCAAAGCCCAGCTCAATGACACATTTCCTCCAACAAGGCCATGCGTACTCCAACAAGGACACTCCTTATGGTCCTATGGGGGCCATTTTAATTCAACCCCCACAATACTTTAACAGAAGGATCTGAGTGCAATTCCTAGAACCCATACTGAATAGCTACAACTGCTTGCATTTCTAGCTCCAAGGGATATTCTGGCCTCCAAGGGAACCCACAGTTATAGGCATACAGCCACACATGAAACATATAATTAAAAATAGATTTTAAAGATAAATAGGTTAGAAAACCATATGAGTTATATAGTGGTGTGAAAACCTAAAGATTAGAAGTTGAGAATCATAAAGAAGAGAACAATATTCAAGAGTGTGATGGTGAAGCTATGTTTTATTTTGTTTGATATATGTTAGCACCATGTAGCCTATGCTTGGCCTTGAACTCAGCTTGAAATGTGTTTTACTCACTTTTCTCTAACTCATAAATAGTAAATTTGAGGTTGGAAGAATATTGGGGGGAAACTTCTGTTAAAGAAACATAGCAATAAAATGACTCAAACTGACATTCTGTTATAGTCAAAGAACAGTGCCTCATTCAGCCATCGCCAGGGAAGCTTTGTCTTAGTCAGGGTTTCTATCCCTGCACAAAACATCATGACCAAAAAGCAATTTAGGGAGGAAAGGGTTTATTGAGCTTACACTTCCACACTGCTGTTGATCACCAAAGGAAGTCAGGACTGGAACTCAAGCAGGTCACGAAACAGGAGCTGATGCAGAGGCCATGGGGGGATGTTACTTACTGGCTTGCTCCCCCTGGCTTGCTCAGCCTGTTCTCTTATAGAACCCAAGAATACCAGCCCAGAGATGGCACCACCCACAAGGGGCCCTCCCCACTTGATCACTAATTGAGAAAATGTCCCACAGCTGGATCTCATGGAGACACTGCTCCAACTGAAGCTCCTTTCTCTGTGATAACTCCAGCCTGTGTCAAGTTGACACACAAAACCAGCCAGTACAAGCTTCTTCTGGAAGTAGGTGGGAACTAACACAGGGACCAACAGCTGTACAGTTTGTGGATAGTGAAATCCTTTGGAGCACTCAATAGTAAACGAGATGCTTTCATTAAACCCAGGTTTTCCTCACTGAAGGTTCACTGGGTATAGTAACCATACTTCAGGGTAGGCTCCATGCCCACAAGTTGGGCCAATACAAAAATGAAATTAATGGTATTTTTGTTGACAGCTACAGTTTACTCACATATAGTAAATAAAATCTTTAAAAAATAAAAAATAAAATCTACTTCAATTACAGTGCTTAACATAGTGTACAATATTTTTTTAACTCACAAATATTTTGTCATGTACAACATGTGCTTTGCTCACCTTTTAATTTTCATTATCGTCCTGCCTGGCAAATAGTACATATTCAATATCTGTTGAAATAAAAATAAAAGAATTATCAAGGCTGGATAGATGAGTCAGGAATAAAGAACCCCTACTACTCTTGCATAGGGCCTGAATGTAGTTCCCAGTACCCACATCTGGCAAGTCACAGCTTCCTCTAGCTCCAGCTCTAGTGGCATCCAACATCTCTGGTTTCTGGGGGACTGTGCACATGTGCACATACATATATGAAGGCATACAAACATATACAGAATAAAAATAATGCAAGCAAATCCAAACAAAAAAACTAATCTAGAACTAATTTAGAAGCACTATTAGGACTATGAATATAAATTAGATTTCCTTAATCAAAGAAACAAACCAGTATAGTAACAAAAACTTAGGGTAAAGTGTCAATTTTTTTCTCCATGCAGCAAAAACAGAAAGAAAATTGGTGAATTACATAGCTTTTTTTTTTCAAGTAGTGGTGCTTGATTGCACAGTTAAGGAGTTAATTATTCTGAAAAGCAAATATATCTGTATCAATAGAGTTCATATTTATCCACAAAATGATGTGAGGATAAATATAAGAAAAGGAATGTTTTGGTCTGGGGATACAGGTCAATGGTACAGTGTTTGCTAAGATGTAAGCCTCTGCATGCAATACCCAGCACCGAAGAAAATGTTTAGGTATGAGAAAAATGGGAATAAGAACAGTTTGGCAAGAAATAAGTAAGAAAACATTTCGAGAATGAAGAAATTGCAGAAAGGCACCCAAAGAAGACAATGCCCTTTTAACTACAATTTAGGATTGAGATTAAGATCAGGCTGAACTGCTTGGGGTAATATCTCATCCTAGAATCCCTCGCCCCCTAAGGGTGGGAGCCCAGGTGTCTGAGGATTGTTCAGATGGAATGAGCTTTATCTCAATTTTAACTCTGCAGAGAAGGGGTGGGGGTTCTTTTCAAAGAAAGAAGTAAGCACTGCCTAAGGTTGCAAAATCTTGCTATCTGGGAGGCCACATGGGACTTCTCCCGGACCTCTGGAGAGCTAGTCATATCTCAGAAGCTAAACTATGAGCAATCCAGGTGGTTTTGAATCCAGGTGGACTTAAACTTAATGTGTGTGGTAAGAAAGACTACTGGGATACAGGTACCTGCATGTGAGAACAAAAGCAAGACACTGTAAAGTTCATTTTGTCCTCAAAGTACCAGAGCCTCCACAAAACAACTTAAAAAGGAGAAAAATACAGTGTCTAGAAGAACTGTGGGCCAAAAGGAATGAGGATATGTTAGGTGAATCTTCGCATCTTGAAGAAAAAGCGAGACATAATACTTGCATCTTTACTGAATAGGAATTGAGAATTGAAATTGGAGAAATAATGATATAGAAGTAAAGAGATTATAGTGGTGGAATTTTTACATGTAGGGCAAGTCTATCCATTGTATAGAATTTTTATAAAAGCCTTAAACAATTGTGTGATTTCCTCCCTAGAATCACAGTCAATGAAAGAACCAAGATTAGAACAATGTTTTTTTCTGCCTCACGTTATTATTCTATCACGCTGAGAAAGAGCTGTTTTGAGAGAAGTAGAACTAGTTGTGAGCTCATCAGAATTTCAAAGGACATCCATAAAAATGCACTTTGATGTTAGCTCAAGTTGAAAGCGGTCCTAGTCAAGTAAAAAAAAAATGCACATCAGACATTCTTAGGGCAATTTTAGTATATAATATATTTTTAAAGAAGAGTAGGTATTTGGGGAGCAAGTGAGTTCACTTCAATTACAGTGTTTAAAAGTTCAAAACAAGCTGGGTTTGGTGGTTTTACACCTCTAATCCTAGCACTTGGGAAGCTGAGGCAGGAGTATTGCTAAGTTTAAGGCCTATCTGGGCTAAGGTGCATTGCACATCAATCTAAGATGAGATATAGGATGAGACCATGTCTCAAACAAAATTAAGATGAATGAGTAATGTGGACTTTGATGAATTTTAAAGTTAACTAAGGTACAATATTTATTAATCAGATTGCTGAGAAACGGATGGATGGTGGCATGTATTGAATGATTAACCAGAATTCCTTGGAATACACTGTGAGATTTTCTTTCCCAAATTAGCATATAGAGAATACTTAATTCCACAGGACGCTAAATTCCATAATGTTTTGAATATTAAATTCTACCTTAGTAGGATTAAACTGGGATTTTTAAGATTTCAATTTATTGATATAAAATATATACAGAGATTGAATATGTGTGTGTATAGAGATACATACAGCAACCCTAGCAATTTGTCCAAAACTTAACAAAAATGTCTCCTTTTATTTTTTAGGTTAAAAGCAGAATACTGTAATATCAATTACATAAAATTAAAATGGACAATTCTTTACATATAAATATGATTTTACCAGGACTGGTTTTGTTTCTAAGTGTAGTTAACAAGGGGAAAAGGCTCCATAGCTAAAATGCTTGCTCAATTGAGCATGAAAACCTTTGTTTGATCCTCAGTACCCATATAGAAATCCGGGGGTGCTGATGCTCATCAGGGAGAGATGTGGGTAGTAACAGGCGGATCCCAGGAACTCACTGTCCTGTCTGTTCAGCCAAGTTTGTGATCTGAAGATTCTATGAGGAAGCTTATTTAAAAAAAAATAAATACTAGGGCTGGAGAAATGGCTCAGTGGTTAGGAGCACTGACTGCTCTTCTGAAGGTCCTGAGTTTAAATCCCAGCAACCACATGGTGGCTCACAACCATCCATAATGAGATCTGATGCCCTCTTCTGGAGTGTCTGAAGACAGCTACAGTGTACTTACATATAATAAATAAATAAATCTTTAAAAAAAATAAAAAAAATAGTAAGTGGTTGCTCTGAAATCATATGCGTATGTATATTACATACATATGTAATATTATATGGGCTAAATAGGTTGTATTTACACATTTAGGAATATATATATGTCTACACACTATATATGTAAAATCTCTCTAATATATATGATATATATATATATATATATATACACTCACACATACATATGTATGTATAAAACAACAAAGAAGAAGAGACCATGAATTTGAAAGAAAACAAGGGTCATACAGGGAAGGGTGTAAAGACAAGAAGGAGGCAAATGATTAAAATGCCTTAAAAAACACATTTCAATTTCTAAAAATAAAACAATAACTAAGAAAATAAAACTAATGAAGAGTAACAGAAGACACTTGATGTCCTCTTCTAGCCTCCACATACACATACACTTGCATACACATATGCACACACAGATAACACACACACATTCCATTAAAGTCATAATTTTAAAATTAATATTAATGAATAAATCCTTTAACTATGACTATTAAATCTTTTAACAATACTATATAATTTGTACCGAAGAAAAGGTGAAAATTTTCCTAGCACTAAGCAGATAGAGGCAGATGGAGCAGAAATCAAAGATCATCTTTGGCTAATAGTTCAGGTCCAGACTGAGTACATGAGACCCTGCCTTTAAAATATTCTTATTCAATAGTATCTTAAAATAATCTAGAAAAAGTTTGTAAAACAAACAGGATTGACTCAAAATGAAAATACTGTATTAGTACACTCATAAGTATATTACTTAGGCATGGTGGTACACACTTGTAATCCCATTACTGGGTAGGTGGAAGCAAAAAGATGTAAGGTTCAAAGGCAGTTTCAGATACAGAGTAAGTTAGAGCACAATTTGAGCTATGTGAGACTTTATCTTGAAAATATGTGTGTCAATTGGAAACATAATATCTATAATATTCATACAGTGTGCTCTGGAATAATTTTAATGTGGCTTAAATGCATATAGATGGGCTTGGTGGTAACTTCAGAACTACAAAGAATGAGGGAGGGTGGCGGTGAGTGGAGTGAGGCTGACTCAAGTGACAGTAAGACTTTGTCTCACAAAACAAGAACAAAACTCATACAAAGGAATTGATAAGTGAAATGAAAGAGCAAGCAGATGAAACTTTTAAAAAGTCAAGTGGCACCAAGGCTGAGTATATAGCTGAGTTACAAACACACACACACACACACACACACACACACACACACAAATAGCATGTATGGGATATATGAGGCTGCAGGCTTGATGCTCAGCAATAAAAACACACAGAAACACAAAAATATTTCCAACAGGTTATCTGAGTAGATAATAGTCATGTAACCCAAAGGCTTCATGCTCACCCTGTAGTTGATGATGTCTCTGAACTTTTGGTTGTCTTAACTCTAACTCCCAAGTGTTGAGATGGCAGCCATGTGTCACTATGCCCAACTAAATATTTGATTTCTTTTAATAAGCCACTTCTTTATCTTTCCATAGCATGATATATTTTTTAAAACATTCATTTATTTATTAGTGTATGTGTCACACACGTGCATGTTTATGCCATGGCCAGCACACGTAGGTCATAAGACACCTTATAGGTGTCATTCCTCTCCGTCTACAGTGTAGGTCCTAGTGATCAAACTCAGGTCCCTAGACTTAGTGGTAAGTGCCCTTAACACACTGAGCAATCTTGCCCAGCACAAAGAGACATTTCTGATTTTGAAATGTTCTTACACTATTAGGAATAGTGTGTTTTTCATCACAACAAGGACACATCTTTTAAAAAGTATTCATTTTGTGTGTGTGTGTGTGTGTGTGTGTGTGTGTGTATGTTGGGCCTGCATGTATATATGTATATCATGAGTTTGTAGAACCAAGAAAGGCCAGATACGGGTATTGGGTCCATTTATAGTGATTTAACCTCCATTCCACTGTAATATCTAATTAGTACATTACTTCATTGGTTATTTTGTATGAATGCATGTACCAATTATGATGTTTTATAATTTTAAAAAGTTATTGTTTTAAAATGAGTATAGTAGCACATGACTATAATTCCAGTACTGGGATGTAGAGGCCAGGAGTACTAGGAGTGTAAGGTCATTTGTACCTGTATGATGAGTTTGAAGCTGACCTGGGCTGCATGAGACCCTGCTTCATGTACTTAACTATCTGGGTCAGTGCTTTAGAGCACTGATTACTCTTCAAGAGGACCCAGGTTCATTCCCAGCATCTACATGGAGGCTCACAATCTAATTGAAAACCTTTTATCAACCAATAAATTTTGTTGAAACCCTAAGTATGTGGTGCTTGTCCCTTATCTCTCATTATTGTGTAACTCACTTCACTGTTCTAGAACTCTCTTCCAGACCTTTCAACAGAGAGGAAAAAAATGTAACATTTCTTGACTCAGTGAGTGGAGAGGCAAACAAGGTAGGGTGAAGGTCATCATGTATATAGCATTTTGAAAGTTCAATTAAACAAATATAATAATAAATAGCATCAAATTAAACAAGTGAAAAGGGTAGGGAAAGGAAAAACATCTCTTTCAATAAGAAAGAGAACCATGGTGGAACATGCCTTTAATTTCAGCACTTGGGAGGCAGAGGGGAGAGTATCAGATGTTTTGCCTTTGCACCAGCTATGTAATGAGTTTAAACAAGTCTAAGCCTGGGCTCAGAGGGTGGGGGAAAGGGAGATTGAGACAGAGATGGACAGAAAGAGAAAATGTGCACCACATAGAAGAAGGGCTAGTAATATTTGCTAGTTTTGTGATATTGATCAAATGTTTGGTTGATCAGAGTTTTGATTTCCCTATTTCTAAAGAGGGGATAATAAATGCGTATGATACAGGGCTCAGAAGGGTTGGCAGGATTAATATAGTAAAAATGGCCATCTTGCCAAAAGCAATATACAGATGCAACGCAATCCCCATCAAAATCCCAACTCAGTTCTTCATAGAGTTAGTAAGAGCAAATCTCAAATTCATCTGGAATAACAAAAAACCCAGGATAGCTAAAACTATCATCAACAGTAAAAGAACTTCTGGGGGAATCAGTATCCCGGACCTCAAGCAATACTACAGAGCAGTAGTATTAAAAACTGCATGGTATTGGTACAGTGACAGGGAAGTGGATCAATGGAATAGGATTGAAGACCCAGAATTGAACCCACACAACTATGGCCAATTGATCTTCAACAAAGGAGCTGAAAACATCCAGTGGAAAAAAGATAGCCTTTTCAACAAATGGTGCAGGCTCAACTGGAGGTCAACTTGCAGAAGAATGAGAATTGATCCACTCTTATCTCCTTGTACTAAGCTGAACTCCAAGTGGATCAAGGACCTCCACATAAAACCAGACACACTGAAACTAATAGAAAAGAAACTGGGGAAGACCCTTGAGGACATTGGCTCAGGGGGAAAGTTCCTGAACAGAACACCAATTGCTTATGCTCTAAGATCAAGAACAGACAAATGGGACCTCATAAAATTATAAAGTTTCTGTAAGGCAAAAGACACTGTCAAAAGGATAAATCAGCAACCAACAAATTGGGAAAAGATCTTCACCACCCTACATCTGACAGAGGGCTAATATCCAATGTATACAAAGAACTCAAAAAGTTAGACCCCAGAAAACCAAATGACCCTATCAAAAAGTAGGGTACAGAGCTAAACAAAGACTTTTCACCTGAAGAAATTCGAATGGCTGAGAAGCACATTAAAAAATGTTCAACACCATTAATCATTAGGGAAATGCAAATCAAAACAACCCTGAGATTCCACCTCACACCAGTCAGAATGGCTAAGATTGAAAACTCAGGAAACAGCAGGTATTGGTGAGGATGTGGAGAAAGAGGAACACTCCTCCACTGCTGGTGGGATTGCAAGATGGTACAACCACTCTGGAAATCAGTCTGGAGGTTCCTCAGAAAACTAGACACAATAATTCTGGAAGACCCAGCCATACCACTCCTGAGCATATACCCAGAAGATTCCCCAGCATGTAATAAGGATACATGCTTCAAAGCTGGGCGTGGTGGTGCACGCCTGTAATCCCAGCACTTAGGAGGCAGAGGCAGGCAGATTTCTGAGTTCAAGGCCAGCCTGGTCTACAGAGTGAGTTCCAGGACAGCCAGGTCTTCACAGAGAAACCCTGTTTCAAAAAACCAAAAAAAAAAAAAAAAAAAAGAATACATGCTCCACTATGTTCATAGCAGCCTTATTTATAATAGCCAGAAGCTGGAAAGAACCCAGATGTCCCTCAACTAAGGAATGGATAAAAAAATGTGTTAGATATACACAACAGAATACTATTCAGCTATTAGAAACAATGAATTCATGAAATTCTTAGAGAAATGGATGGAGCTGGAGAGCAGCATACTAAGTGAGGTAACCCAGTCTCAAAAGAATACCCATGGTATGCATTCACTGATAAGTGGATATTAGCTTAGAATCTTAGAACACCAAAGACACAATCCACATACCAAATGATGTCCGACAAGAAGGAAGGAGTGGACACTGGTGCTGGAAAGGCTCAATGCATCAGTGTATGGGAATACCAGAACAGGGAATTGGGAAGGGGTGGATGGGGGAACAGGGGGAGGGAAAAGGGCATGTGGGACCTTTGTGGGGTGGGGAACCAGGAAAGGGGAAATGAAATGTAAATAAAAAATATATCCAATAAAAAAAGAATTTAAGTACATATGTCACCCAGTCTTGAAACAGGAGCCAAGAGGGTCCAATGAGAAGATATGCCTTTGAATGGTGTCCTCCAGTGACCTACTTCCTCCAATGAGGCCTCACTTCCTAGTAGCACATTACCTATGAATTCACACAAATGCATCAATTTATTGATGACATCAGTGACTCCGCGATCTAATCCTGTCTTAATAACTCTAAATGCTGGGCGAACCAAGCCTTTACTATAGGAGACGTCTACGAGTCATAATAAGGAGATGACAGTCAATGAAAAGGAGAAACACTGGTGTATTTGAAATTGAGTCTTCTCAGATTATAAAATGTAATGTAATCTTCGACAATGAAATCCACATGGGATTGGTGCCACATAGTGTTGGTTGGTTTTAATTGTCAACTTGCTACAATCTAGAATCACCTAAGGATGGTGGGGGGGCTCAGTGAGGAATTGCCTAGGTTATGCTGGCCTCGGAGCATGGCGGTAAGGATTTGTCTTGATTACTTTTAATTGATGTGGGAAGACTCAGTTTAAAAGTGGCAGCTCTATTCCCTGGGCTCGAGTACTGGACTGTATAAAAAAGACAAAAAAAGAAAAGTGAAAAGGATGAGAAAGTGAACTGAGCACAGGCATTCCTACCTGTGGATGTGACTAGCTGCTTCAAGGTCCTGATGTCTTAAGGCACCTCCAGTGATGAAGTGTAACCTGGACTTGTGAGCTACAATAAACCCTTTCTCCTTTATGTTGCATTTGACAAGGCATTTTCTCATAGCAACCAGAAAGAAAACTAGGACAGAGATCAATAGAAAAGAACACACAAAAAGAAATAGATCTTGCCCCAACACATTAATGAATGATAGTGATTGCATAATGTAGCAACTGGGAAATAAAAACATTTAATAAATATTGCCAGGGAAAAGTGGTTAGCGATTTTTCAAGCAATCATTATACTCAAATTCAACTGGAAAATAAGTAGTCACACAGAAAAATATTAAATTATTATTTTGGTTTTTGTTTAAAAGCATATCTTAATTACACACAAGAATGGTTTTCATTATGACATTTTTTGTGAAATTGTAATTAATTAGTTTAATATCATTGTGTGCCTATGATTTGAGCCTGTAAGTACATGAATGCTATGACATGCATGTGTATTTCAGAGGAAGTTTGCAGAGTAAGTTCTCTTCCTTCCACCTTTGACATGGCTTCTAGGAACCAAACTTAGCAGTTAACCCCACCAAGTCACTCTGGCTCCAGTTTCTTTAGTTAATTTAATTTTGGTCTGTGACACTGGTCAATAGATGCTTTTAACCAAGCCTGATGACCTGAATTTGATCCCCAGCACATAAGGTAAAAGGAGCAAACTTACTCCAAGTTGTCTTCTGACCTCCACATAGGCATATGAGGTGCATGCCCGCTGACATAGAAACATACAGTGAGTGAGTGAGAGGGGAGGGAGGGAGAGAGGGAGAGGGGAGGGAGGGGAGAAGGAAGAGGGGGGAGGGGAAGGGAGGGGAAAAGGAAGAGGGGGAGGGGAAGAGAGGGGAGAAGGAGGGGGAGGGGAGAGTAGAGGGGGAGGGGGGAGGGAGAGGTGGGGGGGGAAGGGAAGGAAAGAGGAAAGATTGAGAGGGAAGACAGACAAAGAGACAGAGACAGACACACAGATAGGGACAGAGAATAAATATAATACCTTTCAAAATCAGATTTTACGGCTGGTGAGATGGCTCAGTGGGTAAAGGCACTTGCTGCCAAGTCTGCCAATGTTGTTGATTCCCAGAACTCACCTGAAAAAGGGAGGGCTGACTTAGACAAGTTGTCCTCTGACCTCTACATATGCACAGTGGCACCATCTACACGCAACCACACACTCACAAAATAAATGCATTTTAGTTTTTATGTGTCCCTGTCTGCATGAGAGTCTACGCGTGTTCAGTGCAGGCAGTGAGAGGGTGCACGCAAACAGAGGGCAGAGGTGGGTATTAGGGCCATCAGACTGGGACTTAGAGGCTTTTGATACATGGCTGCTGAGGTCTGCTTCTCATGACTGTGCACCTCCCAGCCATCTTTCCAGCCCCAATGACTACAATTGCATATGTGCATTTATTGTCATTGGATCACGACCACACCCGGTTACCCACTCTTTTCACTTTCTATTACTGCTTGTGGTGGTTTACATAAGAATGGGCCCCATAGGCTTCTATATTTAAACGTTAGGGGAGTGGCTCTATCTGAAAGAACTAGGAGGTATGGCCTTGTTGGAAGAACTGTGACCGGAGATGAGCTTTTTTGAGGTTTTTAAAATCCGAAGCCAGGCCCAATGGCTCTGCATTCCTGATGCCTGTTTAATGTAAAACTGTCAGTTATTTCTCTCTTCCTGCTGTCTGTGGACCCAGATGTAGAATTCTCAGCTACCATGTCTGCCTGCAGGCTGTTATGCTCCCTGGCATGAGGATAATGGACAAAACCTGTGAAACTGTAAGCCAGCCCCAACTAAACGCTTTCTTTTATAAAAGTCGCAGTGGTCATGGTGTCTCTTCAGAGCAACAGAACACTGACTGACTATGACAAGGCTTTTCATTATCCTTTCCCCAAGCAGTCCATCTTCTATTTTCATATCTTTTGGTATGTTCGTATATGTTTGTACTGGGAGTGCATGCTTCCATTTATGCATGTAGCGTCCAAAAGCTAACATTGAGTGTCTTCATCTATTGCTCTTTGCTTTATTGTTATTTGATATATGGTCTATCATTAAACAAGCAATACCCTGGAAAACACACACACACACACACACACACACACACACACACACACAAACACTATGAGAGTGCTTTAAACTTGATGCAAGTGTGAATGCTAGGAATATGAACTCAGGTCTTCATGCTATATGGCAAGTACTTCAGCCAGTGAACTATTTTTCCCAGCCCCCTCCCAAGTAATTTTTTAAAGATTTTTTTATTAATTTTATGTGTATGAGTACACTGTATCTGTCTTCAGACACCTCAGAAGAGGGCATCAGATCTCTTTATGGATGGTTGTGAGCCGCTATTGGTTGCTGGGAATTGAACTCAAGACCTCTGGAAGAGCAAACAGCCAATGCTCTTAACTGCTGAGTCATCTCTCCAGCCCTCAAGTAATTTTTTTAAAGGTAATGCAATGCTGGGAATGTAGCTTAGTTGATAGAGATTTTGCCTAGCACTCATGAAATGCTAGGAATTAAATCTATGGGACCGCCGGGTGGTGGTGGTGCATGCCTGTAATCCCAGCACTTGGGAGGCAGAGTCAGGCGGATTTCTGAGTTCGCGGCCAGCCTGGTCTACAGAGTGAGTTCCAGGACAGCCAGGGCTACACACAGAGAAACCCTGTCTTGAAACAAACAAACAAACAAACAAACAAACAAACAAATCTATGGAACCACCTATACCAGGCATGGTGACACAGGTGTATGACACAAGGATTTATAATACATCACTTATGAGGTAGAAGCTGGATGATAGGGAGCTCTAGGCTCCCCTGCAATACAGAAGACCCTATCTCTAAATAACAAATGCTAATAGAAAAGAAACATTAACTATGCAAGAAATCTTAGGATAAGGATTCCTTTTAAAGTTCAGAAACAATAGTGTATTAGGGTAGTCTAAAGGAATAGAACTGACAGAATTTTGTGTGTGTGTGTGTGTTTGTGTGTGTGTGTGTGTGTGTGTGTGTGTGTGTGTGTATGTTATATGATTTCTTAGGCTTACCAGATGCAGTCTGGTAGTCCATTAATGACTAGTTCATGATGGAAAGGCCAAGGCCAAGATTCTGGTAGTTGTTCAGTCTACAAGGATCAGTATCTCAGTAGCTTCAATGCGGCACTGGAGCATTGGACAGATGTTGATCTTTGCTTTGTTGGAATCCCAAAGTAGTAGGTTTGAATGAATATCAGTGAAGAAATTCTGTAGGAACAAGAGAGATGGAATTGACAGTGAGACTGAGGACAAGCAGTCAAAAAACAATCTTTCTGTTTTCTAAGTAATTTTTTTTATTCTGGGCTGGCACCTGCTTTAAGGTGCCACCCTGATTTAGGGTGGGCCTTCCTGCTTCAAATAATCTGATAAAGAAAAGCCTCCACAGTGGTGCACATCATTAGCTTTAGAGGATCCCAGATGCAGTCAGGTTTGCAACCAAAATTAGCCATCGTGAATGGAAAATAAATCAAATGGAAAATGGGGAAGATTGAATTTAAACTCTCCACCATTATCAACAAAGTAAATCCAACTTTTAAAACAAACTAGTCATGACTATGAACATCAGTAATGTCAGCATCTGAGAATTAAAACAGAAGACTGGTGATGTGGAGACTGGAACTTAAACTGTAAGAGCCTATCTCAAAAACAAGTAGATTAATTAACAATAAACAAAGAAAATAATAAAATTGGAAATACACAGGCAGAAACATGTATAAAAGGTGTTTATGATCACATATATCATACAAATTAATAAGATGGCAATAGGCAATTCTTTTTACAGATGAAGTAAATGGATAATAAGTAAGTAGTAAACACATTTTAATGCAACTAAATACTTAAACATAACAGATGATAGATATAGATATATGATGGTTCATGATATAAAACTTTTCACACATTACTAAAAAGAAATATTAACATCAGTAGAATTAAAAATAAGTTGGAGGGAAAACTAATGAAAATATGTACTAATATATTTCTGCAAAGAAATTTGGCACCAATTTTGGAAAGCCTTTAAAAATATTTAATCCAGCCACCCAGGGGTGGCACACACATTTGATCCCAGCATTTGGGAAACAGGACTGCAGATCTCAGAGTTTGAGGCCAGCATGGTATACATTGTGAGGACAGCCAAGGCTGAGAACCTCTGTCTTAAAAAAGAAAAGTGTGTGTGTGTGTGTGTGTGTGTGTGTGTGTGTGTGTATGTTTGTGTGTATATGTGTAAATATGTATGTTTGTATGCATGTATGTGTGTATGTGTGAACACATGTATTTATGTATTGATTTCTTATAGGCTTCAAGCATTAGGAATCTATTCTAAGCACCTATTTAATAATTAGATACATAGACAAATGATAAGGCAATGGGGTCATACACCTTCAATCCCACCACTCAGGAGGCAGAGGCAGACAGATCTCTGAGTTGGGAACCAGTGGAGTTGAAAGAGTTCCAGAATAGCTCGGGCTGCACAGTGAGACCTGCCTCAAAATTGTTCTATTTATTTGGGTTTTTGAGACAGGGTTTCTCTGTGTTAACAGAGCCGTGGCTGTCCTGGACTTGCTTTGCAGACCAGGCTGGCTGACAGAGATCCCTCTGTCTCTGCTTCCCAAGTGCTGGGAATAATGGTATGCAATACTATGCCTGGCGCATAATTGTTTTAAAAAGAAATAAAAGCATACTTTATTAATGCAAACAAGGAGGAGGAGAAAAGCCAAATGAAGAATATTAAATCAAGACAATTGTAATATGTACAAAAGGTGACATTTTCTATAATTATTAAGATGCTTAATAAGTTTCATATGTGTGATAACCAAATCCATGGCTCAGCACACGAACACCAAGGCCCTTACCACTGATAGATATCCCAAGCCCTTAGTGTTTCCTTTGTGAGTAGCAATTAGAAAATTCGTGAGGGAATGAAGGAGAAAGTACAAGCCAATATTAAAAGAGAAAATAATCAGAATACTATTTGGTTTTGAAATATTCAATTATGGCTCAACAAGGAAAAATGTTAAGAACATACTACAATCATAATTAAATTTATTAACCAAACACCATTTTAATTAATTTTAAAGAAAATCTGATTTTATTAGTTTATCTTTATTCAAAGCACCACATATTTTTAAGACCCCACTTGAGACATAATTTACATACCATAAAGATCACCGTTTGGGTAATGAATCCAGGGCCTTTGGCAAGGTAGAGAAGTATTTTAAGCATGAAGCTCCAGCTCCAGTTCATTGTTTTGAAATATGAATTTAGGGCCATTGCGGTGGTTCAATAAATAGGTAAAAAGGCTTGTCATGCAAGCCAGATGAACTGACTTTGATCTCTGGAATCCCTGTAAAGGTGAAAAGCAAAAGCTGACTCCACAAAGCTCTCCTGTGACCTCCACACATAGATCCCAGCATCCAGGCCCAAACACAGACATCCCCATGCACTGAGAAAAACTTGTTCCCTTAGATGGTTTTCTATCTATTTACAAACGTTTGCAAGCATTACCAGAATATAACTGTAGAACACATTAGAAACACTTCCCCCACCCCAAATAATTATAATATATGCAAGAACCTTCTCTTGATCCATGTCATTAGACCGATGGAAGCAATAATCTTTTTACCTTAATAGTTTCACTGTTCTTCACATTTCACATAATCATACACTATTTGCTCTCTTTTCTGATAAACTTCTTTCATTCAACACATTTTTAAGGTCCATCCAGGATAGACACAGCATATATATATATATATACATATATATATATATGTATATGTATATGTATATATATACATATATATATACATATATATATGTGTGTGTATATATATATGTATGTATCATTACTTTGTTCTTTTTTATGTTAGAATACTCAATTCCATAGGTGCACAATATCATTTATTCATTCATAAGTTGTTTCTGTTATGGGAAATATTAGAAATAACACTGCTGTGAACAATTTTTTTTTGAGACAAGATCTCAGGAAACCCAAGAGGGCCATGACTTCTCTGTGTATTTGTAGCTAGCCTTGAAATGCTTCTCTTGCCTCCCTGCCGTAATGCTGGATTAGTAGCATTTGCCACTGCAACGGCTTCTGTTGCTGTTTGTTTTGGATGCTATGAGCTTTGGTGGACAACTTTGATTGTACATATTTTTCCATTCTTTTGGGTATATGGTGACAGTTTGTGTTTTTGAGGAACTATCAAACTCTCTACAGCTCTGTGTAAGACTACTGGTAGAAGGAAGGCATTGTCATCTTATGGTTTCAACTTGCATTTTGTAATGAGCACTGATATGTCTATGTTCTCCATATATATTCTGCTAAGTGGATTCTTATTGCATATAACTTACAACCATTTTCTTCCTTTCATTGGGTTATCTTTTTTGTTGCTGATTTTTCAGACAGGATTTCTCTGTGTAGCACTGGTGGTCCTGGAAGTTGCTCTGTAGACTAGGGTGGCCTAAAACTCAGAGATTTGCCTGCCTCTGCCTCTGAGGGCTGGGATTAAAGGTCTGTGCCACTACTGCCTAGCTGGGTTTTTTCCTTCCTTCCTTCCTTCCTTCCTTCCTTCCTTCCTTCCTTCCTTCCTTCCTTCTTTCCTTGAATCTCTCTCCCTCTTTCATGTAGCGTCTTACTTTGTAGCCCTAGTCAGTCTGGACTTGATCTGTAGGTCAGACTGACCTCAAATTTACAGAGATTTGCCTGCCTTGGCCTCCAGAGAGCTGGGATTACAAGCATGTGCTTCTTTTCTTTTCTTTTCTTTTCTTTTCTTTTCTTTTCTTTTCTTTTCTTTTCTTCTTTTCTTTCCTTTTCTTTTCTTTTCTTTTCTTTTCTTTCTTTGCTTTTCTTTGCTTTGCTTTCCTTTTCTTTTCCTCTCTCTTTCTTTTTCTTTTTCCTTTTTTACGAAGGGCAGAAGGATTTATTATGCCTCATGATTGCCTCATGATTTTAGAATGTTCTTTCTGGTATAAAGCTGTTGCTTAATGGCCACTGTTTTCTTAATGTTGTCTGATGTACATAAATGTTCCGCTCTGACAAAGGTTAGTTTATTTACTTTTGTTAGTGAGCTGTAGGTGTCACAACAAAGAAACATTTGTCTAATATAAGGTAACAACACTGGCATTTACCTTTCCTTCAAAGGTTATATCGTTTTAACCTTTAGGGCTTGGGAAAAAATCGAGTTAATTTCTGTCTGTATTATTGCATTATAGTAGTCTAAACTAATTTTCTTCATGTGAATTACCTTTTGTCCCATCACTTGCTGAAAGAATATTTTCTTTCTTATTTTGTATTGTCCAGGTACTGGTGTCAACAATGGGTAACAGAGCTGCAGGCTTATTTCTGAATTCTCAATTCTATTCCATTGATGTGTATGACTCTTTTTTTTTTTTTTGTCAGTAACATAGACTCCTTCTGATAATTGCTTTTAGTTAGTAAAGCTTAAGCATGGGAAGTGTGAACTGTCCTAATTTATCCTCCTTTTCAGATGCTCTGGCTATTCTGGGCTCCTTGAATGAATCATGCAGTTTCTGCCAAAATTCCTGTTGGGATTCAGCTACATATTTTATGCAATGTAGATCGGTTTTTACTATTATGTCTTCTAAACCATGGATATGGAATGGCTTTTTATTTCTTTAGGTGTTATTTTTGTTTTGTTTTGTTTTATTTTTCTTTTCTTTCTTTCTTCTTCTTTTTTTTTTTTGTTTGTTTGTTTTTCGAGACAGGGTTTCTCTGTGTAGCCCTGGCTGTCCTGGAACTCACTCTGTAGACCAGGCTGGCCTCGAACTCAGAAATCCGCCTGCCTCTGCCTCCCAAGTGCTGGGATTAAAGGCGTGCGCCACCACCGCCGCCCGACTTGTTTTATTTTTCGAGACTGTGTTTCTCTGTGTAGCCCCGGCCGTCCTAGAACACACTCTGTAGACCAGGCCAGCCTTGAACTCAGAAATCTGCCTGCCAAGTGTTGGGATTAAAGGCGTGTGCCACCGTTGCCTGGCTTTTGTTGTGTGTGTGTGTGTGTGTGTGTGTGTGTGTGTGTGTTTTAGGTGTTCTTGAATTTCATTCAATACTGGTTTATAATTTTCTTTCTCTCTCTTTTTAATTATTTTTAATCTTTTGGGGACAGGGTTTCTCTTTCTAGCCCTGGCTGTCCTGGAACTCACTCTGTACACCAGGCAGGCCTTGAGCTCAGAGATCCTCCTGCCTCTGTCTCCTGAGTACCTGAAAGGTGTACACTATCACCAGCTGGCTGCTTTACAGTTTTCAGGGCACTAGTACTGCATTTATTTTGTAAAACATATTCCTAAGTATCTTATTCTTTTTGATGATACTGCAAATTACAATAATTTTTATTTCAAAATCTTTACTGTTTGGGTACTATCTTGGTTATGTTTCATGTGTTGCTCTGCTTTCTCTCTCTAGTTATATTTGCTTCCTTGAATGCAATTTTGTTCTTCTTTGGGGGTAATACTCCATTGTTTAAAGAAGCAGAAACCTTACATCTGTTTGCTATGGCTGATGAGACTGTTTGATGAGTAAAACTCTTGCTATATAAGCCTCACCTGAGTTTGATTCATAACAGGGTTTCTCTGTATAGTCCTGGCTGTCCTGGAACTCACTATGTAGACTAGGTTGGGCTCAAACTCAGAGATCCACCTGCCTCTGCCTCCTGAGTACTGGGATTAAATTTGCACCACCACTGTTCCACCTGAGTGTGATACTTAGAATCCACAAAGTGGAAGGAGAGAATCTACACTGTAAAACTGTCCTCTGGCATCTACATTTTAGTAAATACAAATAAAAAATGCAATGCATAAGGAATGAATACTGTAGCTGGGCCTGTTAGTGCAAGCTTCTTAGCTTAGCTTCTACAGAGGCAGAAGACTGAAATTCCAAAGCTTCCCCAGGTGTGGCTACACATGCCTGTCTCCTTAGCACTGCTTAGAAAATGGAAACAGAGACGGGCGGTGGTGGCACATGCCTGTAATCCCAGCAGAGGCAGGTGGATTTCTGAGTTCAAGGCCAGCCTGGTCTACAGAGTGAGTTCCAGGACAGCCGGGGCTATGCAGAGAAACCCTGTCTCGAAAAAAAAAAACAAAAAAAAAAAACAAAAAAAACCAACCAACCAACCAAACAAACAACAACAACAACAAAAAACCAGAGCCAGGCGGTGGTGCACGCCTTTAATCCCAGCACTTGGGAGGCAGAGGCAGGCGGATTTCTGAGTTTGAGGCCAACGTGGTCTACAGAGTGAGTTCCAGGACAGCCAAGGCTAAACAGAGAAACCCTGTCTCGAAAAACAAAACAACAAAAAAACAAAAACAAAAACAAAACAAAACAAAAACAGAAATTCAAGCCACTTTCCCCCATATATAGTGGGTTCACGGTCAGCCTGGGATACTTGAGACCCTTTCTGAAGCAAACTAATAAAAATCCCTGATAGTTCAAGGCCTATCTGAGCAACTTACAAAAACATAAACAAAACAAAAAGCAGAGATATAGATCAATACTAGAGCACTTGCCTAGTATTTGGAGGAGCACGGATTTAGATTAACTGCAGTGCTGAAACAGAAGGAGGTAGGAGAAAGAAAGGAGAACAAAGTATGTTCTTTTTCAAGAAACTGGTGTTCCTTTTGCTATCATACTTTGGACAAAAAAGATACTGAAAAAGATACTGCTATGGTGGGTGGTAAGTACTTCTTATCTCAAAGTGAACATGCCCGTGATTCTAGTACTCAGAAAGTAGAAGCAGAGTGGCTTAATGTTTGAGCCTAGCTACGCAAGAAGACTTTATTTCAAAATATAAAAAGACCCTCCCCCCAAAAAACAATACTATGTATCCCTGGAAAAGAAAATCATAGCCTATATTGGAATTGTTTTTAGGTATCCACTGGAGGGGCTGGAATTTACTCCTCATGAATAAGGGACAGAACTATTATGCTTTCTAGCTCCTGTTGGTTTCGACCTAGAAAAATAACTTCCTTTAGTCTTTCTTGTAATGTGGCTATGCTATCAACAAATTGTTCCATTAGTTATTTATCGGGGAAACACCTGTGGTTTACCTTTTATTTTTTTCAACGTTAGCATTACTAAACATAGGATTCCTGTGTGGTGCCTTCCTTCTTGTGTTACAATGACTATGCTATCTGATTGCCTCTGGCCTCCATTGTTCTTAGTAAGAAGTCATATCTTAACTTTCTCTTATTAGTGATGACTCAGTTGTTTTCGATTTTTAATAGGTTAGTGGACACCACTAAATGTTTATATTTGTAGTTCACTGAGCTTCCTGTATGTTTACTTTGAAACAAAGGCTTCATCTTTATGATGTATCTTCAAAATATTTCCTCTCACTCTTCTTTCTAACACTTTCATTATATGTATGCATGTATGATGATGAATATAATGCTGCCTTTCTTTCTACTGAGAGTCCCCTTCCATTTTTTTTCTCTTTTGTTTTCATTATTTCTTTTGCTTGGTTTTCAGAGTACGTAATCTCTATTAGCTGTCAACCTTCCTAATGCTGTGACCTTTAATACAGTGCCTGATGTTGAGGTGACCCCCAACCATAACATTATTTTGTTACTACAGACTCGAAATTTTGCTACTGTTACAGGTTGTAATGGAAATACCTGATATGCAGGATATCTGATATGTGACCCCCTCCAAAGGGGTCATAACCCACAGGTAGAGAACCACTGCTTTAGATCAATAATTAATATTTTGCTTGTTCAAACTTATGATTGTCCCTTTTTTTTTTTTTTTTTTTTTTTTTTTTTTTTGGTTTTTCGAGACAGGGTTTCTCTGTGTAGTCCTGGCTGTCCTGGAACTTACTCTGTAGACCAGGCTGGCCTCGAACTCAGAAATCCGCCTGCCTCTGCCTCCCAAGTGCTGGGATTACAGGCGTGTGCCACCACCACCCGGCTTGATTGTCCCTTTTAAATTAGAGAAACTATCTTCCATTTTAACCAAGAAGTCTATCAACTGAGCCACATGCTTGGTTCATGCAATGTGATTTTAACTCTGTTTATAGTTTATTTCCTTTGGCACATGTTGAAGTTAGAGGCCAACTTACAGGAGTCAGTTCTCTCCTACTCTGTGGATGTGAGGATCCAACTCTGGCTGTCAAGTTTTGCTATAGATACTCTTTTTTTTTTTTTTTTTTTTTTTTTGGTTTTTCGAGACAGGGTTTCTCTGTGTAGCCCTGGCTGTCCTGGAACTCACTCTGTAGACCAGGCTGGCCTCGAACTCAGAAATCCGCCTGCCTCTGCCTCCCAAGTGCTGGGATTAAAGGCGTGCGCCACCAACGCCCGGCTGCTATAGATACTCTTAATCGTCCTCAAATGTGATTTTTAAAAGGACAATATATTCAATCCTTGGAACTCACAGAAAAGTGGAGGGAGAGAAGCAATCTCACAACGTTGTCTTCTGACAGTCATGTGTACACACATCATGCACACACATCCATACAATAACGGCAAACAACAATATTTATTTAAAATAAAGATAATAATAAAGTAATGGGTAGTTCGGTGAACTGTAACCCCACAGTACCAGTGAATAGCACCTTACTTGGAAATAAGGTCTTTGTAGATATAATTATGGCATTAGGATGAGATCATTCTAGATGGAGAGTGGGCCTGAAATTTAATGACTCCAGTCCTCATAACAAAACACATTAAGTGGTAGAGTGCTTACCCAAAATGTTGGAGACCCTGGGTGGGTCCCTGGAATCATGTATGTGCGCAATGTGGTAAGATCTGACCCAGGGCCCCACATGTACAAAGGTGATCTGAACATGGAGGAAGATAATGGAAGTATGCTGTCAACAAAGCAAAGAATGCTAAGGATCCATCAGAAGCTAGAAATGGTAAAAAAGGATTCTTTCTTACAGAGCATTTAGAGGGAGCACAAACTCTGCTAGAGGCTGATTTTACATTTCTAGCTTTCATATGTAAAAAACAAACAATAACAACAACAAAAAAACCCAAAAACAAAAAAAAAAACCCAACCCACTGCTTTCTTAAGCCCTCTGGATTAGAAGTTGTTATGGTAGCCCCAGGAAGCTAATGCAGCTACCAAGTAAACATTTTCTATTAACATTTTTTACATTTATGAAGTGTGTTTGTGCGTGGGTGGTAAGTGCATGCCAGGGCAAGAGTGTGGAGGTCAGCACTTGAGTCAGTTCTCTCTTTCACCAGGTCGGTTCTGGGACTGACCCCAGGTTGTCAGGCCTGGTGGCAAGCACTTTTACCCACCAAGCCACTTGCCAACTATCTTATTTTTCTTTTTCCTTATTTCTTGTGATATTTTCATGTAGGCAGGTTGGTCTCAAAATCACTCTGTGGCCAAAGATGGTACTGAACTCTTAATTCTCCTGCCTCAATTTTTCAAGTTCTAGGGTTATAAGAACACACAACAATGCCTGGCAACATTTCTTATCTTTTCTACTTGAGTCCATTTCCCCCCTGTAACAGATGAAAACTTGCTTCCTTTCCTAATAAAAAAACGTGTTTTTTTTTTTTCCAGAGACAGGGTTTCTCTGTATAGCCAGTGAGTTTCTGCCCTCGAACTCAGAAATCCGCCTGTCTCTGCCTCCGAAGTGCTGGGATTAAAGGCGCGCGCCATCACTGCCCTGCCCCTAATCAAAATTTTGAAAAAAGTTAAAGAAACATAGCAACATGGCTCAGTGGGTAAAGGTACTTGCTGCCAAGCCTGACAACCTGGATTCAATTCTGGGACCCACATACTGGAGGTAGAAAAACAGCTCCCAAATGCTGTCTTCTGACCTCTATGTGTACAGGAGAGAGAGAGAGAGAGAGAGAGAGAGAGAGAGAGAGAGAGAGAGAGAGACAGAGACAGAGACAGAGACAGAGACAGAGAAATGGGGATGGGGACGGGCTAAGACTGGTGATTCTGTGTTTTAAATTACTTCAAAGTGTTTGATTAATAAGCATTAGCTCTGAAGAATGAATTTTTTTTGTGGGAACACAGACATTAAAAAAAAAAAAAAACAAAAAACCTTCCTTCAGCCAGGCAGTGGTGGTGCACGCCTTTAAGCCCAGCACTTGGGAGCCACAGGCAGGCGGATTTCTGAGTTCAAGACCTGCCTGGTCTATACAGTGAGTTCCAAGACAGCCAGGGCTACACAGAGAAACCGTGTCTCAAAAAAAAAAAAAATTCCTTCTTACATACTTAGTACAGAAAATTCCTGCTAGTTTATCAGTTCCGTAATTATTATCTCCAAAATTTACCCTTACTGACTGGTTTTGTGTGGACATGGATTTTGGCTTTAAATATTTTTCCTTGTGCCAGGCGGTGGTGGTGCATGCCTTTAATCCCAGCACTTGAGAGGCAGAGGCAGGCGGATTTCTGAGTTCAAGGCCAGCCCGGTCTACAGAGTGAGTTCCAGGACAGTCAGGACTACACAGAGAAACCCTGTCTCGAAAAACAAAAACAAAAAACAAGAAAAAAATATTTGTCCTTGCATCAGTTTGCTTTGTCAATAGAGAACACTAGAATCATTGGGTAGTCCATGCCTGAAACTAATGGAGTGCTCCTTCCAGTTCCTCTTATCTCTCTAAGCAGGGCATCACTGTTTCTCAGGCCAGCTTTGAATTAACTGTGTATCCCAGTCTAAACTAAAGAGAATTCTGTCTCAGCCTCCCTAGTGTTAGGATTCTATCAGACCACAGGAGGTTAATCTGTATTTTCTTTACTCTTAATCCCTTATCACTTCAAATTCCAATTAACATAATTATTTACTTTGAGGCCAGGTGACTCTGCCCCTGCATATACACAATAAATAAATAATTAAAAATAATTCTGTACAATGTAATTTCTTACCTTAAAGTTTTATAATTGTGTGGAGTTTTCTCTCTTAATTGCATCCAAATTTACAGTTTCAGTGATAGCTGGTATAATTATGTCACATGCCTTTTGAATACAACAGAGATATATTATCACATGACTTGTATAAAAATGTGTGTTAGTAAACACGGTAAATATTATTTATTATTATCATTTATATATAAGAAAAACATTAGAATGTAAGTGCTCCAGTCATACAGTAGTCATTTTTAATATTGGTATCACAGAGAAAAATATAAACTATCTCCTAGGTCATTGTAAGGATTAAATGGGTTACAGCAGGGAAAATATGTGATAATGGCTTGGTAACGGTTAGCTGTTAATTATATTATATCGAACTATAAAAATTACTATTTCACTAAGCACCTTACAATGATTTCCTGAGGTTTTATATTTCTTTTATCTACTTCTTTCAGATACTGATTATACCAAAGATACATATAGCATTTTACACTTGTGTTGTTATTAATTACTGAGTAGAAGAAATGGGCAGAAAGAGTTACTAGGGATATGCTAAGTTTTTGTTTACTAAATTGAATTCTATGCCCAATATGCTCCCTGAGTCAAGAAAACCAAACTCCCACTATACCCATCCATACATTTACGTGAACCTTCAAATTAGAGTATTTCAATGCAAATAATTTATATGATTCAAAGAGTATTTGTTTTCCCATCAGGTTTTGTTTCTACGAATTCTGTTCAAGGTAACATCCTGAGAACAGGATATTAAGAGAAATTGGGGAAGTAAACCAGTTTATTCAAACTGTCAATTATTATACAAATCCTTTGATCACTGAAGATTTACCTACCCAAAACAAGTCAGCGCTGTGGTAAGAGTTAAGGTTATACATTAAAACAATTGTAGTCTCAAAGCAGTGGAAAAAGAGTTTGTAAACTGGGGTTTACATGCCTGCCACATGCGCACCCGGGAAGCTGAGGCAGAAAGATTGACATGGAATTCCAGGCGAGCCTTGGACAGATACATAGAATAACACTTCAAAGACAAACCAAACCAAACTATCATTTATATCCAAATTTCAGTGAATAGTTAAGAACTTTAAAAATGTTTTGGCAGAATTTCAATACATAGTGCCAGTCCTATAGGAGTGGAGAAGATACAGCCTGTTGACCATTTCAGAAGGGGAAAACAGCCTCGTGGTTAAAGTGTAAACTTCTCACCCAATGCTTATCAGAATCGAGAGGGATACTTTAAGTAGTTTTCTATAAGAATATTATTCCCTCGCTCCAGTCATCAGGTAAGCACAGCACTTAAATGAAAGTTTCTCGTTTGAAAACAAAAACTTGTAGTAGCTAGCTACTTTTTCTTGGGGTAGAGAAAGAACAAACAAACCAAATCCTTTCGGTGACCCAAGGTAAGCTAGAACAAGTCAGTTCCTCGCAAGTTTCTCTTGATCACGGCTGGAGAAGGATTCCCTCACCGGAAAGGGTCCGATTGCCCTTACAGGAAGGGTAAGCAACTCCGGAGCTCTGGGACGCTAACGCCACCACAGAGTTTGACAAAGGTTGCCAGAGCGTCTGCCTGCCTTTAGAACCTCTTCCTTGTTCTCTGGGCAGTAACTAGGCAACCCCAGGCTGGCTTAAGCCGCTGGAACTAGGCGGCCGCCTTAGTGCCCCTGGCGGCCAGCCTGGAGCTCTGCAAGGGGCTCCCTCTCCTCCCCCTCCCTCTCTATGACTCCACCCCCTTCCCCCGCCCACCCCTCGGCGACTTCAGCTCCTCCCTCTCCTTCTCTTTTGCTCTCCTTCCTCCTCCGCCTCCTCAGCTCTTGGGCTAGAATATCTATGGGTCGAAACGTGATGCGATGAATCCGAGAGAGACCGAAACTGGGACGAAGAGTGCGGCGGAAGCGGCGGGACTCCCAAGCATGGGGGCTTCACCACAATAGAGGCAGCGCCCCCACCCGCCCCCACCAGCCCTCCGGAGCGAAGCCCCCAAACCCCCTCGGGAAAAGGATGGCGGCGGCACCTACCCAGATCGAAGCCGGTGGGTAGCCGAACCGGGGGCTAAAGGGATGGGGGCTTTGCGCGACTGCTGTCAGAATTTTTTTTTAAAAGCTTGTATCTCTCTTCCTTGCCTCTCTCTCAACGTCTCTACCCCCACCCCCACCCCTTCTTTAGAGCTGTATTACCTGATCGCAAGGTTTTTGCAGTCCGGACCCTGTAACAAATCCGCTCAGGTGAGAGGGAAAGGATATCTGGGAGTGTTGGGGAATGGTCCCATTGGGGAAATTGAGGCACGGGGTGAGCAGTGCAGTTGGAGGGTGAGGGAAAGGCCGGCCGCGATTACTCCTACAGTCAGCGGCTGTGTTGGAAGTGGGGAGGGAGGAATGGGTTGGCGCCCCAATCTTCTCCTCACATCCCTGTGTCCCTCTTCCCCAGGTGCTAGTGCAAGAGCTCGAGGAGCATCAGGTATGGACCCCTTTTGGGAAGAGGTGGGGAGGGCTGGGGAGAACCTGGAGGAAGGGTGAGGTAGGTCAGGGGCCCGAGGGCAGGGGCCCGGAGGGAGCCTTCGAGCTGGACACTTGGGGCTGTTGTCATTTGGGGTGAACCGGGTTCTTTGCTTAGAAGGGGCGGACAACGCAGGGGTCTAAACTCGCACCCTTTTATTCCCGCGGGGGGGTGTTTTTTCAGGATTTCCTTCCCTTTGGCCTGCCCCCCACCCCCAACTCCCAGCACGGCGGCAGGAGCTGTCGGAACTGGAGAAATGAAAATGCTAAAGGGTCTAGGACTAGGCTCCAGGCTGGGTGCTGCTGCTGAGGAGCAGAGGCTTTTCCTTCACACTTCCCCCCCTTTTCTTTTCCTCCGGCCCCCAGCTGATTCCGCGCCGCTTAGACTGGGAAGGGAAAGAGCACCGAAGAAGCTTCGAGGATCTGGTTAGTAAACTTTTCGTTTCAACTTAGCCCAACTCTTTCTCCGCTCCCTCCCCACCCTGTGCCCCCAACCCGCCCCTGGCCCTTCAGCCCTCAGAGCTCCCCAGCCTGCTGTTCGGTGTTCGAAGGACTGCCCCTTCCCCCTCCCAGCGTGTCGGAAAGGGTACCTTGCCCTCCTCTAGCCTTGCTTATTTTCACCCCAAAACTTTGAAGAATGTGAGTTGGTTTTCAGAGGTGCTGTGTTGTGCATTATGACTGTTTTACAAACATCGGAGAAGGCCCATTGTAGGGGGATAAGGGACAGAAACCAGGGGGTTATCTTGGGGCACGTACCAAGGACTGACGCTGGCCAATGACAGCGTTGGTAACAGCCCGGAGTTCCGGATTAGTGGAAGAAAACTGGTTTCTGGTTGGTCCTGGCTTGAAATACGGGAACTGAGGCCAGGCTTGGGTGTTTTTTTTTTTTTTCCTAGCTCTCTCTCTCTCTCTCTCTCTCTCTCTCTCTCTCTCTCTCTCTCTCTCTCTCTCTCTCTCTCTCTCTCCCTCTCTTTCTCCTTTTTCTTTCTTTTTTTTTTCTTCTCATTAGAGAGGAGTGGAGAAGGGACTCAAAAGGGGAACTGACTCATAAGTGAGGAAAACTACACAAGTAAAAATACTAAGGACTACTGAGTGAATTCTAAGATTTGCCTTCTTTAGATAATGGACTACTGAATAAAAACATTGTTATATATATTCAGTCTTAGAAAATAGCTAATTAATTCATCAGTAAATTGCATTTGTACAAATACATTTTCACTAAATAAGAACTATGTATTATTACCTCTTGGGAATAGGTGAACAGGATTTTGGGATTAGGAGACAACAATGGGAATTTTTTTTAAAAATAGAACATACTTTAGTTAAGTCTTCGATTGACTCTTGTTTCTCCTGCAAATATAATTTTCAATGTTTAAGTGCACTTTCTGCTCTGCACTGAGACAAAAAGGTGATCTTTTATATGTGGGAAAAGAGATTCTACTCTTAGCCACAGAATGGGTTGTATGATAAAAGGAGTAATAATAAAACCTAAATTGAGCTCTCTTTCCTCCAAATAAGATCCAAATGAGGAAAACCACACAAAGTACACAAAAAGTTGGAAGAGTAGTAGACTAAGGGAGACTAAATAAAAAGAAAAATTATTGCAAGTTTGCTTGTCATTAGAAAACACTTAAATTGCTGTGATACTCATTTTGAAAACTTTGTGTATTATATTACAAGAGTGAAGCCACATTATTACAGAAGCTACTGACTTTTTCCTAATGTCTTGAAAATCCAAACATGGTTTAATTGCAATGAGTGAATGCTACCACCTGTATTGTTAATAGTAATTTATCAGATAGATATAAATTATTTTTGAATACCTGTTACTACCTTTAATTTTCAGCCGAAGTTTTGTTGTTCTTTTTTCTCTTGTTAGACATAAATTCTACTTGTACCACAGAAGGCAAATTTGAAGTATTCACTAATACATGTGTTATCATTGAACTACTGATACATGTTTGAACATAGTTTTAATATCTGGGTGTATAGGCAATGTTTTCCTTTTCCAGTTTATATATGTGTATGCAGGTAGATCATTTTTAAGCAAATGGAAAAAGAAAACTTAAAACTATATATACAAAACAAACATGATAGAAAATCGAGTAATTAACAATGGTCTCCTTACCACACAGTTTAAAAGGTGGTTTCCTACTAATTTTCTTAAACAGTAAAGGCAAATCTTTACACAGTTATGATCAATGTCCATTTTTGTTTTATATTTTTATGACAGTACTTTTGCATGACTAGTGTTCTTTAAATAGCCATCATGGTAATGGTAAGAAAAGGAATTAGTTGTATTTTAGGTATTATTTGTCCTAAATTTTCAGTTGGTCATTTTGCCTTTTCCCTAATATTTTTGCATAATTAGGGGGTCTTTTTCTGCTGCCTTTTTCTCCAAAAGTCTCCCTTTTAAGAGTGTTTTCATATTGTCATTTGATTTATAACAACTACTTTAAAACAATATATTAGCATTCCAGACATACCTATATTCTCTCACCTAGCTTTTGTCTAATTACTAACAATAGCTTAAATTAGCTACTTGAATAGCAAACAAACTTTTGAGTGCTGGTAGCATAGTTATTGCATGTGTAAGTGTTGACGTGATTTAAACATGTGTGAATTCAAAACTATACTGTGACCCACAGTCATAGGAAGAATAGAACATAGAACAAAGCATGTGAAACCTAAAACATGTGCTCCTCAAACTTAATGCAGGGCAGTGGCATAACATTAAAGATACTGCAGCAAAGCAGGCGGTCTCTGGAAGCTTCTATTATTCCTGGCTTTACTAAAGCCACATGCACAATGTTGCTAACAGAAACAAGTTAGCACTTACCTAGATTTGGATGTAGGAGACATAATTCAGTGATTAAGATTGTTCTGGTAGTTTCTTTGAGAATTCTGGAAAAAAAATTGGGATCAAAGTACAAGTGAGCTGGTATAATAAGTGAAGAGAGTGCATGACAGGGAGGTGAGAATTTATTTTTCATGAATTCTGCATACAAAATTTTGTCTTGAAGTCATCCTCCCCATAAGTATGAATTTAGGAGGTGTGTGGAGAATGTTGTGAGAATATACATGTGAGTATATGAATTCATGTGTGTTTTCTGTACATGTGGAGGCCAGGGGTTGAAGGAGTATTTTCCTCAATTGCTTCGTGCTTTTTTTTTTTTTCGTAGTAATCTCCACAGTAAAACTTATTGTATGTATATTTTCAGGACTGATCATTTGGTGTTGGATAACCAATTGGTGTGCTCTTCCATGGGAAAGAGTATTTCTCCCACTGTCAGCATTCTTTATTATTTTAAATAGAATCTCTCTTTTTTTGATAATTTCATACATGTAAACAAAATATAATGGTACTAACCACTGGCTACAACTTATTTTTTGAGACAGTATCAGTAAATCTGATATTTTATTTGGTACAGTAGCTGCTCAGTAAACCTCAGGGCTCCTCCTGTTTCCACGTGCTTACGGCTAGGATCCCAAGCCCACATTGCCCTGCACATGGCTGCAGAGGGTCCCAACCGAGGTCCTCCTGGTTGTGCAGCAAGCTTATTACCCACTGAGCCATTTCCGAGCCTGCCTGAAATCATCTTCCTTGTTTTTTTCCACATGACTGGTAGAAAATAATTTGCCTGTTTGTTTATTTTTTTAACAGTCATTGTTTACTGATTGCTGAGTAACCTTTTTTGGTAACAAATAGTAATTTAAAGGCAATTTATCGTTCCCTGTACATTCACAAGCACTATATTTGTGTATACTGCACACATAGTTTATTTAATTTGTCAGATGATGCTGTTTACTCCCTTCAGTATATTCTCTGTTGAGCAACTTCTAGAAGACAGATGTATCCTCTGAACTCTTCTTGATTTTTATCTAGCCGTTTTCAAAGTCTTCTTCCCTTCCCCCTCCTTTTTTCTTTGTTGTTTTTAGGCAGAATTTCACTGTAGCTCTGGATGTGCTGGAACTTGCTCCTTGCTCCGGTAGACCAGACCAGACTGGCCTGGAACTCACTAAGATCTGCCTGCCTCTGCATTTGGAGTGCTGGGATTAAAGGTTTAGGCAACCACGTGTTTATCCATTTTAAGCACTTCTTGAAGTGGGGTAACCTAGAGAATGCTTGAACCTAGGAGGGTTTGAAGTTTCCTTTTCCTGAGGAAATCTTTAAACCAGTAGAAAGAAAAGGAAAGGCGATTAATACTGATTAACTTTCAGAAAGTAGAGTTGTAGGGAGTCTGAACTTCTTGCAGTCCACTATGCCTTGAGTAGCCAGACATGGTGGCAACACTTTTAATCCCAGCACTCAGGGGGCAGAGACAGGTGGATCTGGTCTACAAAGCAAGTGCCTGGACACAGCCAGGGTTGTTAGAGAAGTTCTGTGTGGAAAAAACAAACAAAAAGTGTTCTGACTAAAGAAGGACCTGCTGCTCTTTCCGTTTCTGCACAACTATTCCCCCTTTTATATTCAGTAATAAATTTTGCATAATTGTCTGAAAACCAGACACTTCTGTTTCTGTAAAGTTGCTGAAAGATTTAAGATGTAAGTTTTTTATTCAATCTTGACTTTTAAGTAAATCTAAAACATTAATTAGAGAACATTTATTTCAGACACAGTTCTTACCTCTAATACTTTATTTTTGCTTCTTTTTTTTGTTCGTTTGTTTTTAGTTTTTTTCGAGACAGGGTATCTCTGTGTAGTCCTGGCTGTCCTGGAACTCACTCTGTAGATCAGGCTGGCCTCGAACTCAGAAATCCACCTGCCTCTGCCTCCGAAGTGCTGGGATTACAGGCGTGTGCCACCACACCCGGCCTTTTTGCTTCGTTTTTAGTGTCCATTTTAGTGTTTTTTTCTCCTCAACCAAAGAGGAGAAAAAATTATTAGCAGGCAATAACTTCTAAATATTGACCTTGATAGAATTGCTTGTCTTCCTAGAATTTTGAATGAAGATATTTTAATTCTTTGATTTTGTTATACTAATCAAACAGAAATCACTCTGAGATTATGAGATCTTCCAAGAGCACTTATTGTATTGATTTTAGTTAGACTTTACAAATACCCTTACCCACTTATTCATTGGCTGATTTATTCAGTATTTATTTGGCTGTAGTTCATGCTGGGCACTTTTCTGAGTGCTAGGAATAGGGCAGCTAACAAACCATATGATGCAGTTTTTTATGTATGAGTGTTTTCTTTGCATGCTAATCTGTACAGCACGTGTGCGCCTGGTACCTGATAAGGCACAGAAAGAGGTCCTTTAATCTTTGGGCCTGGGGTTGCAGATGATCTCGTGAGCCACCATGTGGGTACTGGGAATCGAGCCCAGGTCCGCTGGAAGAGCAGGCAGTACTTTTAACTGCTGAGCATCTCTTCAACATAGCCATTTCTCTAGCTCCTAGTGGTGTTACACTTTTAATCCCAGAATGATGGAGGCAGAGGCAGGTAGATGGCTGAGTTCGAGGCCAACATAGTGATTTCCAGAATGGCTAAGACTACACAGAGAAACCCTTAAAAATAAAAAGAAAACAAAACAAAAGATGAGAAAAACTAAGTTACCAGGACGTTTGACTTTAGGACTTGGTTATCTATAATATGGTTTGCATAAGAACATGAATTAGATTATTCCTTTTAAAGAAACTAATGGTATATAGGAAAAACAATTCTGTTTTACCATACACACATATGTGTATTGTATGGGGGGGACAAAGTATTGAGTGGTTAGTTGATATAAGTAACAGTAACTCTTACTCTTATAGGATCTAGTTTTTTTTAATATTTATTTATTTATTTATTTATTTATTTATTTATTTATTTTTACAGTCCAGACTTTATCCCCCTTCCGGTCCACCCTCAGACTGTTCTACATTCTATACCTCCTCCCCCCCCCACCCCCATCTCCAAGAGGATATCCTCACCTTCCCACAGCCACCCCACCAGATTTCCCCACTCCCTGGGGCCTCAAGTCTCTTGAAGGTTATTAGGTGTATCTTCTCTGACTGAGTCCAGACCCAGCAATCCTCTGCTGTATATGTGTTGGGATCATTGAGAGAATTTTTCCCTTTGAATTTGTTTTTCTTTTGAGAAAGAGCCTCCCTTTGTAGCTCAGGCTAGTCTGAAGCTCAGGTTGACCTGCAACACAGTATGTGGTGCTTTTTGGTTTTAAACTAGTGGTAATTCTCTTGCTTCAGGCTCTGAGTCCTGGAATTTTAGGCATGTGACACCTTCCTGTGTTCTGATAGCTCAGATTCTTCTCTTTTCTTTAAGACAAGATCTCACACTCCATCCTTATCCTGGATTCAAAAGGACAGAACATCTGCCTGCCTCCACCTCAGTTTTTTTTTAACCAGTTAATTCTCAGTACTGAGTAAATGAAATCAGAGAGTTTACTTACAACTTATGTATTTTATTATCAGCTGGATCAGGTTGTCTGTTTTGTACCACATTTTATATAAAATTAAGTTGTTTGATTTAGTAAAGGTTTGTACATGAGAGGCCACTACTGTGTAAATGCTCTGACAAGATTTAAATATGCTCTGCTTACTTTATGTCTGTTTCTTTTTTAAGACTTATGTTTATTATTTTTAATTTTCTGTATATGCATATGCCTTAAAGATAGTAGGTGATAGGTTTTCTGATATTATAGACAGTTGTAAAATATCTGATGGGGGAACTAAACTTGGGCCCTCTTCAGGTACACTATGTGCTGAGCCATCATTTCAGCCAGGCTGTATCTGTTAAAATTGGTTTAAGTATTAATTAAATGTGTAAATTGTAATTTTATTCCTTTTCGGATTTTTTTTTTTTTTTTTTTTTTTTTTTTTTTTTAGTTTTAGTTTTTTGAGGCCAGGTTTCTCTGTAGCCTTCGCTGTCTTGGAACTTATTCTATAGATCATGTTAGCCTTGAACTCACAGATCCATCTCTCCCTGCCTCCTCCTCCTGCATGCTGGGATTAAAGGCATAACCTACTACTCCCTGGCAATTTATTTAATTTTAATTTTCCTGATTTCATGATTTTAGGTGCATGCCTGTAATCCCAGCACTTGGGAGGCAGAGGCAGGCGGATTTCTGAGTTTGAGGCCAGCCTGGTCTACAGAGTGAGTTCCAGGACAGCCAGGGCTACACAGAGAAACCCTGTCTCGAAAAGCCAAACAAAACAAAACAAATCAAAAAACCCAAAAAAACTAAGTATGTTTTTTCCTATGTTCTATTTTTTCTATTTAGGTGGCAGCCAATGCACACATTCCTCCAGACTACCTCCTTAAGATTTGTGAGAGGATTGGCCCTTTATTAGATAAGGAGATCCCTCAGAGTGTTCCTGGGGTACAGACATTACTAGGTGTCGGAAGGCAGTCTCTGTTACGGGATGCCAAAGGTAAGATTTTTTCTTTTAGATAGGTAATACTGTTACAGAGGAAGATTCAGAGATCAATGTAGTTTCAAATGAATATCCACATGCCTTTAAAAATACTCACTTTGTTTTGGTTTTTTATTAACTTACTGATTTTTGATAATTTTCTAAATGTACGAGTAAATTTCCAAGGGTATCAAATGAAGTGCATTTGTGTCAACTACTAGAAAAAATGTTTTCTTTTTTCCCCTTCAATAACTTTTGGTGTTTTTATATAGACTGTAAAAGTACACTATGGAATGGATCTGCTTTTGCAGCTCTCCACAGAGGCAGACCTCCAGAACTACCTGTAAATTATGTGAAACCTCCAAATGTGGGTAAGTAATAGCATGCAAGTTAAAAGCATATTCTTGAGCATACTCATTTGATAGCCAAAAGTAGGCACTGAAATTGAATTTGAAGTATAAACGGACTGTTTACAGTCTTAGAGTACATTTTTTTGAAGATTGATTTTTATGTATGTGTGTATGTGCATGTCCTTGTGCATGTGTATACGGTATATACTGTATACTTATAAGAGCTGTAGGCAGGCCCAAAGAGACTGGTGGATTCTGCCAAGGAGGAGCTACAAGCATTTGGGAGCCACCCAAAATGGGTGTTCGGAACTGATTTCAGGTCCTCTGGAAGAGCAAGCACTCTTTAACCACAGAATTATTTTTTAGCTTTTCTAGCCTAGTTCTTAATGGAACAATATATTTTAAAAATGACAGTTATTTATTTATTTATTTATTTATTTATTTATTTATTTTTTATTTAATATGGTTTGTGTGTGTATGCGTGTGTGTACGTGCAACTGCACAAGTGTGCAGGTCAGAATACAACTTGGAGACTTTTCTTCTCCCTGGGTCTCAGGAATCACACTCAGGTCAGCAGGTTTGGCTTCAGGTGTCTTTAGACAATGAGTAATCTCATGAACCTCAGGGCTATATTTTGAAAGTCATTTTCTCCTTAAACCAAACTTAATCCTCATTCTGTAAAAGCTGATCTCTTTGGTCTGTTTCATTTCTTCCTTAGCAGAAACTTGGTTCCTTTTGGAGCCAGGATCTCGTGTAGTTTCTGCTAGCCTCTAATCCACTGTAGTAGGGGATGATCCTGAACTCCTGATAACTTCTCCCACTTCACAGATAGGTACTGGGATTGCAGTGCTTTACTACCACACCCTGCCTCAGGAACAGTTTTGAACATAGAGTACAAGTTTAAGCCATATGTTTTTCTATGTCCATGACTCTCTGTATTGAGCTTCCGCAAGACTTTATAGGGAATTAAGCTTTCAGAAGGAAAGAAATGTATGTTCTGTTTATTTTTCATTGCCAAGTTTATAATTGTGTTGTGTATTTTATATCAGTCATCTTTCTGTTTATTTTTTTGTTGTTTTGTGACACAGTCTTTCTGGTTCCTATACTGGGTTAGAATTCACTGTTAGCCAGGCAGTCCTCTTAACAACTTACTGCTCCAGTCTTGGATTTAAGGCATGGACCGCTACACTTTTATGATTTTTCGAGACGGGTTTCTCTGTGTAGCCCTGGCTGTCCTGGAACTCACTCTGTAGACCAGGCTGGCCTCGAACTCAGAAATCCGCGTGCCTCTGCCTCCCAAGTGCTGGGATTAAAGGCGTGCACCACCACCACCCGGCCCTTTATCTATCTTTTAAGACAAAACATCACCATTCCTAGTTGTAGTTTACTGAAATTCACATGTCCTTACTCATTCTCTGGCCAGATAATTTTGCAGGATTACTAGCTACTAGTGGCTACCAAGATGATAGAGCTAGTTCTAAACCATTTTGACTAAAGGTAACCTTTCCAAAGTGCTTCTAAAACCAAGGTGCTGGAATGTCATTCTGCTTCCATAAAAATATATATATATTTTTTTCTATCATTCCTAGTGCTTTCACACTATGCCCTCATTTTGAATGGATAATTTCAAATCAAAAGATAAGGACACTTTTTGTTGTTGGCTCTTAACAAATTTTCGAGACAAGGTTTCACTGTGTGGCCTGGCTGGCCTCCTACTCACAGATCACAAGAGACTGGCCTGCCTCTCCCTTCCAAGTATTGAGATTAAAAGTGCTTACCAGCTTGTGGATGGCTTGTTGGCTTTTTTAATCAAGGTCTCATGCTCAGCATGGCCTCATGGTAATCTTTTGTTTCCACCTCTCCAAATGTTGAGACTACAGACGTATGCTTCTATGCCTGGTTTATGAAAAAATTCTCAAAAGGAATACTATTATATACAATAAGTTAATAGAACTTATTAACCTTCAGAGGTTAAATAAATTGAGGGTAGAGATGATTTTAAAGGATTAAACATAAAGCTTAGTAAGAGAAATTGGATTCTTAGGAGTACATTGCTAACAATACTCTTTTAGAGCCTTCATGTTACTTAGTTGGGTCTTACTGGGTTTGTTTTGCTAATACTTTTTTTTTCCTTTGTCAGGAATAGCTTATATACTAGAATTTTTAATTTTAATTTATTGACTTGAAGATTTTTTTTTCACCTCATGAATTTATTTACTTTCAAAAGTATATGTAGTTCACAGAGATCCTCCTACCTCTCCATTCGGAGTGCTAGGATTAAAGGTGTGTGACACTGTGCCAGACTTTAAATTCCTTCAATTAAGTTTAGCCAGTGGCTGCTGCTACTGTGGTGGTGGTGGTGCCACCTCTAATCCCAGTAGTTAGGAGGCAGAGGCGGAGACAGGAGGATCTCTGTGACTTTGAGGCCAGCCTGGTTTACAGAGCATGTTCCAGAACAGCCAGGGATACACAGGGTTCTGTCTTGAAAATTCAAAAGGAGTTTAAGTTAGCTAAGTAGTTTTCATACATCCAGGGCATCATTTCGCTTTTTCCTGGTTCTCTCTCCTTTATTGTTCTTTCTTCTTTCACATTCCCCTACTCTTTCTGCTAGCCTCATTTTCAGCAGTCATTTTTCTCTTTTCATTTTGTTTAGAGGCAGGTTCTCACTATATAGCTCTGATGAGTGGTCTGAAACTTGCTATGTAGAGATCACCTGCCTCTGGTTCCCAGTTGCTGGGATTAAAGGCAGATGCCACTGAGTCTAGGCCTTCCTTCCTTCCTTCCTTCCTTCCTTCCTTCCTTCCTTCCTTCCTTCCTTCCTTCCTTCCGTAAGATAAGATCTTATTGTGTAGCCCAGGCCGGCCCTCAATTTACCATCCTCTTTAGCATTCCTAGTAGGGTAATTACTGGCATTTGTCATAATTGTCTGGCTCTTTCTTTCTTTTTGTAGTCTTGATGGAACTTAATGCTTCATGTGCTATATAGGTAACTGTTCCACCTCTGAGCCACAGACCTGACCCTTCTTCATTTTGCTTTGTTATTACTGCTTCAGTTTTTGAGAAGTAATGTCACCTTCTGGCTCAAGTTGGTCTTAAACTCATTGGGGTCCTTCTGCTTGAGTGTTGAGATTACTTTGTTGAGATTACAAATGTGTATTTGAACCGGGCATATTCTTTCAGGATTACAGGAAGTTTGTTACTCTTTGCTTAGTAATTACAGAATTATAATTTAAAATCTGAAAATCTACCCTGTAATTGGAGATGAGTTTAGACACAGTTGAGTCTGTTTTCACATAGAACATACTAGTCAAGTGTAAGAGATATAAATGAGGGGGGAACTGGGAAAGGGGAAAGCCTTTGGAATGTAAACAAAGAATATAGAAAAAAAGACAAAAAAAAAAAGAGAGAGAGAGATATAAATGAGCTCGAGATTAGCCAGGGCTCTATAGTGAAACTGTCTCAGAAAGAAAAAAGAAAGTAAAGATTCCAAACATTTCTAGGGAAAATATCTGGAAAAGTGGGTTATAGCTTCTCTGTTTACAGCATAGAAACCTGAAAAAAAATCCAGAGAACTCATAATTGGCCAAAGGTTGCTTTTCTTCCTATCTTTTTTTATTACCATATCATGTATCATGGTTTTTTATTATTATTATTATTATTATTATTATTATTATTATTTCACGTACCCTTACTGAGCTGGAAAATAGATAATTAGCTATATTGCTTTATTTTTTTTTAAGACAGGGATTCTCTTTGTAGCTCTGACGTCCTGGAACTGGCCAGCTATATTACTTTTTAGAATATGTTTATCTATCAATCACTAATCTTATCTTTTGTTTATTTTGTAATGTGGGAATGAAGCTAGGGCCTTGTACATATTAGGTAAACTCTCTGCTATTGAGCTATGTCAGAATCTGTCTTTATTTTTACACTTACTATTTCTTTTTTTTTTAATTTTCTTTATGTACATTTCATATGTTATCCCCTTTCCTAGTTTACCCACCGAAAACACCCTATCCCATCCCCCTTCCCCATGCTCACCAACCCACCCACTCCCTCTTTCCTGTTCTGGTATTCTCCTACACTGGGGCATCAAGCCTTCTCAGAACCAAGGGCCTCTCTTCCCTTTGATGTTCAACAAGGCCATCCTCTGCTACATATGCAACTGGAGCCATGGGTCCCTCCATGTGTACTCTTTGGTTGATAGTTTAGTTCCTGGGAGCTTGGGGGGGGGGTACTGGTTGGTTCATATTCTTGTTCTTCCTATGGGGCTGCAAGCTCCTTCAGCTCCTTGGGTCCTTTCTCTAGCTCCTCCTTTGGGGACCTTGTGCTCAGTCCAGTGGTTGGCTAAGAGCACCCACCTCTGTATTTGTCAGGTACTGGCAGAGCCTCTCAGGAGACAGCTATATCAGGCTCCTATCAGCAAGCACTGGTTGACATCCATATTAGTGTCTGGGTTTGGTGTCTGCAGATGAGGTGGATGCCCAGGTGGGGCAGTCTCTGGATGGCCTTTCCTTCAGTCTCTGCTCCATACTTTGTCTCTGTATCTCCTCCCATGGGTATTTTGTTCCCCCTTCTAAGAAGGACCAAAGTATCCATACTTTGTTCTTCCTTCTTCTTGAGCTTCATGTGGTCTGTGAATTATATCTTGGGTATTCCGAGCTTTTGGGCTAATATCCACTTATCAGTTAATGCATACCATGTGTGTTCTTTTGTTGTTGTTGTTGTTGTTGTTTTGTTTTGTTTTGTTTTTCCGAGACAGGGTTTTTCTGTGTAGTCCTGGCTGTCCTGGAACTCACTCTGTAGACCAGGCTGGCCTCGAACTCAGAAATCCGCCTGCCTCTGCCTCCCAAGTGCTGGAATTACAGGCATGCACCACCACGCCCCACCATGTGTATTCTTTTGTGATTGGGTTACCTCACTCAGGATGATATTTTCAAGTTCCATCCATTTGCCTAAGAATTTCATGAAGACATTATTTTTAATAGCTGAGTAGTATTCCATTGTGTAAATGTACCACATTTTCTGTATCCATTCCTCTGTTGCGGGACATCTGGGATTTTTCCAGCTTCCAGCTATTATAAATAAGGCTGCTATGAACATAGTGGAACATGTATCCTTATTACAAATTGGAGAAAGTGTCCTTATTACATATATGCCCAGGAGTGGTATAGCTGGGTACTATGCCCAATTTTCTGAGGAACCACCAAACTGATATCCAGAGTGGTTGTACCAGCAGAAACTATCTTTTAATATTTTGATTCTGAGACACTGTTTTGTTCCAGGCTGGGTTGGCCTATTAGTTTGATGTCTTCTGCCTAGGCTGTCTATGTAGGTAGGATCAGAGCCCAGATCTACCTATTTTTAAAGTCAAACATGTTAAGGTGCAATGACGCATAGTAAAAATTCTCCTTTTTATGCTGACTAGTATACTGAATTTTGACAAATGTGTACGTTAGTGTTACTTCCACAATAATAAAGGATATGTTTCCATCATTTTCTAAATTTGTGTCTCACAAACCCTGAAAATGATTAATCTCTTCTATGATCGTATCTTTGCTTTATTAGAATGTCATTTGAATTAAAGCACACCTCATTCAGCTTTTTGTGTATCTTTTTCCTTTGTTTCTATTTTGTTGTTGTTGTTTTGTTTGTTTGTTTGTTTGTTTGTTTTGAGACAAGGTCTCAACAATGTAGGTCTTCCTGTCCTGGTGGAACTTACTATGTCGAACAAGTTTGTCTTGTTTTTTTATTCCCCTACCAGGGACTTGACTGAGTTCACAAAAATCAGTCTGCCTTTGTCTTTCAAATACTGGGACTAATGGTGTGTACCACCACACTGAGCCCACAGATCTGTTTTGTTCTGGCAAGGTCTTACTAGGTAGCTCACCTAGAAATTTCTGTGGAAACCAGGCTATCCTCAAAGTACAGTGATCCTCCTGACTAGCTCCCAAAGAATGTTTTATGAGACTTAACTCATTTCGTATGAGTATCCTTCCTTTTTATTATCCAGTAGTATTGCATTCTACTGATACATTCTGTTTAAGTCCCTCTGTTAGTGGACATTTGGATTATTTCCAAAATTTGGCTATTAGGAATAAAGCCACTTTAAATGTGTTCATATGGAAATATTCATGTACATGGTTTCATTTTGGGGGTAAATATGAAGTAGAGTTGGGTGATTTGAATGCTATGTACAAACTGAGAAGAACCTGTGGAACACTTTCAAAAGAGTTAGTCCTGTCTTATTTCCACCAGTGATGCAGAGATTTGCAGTTGCTTTATATCTTCATCAGTTTTGTGTATGATTGGTTAATATCTTTATGTGCATATTTGCCAGTTTCATTATCTTCTTTATAATCTGTCCTATGCTTATTTTTAAAATGGTTAGCCTTTTTCTTAATGAGTTCTTAATATATTTTGGCTACATTTTTTGTCATATTTTGAGTCAATTTGTGATTACCTTTGCATTTTTTAACAGTGGTTCAAAAGATAATATGTAGCTGTTGTTGAATCCCTGCTCATCAGCTTTGTTTTAAAGTATATTTGTTTTTTTGGTTTTTTGTTTTTTTTTTTTTGGAGGGGGAAGTCTCACATCTTAGAAATTGTACGTGAACATAAGGTCACAAGATTGTTTCAAATTTCCTTTTTAAAGTTTTGGAATTTTGTTTTAAATTTTGTTCATTGTTTTTCCATAATGGATATGCAATTCAGTTTCGGTTCATACTTTTTTGCTCATTTAAATGTAATTGATTCAGGCCATCTTTTCTCTTAATCATGCATTTATCTCTCTGAACTATGTTGTTTGACTATTCCAAATTAGTTCTTACTTTTTCAAAATTGTTTCAATATTTCTTATACTTAGCCCTTATATAAATTTTACTACAAAGAAGCCTTCTTCAAATACCTTTGAATCTATGGCTTAATTTTTGGAATATTTTTGTTATTTATTGCTAGAAAATAGAATTACAGTTAACATTTATTTTAATATTAACCTGTGATATTCAGTTACTAAATTTGGTGACCTTCAAAAAGACACGCTGAGATTGTTTATGTGGATGTTTATGTGCATGATGATGTCAACACAGAATGATAGGTTTCCTTTTCCATTTCTTTCCCTTGCATGTTCCTCTCTTGCATTATGTAGTAGTTAGTTGAAGTAGAAAGCATGGACATCCTTGCTTTGTTCTTAGTTTTAAGACTAAAACTAGCCAGACAGTGGTGGCGCATGCCTGTAATCCCAGCACTCTGGGAGGCAGAGGCAGGAGGATTTCTGAGTTCGAGGCCAGCCTGGTCTACAGAATGAGTTTCAGGACAGCCAGGGCTATACAGAGAAACCCTGTCTCCAAAAAACCAAAAAACCAAAATAAAAGATTAAAACTAGACAATTTTTACAACTAAGTAGCATCACAGATGTTCTTATTTAATCAATTTGAAGACGTTACCTTCTATTCCTACTTTTTAAAAAAAGTCATAAATGTATTTTTTGTAAAAATTCATAATTTTTTAAAAAATAAATGATATATTTTCTTTTAATTTTATGTTAGGAATTTCATTGGTTATTTACATACACATATTTGAAGCAATTACATTATCACTGAGCTATATTCCCAACCATTAGGGTGCATTTTTTGATTTGTGTATCCTGTAATCTAGAGTAGGCATGTACACACTGTAGCAGATGCTGGCTTCTGCTCCTCACAAGATGATTCTCCTGGATCCATCCTATGTTCTGGGATTATAGCTATTCTCACTGGATTTATGTAGTACTTCAAGTTGAATCCTGGACTTGTTGCTTGCTAATTCTCCTTCTTTTTCTTTTTGAGTTCTTTGAGAATTTAATAGAGTTTACTTTTTATCATACTATTTGTTTGGGTTTTTTTTTTTGGTTTTTTGAGACAGGGTTTCTCTGTGTGTAGCCCTGGCTGTCCTGGAACTCACTCTGTAGACAAGGCTGGCCTCGAACTCAGAAATTTGCCTGTCTCTGCCTCCCAAGTGCTGGGATTAAAGGTGTGCGCCACCACCACCTGGCTATCATACTATTTTTTTAATGAAAGTTTTACAGAAGTGTTTTTGCCAAGTACAATACAGTTCTGACCATTGAGACATTTCTTTACTAGTCCCCAATGTCAGAATTGCATTGATATGTCAAAACACTGCTGTAACACTTTATTTAAAACAGAAGAATATGATAAACGTATAGTCTGTGAAATTCTTAAAGAATAAAAAGGAACTGGTATGATATGATCTTTAGAATTCAAACTATGAAAAATAGTTTGCATAAAAATATACAGAACTTACAAATGGAGTAGGGCAACTATGAATCCCTTATCCTCCTACTGCCCCTCTCAAGTACTGAGATCATAGGCATACCAGGCTTTTGGAGTGCTTAAGTGCACTTGTTCTTCTGAAAGGACACGAGTTCAATTCCTAATACCCACATGACAGCTTCAATTCTAGGGGATATGACATCATTTTTAGGACTCTGTGGATATAAAGCCATGCACATGGTGCACAGCGGAAAAAGACTCATACACATAAATAAATTGAAAAAATTCTGACCTCACATGTGCTCTAAAACATGCTATACCATTTATTGTCATGTTCCCCTCCTTTGAGCAGTTAATAAGTCATGATGCTAAGTAATTTAATGAGATGGTAGTGAGGGAGCACATTGAAGGAATTTGGGAGTTAATACCCTGATAACATTTTCTATACTTATTAATATAACACTTTGATTATATGTGTGGTCACTTTAATGCAGGGTGGATCTCTAAATTTCTCTAGATGAAGAACAAGATATGAATATAATATATGACTGTAATATGACTACAGAGATGGCTCAGTGGTTAAGAGTACCTGCTGCTCTAGCAGAATACCTGGGTTTGGTTCCCAGCACCCAGTGATACCTCACCACCATTATAAGTGTTGGGTGCAAAGGATGAGACACCCTTCTCCGGCCTCCAGAGGCAGACATACATAGGGAAATATACCCATGCAAATAAAAAGAAATCTTTAAAAAAATGACTATAAGATTTATATTTTTTGTTTACACTTTAGCAGTGATATTTCATTAGCTGGATGCTTGTCTAATCTGACTGGATTTTCATTGTGCCAAGAATAAATCAGGAAGAAATTTGAACCAATCTCAAACACTATTAATACTAAATAGGACTTAAACTGGAACATATTCAACATTTGTGGTATTGCTTGGGGTCTTACCCTGTTACCACTAAATGTTATTTCTTCATCCTCATAAAGATTAATGTATGTTATGGGAACTGGTAGTTAAGACTTAACAAACTTTTCATGGAAACAAAGGCCTGCTGAGCTAGTTTGTCATTTGATAAGTCATATTAAAAGTTTGACTTTTAAGAACTTACAATTATTACCCATCATCGCAAAAGGTTTAAAAATTCTCATATTTTCCTATCACAACAGTTGTCATGCAGTTCTCCTTAGAAGGACAAGGGTGTGAGCTAACTCATTTAGTTATATACTGACACTATTCCTCAAGAAGACATAAGCATGCTTGTGTATTTCTAGGCTGAGTCAAAGGCGTGATGCATTAACAGTCTATTTTTAAATGTCTGTCACTACTTTTATCTCCAGTCCTATTAACTTCCAGTCAGATGCTATAATTTCCATAGCATGTCTTTAATTTACATTGTGTACACATTAGGAGGCTTGCATTCATTCTAAAGCCAAATTATTATTTACAAGTTGACATAGGCTTCCATTTAGCATTGATTGTCTCTTGACTTACTGGCCACTGCATGTGTCATAGTTAATGCCAGAACTCAATTGGAGGTGGGAACTCACTGCCTCTTTTTAATATATAAATACAGATTTGAAGAAAAACTAAACTGTTCTTATCATGAGGAGGTGACTGAGTTTCTGTCAGGAGTATTTATCCCTCCTCCCTCATTTTCGGGAGTTCCTATCTCTTGTCCTTGGATCATGTTCTGCCAGACTTTATCCTTTGTAGGGTACCTCCCTCCATTCACTTTCCCTCCTATTTGTATTTAGATAGGCATAGATGGAACCAGTTGCCTCTCTAGTCCTAGCTTTTCTGTATCTGGAGGAGAGGGAGAGATATTTGTCACACCTGCAAGTAATTACAACTGAACTATAAACTCCGTCTTTTGTATGCGCTACATTGAGTGCTTACTAAATATTAAATGGATGGAAGTGCTATAATTACTGCCACAAGGAAACTGAAACACCCCTCTTAAATGCATTGTTTATACAGCTGAGTTTCTAGGCCTTTACATGCACGGTCTGCAATCAGTATTGCAGTAATATTAGGATTAATCATTTTTGTACCATTTTTACTTTTTGTTTTGAAATTATATTATTATAATATTACTATTATTATGTCATTTCCTGCTTCTCTTTTTTCCATCAACCCTTCTATATAACCATTCTTCCTCTCTTTTCTGTCATGGCCTCTTTTTTTTTCATTAATTATTGTTATGGCTATATATACATTCCTAAATACAACCAACAAGTTTTAGTATCTTTGAAAAAGAAATTAAACCGGTGACACACGCCTGTAATCCCAGCACTTGGGAGGCAGAGGCAGGCGGATTTCTGAGTTCGAGGCCAGCCTGGTCCACATAGTGAGTTCCAGGACAGCCAGGAATACACAGAGAAACCCTGTCTCAAAAAACCAAAAAAAAAAAAACAAAAACAAAAACAAAAAAACAAAAAACAAAAAAAGAAACAAAGAAAGAAACAAAGAAAGAAAGAAAAAAGAAAAAGAACAAGAAATTAGATTATTATGCTCATCTTCATGATATATAGTGAAAATAATTTCTTTAATTCTATTCTGAACATTAGTTTTTCTTATATACATGTCCAAAATTATTCTCCTTTTATTTTTGCACTATACATTATTTAAGTACGTTATAGGAACAGAGCTTTGTAGTTTAACAAAGGAAGCAGTAAAACAAGAGTCAGGTTTGTCAAATTGGAGCAAAGTGTATTCCGAAACTTCTAGGTTTAATAACCAAATCAGGTTAAGAGGTTTGGGGGAGGATTAAGAGGGTAAGAACAAAAATGCAAATGCAAGCTAGTTGTGGTGGGATGGATAGGCATTTAATGCCTTTACTGGGCATAGGCAGGAAGATCCTAGTTCAGGGCCAGTGTGGTCTATTTAGAGCAGCCGTTCTCTACCTTCCTAATGCTGTGATCCTTTAATGTAGTTTATTTTCTTTGCTACTGTTATGCATCATAGTATAAGTATCACAAACGCAGGATATTGAATATGCAACTACCAAAGGGTTTGGAACCCACAGGTTGAGAACCACTGATTTTGATTCCCCAAGACAGCAATTCGGGGTAGCACATGCCTTTAATCCTAGCCCTCAGAGGCTGGTTGATCTCTGAGTTTGAGGACAGCCTCGTCTACAGGACAGCCAGAGCTTACACAGAGAAACCCTGTCATGAAACAATAACAATGAAAACCCAAAAAAACAAACAGATACCCACAAATAACCAACACCAAAAAACCCCACCAAACCCAAGAGAGTTCCAAGACAGCCAGGGCTATGTAGAAATCCTGTCTTAACAAAACAAAACAACACAAAACAATGTTTATAGTCCCACTTACAACATTACATTAAAGAACTTGCAGAGACTCTAACCAAAAGACTGAGCAGTACTGGAAATGCTGATTAGGGTTAGTTTTTGTTTGTTTTTTTTCCCCGGTAACTTGGTATTATCCAAACAATAATAGAATGTATGGCCATTAGCTATTAAGCCTGTTGTACTAACTAGTGTTATCTAATTTGAGATGAGAACTGTGGGCTGGAATTGTCATCTACTTTGAAAACCATAAACTTTTAGTTTGATGAATTAAGGTTGTATAGACAAAATTGGAGTCACAGTAACATTAAATTCATGAAAAAATATTCTGTAGTTTATGTATTTGTTATATTTTCTGGGTTTCATTCAAGTTTATTTTTATTCCTATCTTAGTACCTTTCAAATATAGTGGATTTTAATTTATCTTGTTAAAAGCTTTTCTCAAAAAAATTTTCAAACTTCATACTCTCCTTTGCAGCTGTAGAGTTGATGTCAAATTTTATGTGTTCTTTCTGTTTTCTTTTGTTGTCATTGGTGGTGGTGGCAGCAGCGGCGGTGTTTGTTTATTTTCTGTTTTTGTTTTTTTCAATGCTCCAGATGAGACTTGGAGCCTTGCTTACATCACAGACTTTCCCTAGTACTGAACTACCGCACTAATTTACTGTTTCCAGGGTGGGTTTTTCTTGTTGCGTGTTTTATTTGTCTTAAACTTTTAAAGAGACACTCACTTTGTATCTCAATGTAGCCTCGAGAATTGATGATTTTAGTGTGTGTGTGTTTTGGGGAGGGGTATGCACATTTGCATACCCCCCCACATACACACCGTGGGACACGTGTGGAGAAAGACAGAATAACTTCCCCCATACGGGTCCCTGGCATTGGACTCAGTGTGTGTGTCTGTGTCAGGCATGGTGGCAAGTGCCTTTACTTGCTTCAGTGTCTCACCAGCCTTTCCAGGATTTTTGATAGGGCAGTTTCTTAGTAAGTTACAGTCCTTAGTATTTATGGGAACTGTTTTGCTGACTGCATTTTAATGCTCAGAAGGTTGTAAATAGGTACTCTTTGCTGATTAAAAGAAAAATAAACACTAGCTAAGTGACATTTTGTAAGAGAAAAGAATGGTTTGTCTTTCATTTCCATTTAAGAAAATTAGAAACATTCTATTTTCTATACAATTTAAAGGCATTTGAAATTTAAAAATTAAAAAATCTACAGAAGGATTTCATGAACCCATTATACTGTCAAGGGCAGATGAAATTGCTGAAGAGTTAGTTATTTGATTCTTTGTTAAACTACAAGAACATCAGATATTATTGCCACATTGCACACTCTGTTTTATGTTTTATTTTTGTTTCTTTGTTTTGTTTTTTGATGCTAGTTTGATAATAAACTCTCTACCAGCAGAGACAATATTTTCCTCAAATAATACATGTTAGAATTCAGAGAGTTCTTTCTTTTCTATGGTTTTGTTTTAGGCTCAGAAGTTTTATTTGGGTTAGGAGCTTTGTCAATTTAAACAACTGAACATTATAGGGTAATTGAATGAAGTTTACTACTTAAAGTGTACTAAGAAAAGACCACCACATGTTACCCTGTAATCTAACTAAATCAGACTTATTGTTTTCACAAAGTGAGGGAGTAAACTTATGGAAGCATAGACGGTCTCTGAGAGATGAGCCAGGTTAATAACATTTGGCCTAAACTAAAGAATTCTTAGGGTTTAAAGGAAGCCAGAACACTTCTAAATTGGTGGCTGTTTTCTGAGACAAATTAGGAAAATGGAGAATTATCTGGGGATTGGGTGTTATTAAGCAAAAGCAGTTTAGAAGTTAGGTATTTCTTGTAGGAAATGAAAATAGCAAACATGTCTGAGTGTGTGGTTGGTAAGAAATCAATAATGGTCAAGGAGTGGGGAGTAGTTAATGATATTTTAGAACTACTATATAACCTTGGGGAAAGCAGTGTTTCCTGGTATCTTTGCAGCTGCCTTTATCTGTGTCTGTCCTCCCAAGTTTGATTGATTTTAGGGCTTTTGTTTTATTTTTCAGTACTCACTGATTGACTCTTTCAGTCCTGGATAGCTTTTGACTATTTTAAAGTGGAGTCTTGTACATCTTTTAAATAAACACAGGTCACAATTTGTCATTAATGTTATTTTCAAGACTTTTTTTTTTTTTTTTTGGCTGTTCTTGATCTGCTGAGTTAAATCTTTTGGGGGTTGGGCTAGAAACATTTTGTACTTCATACTTTAACGTTCCACACCTGTGGGAAAAATTTTTTAATATAAACAAAAGAATGACTACATTAGTTACTGGTCTAGCTCCTCTGCTGTGGTCTTTGGTAGTCTTTGGGTCTCAGTCTGCTTCCCACTAGAGCCAATTTAGCTGAAGCCAGGATCTCTGGTAATTGCCTTAATTGTCTGGCAGTTGGAGATAAGATGATAAGGGAGTTAGGGAGGTCTGGTGGGGTAGGGGGTGGGAGGGTGGGGACATCCTGGTGGAGTAGGGGGATGGGGGTAGGGACATCCTGGTGGGGTAGGGGGTGGGGACATCCGTGTGGGGGGGGAGGAGGTATGGGATGTACAAAGGTCAGAAGGTGGAACAGGATGGGGATAAAATCTGGAGTGTAAAAAGAAAGATTAAATAAAGTTTTAAAAAATATGTCTTTTTGGCACATAGTAGTTGTATATTTAGTAATGCTATTAAATAGGCAGCCTTTTAAAAGTGAAATGTGAAATCATGGAACCGTTTGTTTTGTTTGTTTGTTTGTTTGTTTTGTTTCTTTTTTGTTTCTTTCTTTCTTTCTTTGTTTTTTTTTTTTTTTTAAATAGCCAGGTTGGCCTGGAGCTCACAGAGCTCCACTTGTCACTGGCTCCCAAATGCTATTAAGGACATGTGCCACTGCCATCAGCTCTTCTTTTTTTTTTTTTTGTATCCCCTATATCTCCGTGAAGTGGGACTTTATGAAAAAGCAAGTGATTTTAGACTGCCTTCAATGTTAAGTATGATATCTGAGCTGAACATGCAGAAGCTACAGGAATCGCTAGGTGTAATGGATATCAGTATAGTAAACTCGGAGACGTTTAGTTTAAAACTGAACATATTGCCTATGTTAATGTCAAATGGCTTCCTTTGTACTTATTTGTGTATATGTAGGTGTACGCAAACTGAAATTCTGTCCATCTCTACTATTGATGAAGAATTTTCATCTCTACAAGGGCTCTTCATATTGCCTTTTATAATACGACCACTTCTACCTAACTCTAATCCTGAGCCTGGTCAATTACTAATCTTATACAGTGGTGGCCACTTAGTATCATGGAGGATTGATTCTAGGACCCTCCTCCAGTGATCCCTAAATTAATGAATGCTCAAAATCCTTGTATGACACAGGGACGATATGGTTATAAGGTACTGATAGAGATTTTTACTAGTGTGTGAAAGGCTCTGGACTTAACGGTCAGCACTGCAAAAAGTAAAAGAAAACAACAAATAGTATTGGGATATAGCTTACATATCATGGTTCATATGTTTAAAATTAACTTTAGATTATTAATAATACAACCATTTAAATGCTGTCATTTAAATGTGTTCTTTTGTATTCTGCTGAGTTTGGGGATGTTCTTATATGCTATCAACCCTGTGTCATGAATAGCTTCTCAATATTTTCTCCCAATCTGCAGGTTGTTGTTCTCTGTCATTTTTTGTTGTTGTGTAGAAATTCTTTTAAATTTGAGATAATAATTTGGCTTTTTGATTCCTATGGTTTTAGGGTATTTGAGATAATAATTTGGTTTGTTGTTATTTTTTTATTCCTATGGTTTTAGAGTTAAAGAAAAATCCATGCCCACTGCAATTCTGTTATATTCTGTGTGCCTATATTTATGCCAATGCTGTGTTGTTTTGATTATTGTAGGTTTGGAATATATTTTGAAATCCCATTCCCTTGGTTAAAGAAATTCCATTCCCAATGTTTGATCATTTGAAGTTGTGGCTTCATACAATTTTGTGATTTTCTTCTAGTCCTAAAAATATTGTTTTTATGCTATTGGGGATTTTATTTAAACATATTGCTTTACATAGTATGGGTATTTAACCATATATTTGAGGCATTCTACATTATTTAACCATATAATTTAGGCATTCTATATTAGAAACCTTCATATCCTTACTAAAAGACTATCTTCATTGTAACAATATCATTTCTTTCATATAACTTTCTAGAAGTAAGATTGTAGGATTATGTAGTACTTTATTTTTCATGTTTTGAGGAACCTGTATAGTATTTCCAAAAATGATAATATAATTTATATTTTCACTCTTAACACATATTCTTAACACTAGTACATGCTTACATGTTTGCATGTGTGTGTGCGCGTGTGTGAGTGTGTGTATGTGTGTGTTTATGTTCATGACATATATCAGTCAAAGGACAATTTTCAGGCATGAAAATTAGTGTTTTCTTTTTAATGGATTCTTGGGATTGAACTCAAATCTTTAAGCTTTGCAGCAAACATCTGTATCCTACAGACCAGAACATTTTTTTCTTGTTATTTTTTACATCTTCACTTGAGAAATGTCATTTCAGGCTCATTACCCATTTAAAAGGTTTTTATTGTTAAGTTCTTTGAATTCCTTGTAATCCTTATGTGATTTGGATACTAGCCTCATCAGATCTGTGATTTGCACATACTTTCTCCTAATCTGTGGAGGAACTCTTCATTCTGTTGTTGACTGTGCTATAGGGTTGTTTTTGTTGTTTTGATGAAATCTCATTTGTTCATAATTTTTTGTTATATATGTTTTTGGCGTGGTATACAAACTACTTTTCTAGGGACTTTCCAGTTTCGGGGCTTATATATAACTCTTTGACTATCATGTTAAGTTGAATTTTGTATTTGGTATATACAATATCATTCTTTTGCATGTGGATATCCTGTGTTTTCAACAACATTTAATGATGTATTTATCCTTTCTCCATTTGTGAACTTTGAACATTTATGGAGTGTAAATTTATTTTAAATCTATATTATTGGACATCCTATTCTTTTGTGTTGATCATTGTATTGTTTCTATGCTAGAACCATGCAATTTGCAATAGTTTTATAATGTATTTGGATTAATCAGGGAATATAATGGTTTATGCTTTGTTCTTTCTGTTCTAAAATCCTTTGAGTGTTTGGAAATTTTATATTTCCATGTGGATTATGGATTATTTTCTTTTCTGAAAAATGTCATTGGAATTTTACAATGATTTATTTGAGTATATAAATAGCTTTGGATTTTATGATCAGGTTATTATCAAGTATGTGACTACATATAAAAAGATTCAGCTATATACTGCTTACAGATTCACTGTACCTCTAATGAGATTCATAGTGAAAAAATACATTCCATGCAAAGAGAAACAAACTAACTGCATATTAGACAAAATAGACTTTAAATAAAAAATTCTAGAAAGAGAAAAAATGGATCCACACTAAAAATAATGTAAAACATGCAGTGTATATGTGTATGGTATATTCAAAAATAACTCAATTTTGTTGTTAGACCTGAGTCTCATCCCCAGGATATCTCATAGTTTATATGTAAATAACTCAAGCATTTTTGTGTAAGAATTAGTCCATCTGTAAGTGGAATAATCATACCATAATTACCTTATACTGCTAATGTAGTTTGGAGAGAAGATTATGGCAATACCTATTAATACCCATTATACAACATATTATACCTCAGGAAACTGAAAAAAGATAATAATAATAATAATAATAATAATAATAATAATAATAATAATAAAGCAAGTCTAAACTGGTTAGAATTGGGGAAATAATAAAGAACAGAAATAAATATAAAAATATGACTACAAAAACAGCACAGAAGATCAAGTTAATAGTGATTGTTCATGAAATAATGTATGTTTGCCAGTTCTAACTTCCAAACAACTGCTATTTTCATGTTTTGTGCAGTGTTTGGACTTTTGTTTTGCTTTGTTTGTGACATGCTGAGTTTAATTAGTGTTGCCATGAGAATGGGGGAGGGATTATTTACAGAAACATGAAAAAGATGCCATGCCTAGTCCATTGATGAAAATAACCCCCTTTCCCCTGTAACTTTTAACTGCCAATAGCTCCTCAGGGAGGGGTGGGATCTCATGAGTCCCTCTCCAGTCATTATAGAATGTTAACATGCCAAGCTTTTGGCAGGTTAAAAGTTAATGCTTAAAAAGGTATTGCCAAAGCCTCAGTTTACGTAATTAAAAAAGAGGAAAGATTCAAAACAGAGATGAGAGAAATTATAACTCATGACACAGAAATGCATAATTCATAACAATTGTACAAAAACAAATTAAATCATCTATATGACATTGAATAACTATATAACAAAGCTTAGACAGCATAGAAGAAACAAAGATTTCTCACAAAATACAAGCTACAGAAAAGTCAAATCAGGAAGGAGCAAAAAATCTGAACAGAATTGTAACAAGAAATTTCATTAATAAATAAAAGTCTCCTAATAGCTTCATTGCTGAATTCCATCAAACTGGTAAAGAACAACTAATTAATTCAATTACTTTCCAAACTTGTGAAAATTGAGGGAAATAATGCTTCCAGCCACCTTAAGAGTCAATACTGTAAGTATGTTTCATGGACATAGATAACAAAAATCAAACAAAATGTAAGCAGTCCTCCCTCCACACCACAATGAATGATCATAAAACATAATCAAGTGTAGTTTGTTTCCATGATGCAAGAATTTATCAACACAGGCAAATTAATGACCATGATACAACATTGATAAAATGGAGAAAATACAGTACATGCTCATCTCTAACACTACAGAAAAGCATTTGATAATTCACCATCCATTGGTGATAAAAGTATTAGTGAGTAATATATATATATATATATATATATATATATATACACATATACATATATATATACATACATATACATATATGTATGTATGTATGTATTCAATACAGCAAAAGCCATATATTTCAAATCCATAGCTAATTTATGTCAGTGAAAACTTTTTTCATTTAAGATTAAGAACAAACAAGGTTGCTTCTCTATCTACTTCTGTCTACCTGAATATTGGATATTCTTGTCAAACTGATTGGAAAAATAAAGAATAATACATCTATCTATGAAGAGAAGATGACATAGTTGTTGAGCTCCCCTCCCCCAAAAAATAACTGCATCAAAAAGCATTTGAAACTGATAAGATGATTTCAGTCATGTTTTCAGGTTATACAGGCAACACATGAAAACCTCTGGTGTTTCTATACCCTAATGATAGGCTATTTGAAGGAGA